>JAJHZJ010000090.1:15462236-16062236 GCA_023548195.1 Bettongia penicillata ogilbyi
GTGACTTCCCATACTGACAAAATCATAGGTCTTTCATGTTTTAATGGTGCCATATGTCTAAATTTAACTTCTCACTTATTTTCTTGTTTTCTGACTTTTTAATTTATTTGTTTTCAGTTTTCTACAGTCACTTCCATAAGTCTTAGATATTTTCCCCCTCCCGTACCCTCTCCCACCCCGACAAAACATGCAGTCTTACATGGATTCTACATTTTCTGTTCTTATTAAACACATTTCATGTCGTGTAGAAGAATTAAAACAAGTGGAAGAAACTATGAGGAAAAGTAAAACAAAACGTAACACAAGAGGAAATAGTCTGCTTCATTCTGCATTTTGACTACCTAGTTCTTTCTCTGGATGTGGATGGTATTTTGCCTCAAGTCCTTTGGGAATGTTTTAAGTTCTCACATTGCTATGAAGAGCTAGGTCTGTCAGAAACAATCCTCGCACACTGTGGCTTTTACTGTGTATAACGTTTTCATGGTTCTGTTCATTTCACTCAGCATCAGTTCATATAAGACTTTCCAGGTTTTCTGAAGTCCAACTCTTCATCATTCTTATAGCACAATAGTATTCCATTATATTTATATACCTACCACATCTTGTTCAGTCATTCCCCAATTGGGCATTCCCTCAATTTCCAGTTCTTGGCCAAAACACAAAAAGATCTGCTATAAATATTTTTGTACATGTGGGACCTTTTCTCACTTTTATGATCTCTTTGGCACACAGCCCTGAAAAGTGATATTGTTGGATCAAAGGGTATGCACATTTTTGTAGTCCTTTGGGTATAATTTCAAGTTGCTCTCCAGAATGGTTGGATCAGCTCACAGCTCCACCAATGAAACAGTGTTCCAACTCTCCCACATTTCTTCCAACATTTATCTTCTTCCTGTTTTATCATGTTAGCCAATCTGATAGGTTGATAAGGTACCTCAGAGTTGTTTTGATTGGGCTAAATAATTTCTAATTATCATTTTAATTTTCATTTCATTGGAAGTGAATTCACCCTTTTTCATTTTTGATACAGGTAATTTGGGTTTCTTCTTTTTTTAAATCAAATTGACCAAAGGTTTGTCAATTTTATTGTGTTTTTTCATAAAACCAACTCATAGTTTTATTTTTTAATTTAATAGTTTTCTTAATTTCAATTTTATTAAACTCTCCTTTGGTTTTCAGTAGTTTTGATTTGGTATTTAATTGGGGAATTTTCAATTTGCTCTTTTTCTAGTTTTTCAGTTGCATGCCCAGTTCCTTGATCTTCTCTTTCTCCATTTTATTCATGCATGCATACAGAGATATAAAAATTCACCTAAGAACTGCTTTTACTGCATCCCATAAGTTTGGTAGGTTGTCTCATTATTGTCATTCTCTTGAATGAAGATATTGATTGTTTCTATGATTTGTTGTTTTACCCACTTATTCTTTAGGATTAAATTACTTAGTTGCCAATTAAATTTTGGTCTATCTTTCTTTGGCCCTTTATCACATAAAATTTTTAATGCAACATGATCTGAAATAGATTCATTAACTATTTCTGCCTTTTTGCACTGGATTGTGAAGTTTTTATGCTCTAGCATATGGTCAATTTTTGTGTATGTGCCATACTTCTGGGAAAAAAGTATATTCCTATGTATCCCCATTTTGAGGTTAGATTTATCAAGTTCAGAGGGGGAAGGTTGAAGTCCCCCACTAGTATAGTTTTGCTATCTATTTCTTCCTGTAACTCCCTTAACTTCTATTCCAAAAATTTGGATGCCATACCACTTGTTGCACATATGTTTGGTAATATTATTTCATTATTTATGGTGCCTTTTAACAGGATATATAGTTTCCTTCCTTATCTCTTTTGATTTGCTCTGTTTTTGCTTTTGCTTTGTGAGAGATTAGGATTGCTACCCCTGCTTTTTTTTTTTTTTACTTCAGTGAAGCATAATATATTCTACTTTACTCTTTTACCTTTACCCTGTGTGTATGTCCATTTCACATGTGTTTCTTGTAAACAACATATTGGAGCATTATGGTTTTTAATCCATTCTGCTATATGCTTCCATTTTATGGTAGAGTTTATCCCATTCACATTCAGAGTTATGATTACTATTACTATATGTCTTTTTCTCCATCCTATTTTCTCTCCAGTTTATGCTTTTATTTCTCCCTTCTCCCTTCCCCTCCTCAAAAGAGTTTTACTTTTGACTATCACCTCCCTCAATCTTCCGTCCCTTCTATCAGCTCCCCTCCCTTTTTGTACCCCTTTCCTCTCCTACTGCCTGCAGGGAAAGTTAGATTTCTATACTTAACTGACCAAATCTGATGAAAGTAAAGCTCAAACAATGCTCAGGTCCCTCCCTTCTTTCCCTCTACTATAATACATTTTCAGCGCCTCTTCATGTGATGTAATTTACCCTTTTCTGCCTTCTTTCCTCTTCTCCCTCTCACACCTTGTTTTTTTTTTTAATTATCATATCAGGTAATTTATATCCACACCCCCTATCTATGTATATCCTTTTAAATATCATAATAAATAAACAATTCTCAAGATTAACAAGTATCATCCTCCCACATAGGGATGGAAATAGTTTGCCCATATTAAATAATGTTTTGTTTTCTTTTTTCTTTTCCATTTATTTTTTCATGCCTCTCTTGAGTTTTGTATTTGAAGATCATATTTTCTATTGAGTTCTGCTCTTTCCATCAAGCAGGTCTGGAAATCCCTTATTTCATTGAATGTAGTCCAAGCTCCTCTGCCTTACGGAATATCATTGTCTAGTCCCTCTGATCTTTTCATGCAGAAGCTGCAAGATCCTGTGTGATCCTGACCGTTATCTCCTCAGTATTTGAATTGTTTCTTTCTGCCTCTTTGCAGTATTTTCTACTTGACCTGATAGTTCTGGAATTTGGCAAGAGTATTCCCTGGTGTTTTCACTTTGCGATTTCTTTCAGGAGGTGATTGGTGGATTCGTTCGATGACTCTTTTTCCCTCTGGATCTAGGACTTCAGGGCAGCTTTCCTTGATTTTTTGGAGGATATTGTCTAGGCTCTTTTCTCATCATGGCTTTCTGGTAGACCAATAATTCTTACATTTTCTCTCCTGGATCTATTTTCCAGTTCAGTTGTTTTTCCAGTGACATATTTTATGTTTTCTTCAATTTTTTTATTCTTTAGATTTTGTTTGGCTGATTGTTGATGCCACATAGAGTCATTAGCTTCTACTTGTGCAATTCCAATTTTTAACAAATTGTTTTCTTCAATTAGCTGTTGTACCTCCTTTACCATTTGTCCAATTGTTTCTTTTAAGGTGTTATTTTCTCCAGTTAGATTTCATACCTCCTTATCCATTTGGCCAATTTTACTGTAATTCCTCATTATTTGAATTATTTCTTTCTGTTTTTCTTGCAGTATTTTCCCCTTGAGACCAATTCATATTCCCTTTTGAGGTTTCATGTGTGGGTATAGTGTCAATGCTGTCTGCTTCTGAATTCAGATTTTGTTCTTCCCTGTCCCTGTAATAAGATTCTATCTTCTTTACTTTTCTAATTTGCTTCATGCTCATGGTGATTGCCTTTTTCCTGGATTTTAAAGTGGATCTCAGCTTTGGGGGCACAAAGGGTTCTGTCCCACATTTCTTGTTCTGGGAGCAAAGGCCCTGGTTACTGACTTTGTATGCTGTGACCTCAGGTCCTCTCAGCTAGAAGCTATATAATGTTGCAGCTTACCTGGTGCTGAGCTGGCTGCTATGTGCCAATTACTATATGGCTATCTGAATTTCCCCAGGATCACACTGAAGTGTGCAATGTGAAATGTGGGGGTGGGGGTGGTCTGACTGCTGGAGGTCTCCTCTTCCCCTGGGGCTGCACTATAACTGGGCAGGCTCAGCAGGAGGTCAACCCCATCTGGGCTGGTGTATGCCCAGTTCTCCTGGAGGCATGCCTGGGCTCCTGGTATGGGTGCTTACTGGCTCCATGCCCCTGGGGCTCAGGATCTCCTGCTAGTGAAGTGGGGTTTGCTGGGATGCCTGAGGTCCTGCACTAGTCCCCTTCAGCCACAGCAAGAGAGAGCCTTCCCGTCAATCTCCCCAGCCTCCAGAACTGTACTGTACTCCTTCTACTACCTCCACTAGTCTAGAATTTTTTCCTGAGGCAATATTCTCTGGGTTTTTCAAGGTCACTTACAGTTCACACCACTATCTTGGCTCTCAGAAGTTCAAGTAGGTGACTCAAACATTCATTCAGTGGGCTAATAGCCCCAGGAGCAGTAGCTGTTATTGTTGTGGGTCCCAGTCTTCTCTCTCACCAACTCTATCCTATGCTGAGTGGTTTGGGAATCCCACTGTTGCTGATGACTCAGACCACCCAGGCTATTCCCACTCTGCTGTGGCTGAGTCTATGCTGGTGTGGACCATGCTCTGCATTCCCCCAACCTAATGTAATAGATCCTTCCCCTTGACCTTTTGGACTGTCCTGGGCTAGAAATCTGCCACATTCTATCTTCTTTTAGCAGATTCTGACACTCTAAAATTTGTTCAGATTCATTTTTTAAAGGTATCTGAAGGAATTTGTAAAAGAGGTCAGGTAAGTCCCTGCTTTCATTCTGTCATCTCAGCTCTGCCCTCATAACTTCCAACTTCTCACTTGTAATAGTTACCTTTCACTTTTCTACTAGATTTCTCTTGTTGTAGACACTGTGGCAACTTATCATCAGCAGTGCTGAGAGTAACAAGAAATAATATTATAAGCTTGAAGCCTTTGAGAAATTATTTGACACCATGGACTATGCACCAGTTACACTTTCAACCCAAGTAATCCTTAATAATAAGTCTGATTTTAATTACTGCCAGGCAAGCATGCCAGATTATATCAAAATGTGGGTAAAATTGGTTTCTTTTTGGAAATTTCCTTTAATATGAACAGGGTGGTACTGATATGTTATAGGTCTTTAAATAATTTCTGTACTTGGAAAATCCATTGTCATTCAATGACTAGTCTTGAGTTTCTATAATGGCATTTGATCATTTTAACAGTATGATTATTGCTATGTGCCTATTAATATTTCTTAATAATTGAACTGAAGCTTATAATGATGTGACTAATAATGCTATTATCTAGATTTAGGATTTGATGATTGTTTGGGGCTGAACTAAAATCACATAGAACCTTCATGACTGTAGCCAGGGATAATCAGGATGCACAGCAGCAGCCAAATGTGAACCCAGTCATTTGTTTCCCAGCCAATCTGATTTAGGTGTAATTCATATTATAGTAATGAGGTCCTTTCTGTCTCCTCCTTTGCAAAGACTTTGTTCTTAGTGAAGGGCAAAAATATTTCTGAGATCACATGAGCAGGCTTACTCATAAGGCACTGGTCTTTATCAGAGCAGGGGAAAAAAGTGAATGCTTTTGTAATAATCCCAACTCTCAACCTCCCCAATCATCAACTTTCAGTGTGAGACAAGAACTGTAGCTCACCAAAATGAAGATTTGTATTTGATGTTCACACAATGATTTCCTGAAGGTTTAGTCAAAGAAATGTTTAGAGGCTACTGCTACTGCTAATAATCTTTATTTAGAAATTAAGAATTCTAAAAAGAACTGGATCCAGGGGAAGAAATGGGATCCAGAGGAAAGTTCCTATTAATAAGAGCATCTGATGGTATAAAAAGGAATTTTTTAATATCAAAACAAATAGCTAGGCTAAGAATTCATGTCACTGGCATTTATGAATATTTGTAAGTATCAGAAGTTAACAAAATGCATTGTTCAACCTGTATGGTTGCCATGTAAGAAATCATTTTTTCTTCTGGCTTGATTCTTTTTTTTTATTTAGTCACTTATCATGTAGTCTTTGTTATTTTGTTACATCCCCCAAATTAGAAATAATAAAACATTGATAATTATTTTAAAGTATATAAAGTCTATTTTGACTCAGATTCTGGCATATTTACTTAAATACAGAAATCATCATAACAATGTAATATAGTGCTAATCTGTTTTCTCTTAACTAGAACTCTTCACACTGGTGATCCAAATTCTCCCTGTCTTCAAGGATCTGTTCAAATTCATTCTTTTTCATATAATCTTCACTGACCACAGATCTAGCCTCTGGATTTTCCCTTCTTTTTATATCTGTACCAACCAGTTGACTCTATATTTTTAGTTATATCCTCATGTTTATATCAACTCCAAAATGAAAATGCCTCTCACTCCTCTACCTGATCTGGTACTTCATTAGTGCCTATCAAACAGCAAATACTAGTGGACAGAATGGCATATTAATAATAGCACAAAAAAGGAAATCGCAAGATAGGAACAAAATATTGCTGATAAGGTAAGATTCCATATTAGTAGATTTAGTGAGTTTTGTTGAAACTACTTTAATTATGCCCAAAGGGCTATAGAATTGATTATACTCTTTGATCCAGTAATATTACTACTAAGAGATCATAAAAATGGGCAAAAGAGCTACATGTACAAAGATATCTATAGCTGCTCTTTTTGTGGCTGCCAAGAATTGGAAATTGAGGGAATATTCATCACTTGGGGAATGGCTAAACAAATAGTGGTATGTTGATTATTGGAATACTATTGTGCTGTAAGAAATGATGAGCAGGCAGATTTCAGAAAAAACCTGGATAGATTTATATGAACTGATGCTGAGTGAAATGACCAGAACCAGGATAACACTGTACACAGTAACAGCCACCTTGTGTGATGACTAACTTTCATAAACTTGGCTCTTCTCCGAATATAGGGATCTAAGAAATTTCCAAGACTCATGATGGAAAATGCTGTCCACATCCAGAGAAAAAACTCTGGAGCATGAATGCAGATTGAAGCATTCTATTTGTTCTATTTTTTTTCTCTCATTGTTTTATTTCTTCTTTCTTGTGGTTCCTTCCATTGTTTCTAATACTTCTTTACAACATGAGTAATATGAAAATTAGTTTAATATGAATGTAGATGTAGAACCTTTATCAAATTGCATGCTGTCTTGGGGAGAGGAAAGGTTGAGGGAGGGGGAGAAGATTGAAAACTCAAAAGCTTATGGATGTGAATGTCGAAAACTAAAATTAAATATTTTTTTAAAAAAGAAACTCCGTTAGAGACTATCATTAACCAGCTCATAGTATAATAGAATGTTGCAATCACATATGGAATACCAGTTCCCTGCTTATCACATAGGAGATTGTGACAAATCCCTTGACATATTTGTACTTTGATTAGACCTTCTATAAAAAGGGAATAAAAGACACGTTCTCATGCTTTTTCATGTCTTAGTTGTAAGAGCAAAGATTCTAAGTGCCTCTCAATACTGACTGAAAATGAAATAGAAGCTCCATATGTGCAATTGATAATTATATTTCATCAGTATACTATTTTTTTCTATGTAGTAGCTGAATATCCCTGAAATAGGCATACTAGCAAAAAAAGAAAAAAAAAGCAGTCTAGTAAAACTATTCTAGGTGCTACTGAATTATCACTATGGATCAAGAGATATTTAAGGATCTTTAGCAAGATAGTGGTCACTCTGCTACTCAAAACCTTCAACTGCCCAAAGTCTCTGTGATAAAATTTCAAGTTCTTAGCTTGACATTTAAGGTCCTATACATACTGGCACCCACTTGCCTTTCTACACTTAACTCATATGACTTTCTCCTCACACACACACTAGTTTCCTATCAAACTGAACTCCTCCTTAGGTTTAACACTTCATTTTCTTCATCCATGCATATACATACGATATCCTCTATACTTGGAAAGTACTTCCCCTTATCTCAGCCTCCCAGAATCCTAGATTTCCTTTTAATGGCCCAGGAGCTGCCTCTTCACTGAAGTCTTTTTCTCTCCATCAGCATCCTCCACCCCAAGTAATGATCCTTCCTCCAATTTATCTTGCTCATAGTTATTGCTGCACATGCTATATGGTCCCATTAGAATGTAAGCTTCTTGAAGGACTGTTTCATTTTTGTACCTATTTTGGTGATGAATTAAAATGAATCAGTGATATTTCCTAAAGTCTAATACTCAGAACAAAGTTAAAAGCTGAAGAAAAAATATTCCTGGAATAATGTTCCTATCATTAGGATGGAATCAGCAATATATGATTCCTCTATCCTCAGAATTACATTCAGAGTGCTATACCTGGCTCTATCTTCAAGTTGTAATCTCCAAAGAAGAGAGGGATTGGGGGGGGAACAGAAAAAGGAATAGAGTGGAACTGTTTGTACCTATTTTAGTTATCCTACAGGATGTATTTACAGCCTGTATTTCAATTTCATAGTTTGTCTCACTCACTTTAAAATATGAAGTGCTAAGCTTTTCTCTATCACTGTTGTTTGAGAGACATAAATGGACTCTTTCTAGTGTCTTGGATGATATATAGATCAGAGCAACCAGAATCTGTTTTTGTAAGTCTTCTTGGGAGGAACCACAAGAAAGAATGATGGAAAAAAATTGACAACTGAATGCTGTACTATAATGCTAATACTAACACTGATATAGCACTTACTATGTGCCAGGCACTCTGCTAAGTACTTTACAATTAACTCATTTGATCCTCACAACAACCCTAGGGGGTAAGTGCTATTATTTTCCCCACTTTACAGATGTAAAAATTGAGGCAAGCAGGTATAAAATGACTTGCTCAAGGTCACACAGCTAGTAAGGGTCTGAGGCCAAATTTGAACTCAGAACTTTTTGACTCCAGGCACAATAATCTATCCCACTGTGTCAACTATCTATACTTTAGATACAGTGGCCCTGCTAATGGACTGGAAAAGTTTTAGTTAATTCTGAGATGATTCAGCTTCTGGATTTGTTTCAGAATTAACAGTCTCTCAGATTATAATGTATGAATCAAGATCTTTAGTGAAAATCGTCAAATCATTCAGGAAACAAGGACTGTACAAAACAGCAGTTGCTGTTAGATGGACTTCCCTTGCTTTGTTCCTGTCACTTGAGGAAGGGATCATCCCAAGTGCCAGTAACTGGATCTCAAATAAGATGAAGGTCTCTCCAGCACAAAGATGCAGTAACTACCCTTCCTGCTTTGACTTTATTCTCCAAAAGGCAGGTACTGATCAGCCCCCCAGGGTTCTTGGACAATTGTCAAATCAAGTACAATATGACTTGGAACAGTATGTATCTGAACTCTTCTTTCCCATTTACAGACTTGTTATTGTTGTTTTCTGGACCTTTCCCTCCCTTCTTCCTTGTTTTTCCAGCTCCCACCTGGTTAAATTTTTTTCCATCTCCATCACTCTTGGGATACTTCTTCATTCAAGATAAATTTACAGCAATCAGATGTCAGTCATTGTCACAGTAGGGCTAGCCAAAGCTTACTCCAATATTCAACCTACCTTCCTTTGTTGCAGAGGTAGGGAACTATGGATATGGACTATTTAATATACAATCAGATCTAGTTAATGTGTTGGATAGTTCAGCTAAACTGCTTTCCTCACTGCTTTTTGTTTTTGTGCTTTGTTAAAAAGGATAAATTGAAGGGCAGGGCAGGCAGAAGGATATATTAAAGAAGTAAAGATGACACAAAAACAAAATATATCAATATGAATTTTTATTTAGAAAAGGAAAGAATGTTCAAAATTTGAAAGGAAATATCCATCACTGAAAATAGAAGATCATTTCCTGTGGCCAAACTTATGGCATATTTTGGATAGAGATCATTCACCCATTCTTATATTTCTCATAACATGACCTTCCTATTACAGCTACCTTCTTGCTAAGTACTTATATCCCTACCTCTTTCAAGGGAGATATTTGCCCAATCAGAAATCATAGGATGTATACCTGGAAGAGACCTTAAAGATTATCATCCCTAAACACCACATCTTAAAATGGGGAAACCCAGGCAAAGAAAGGAAGTTAAAAAAATAACTTTTCCAAGGTTACACATATAGGAATAAGAAGGCTAGGATGTAAAATTACATCCTTTTGCTCTTTCAATTAATCCATTGTTACTGGAAATTCCCTTATTTAACATTCTATATCAGCTTTCTGTACCAGAAAAGTTAAAGGTACTATACGCATGGACGTGTATGTGTGTGTGTGTGTGTGTGTGTGTGTGTGTGTGTGTTTAATATATATTTCAAGAGTCTCTTCAACTTGGAACCTTTAATTGGCAAGACCATATCTTGGTACAAGGCATATGAAAACTTACTGTCATAGGAACTTCTTAAAATGAAATAAAATTTCTTAAAAAGGAATAAATTTCAATTCTTTCTAGGGTACTTAGCCTTAAAAGCTCTGGAAGGTTTACCCTGGAGCCTACACTGTCCTAAGAGAGATTCTCCTCTGCTAGCCTCAAATACTCCATCCTCTTCATTTTCAGAATCGCAGTATTTGAGAGTTAGAAGAGATTCAGTAGTGATCTAGCAACTAGTTCAATCCTTAAATGAAGGAATTTCCCATTATAACATGGCTAACAAGTAGTCTTGTAGCTTCTACTTGAAGATTACCTAAGAGGGGAAGTCAATCACTTCTCAGAAGACTGTTCTACTGTCTCTAATTATTACACTCTAATGATTAGAATTTTTCTTCGATCATACCAAATTTTGCCTTTTTGCAACTACTACTCTTTGTTCCTGGTTTTACTCTCCAGGGCCAAATAGCACACATCAAATCTCTCCTCTACTTGACAGTTCTTTGAATACTTAAAGATAGCTCTCATGTTCCCCTGAGTCTTTCTTTATCCATGTTAAAAATCCCTAGTGCTTTCAACATACACTCATATGACTTGACCTCTAGATCTTTAATAATTCTGGTTGCCTTCTTCTAAAAATTCTTTCAGTTATTAATGTCTTCCTTAAATTGTGGTTCCCCAAAATGAATACAATCCTTGGGGCAAAGTAGAATGGGACCATTAATTTCCTGCTCCTAGAAGATACCATGCCCCTCAATATAGCTTATAAATGAATTAATTTTTTTAGCTAATGTTTATTCATATTGAGCTTCAAGTCCACTGAAATGCCTGTTTTTTTATTCAAAACAGCTGCTGTCTGACTGTATCTCACTCATCTTATAAATGTAAAATTGACTTTTCAGATTCAAATGTTAGACTTTTATTAATATTGTATTTCACCTTCTTAGATTTACCCCAGAGCTCTGGACTATCCAGTTTGTTTTGGATCCTGATTCTCACCTGGTTCTATGTCATCTGAAAATTTTATAATCATATCACTTACGACTTTTTTTCACCCCATTACATTGATACATATATTAAACTGCACAGGATCAAGCAATCAATACTAGGTTATTTGGCATGACCTGCTGCTATGCTGACACTGAATGACTGCTCTTTGAGATCAAGCATCCAATCATTTTGGTATACATTTTGACTGGATTATTGTCTAATCCATAGTTTTCCACTTTCTCTACAAGAAGGATACATGAGTGGACAGAGAAAAGATGGCAGAGTAGAAGCAGAGACCTGCCTGAGCTCTCTACCCAAACCCCTCAAAAACCTGTAAAAATTATTTTGAACAAATTCTAGAGTAGCAGGAAAACACACAGTGACAAACTAAAGGAAGTTTCCAGCCCAAAATAATCTGGAAGGCTAACAGTTGGGGTCATTGCAATGGGTTCAGAGTGTATACACAAACAGGACTGGAGCAGGCCTCAGGGCACTGAATCACTACACCTTGGTTTCCAGACTTCTCAACCCTAAAACACCAAAACAAGCTTCAAAGATCAGTGGGAAAGCTCTCTTACCTGGGTGAGAGAGGAATATGGTCTGGTCCTAGCCCCAGTTCCAGTCCCAGTCCCTGTCCCAGGGTGGCAGTTGCCATTGATGCTGGACCCCACTCCTTCTGCAGCTCCTGGCCTACAGACAGTGTGAGAATTGAACAGCTGATCTGGGTCACAGTCCTGGGTGGCAGCTTTGGGGCAGGAAGGAGCCCTGGCCTGGAGGAACAGGTATCAGTTATGGAGAGGAAATCCTACTCACAGATCCAAGGTAGAAAAGAAAGCTTACGGTTGCTCACAGATCAGAGTACAGGCCAGGAGAGGAGTAAATACATCTCCTTCAATCATACCATTTTGTAGGAGCTGTGATTTACAGGTCCCTGAAGATATCTCTGAAAGCAGCTGCACAAAGCCCCTAAAACTTAGGGCAGCACCCCTCCACTTAACAAGGAACTCAGAGGTCAAGTAATTGACTGGCAAAATGACCAAAAAAGGGGAAAATCAGACTATAGAAGGTTTCTTGGTGTAAAGGATTTTCTTTCAATGAGGAAGATTAAAGCATATAACCACAGGAAGACAGCAAGGTCAAGGTTCCTACATCCAAAGCCTCAAAGAAAAAAAAGAAATGGTCTCCAACCATGGAAGAGCTCAAAAAGGATTTTGAAAATCAAGTAAGAAAAAATTGGGAAGAGAAATGAGAACTATGCAAGAAAATTGTGAAAAATGAGTTAGCATCTTGCTAAAGAAGACCCCAAAAAATGCTGAAGAAAATAACACCTTTAAAAATAGACTAGCCCAAATGACAAAACAGGTCCAAAAAGTCAATAAGGAGAAGAATGCTTTAAAAAGCCGAATTGGCCAAATGTTAAAAGGAGGTCCAAAACCTTGCTGAAGAAAATAATTCCTTAAAGATTACATTGGAGCAGATGGAAGTTAATGACTTCATGAAAAATCAAGAAAGTATAAAACAAAACCAAAGGAATGAAAAGATAGCAGATAATGTGAAATCTCTCACAAGAAAAACAATTGACTTAGAAAATAGATCCAGGAAAGATAATTTTAAAATTATTGGTTTACCCGAAAACCATGATAAAAAAACAAAAAGCCTAGACATCATCTTTCAAGAAATTATCAAGGAAAACTGCCCTGATGTTCTTGAATCAGAGGGTAAAATAGAAATTGAAAGAATCTACTGATCACCTCTTGAAAGAGATCTTAAAAGGAAAATTCCTAGGAATATTGTAGCCAAATTACAGAGGTCCCAGTTCAAGGGGAAAATATTACAAGCAGCTGGAAAGAAACACTTCAAATATTATGGAAACACAATCAGGATAACACAGAATTTAGCACCTTCTTCACTAAGGGATCAGAGGGCTTGGAATATGATATTCTAGAGGTCAAAGGAGCTAGGATCAAAACCAAAAATCACCTACCCGGCAAAACTGAATATAATACTTCGGGGGGGGGGGGGGGGACGGTGTGTGGAGGTGGAGGAAATGGAATGTCAATGAAATACAGGACTACCATACTAAGCATTTTTGTTGAAAAGACCGGAGCTGAATAGAAAATTTGACTTTCAAAAATTCAAGAGAAACATGAAAAGGTAGACAGGAAAGAGAAGTCATAAG
This sequence comes from Bettongia penicillata ogilbyi, assembly GCA_023548195.1. Lineage (NCBI taxonomy): Eukaryota > Metazoa > Chordata > Mammalia > Diprotodontia > Potoroidae > Bettongia > Bettongia penicillata. The sequence goes on from JAJHZJ010000090.1 coordinate 15,475,561, forward strand.
AGATTCAGTAAAGTTTAACTGTTTACATTCCTACATGGAAAAATTATATTTGTAACTCATGAGACCTTTCTCAGTATTAGGGTAGTTAGAGGAAATATATACATGCATGTATGCATACACACAAACATATAACACACATACATATATACATATGAGTATATATGTATATGTACATATGTATGTGTATATTATATATGTGCAGGTATATGTGTATATGTATAGGCATGTATACACATACAGACATACACATACATATACACACATATATAAACATATACATATATACACAGACACACATATATATATATACATATACATATTATAAACATACACAGAGGGCACAGGATGAGCTGAATATAAAGGAAGAATACCTAAAAAATAAAATTAGTGTTGAGAGAAATGTAATGGGAAAAAGAGAAAGGGAGAGGTAGAATGTAGTAAAGCATCTCACAATAAAGAACCAAGAAAGAATTTTTAGAGTGGAAGTGAAAGAGAATTAGTGAGCCTTATTCTCACTGGATTTGGCTTAAGAAGGGAATACCATCCATTCAATTGGGTATGAAAATCTATCTTACCCTACAGGAAAGCAGGGGGGAAGGGAGTAGGAGAGGGAGGATATTAGAAGGGACAGCAGATTAATTGGAGGAAGGGATAATGAAAAGTAAACACTATTTTGAGGGAGAGAGGTCAAAGAAGAGAATGTAATAAATGGAGGGCAGGGCAGGATAGAGGGAAATGTGGTTAGTCTTTTGCAACATGACTGTTATGGAACTATTTTGCATGGCTGTACATATATAACCTATATCGAATCACTTGCTTTCTCGAGGAGGGTGCATGGGGAGGGGAGGGGAAGAAGGGAGAGAATGTGGAACTCAAAGCTTTAAAAATGAATGTTAAAATTTGTTTTTGCATGCAACTGGGAAATAAGGTGTACTGGCAATGGGATATAGAAATCTATCTTGCAGATAGAGGCAAATAGAAGCAAGGGAGATGGAAAAAGGGGGCAATGTTAGAAGAGAAGGCAGATTGGAGGAAGTAGTGGTTGAGGTGTATGCTGTCTGGGGTGGGGAAAGGGGAGAAATGGGGAGAAAAATCAGAATTCAAAATCTTGTGGAAGTGAAAGTTGAAAGTTCAAAATAAATAAATTATATTTAAAAAATAAAGAGCATTTTGCAATTAAAAAAGAAGAGTATATGATAATTCATTAAAAAAAACTTCACTATAACCTAAACTATGTCTGTAGTAATATTCTCATATACCAATTTAGCAACCTTGTCAAAAAATTAAATGAGATTAGTCTATCATGACCTGTTCTTCATGAAGCCAGGCTGCCTCTTTGTAGTTACTATCTATTTAGATCTTCACCAACCATATTGTTAATGATCCCTTTTAGAGTTTCCCCAAGAATCAAAGTCATGCTTATTGTCTTATAGTTTGAAGAGTCTATACTCTTTTCTTTTGGGGAAACGGAATGAAGACTTGCCCTTCTTCAATCATGGGTTTTCTCCCCTATTTTCTATTATCTTTTAAATATGACTGACAGTGGCTCAGTAATCATGTCTATTAGTTCTTTCAAGTCCCAAGGAGACAGTTTATCTGCCACAGAAGAGTGAAATTTGTTATGTTACTCTATTATTTTCTTCTTATTTGTCTTGGGCATCAACTTCCTATTAGTCGTTTTGGTTCTTATATTTCTTATAAAGGTCGTTCTTGTTTGAAGAGAAAAAACCCCTGCAATACAAAATAAGTATTGAGCAGATCTTTCCTTTCTGATATTCGTTATCATTATTCCATCTACTCCAAAGAGAAGTCCTCTCCTTTCTTTAATCGATCATTTTCTTCCTAACATAACAAACAATACCTTTTCGTTTTGCCTCATCTTTCCTAGCTAGATTCATCTCACTTTAAGTTTTAGCATTCCTTATCATACTTTTACTTGGCCATACCATATTCTTATTCATTCTCATCCCTGGTCTTGTTTCAAAGTTAGATTTTTGTTTAACCCTAATTGTTTAGTATTATGGTATCAGAATGTCAGGCTAACTTTGCGTTGTCTTGCTGTACCTAATTTTTCTTAACCGTGTTTTGATCCGGGATAGAATTTCATGGCAGTAAGTCAGTTAATAAATAGTAATTGAGCACCCACTATGTGCCAGACATTATGCCAAGCACTGGGGATGCAAAGAAAGGCAAAAGATAGTTCTTACCCTCAAGGAGCTCTTCTTCTACTGGGAGGAGAGACAACATGTTTATGTGTATATACCTTGTTTTCTCAGGTGTATCATACATGTATGTTTATCATTTATATATGTATCATACCTACGTATATATATATATATATATATATACACACACACATATATACAGATACACATATAAAAACACAAACAATATGGCCATTAACAGGAGGAAGACACTCACCAGAATTAAGAAGCAAAAAAGGATTCCTATAGAAGTCAAATTTTAACTGATTACTTAAAAGAAGTTAGGAGACGGAGATGAGAAAAGAAACTATTCCAGGCATGGGAGACAGTAAAAATACCAAGTAGGAGGACAAAGCATTTGTTGTTGTTTCTGTTGAAACAACAAGGAGGTCAGTGCTGTAAATTGCAGTATATTTGGGGATATAGGATTAAAGCATAAGGTATAACGAGACTGGAAAGGTGAAAGGGGAGAGATGATGAAGGGCTTTGAATACCAAATAGAAGGTTTTGTATTTGATCCTGGAAATAATTGGGAACCCTTGTACTTTACTTTGTAGTGTAGAGTGGCGTGTGCGTGTGCGTGTGTGTGTGTGTATGTGTGTGAAAGAGAGAGAGACACACAGACAGACAGATAGATGGATAGACAGACAGAGGCAAACAGAGACAGACAAATTAAAAGAAGAGAGAGAAACTGAGACCAACGAGAGACAGAGAACAACAAAGGGAAAAGGTCAGACGTGTAGTTTAAGAGCATGACATGGAGTAGAGAAGAGATCTGTGGCAAGGAACTCTATCAGCAGAGTATTGAATTAGCTCAGGTGTGAGATGATAAGGTTGGTAGTCGGGTCAGAGGAGTGAAAGGGGTACATTGGAAGATGTCATGAAGGTAAATTCAACAGGTTTTGGCAACAACTTGGATATGGGACTGTGTGACAAAGTAAGGAACTAAGGATCCCTAATTTTTGAGTCTGCGTGACTGGGAAGATGGTGGTCACTACAAGAGTAATTTGGAAATTAGAAAGAGGGGGTGGTTTTTGTAAAAGAGTTCAGTTTTGGACATGTTCAGTTTCAGTTATCTACAGGACATCCAGATTGAGTTATCCATTAGAAATACCAGATTGGAGATCAGCAGAGACATCACTGCTAGATAAGCACGTCTGAAAAATCATCATCACAGAGATGATAATTTAATGATTGGGAAATGGTGAGATCATAAAATGAAAGACTACAGAAGAAGAAGAAGCATGCCCAGGATGATAGAGGAGATTGATGAGAGGTCAGATGGGTAAGAGGAAAACTGGTAGAAAGACGTGTCAAAAGAAAAGAAAAACAATCTAGAGAAAAGAGAGTGTTAAGGAGAAGTGGGTGATAACAGAGGCAACAGAGAAGTCAAGAAGAAAAGGGATTGAGAAAAGGTTTTGCAATTAAGATTTTACAATTAAGCAACTGTTAGCAAATTTGGAGAGAGAAGTTTCAGTACCAGACTTGGCAATTCATGTTCTGTATCTTCAGGCTACAAAGAGCATGAAGTCAGACTTAAAATAGTCAAGCCTGTTTTCAAATAGTTGAGAATTCTCCTTTTCAAGGAAGGAAAATTGCTGGTTCTTCAGAGAAATCCTGCCACTGCTTTTGTGATGTCATTTCTCCGTGTGTGTGTGTGTGTGTGTGTGTGTGTGTGTGTGTGTGTGTACACACATAGACACATGGAATGAATATAATAGATACATCGCTCAGCAACATCATTATAGTTCTATATGTCTTTAATCAACATTAAAATAACCCGCCCCAAGTATGGTGGGCACAATGTATGACTATTTATTAATCTTTTATTTATGGGATCATTCTTAGATAGCATAAAAGACATAGAAAATATAAACCTATTTTCTCATTGCAGCTTACATTGGTATGGTGCAGATAATAGCCACAAATGTGAAATAGCAATGATAAATAAGAGGCACAATGTAATTAGGTGATAAATTGGATAATATGATTTATAATTGATTTACAAGTTTATCCTTGAACTGATCTTTGAATGCTGGTCAGGAAGTGCATGCACAGGAAGGAAAGAAGGGTTTTGCAGAAGGGAAATGGGAGAGATGTATGACATGAGTGAAGGGTGGAAATGGAAATAATCAAAGTTTATTTATAGGAACAGAGGAAACAGTATGACTGGAGCGGAAGGCTCCATGATGGAAAATAGTGGAAGATAAAAATTGTATAGGTAGGAGATCAGAGATGGATGGAAGTCCTTGAAACCCAGAATGGCCAGTTCATACATAACATAGAAAGTAGGGAGAAGTTTCAGTGTCTCCCCTACAAAAATTAAATATTGGAATCCAAATCAATCACTGCTTAAGAACTCAGTCCCTTTCCCTGCTAAGAAATAACTTCTATCATTTTCTGCTACTTCTAGAAACACTAAGAACTTGATACTGGGCAAGCAATAACATGTTTTCCTGTGTCCTATGTGAAAGTAGTCTATGGGGGACAAGACAGGAGAGGGTATGGAATAGAAGGGACTTCCTTATTTTGAGAAGTTTTTTTTTTTTCCCTTTAAAATAACATTTTTCAGAATCTCTTCTGGCTTTAGTTTAAAGGGTAAGGAAATTTGGAATGAAAAGAAAGGAGGGGCATATTATTTGGTAAATTGCATTCATAGCTCACCATATGTTATTCGTTTATCTAAAATATATTTGAAACTGATTCTATTTGCATCTGTGCTACAAAAGAATTTTCACTTCTAAATCAATGTGCCTGCCAATAATTCACCTTATAGTTTTCTTTTTAAGTCTACCCCCTTTTCAGCTGCAGATTTGGCATTTTCTATTTGTTGGGCATGGGGCTTGCTATTTGTTTGGATTCAATTTACATATATTCATCACTGATCTGTTTCAGAATAATATTTTCGTGAACAGTGGATAAGCACCGATAAAAAAACTATATAACTGAATACACATAAACATGTACATGAAGCTATAGATATGGTGTAAAAGGATCAATGTATACCAATGTGTACCAATACTGGTAAAAAATAAAGTTAAAAAAGTAGCATTTATATGGAGCTTTATGGATAATAAAGTGCTTTACAAACAGTACGTCATTTTTTCATCACACCAACATTGGGAGATAGATACTATTATCCTCATTTTACATAAACTGAGGCAGGCAGCATTTAATTGATTTTCCCAGGATCACACAAAGAAAGTAATATAAATACAAGTTATAAATGCCTTAAATATTAGATGACATATCTACTTCACAGTTGTACTTGCTGTACATTTTCTAAAATGGGGGAAATAATATGAATTGCATGAAATGAAGTCCTAAATGATTCATTTTTTTTTTGCTAACTCATATTGAACCTCAAATTTCATCTTCATTTTTATACACTCTTAAGCTAGGGTATTCTAATAAATTTGTTCTGAGAAGAAAGTACTGAAATAGAAACCCATTAGGGAGAGAAATACAACAAAATATTATACATCGCATATTATAATTGTTTCATATATTTGAATATTCTGAGACATCCCCAAAGCATGACTACATAGAGTAGAAGGTTGATATTATATTGTAAACTGTTGCGTGGGGTTTGCCCTTTCCTGTTTCTAGCAGCATCATAAAAGGATACAACTACATAGCATTTAATTGATCTATAGTATAATTGACTGTCAAGTTTTTTTTAAAGATCGCCTAAAATATATTTTTTTAAAAATGTTAACTATGCCCTCAGAATTCATTGCTAAATTTTTCATTTTTTTCCCTAATGATATATGTAGGCTTAATTTAAATCTCACAATCTGGAAACTCACTAAGTCAGACACCCCAAATGCAAGCCAAGATCATGTTCATTCCAGTAGGTCACAAAATCTCATTTTAGTAGACATGCATCGTCTGTGATAATGCCTTGATTAAAGTGACCTTAAAGGGGCAAATGTGCATTTGGTCTTTAGAAATAAGCACTCCTTTCCTTTTGAACACGTCAAGCAAGCAGATTTTTTATCGGTTCTCTCCTCCAACCAGAGCTAGGGCTTTGGAAGCAGAGCTTTTCCAGTGAGTGAAGAACTAATGCCTTCCTATAGTGCAGAAGAAAAGGAAATGTTTTCCCCTTACAGAAAAATAAAGCGAAAAAGATCCTAAATCCCACAGCAGTCTTTAATTACTGGGTGTGGGTACATTAGAAGAAATTCTGAGTTACTACTGAGAAGATCCAAGGTTCAGAATCTGGCTCTGATACTTGCTACCTGTGTGAAGATTGGGCAAGTCACAACTTAATGGTCCTCAGTTTTCTCATCTGTAAAATGAAACTGGACCTCCAGGGTACCTCCCAGTTTTAAATCTATAAACCTATGAAATGTTTGGTACTCAAATCTCAGAAACACTAATAATTCTGGCATCCAGCATTTATGTGTCTCTTAAGAAAAAGTACTTAAACATAGTTTAGGGATTGTTTATTATACCTTATATGACATAGAGAACAAAGAGATATTAGGCCATACACAGTAAAACCAAGTGCTTTTCCTAAAGTCACACTTCTGATAACTGACATAGTAAGGGCTAGAAGCCACATCTGTCTACAAGCCCTTAGTGATTTTTCCACCAGAAATGTCCCACTCTGGCCACAGTATCTCCTTCAGAATTCCAGAAACTGTTATCTGCCCTGCTGCCATGTTCTAAGGTCAGCCAGACTCTCTGTTTATCCTGCAGCTGAAGTATATGTATTTTCTCTCCAGTTAGAAAGTGAGTTTCCCAAAGGCAGATTTGTCTTCACTATTTGTGTCCCCAATCCTTGCACGGTGCTTAGCATATATTGCGTTCCTAATGTTTTTTCCATTCATTCTTATGGTGGAGGATTTCAGAAATCCCAGCCTCCCTCTGTGGCTGTTATTTATCTTTGTGTTCCCCTCCCCCTACCCCAGCACTTTGGACTTTTTTCTGCACACAGTAGGAATTAATGTTTGTGTGTCGGATTTGCTATCATAAATCTTCAATTTATAACACCACCTAACCAAATAATACAATGGTAAACATTTATGTAGTGCTGCAGTTTACATACATCATTTCATCTCAGCCTTACCATAGTCTAGTAAAAGAGATATATTAGGAATCCTTACTAGATTCACAACTTGAGAAAACTAAGGATCAGAGGTGAAAAAAAAAAAAAACTAGCCCAAGGTCATGAGAATTAAATTCGAAACTGACTCTGGGTTCGACAGTTTTTTTCCAGCTAGATCACAGTGTCCTTCAAGTGTTCATCATGCTCGTTGGCGTTGCTAAAAGCCAACTCCAACATGACAGAATTCCACCCACTGACCCTGTGTTTGGGAATACCATGGTCGCATGGATTCTCCTTTTCCCCATTAGATCTGCAGCCCTCATTTGAAATCCCATGACCTTTGGCAACTCCCTCACCCCTTTGTAGCTTAGTTCCTTCATCAATCATATCTGAATAATGCAACTACCCTGCCTTTCCAAAATTGTATGCAGATTGAACATTTTTTAAAAGTCAAAAGAGTACAGAAAACAAGATTAGGTATGAATAAGAGCTGAAGGACAGCGAGAAAAAAGCAACCTGAAAAGGGCTTGAACACTTTAAACGGACTCCTTGATTACAATGCTTTCTGTAGGCAGGGGGAGGGATGTATCATTATTTCCAAAGCCCTGAAAGTTACATTGCCTAAAGAGCACACACAGAGAGGCTAACAATAGATTTTTAGCGTTACCTTTGCCTTTGCATAGCACAGTCAATACCAAGAAACAAGCTGAGGACCATGCTGAAAGATTTGCAGCTTAGATATCTTCTAAAAAGCTGTGTGAACACAAAAGATGCCACTGCTGCTCTAACATACAAGGCTTTGATGTTCCCTCATCTTTACATCATAGAAGGAGCTCAAAGGGTTAATTAAAATTTAATGATATCGGCAGTACTTTGAAAAAGTTATGAACTTGGGCAAGATCAATCACTTTCTTGGACTGCCTGACTTCAAAGCCGACATTATGCAAAAGGAGGAGGGGGAGCTCCCGTTCTGAACTGAATTCATAAGCAAGGATTTTCTCATTAGTGATCTGTGTACGGAGGAGATTCCAAGTTCAAACGAGAAGGAGGTGAGGTGCCAAAAAGTGGTTAATCTGAATTTTAAGCCTTTGATACCGATCACATTTTTGTTTGAATGAACACATCACCACATGCCAGGGAACGCTGAAACACCCCAAAACAGGATACTTGGAATTAGGGGATAAACAGCTTTTTCTTTCTGCTTTTGGAATGACATTTTGTTTGCATGGATTTTACAAAAAATCCTAATTAACTTGTTTACTCATTCTCAGTGACATTCCCCAGAATGCCATCTGAAAAGATGAACAGAAACTTTTCTTAAAATGTACACTTTTGGTTGTCTTTTGGGCCTTTTCTCGATCTGTGCTAACCACATCTGAGACCTTGCAATTCCATAGTCTCATTCTCTTTTCCCATCTTCATTTCCTTAGAAGCACAAAGGGCAGTTCTTCTTTTCAAAGTGAAATAATTTAATCAAATATAAGACTATGATTTATTTATTTTATTTTTGTGAATATTAAAGCTAAAATGGGTCTGGTCACACATTTGACTTTGAATACAGGTTTAGCAGTGTAGGATAAGTGCCCAGGTTAAAACAATTATGAATTTTTTCTTTATTCAGAAAAAGCTCTCATTCTGGCTCTGGAAGGACCAAATTGAATAAACCCCTCCTATCTGGCATCACCTTGCTTTAGAAGTGTGGGTAGCAATGGATGGTGCAGGATTAAGTAGAACAAAAGCAGCAGAACCTTTTTCTCATAATAAATTTGGAAATGAAATTTAGATGAAATATCCCTCCATGAGCGCCCAAGGGAGAAAAAAAGTATGTACAAGCCCACACAAACAACTTTTTTTAAAAAAAAAAAAAGAAAAGGAAAATAAAATTGCATCAATGCCAACTTTAGAGAAAGCTAAAAATTTTCTGGGTTTCTCTAAAAATCATTCCTTACCTTTGAAAGTTAAAAGCATGGGGCAGGGTTGGTGTGTTCCTAAGGCATAGTTTCACCTGGGTAAGATTTTCTGTCAGATTTTCATTAGCGCATTTTGAAAAGTTCTTAATTCTTTTGCTTTTTATTTATTTAAAAAAATTTTCGCAGAGGGTGTATTTTTTATTCCTTCCAACAATATCTCATCTCACCTATATAGTAGGGTTTTTTTTACCAATATAGATTATTCAGCAAATGATTAAATGGCTGCTTTATTATCAGATTAGAACAAAGAACATTAATATAAGTAAATATTTTGTGATCATGCTGTGCAACTGAGTTTTGCCCCTTCAGGGATTCCAAGTGAGGAAAGTCCATTTAAAAGTTCAAGATATTTGACTTGATCCAAATTGGATTTGTCCTTTGCCTTAAGGTTTCCTTTTTGCTTCCCTGGTTACTATTTCTTCCTCCCTCTGCCTTTATTTTACTCTCTTCTAAAATGTTCCCTGAATATTAAAACAATGTAGAGGCTGATTAATGCCCTCTAGAATTAAACTCTAGGATCCATTGTCAAAGTGAATATGAACACAACATTTTTGATTCATTCATCAATTTCTTTTTACCTGAAGTAAGAGAGCAACCAGGTTGGCACGAAACCCCAGACCAAGAGCCAATTGTTTATTGACTGTTAGCCAATATATCCATCACAATCTCCTTTCTTTATAGGGATAATATATGATTCTGTCGTGAACTGGATTGATTTGGATGCTGTCAGTCTTTGAAAAGCAGATTTTTTTTCTAGTTGTATTTCAACACTCTAGAGTAAATCAGCTAGATGCTTTTGAAATAGACTCCATTAATACCACTACACACTATCTATTTTACACATGCACACACACATACCCATACATATTCACACAAATATACATACGACATATATATATGTATATATATGTATATATATGTATATATATATATATATATAAAAGCAAGAAAATTCAGTAATGACCAATTATAATTCTCTTCCAGTTTCATAGACTGGTGCTTACTCAGACCGCCTATGAGTCTCTGTAGTTAAGGTGGAAAAATGATTCTGTTTTTAGTGTCTGGCATTTAAAAAAAAACAGGTATGCACAACACATTTCCCTGGGACTGATTGAGCTCATTTGTGCACAATTCAGATTTTTCTTTTATTTTCAATATTCTATACTGTCAACTTCAGTTTGGTTGAAGAAAGACAAACAAGAATTAGGTTGCATCCATAGTTTTACTTCTCTCAAAGTGAGCAATCATGCATTGCATGGGAGCTGCAATGATGAAACTGGGCTCCTTTTGAAGATGGGGGTATATAGTTTTTAAACTCTTCTGTCTGGGGCTGATCTAATTTCATCATCATTTCACCTCCAGATAGAGGAAATATTTCTTCTATCAGACCCTCTCCCCCAGCCATAAGAGACTATTCCCCACCTCAAACTATTTAGACAGAAAAATATGTCTTCACTTAAGCCTGAGCAGAACACAGTGGGGCTTCCATGTCTTCTATTAAATTATTTGAAAGCTTGGGTTGGGGTTTGGCCAGGATAAGGAAAGTCAATGCAATCTCAACAGAAAAGTCCTTCTGAAGAAACACAAGGGCCTAGGGGAAAGCTCTGAATCTCATTTTTCACAATATATTTGGAAGAATATATCCATTGAACATGGGGGTCTTACTACTTTCTAGTCCTAATCCACTTGTATCAAGACCATTCCAAATAGTAACTAGATTCCAGGATGCTGAAGAAATGATCCTGCTGCTTGCAAGTAGGGCTGATGCCAAAAGAGGTTCTCACAAATATGATTAGGAGTGCTATATCTGGAATCATTCTATGAAATGATGAGTAGTCCAAAAGAGATAGATGTAAACAGATGGTTAATAGCATTCAAAAATCATGGAACGAACCAACCACAACATTTCCCCATGAAGTGTATATAATATAATGACAAGAATTTAATAATAAATCAGTCTTTATGAGTCTTCAACATGTGAAAATAAGATTGAAAGGGATAAAGAATAAATGTGAGAAATTCTGAGAAAGGAGAAGGAAGCATGGAACAGTGTATTTTAGAGAGTACTCCTGAAAGCATACATACATAATTGAAATTACAATCTAAGAATATTCATGTGACATAGAATGATTGCTCACTATTAGACAACATTGCTCAACCATGAAAATTGGTGTAAAATTAACACGGAAAACAAACAATACTTTTTTAAAGAGATGGTTTATTTCAAAAATATATTTTCTTATTTGAGGCATTGTAGATAGAATATTTTCCACTGGGTTAGGAAGAATGGATTCAAATCCAGTGATCTTATTAGTCAACTTCATTTTCATATTCATGTGGGCAACTCTGCACATTCATCCCAAGTTTGTGGAGTGGCTGCTATCCTATTTGGGTGACTTGACGTACTTGACTAGCTGGCTAGAGATACTGAGGCTGCTGATCCCACCATCAAACACAGACTCAAGATTAACATCAGCTCATCTCTGCTATGCTCCCATATGCAAAGACCCTTTCCTGATAGATTATTTCAAGCTGCTGTGTTCTTCACAATTTCTAAGGCCATCCACTTTGCTGTAAAGAACAGGAGTGTCCATATGGAGACCCTATTGAGTCTTCTGAAAGCAGCAACTGAAGTTCCAGCAACTTCTCTGGTTTTCAAAGGGTAGCCAAAGTACAGAGGTTTATAGCAGTATAGTATACAGTACAATGAGCTTACATTGCCATCTGCCACAGTGGAAGGTAAAAGTCAGATTAAAAAATATTTTAGTTTTAAGAATTTTATTTGCTATATAATATTTATAGTACCATAAATTTCAGGTGTTATGAAAAGTGAATGTTGTCGGAAATCATTTTTTAACTGAAATATTAACACAAAGGTCACAGAATTCTAGGGAACTATTAGCAAGAAAAAATGTTTTGCATGTTACCAATTTTATTTTGAGTACTTAATTTTATGAGTTATTTCATGGTTACTGTGTTAGGAAAAATGTATATTATCAAAAATAATATTTTGTTATCAAGAATTGTCTGGATAAAAGTGTACTCTCCGCAATCTCTAGCAAAAGTTAAGCACCTAGTTCCCATATGTTCAATGTATCAACATTTATGTTTTTGGCATTCTCACCATTTTCTTAGAATATTATCCCATGAAAGTTAATCTGATCATTCATTGCCACATTATTATTGTTTATCATCAGCATCAGCATCATTATTGCTATTCTTATGAAAGGCACTATGGCATGGTGGATGGAGACCTAGCCTTGAAATCAGGAAGTTCAAGTGTAAGTCTCTGATACATGCTAGTTGGGTGAGTATGGTCAGGTCACTTAAACTCTCAGTGTCCTCCACAAGTAATACTTTAAGTAATTGGTAAGTTTTCAATTGACATCTATGAAAGAAGTTTTTGTTAAAAGAGTTTCTCCACACATGTAAGATCACAAATCTATATTATCTCCATCTGCACTTTCCTAACCTGCCCTACCACTGTCTCTGACTTTATTTGCCTCTCTATCTCTCTCATTTACTGTGTGTGTATTTATGTGCAATCTTTGGTTTGAGGTTATGTTAAATCTATCTTCATGGTAGCCCATTGTTGTCTAGTGATGGCTATTCATACCCAATAAAAGTCTGATAAAAGTCTGCATGCTAAATACATGCTTCTGTGTGTATGTGACATATATATATGTGTATATACTTATATGTGTGTGTGTGTGTGTGTGTATATATATATATATATATATATATATATATAATCTTGGCTCAAATCTTTGAAGCAGATTTATAAATCTGGGCCAGTACTCCCAAATAATTCTTCACTTAGGTTGTTATGAAATGGATGGTGATGATGGCCTCACTGAGAGTATACAATGTTCTTAAAGTGGACTGGGGGTTGAATTCCCATCCCTGTGCTAGCAAAAATCCCTTTTTCCTTCGGCTCCAATTGTGCCATCATGCCCCAAATATAGGAACACCCAGCAACATAAGGACAGGATTATTTACAGGTGTTTATGAGAGATAATATTAAAGCTGTCAAATTGATTCTTTAACAGAACAAATTTAAGAAAATCACCAACAGAAATAAGGTTGGAGCAGGGTAGGGCTTGTCCATTCCTCTCAGTTAGATTACTCCAACTATTGGAGAGAGGGCCTTTATAAAAAAAACACACAGTCCATACATAGACCTCAAAGTTTGTCCTTTTAGATAGAAATTATCTATCATTGTCTTAAAATGGAGAACTGCAGATGTGACAGAGACTAGTTCCTCCTTCAATCAAGCTGCTACCACAAGCAGATATCTGTCCTTTCTTGTCTCTTCCTCTCAAGATTCTCCAAAATCTCCATGCTATTTCCTCTGCTCCCTAAATCTTGAAGTAATTTCCTCTCTTCCCAAGCTAGAAAGAGCTGCATTTTTTTGTTTCATACCTAGTGCACATAGGAAAATATTTTAAATATATGTGTGTTTGCACACCCACATTTTTTCATATTATTTCTACTTCTTAAAATAATATCCATTTGTCCTTTCTTAATAACCAATTATACTCTCATTTTAATCTATACACATTTCTCTCTACTTGACAGAAGTAAATTGTTAAGTTGGACAAGCTTGTCTTTCATGCTTTTTAACATTTTATGCTGTCTTAACTCTCTTTTTAACTCTTCTCAAGGTATCCATTATTTTTATGTTATTAGGTTCCTCTTGACAAGAAGAAAAAAAAATCTGCTAAAATACCTGGGATTTGGGAATAGCAGAAAGAAGCAGGAAATCAAGTTGCAAGCTAAGTCTCTTATTCATTTGTTAGCTGATGGTGGACAAATTGCTTAACCTATGTGACCCACAGGTTTCTCTCAATTCCTTTGCACCAAGGTATTCCACAGTTGGTATATTATTCTTCCCAGGAGTATTTGCATCTTAAAGAAGTTGCCTGGAGAGGATTAATTACTATTAACACAAAGAAATGGTAGGATTTCAGCCATCGAAAAAGTATTTAAGGGCAAGAGTCTTTCTTAGATAGAGGGAATGCAGAAAAAATTGGGAAAAAAAATTTCCTAGACAATCATCCAGATAGAATGTGATTGGTTCAAAATATTGTTGTGTAGGACATGATTTCCTGATAGATTTAGAAAAATACGGAAAGATGTATGAAGAAAGACGCTATTCAGGGAATCAGATAAGTGGAAATAAGCACAATATAGTCTTCTGTATATGTGCTTGAGTGTACATGTGTATATATATGTGTGTGTGTTTGTGAATGAATATCTATATGTGTATATATGTGTGTTTCCATACATATGCATATATACATACATATACATACATATGTGTGTGTGTGCTTAATTGTAGCTTCTAGAACAGGGAGGAGAAGGGGAGAAAATCAAATAAAAATTGTAGAGCACGGGACAAAAAAAAAAACATACAAGGAAGCAAAGAAAAGATAGACAGTTTTGAAAATAGTGTGTAGGATTTATTAAATAGGTTTTCTTGAAATGGAAATTCATTGCTTTGTATTGAATGCTTTCTTAATGTCCTGCTGTGTACATGGCATTTCTTTTCTTTTTCTTATTTTCTATTTAAATTTAAGGCAATTTCCAATATAAAGAAAAAGTAGACTGCTTTTAAAAAAGAGTTTGTCTTGGTACTCTCAAATCACTGAGAAAGACCGACCTTTCCTACATCAGATAATTGGAGACTCTTTCTTTGGTCATTTCCTCAGTCTTGCTGCATCTGTTTTTTGTTACTGTCTTCTGAACTAAGTCCCTTTTTTCATTAGGCTAGCACGTTCCCTAAGGTTAGGTCAAACAATCAACCTAGAAAAATGAAGTTATTAATGACTCAGGACTCTGTCCTGAGGTACAAAACTGCACTATATATTCCCTCATGACTTATTATGATAGCTGAAACTTGAGATGAGTAGTCCTAAAGCTAAATTAGAGACAGTTGCAATATGAATAACAACAGCTACTCTCAAACACCAAACCTCTTCTTTCCTAAATTGTTTTCCCCATGCCAATAGAGAAAGTGTAAATATTTTCTGCATTTCCCATCCAATTCCCAGTAAATTGTAGGCTTCTTGAGGGCTGGATCTATTTCATTTTTCTCTGCCTCAACAAGGTAGTTTGTAGGTTAGGAGTTCCCTTACATCAATGCAGTTCAGCATTTTCTCTGTAATTTATAGTTTTAGAGATGGAGACATTAGGACAGAGAGATTAAATGCCCTGTCTGAAGTCACATAGGCAATAGGTATCAGAGGACAATCTTTTACCCAGAGGTCATTCTGGCTTCAATATCAGCTCTCTTACCTTGTTCATAATAGATGTTTAATAAAATTTTGATAAATAGAATTCAATTAAACTTCTTTTTTGTGTTCCAGTCATGACAATGAGACAGCATAGGAGAGTGGAAAGCAGAAGTATAAACAGGACAGAGATTTACCCTGGGTGCCTAAATTAAGAGGATGCTGGCAGCTTCTACATTTCTTCAGGAGAGTAGAAATGAAATAACTTAAAACTTAGTTATAAAAAATAATTAGATAAAACAGGAAGCTACCAGATGGCACATTTCCTACAACTACCTGCTAAATGAATCTCAGGTGAGCTCCTTTCCCCCATATCCTGCAAAGGAAGGGAGAGTGGCCTTGTATCCTTGGTTTACTACTTCCCAGGCTACCCCTAACTGAATCTGTCTTAGTAAGTCAATTCAAAGGCATTTCATACTTCTTGCCCCCAGTTTCCCATTATATAATACCTGTCAGAGAGGCAAAATATGTCAGTGTAAGCTCTGGTGGAAAGAATACTGGATTTGGAGTCAAGAGACTGAGGTTCAAAGAGAAGGTGGCTGAATGCTCTTTCCATGCTATACTGTCTATATGACGATGGGTAAGCCCTTTTTGCCCTCCGTAGGTCTCAGTTTCATAATCTAAAAAATGAGTTTTTAATAGGTAATGTGCAGTTTTAATGCTTTTTATAACTCATTTGATAAGAGTAGGATGCCATCTTCATCCTAATTAATTAGCCAAACAATCATTGAGTCAACGGACAAGCCCTTAATCAATTTGAAAGAAACATAGCACTTGGGCTATTGGGTTAAAGTGAATGACGCCTCACAGGAAACATCTTGTGATTGACTGAGATGATTAAGTCATACTTCTTGACCTATTTCTATAAACAGCAAATGAGTTCAGTGACTGTTTGTCTCAGTTCTCTCATCTGTAAAATCAGCTGGAGAAGGAAGTGGCAATCACTCTATAAAGCCAAAATGGCAATCATTCTAACAGCCAAAAAAAAGGGGTGAGGGAGGAATTACAGAGTTGGACATGACTGAAATGATGAGACAACAACAAAAACAAATTCCAACGACCTAACACAAACACTTCTGACAAAACCCAACCCTACACTTCAATCCATCCTCCCTCTTTCCAGTATTTTGGAGACATTGGTTTCAAAGGGCAGAAGTTTACTCGATGTCAGCCAGTACCATAACAGCCAGTGTAGCTGGAATCCATGAGGAGCAAGTCTACTTGATGTCACAACAACCAGTCAGTACTTCAGCCGGCAAACCGTGGCACTAAAGCTGCAAAGCTCTGAACTGCTGATAGAAGCCCCAAAGACTAAGGAACAGAAGGAGTGGGAGAGGAACAGTATTAGTGTGTGGGGGTGTGGGGGATGGATACTTGGGATGTGCAGTACCACAATAAGCCTGAAGAAAAATACTCAACATCCCCCTGGAGGCCAGTTCTCTCCACTCAAAAGTCATTTTGGGCAGAGGCCTAAGCTGCTGACCTATGAATTGCCCAGTGTGAAAAGAAGCTGAGATTCTTTGAGACCTAGCCTTCAAGTAAACCACCATCAGTGAGGAGCAATTCAGAAAGTGAACAATAATAGAAAATATTGTTTTAAAAAAGACAGAAAGAAGCAAAAATTCAGGAAAAATAAACCTCAAAAAACCAAAACAGATAAATTAACATGGAAAGCACTAACAACTAAAGGAAGTAAGTGCATTCAGGCACCTATACATAAATAATGAAAAAAACAAAGGGAAACAATCTAACACTTGAAGAGACAGATGGGGATGTAAGAAAAACATGGTACCACACTACACTGTTTTTGTTTTTGAGTGGTTCAAAAAAAATGAGAATTATGAGAGTAATTTCTAAGATGCAGTTAAAATAGTACTTAGGTGAAAAATTATTTCTCTGCAAACATACATTAAGAAAATAGAAAAAAAAAGAATTAATGAACTGAAAATGTATTTAAAAAACTAGAAAGCCAATAAATAAACCTTAAAAAACTACAAAAGGAGAAATATTAAAAATTAGAGGGGAAATAGTTAAATTGCAAGCAAAAATATAAATAAGGCTAAAAGCTGGTTCTTTGAAAAGACTAATAAAATTGATTAACAGCTAATCCAAATTTTTTTAAAAAGCAGAAAATTAAATCAATAAAATGGCAAATTAGCAAGATGAAATCACAGCAAAATAAGGAGCAATAAAAAGAATAATCAGCATATATTATGCACAGTTATATGCTAGCAGAACCGAAAATATGCACAAAATATACAATATAAACGTAAAATATCCTAATTATCAGAAGACCAGATCAAGATCTTAAGTAACCCAATCTCAAAAAAGGAAATAGACCTGACTGTAAATGAAATTCCAAAGGGAGGTGGGCAGGGAAGAAACCTCTTTGTCCTGATGTATTCACAAGAGATTTCTATCAAAATTTGGAAATACTTTAGAAATTATTCTTGAAAATTGAGAAAGAAATCATCCTACTAGAATTCTTTTCTCAGACAACTGTAATTGTAATATTTGAACCACAAAGATGGAAAAATATAGACTGATATCATTAGCGAACACTGACTCACAAATTTTAAACAAAATCCTGTGAAATAGACTACAGAGATTTATCTAAGAAATTATTTATTATGACTAAAGGGGATTTATGCCAGGGATGTAAGAAGAATTCAACATTAGGGAAATAACCAATATAATCATATTAAGAGTCTAAATATCCCAAACAACTTGATTATCACAATTGATTCAAAACATTTGGCAAAGTATAGAATTCTTTATTCTAAAAATCTTTACGAAGTAGTAATTGAAACCTTTTCTTAATGCTATTAAATAAAAATTATCTAAAAACAAAAGTCAGCATTATATGCAACATTAGAACACAAGAGTGAAACACGTATGTCCACTTTCTCCAGTATTATTTATATAATTTTTAAAATATTAGCAACAGCAGTAAGACGAGAGAAAGAAATCAAACCCCCAAATATTCTTGGAAAATCATAGGGAAACAGCAAAGATGCTAATTGAGACAGTTAATAGCTTTCGCAAAATGGCAGGTTCCAAAATAAACCCCCAAAACTCAAGAACATTTCTATGAAACAATAATTAAACACAAGCAATAATAGAAGGGGACATTCAGTTCCAAATAATTACAAAATGAAAATATCTTGAGACTGATTTACCACAGCACATAAGACTTGCATAGATTCAATAGAAAAGGATTTCTTGAGAAAAAGTGAAAAAACAACTTAAAAACTAAAGTAATATTCAGTGTGCATGACAAGGCCATGATGACATGATGTAGCTATCCTACTACCAAAATTAATTTATACTTTTAATGCCATACTAATTAAGTCACCACAAAGAGATAATTTATAAAACTTAATAAGAAAGTTCATTTGAGAAAAGAAAAAGTCAAGAATGTTGAGGGAAATGATAAAAAGAAATGGGGACAAGAGAGGAATAGAACTTTTTGACTGCAAACTAAATTATATAGTTGCCATCATCAAAACCATGTGATACTAATTTAAAAAAATAGATCAATGAAACAGACTAGACAAGGGAGAATCAGAAACAATAGATCTCAATGTTCTTTGATAAAGTGGAAAACATAAATTACCTAGAAAACAACTCCTTTTTTGATAAAAAACATGGAGGAAACAGAAATCAATCTGGCAGAAATTAGGTTGAGACCAACAACTTACAACATAAACAATACATACTAAATGGTTATTTGAACTTCTAATTAAAGGTCAAAATAGAAACAAAAATTAGAAAAAGTCATAGATCATATGTCTCTCATAGTTATTGCAGAGGAGATATATTCTTAACCAAGAAAGAAATAGAGGCAATTACAAAAGATAAAGTAGATAACTTTGTGTGAAACTGAAAATCCTTTGCATAGACAAAAATTGATCAATCTAGCATAAAAAGGGAAGTGGTCAAATGTGGGAGGGTAGACTGTGTGTTGAATTCTTTAATAGGAGTTTGACATTAAATACATACATGCATATATATATATACATATATGCATATACATGTGAAAAATACTACGTGTGTGTATGTATGTATGTGTGTAACAACTTATAGCTATCTCCAATAAAGAAGGGGCCAAACAATCAATATGAATAGTTCTTTGTTTAAAAAATATTAAAATACATTTATAATTTATTTTTACATTCATTTTTAAAATTTTAAGTTCCAAATTCCTCTCCTCCCTCCCACCTTCTCCTATGCATTGAGAAGGCAAGAAATGTCATATCAATTTAACATGTGAATCATGCAAAATATATTAAAGCAAGAAAATTTTTTTAAAAGTTAAAAAAATTATGATTTAGTCTGCACTTGGACACCATCAGTTTTTCTCTGGAGGTGGATAGCATTTTTCATAATATCTTTCAGAATTGTCTTAAATCATTGCATTGATCAGAATGGTCAAGTCACAAGTTGATCATCATCACAACATTGCTGTTATTATATACAGTGTTCTTTTAGTTTGGCTCAAGTCGCTCACATCAGATCATACATCTATCCATCTTCTCTTCTCATGCCCCCCATCATTTATTATAGTATAATAGCATTTCATCAAAATCATATGCCATAATTTGCCCAGCCATTCCCCAAATGATGAGTATCCCTTCAATTTTCAATTCTTTGCTACCACAAAAACAGCTTTTATAAATTTTTTTTGTACTTGTAGGGCCTTTTCATTTTGCATTGATTGTTCTGAGATATAGACCTAGTAGTGTTATTGTAGTAATGGAATACTACTGTGATATAAGAAATGATGTATGTGATGAATATAGAGAGGCATGTTAAGATCTATATAAATTGATGCAGGGTGAAGTTATTAGAACCAAGAAAACAAAATACACAATAAATGTAATATAAATGGAAACAACTACATAACAAAAATTATAAGTAAATTAACAAAATTAAGAAGACCAAGCAGGATTCAAATGAAGAAATGAGAAGATATTCCCATTCCATCCCACTACCTGTTTATGGACATGATATGTCCAAAAGGTTTTCTTCATTCCATAGGTTTTCAGACTTTCTTCAATGTATCAATTAGTTATGCTGATTTTTTTTCACTGAAAACATATTATTTGTGTTATGGGATGGTCCTCTGGCAAGGGAAGAGGAGAGATTCTTGAAATAACTATAATGATGAAAGAATTAGAAGACATCAATAAAAATATAATAAAAAGATTTTACTCCAATAAAGAACTGGAAGTAGGGTTGGAGTATGAGAGTAAAATACTTTTCTAAAATGCCTACTATGTATCATGCACTATACTAGGACTTGTAGCTATTAAGACAAAAATTAAATAGTCTCTAGGCTTAAACAGCTTATCAGTGGTGCCAAACTTAAATCTTAAAATGCTATTTTAATTTGGTTTCTGCTTCACTCAGGGGTGGGGAAAGAGGGAGAGAGAAAAAGAGACAAGGAGATAGAATGAGAGAAAGGGTAGGAAGTAGAAAGTAGGAGAGAGAGGAAATATACTCAGGTATCTTACAGCTTCTCCTTTCTGAAAGTGTTTTTTCTTTTCCCATAATCCTCATGTATCTTTCTGCTGGGCTCCAAATGTTTGGTATGTGTGGAAGCACGTTTCTGCATATGTATTTAGTCAGCTGATCAACTACCATTTGTTTATCACCTAGTATGTTTTAGATACTCTTTAAAGCAATGGAGATAAAAAGAAAGACTAATAACAATGATCATAAATTTTTAAAAGCCAGTCCCTGCTCTCAAGAATCTCATGATCAAATGAGAGAGAGAATATGTAAACAACTATATACAGATGAGATATAAACAGGATTAGAGATTAAGAAGTGTGGAGAAAGGTGGGACTGGCCATTTTATTTTAATTATGTTTTTTAATATTTAAATTTATTTATTTTTAGTTTTCAACATTCATTAGCACAAGATTTTAAGTTCCAGATTTTCTCCCTATCTTTCCTCTCCTCATCACCCCAAGTTAGTATGCATTTACTCCTTCCCCCAGTCTACCCTCCATTTTATTACCACTGCCTTATCCCCTTCCCTTCTACTTTTTTGAAGGGCAAGGTAGATTTCTACATCCCATTGCCTATGTATCTTATTTTCCATTTGCATGTAAAAACAATTTTTTAACAATTGATTCTAAAATTTTGAATTTCGAATTCTCTCCCTTCTTCCCTATCCACCCACCCGCATTGAGAAAGCAAGCAATACAATATAGGTTACACATGTGCAGTTTTGTAAAATACCTCCACAATAGTCATATTGTAAGACTTGCTATATTTCCCTCCATTCTATCCCAGTCCCTCAATTATTCTATTTTTTTTGACCCTATTGCTTTTTTAAAGCGTTTGCTTCTGCCTCTCCCCCAATCTGCCCTCCCTTTAACACTGTCCCCCTCCTATAGTCTTCCCCCCTTCCTTTCCTTTAGGGTAAGATACTCAATTGAGTGTTTATGTTATTCCCTCCTTAAAGCCAAATCCAGTGAAGGTAAGATTCATTCATTCCTTCTCATCTCCCCCCTATTCCCCTCCATTGTGAAACCTTTCTCTTGCCTCTTTTATGGGAGATAATTTACCCCATTCTATCTCTTTAACCTTCTCCCAATATATTCCTCTCTCACCACTTAATTTCATTTTTAGATATCATCCCTTCATAATCAACTCACCCTGTGCCATCTATCTATCTATCTATCTATCTATCTATCTATCTATCTATCTATCTATCTATCTATCCTGTTATCTGTCTATATTTCCTCCAAATGCCGTAATACTGAGAAAGGTCTCCTGGGTTGCAAAATACCGTCTTTCCATGTAGGAACATAAACAGATGGACTTTAACAAGTCCGTTATGATTTCTCTTCCCTGTAAGTCAAATTTTTCTATACTGTTCTGGTCTTTTCATCAGGAATGATTGAAAGTCCTCTATTTCATCACATATCCATTTTTCCCTGAAGGATTATATCCCATTTTTCTGAGTAGTGATTATTGGTTTTAATCCTATCTCCTCTGACCTCCAGAATATCATATTACAAGCCCTTCAATCCCTTAATGTAGAAGCTGCTAAATTTTATGTTATCCAGATTGTATTTCTACAATACTTGAAATGTTTCTTTCTGGCTGCTTATAATATTTTCTCCTTGCCCTGGGAACTCTGGAATTTGGACACAAATTCCTAAGAGTTTTCCTTTTAGCATCTCTTTCTAGAGGTGATCAGTGAATTCTTTCTTTTTCTATTTGTCCCTCTGGTACTAGAATATCTCAACAGTTTTCCTTGATAATTTCTTGAAAGATGATGTCTAGGCTCTTTTTTTGATTATGGCATTCACGTAGTCCAATAATTTTTAAATTACCTCTACTGGATCTATTGTCTAGGTCAGTGGTTTTGCCAAAGAGATATTTCACATTGTCTTCTATTTTTTTTCATTCTTTTAGTTCTGTTTTATAATTTCTTGATTCCTCCTAAAGTCACTAGCTTCCATTTACTCCATTCTAATTTTGAAGGAATTATTTTCTTCAGTGAGCTTCTGGACCTCCTTTTCCATTTGGCCAATTCTGCTTTTTAAGGCATTCTTCTCCTCACTGGCTTTTTTAACTTCTTGTCCATTTATGTTAGTCTATTTTTTAAGGTTTTATTTTCTTTAGTATTTTGGGGAGTTTCCTTCAGCAAGGTGTTGACTAAAGATGCAAAGCTCTGAACTTCTGATAGAGGCCCCAAAGACTAAGGAACAGAAGGAGTGGGAGAGGAGCAGTATTAGTATGTGGGGGTGTGGTGGATGGATAGTTGGGCTGTGCAGTACTGCATTAAGCTTGAAGAAAAATGTCATTATTTATGTATAGGTGCCTAAATGCACTTACTTCCTTTTGTTGTTAGTGCTTTCCATGTTAATTTATCTGTTTTGGTTTTTTGAGGTTTCTTTTTCCTGATTTTTTGATATTTTCTCTTTTAAAAAAAATATTTTCTCTTATCATTCACTTTCTGAATTTCTCCTCACTGATGGTGGTTTACTTGGAGGCTGGGTCTCAAAGTATCTCAGCTTCTTTTCACACATAGGTCAGCAGCTTAGGCCTCTGCCCAAAATGACTTTTGAGTGGAGAAAACTGGCCTTCAGGGGGATGTTGAGTAGTTTTCTGGAAACTGCCACAGCTACCAATGATTCAGTCCCCTCAGGACTGCTCTGGCCTATCTGTGTTGGTGTGGCCCATGTGAACTTCTGCTACACTCCCTGCACAGTGTGAAAGACCCTTTATCTCAACTTTCCAGGTAGTCTTGGGCTGGGAATTTGTCTCACTCTGTCATTTCGTGGGTTCTGTAGCTCTAGAATTTGTTTAGAGTCAATTTTTTTATAGTTGGAGAACTTTTAAGGAGAGCTCAAGGAAGTTCCTACTTTTATTCTGCCATTTTGGGACTGGCCATTTTATAGTAAACCACTCTGTAAATAAGGAACAGCTGGATGCTAGACAGCAATGACTAGAATCAGGAAGATTTGAGTTCAAATCCAGTCTGAGACCCTAACTGTGTGACCCTAGGCAAGTCAATTAACCTCTTTTCCTCTGTTTCTTTTTTGTAAAGTAGAAGGAAATGGTGAACCAATTCAGTATCTTTGCCAAGAAAACCACATGTACAAAAGTCCATGGGATCATGGACATGACTGACCAACACCTTGTCATCATTTTTACTACACTTCTTAATCATCATAAATCCTCACATGGTCCAAAGCATGAAAATTTTCCTTCCCTTAAAATCAATATGAAAGTGCTATTTACATGTTTTCTCTGCTTCTAATATTTGTGTATGATTTGCCCCCAAAATGCAAATGCTTTCTCTTGTCATTAGCAATAAACCCTTTCGCTTATATATGCAGAATGTCAAAAGGCATAAAGTAAATGGAAAGAATGAAATTGTTTTCTATTGAATTAATGGCTATATGATAAAATTCTTTTTCTAACAGATAATATATATACTCACTGTTATCATTTCAGTTACTGATAATTACACTTCACTAAGAAGTCATAAAAATGAACAATTCGTATGTGTTTTCTTGACAGAGGGAAACAGAGTATGTTTTAAAAAAAGACTGAATGCGTATGTTAGAGTAGCTGGATATATTGGCAGGAATTTTCATTTGTCATAAACGGTTCTATTGCTTGCAATAACAGAGTGAATTCTTCAATAAATAATAATGAACATGCTTTTTAAAAAATCCAATCATTATTTGTTTCAAAATGTATTCGTTTCAAGTGACATCATTATGATTTTTGATACCACGATTATTACAAGAAAAAGTTCTTATTGTCTAGCTTTTCCCATTATGAGTTTATAAAATTCACATGCTTTTCTACATGTATGTGAAACACATGAAACCAGAGCTGAAAAATCAGGTAGTTTCTGACACAAACTATATTTTCAACATCATGAACAGATACAGACCTCAGTTGTCTGCCTTTTTACTTTCAATCTCAAATAAGAATAAGGAATTAACATTTGCAAGTTAAAGGCAATGTGATGAATAGCTTTAGACCTAAGTGGAAAAAAAGCCGAGGAAAAATCTAGTCTTACCAATCTTCCCCATCTATGTGCAATAAGGAATGCAAAATCATGATCCACTCCAACAATTATGATTAGAAAACCTTGAAATTCAGGAAAGAAAATGTACCAGACAACCTGTTTTGTTTAACTACATTATTTATGATCCTTTCATTTAAATTCCTCATAACCTTCCCTTCCATTTAAAGACCATTGGGGTTGAAATCTTTTAAGCTTTATCTTAAGCCTTCCATCTTTGGAGATGAAATTTTGTCATAACACATGGCTGTTAAGTATCAGAAGTTATCACTTTCCTTTATTATTTCATCTTTTGTTTTCTTTTAAATGAGAGAGAAAATGAATAATTGCAAATAAGAATATTGAAAATTATATCCTTATATGTTATTCAAAGCCTGAATGCAGTGCAAACTTGCAAGATGGAAGGATCTGTTCTTCCTGATGACTAAGCTAGGTCCTGCAAAAAGCACATGGTTGTGCAGTGGATAGAAAAGTCTCTTAATCTCTATTTACCCCAGTTTCCTCAGTTGTAAAATGCTGATAGTAATAATACCTACCACAACATTACTGTATGAATTATATGGGATAATACTTGTTGAAAAAAAAGCAAATAAACCAACAATACAGTGCCTGGCAGATAGTAGATGCTATATAAATGCTTATTCCCTTCCAACCTTTCTTGCTAGTGTATTAGCTGTTCTCAGTGGGCCCTAATGATTTGAGAAAGTTGCTATAGTTACTAATTCCCTAACTATCCCCCCTTCCCCTTTCCTACCTTCAAACCTCCCAAGCAGTGACTTTGGTACTGTGAAGAACCTGATATGTAGTGCAACATAAAATGCTATTTAGTTTTGCTGTTGTTTTGGTTGAGTTGTGTCTGACTATTCATGACCCCGTTTGGGGTTCTCTTGGCAAAGATACTGGAGGATTTGCCATTTCCTTCTCCAGCTCATTTTGAAGTTGAGGAAACTGAGGCAAACAAGGCTAAGCGACTTGCTCATGGTCAATACGGCAACTAAGTATTTAAAGGCCAAAATTGGACACTCTGACTCCAGATCCAATGAATATCAAAACTGTGGCAATGAGCCTAAAAATGTTCAATCCTTTATATTTGATTCAACTAATGCAATTAGATTCTATACTAAAGTCAGCACAATTTATTTTTTCATTATTTATCTCATATGGATTCAAAATTCAAACTCATGTTTAACATAAGCTATAAGTTATTGAATTGCCTCTGTATCTCATGCTCATTTCCATATTTTACCTCCTTTTGCCCATGTCAGTAGAAAAAAATCTGAGATTTAAAAGGAGAGGGCCTCTTCTTCATTCACTTTGTGATCTTCACAAGTCACTTTACCTCTGCAGTCCTCAGTTTCCTCATTTATAAATTGGTTTGGTTGGACTAGCTGACCTCCAAAGACCCTAAGCTCTAAATCTATAATCCTTTAGGAAACCAATGAAGGAAACACTTGGGCAAAAAGTAACGTGGACAAATGGAAAATAATCTGCACTGTGTATGATCATGGACAAATTCTCTAATATCATTAAACCTCAGTTTCTTTACCTGAAAATAGAAAATCACACATAAGGGAAATACTTTGTAAACCTGGAAACTCGAGATTTAATGAGCAATGAGACTAACAATTCCCTTGTTCACCACTCTTAATGTTATCTAATTTTGCTTTAGCATTTTTGACTGTTATCATATATCATAGTATTGATTCATATTGAGTTTGCAATACATTGAGATGAAGCATGTGAGTTGTTAATGTCATCTAGGTGTCTTTATGCAGAAGAGGAGGCTGTCAGAATTGGAAAGGACCTCAGAGATCATTTTAAGTTGAAACTGTATGTGAAAATGAATTCGCAAAATCCATCCCAATAACTTGGCCATTCAACCTTTGCAAAGACTGAAGAAGACCTTTCTACCTCTGTAAACAGCCTATTCCACTTTTATATAACACTGATTTTCAGGAACTTATCCTTACCTTCAATTGAAATCTACTCATCCGTAGCTTTTGCCCATTTTCATTGTTCTCTCTTCAGTGGCCAGACAGAACAAGTCTCTTCTACATGGTCCACATTCAAATATTTAAAGTTAGTGATCGTGTGTCCAGTTACTACCATCATACTATTATCCACTGTGGGCAAAGGGCCATTTCCCTTTCTGGACCCTATTGTATAGCCAAAGTTATTTTGGAAGAGCAAAATATCAAGAATATCGAGGGAAACAATGAACAAAAATTAGGAGTAAAGAGGAAAAAAGGGCTTCAGGCATTTCACTTGAATTAAGGAAGATATGAATTAAAATTCTACTTACTAGTTTTGTGACCCTACTTCAATTTTATTTAACTGACAATGTCTATTACATATTTTGTGATCATGTTTGTTCACAGGTTCTTTTAATATCCTTTTCTCTTATTTTTTCCCTAACTTTTGATATGTAGATTGTTTTCATTTTAAAACTATGACTAAACCCAATTTCTGTCAAATTGTTTTCCAGTTTTCTAATCACTTAATATGGATTTCTTCCTTAAATATTCATAAATAATTTCTTTAAATAACTTATTGTCACTCTTTTAGATGCTGGGTTATTGAGGTGGATTATTTCTACTTGTGAATGAAATGCCTGAATGGGAAAAACTTTTATTAGTGCTTTACTATTTGCTAAACATAGTGATATGTGAAGTGATAGAGATATAACTACAAAGACAAAGGCAGTCCCTGTCTTCAAAGAACTTATATTTTGGTAAGGGAAGACATACATATTTAGGGGGTACAGCTGTCCAGGAGGGAAACTTTGATCTGGAAATTAGCAGCATAAATGAGTAATAGCACAAGAGAGTAGATTGACACATCCCTTCTTGGTCTATTGGCAGAATTTATTTGATAGAAGATAGTGAGGGAATAGAGAACAAAGTGAAACATAGCTGAGGCCTGCCAATCAGGAGCAGGCAGCAGTTCTAGTGCTGAAATTGTTAAAATCTCTAGGGCAGAGTCTTGGTTCCAGGTGGCAAAGCAGCTGGCCAGAAATTGACCAAAGAACTGCTTATTTACTTCATTCCACTGATTTATTTGTCTATTTCTTTGCACAATACCAAAGGTTTTTAATGACCATTATCATGATATAACTTGACTTCTTTAATATTAATTACTTAAATGTATGACAAATTATATAGTGATAATAATAATAATAAGACAAAATTTGGAGTAATAATAATATCCAGAATTGATCTAGAGTTTTAAGGTTTGCAAGGGACTTTACATTATTTTGTCTCATTGGATCGTCACAACAACCTAGTGAGTAGGTAATATTAACACCCCTCTTAGAAATGATCTGACAGTGACTATGAGAGCTCATATTATTTGAATCTCACTCCAATATGTCTCAATAACACCCAGGAGATCAGATTCCTCTCATCAAATTATAGTCCGTAGTCATCTGGAGTATTGGCTTGTTCACAGCAAAATCCTGTACATGACTATTAGGAAGAATGAATATGACTAAAAAACTCTTTTTGATTTCTGAAGCCTTTCTTTGGATGGGCAGAAGAAAATAATATGCTACGTTAATTTCTTTAGTTTCTTGAACAATATTTCACAGTTCTTCGGAATGATTTCTGTATTCCTTCTAGAATTAGAGTTCCTTATGGAAATAAAATTTGTTCCTCTGTTTATCATTCAAAATGGTTATTAGTCATGAAATTTGGTAAATCTGATCAGTTTTTGTGTCAGGTCTTCAATGTTTGTTATAGAAAGACAGCAGACTTTACTTTCCTTAGGTCAGATTCAACAAATATCATTACTCACTCTTCTTCCTGTCATGCTTTCTTCACCTTTACCCTGATTTCTTCCTTTCTTCCTTCCTTTCTTTTTTTTCATAATGAAACTGTGATTTTATTGCTTGAAGGGATAGTTGAATGGAGATAACCCCTTTTCTAATACAGACTGGCAATTTGTTATTGAGATCAGAGGTATCAAACACTCTACCCACTTAACAGCCACAACACTCTGGAGTATAGCATGAACTAGGTTAAAATGCAATGGGAAAATAATTGACAAAAATAGATGAAAATATAATAAAACATACATGATATTAATATATGATTTCCTAAGTTGGTGTACAATCAACTGTGATCCTTACTCATGGTTTGGCACTCCATTTCTATTTGAGTTTGACACCACTGGCCTAGATTACTGAAAAGTTAAATGACTTACCCACAACCACTATATGTCTGAAACAAGAGTTAAACCAAGTTTTCTTTGCTCTAGTGCTAACTTTCCAGCCACTATGCCAATCCTGGTTAAACAAATTTAGTCTACCATTTGTCATAGTTCTTTACCTCCTCTTTGCATTTCTTGCTAATTTGAAAATGGGTCAAGAGTCATAGTTTCTGGGCAATTTAATCATTTTATAAATAAAGCCAATAGGTTATTAATAAAAGGATGGTAATTTGGCTGTCTCCCTTAGACCAAAGGTAATCATGGTAGTGAACTCAATTTATATACCCTTAAGAACAATAGCCAATTCATCAAATAGCAGTAAAATCTAGTAAATTAATATGACTGGAGTTGGGCTATATTTTATATATTTTGGGCTTTCATTATAGAAAGTCTTACTCTGATTTCAGTAAATTTCAGTATAAAATAAAGTTCACCTATGAATTCACAAAATAATTTCTTTTTTTAATATTCATTTATTTATTTAACTTTTTACATAAATTTTCACAAAATTTTGGGTTCCAAATTTTCTCCCCTTTTATCCCCTCCCCCCACCCCAAAACACTGAGCAATCTAATTTTCCCTATCACCAATCTGCCCTCTCTTCTATCATCCCTCCCTTCTCTTCTCCCCATCTTCTCTTTTGTCCTGTAGGGCCAGATGACTTTCTATTCCCCATTGACTGTATTTCTTATTTCCTAGTAGCAACAACAATACTCAACAGTTGTTCCTAAAACTTTGAGTTCCAAATTCTCCCCATCCCTCCCTCCCCACCCATTCACTTTAGGAAGGCAGGCAATTCAATATAGGCCCTATCTGTGTAGTTTTGCAAATGACCGATAAAAGTTGTGTTGTGTAAGACTAACTGTATTTCCCTCCATCCTATTCTGCCCCCCATTGTTTCTATTCTGTCTTTTGATGCTGTCCCTCCCCAAGAGTGTTGACTTCAAATTGCTCCCTCCTCCCATTGCCCTCCCTTCCATCATCCCCCCCACCTTGCTTATCTCCTTCTCTCCCACTTTCCTGTATTGTAAGATAGGTTTTCATACCAAAATGAGTGTGCATTTTACTCCTTCCTTTAGTCAAATGTGATGAGGGTAAACTTCATGTTTTTTTCTCAGCTCTCCTCTTTTTCCCTTCACTAAAAAGTCTCCTGCCTGCCTCTTGAATGAGATAATTTACCCCATTCCATTTCACGCTCTTTCCTCCCACTACATTTCTCTCTCACCAATTACCTTAATTTCTTTTAAGATATGGTCCCATACTATTCAATTCACTCTGTGCTTTCTGTCTCTGTATGTGCATGCATGTGTGTATGTGTGTGCGTGCATGCGTGTATATGTGTGTGTGATCCCACCAATCACCCAGATACTGAAAAGTTTTAAGAGTTACAAATATTGTCTTTCCATGTAGGAATGTAAACAGTTCACTTTTGGTAAGTCCCTTATGACTTCTCCTTGCTGTTTACTTTTTCATGCTTCTTCTCATTCTTGTGTTTGAACGTCAAATTTTCTTTTCAGCTCTGGTCTTTTCATCAAGAATGCTTGAAAGTCCTCTATTTCACTGAAAAACCATATTTTCCCCTGAAGTATTATACTCAGTTTTGCTGGGTAGGTGATTCTTGGTTTGAGTCCTAGTTCCTTTGACTTCTGGAATATCCTATTCCATGCCCTTCAATCCCTTAATGTAGAAGCTGCTAGATCTTGAGTTATCCTGATTGTATTTCCACAATACTAGAATTGTTTCTTTCTAGCTGCTTGCAATATTTTCTCCTTCACCTGGGAATTCTGGAATTTGGCCACAATGTTCCTAGGAGTTTCTCTTTTTGGATCTCTTTCAGGTGGTGATCAATGGATTCTTTCAACACTTATGTTGCCCTCTGGTTGTAGAACATCAGGGCAGTTTTCCTAGATAATTTCATGGAAGATGATGTCTAGGCTCTTTTTTGATCATGACTTTCAGGTAGTCCCATAATTTTTAAATTGTCTCTCCTGGATCTATTTTCCAGGTCAGTTGTTTTTCCAATGTGATATTTCACATTCTCTTCCATTTTTTCATTCTTTTGGTTTTGTTTGGTGATTTCTTGGTTTCTCACAAAGTCATTAGACTCCATCTGTTCCATTCTAATTTTGAGAGAATTATTAAATTCAGTGAGCTTTTGAACCTCTTTTTCCATTTGGCTAATTCTGCTTTTGAAAGCATTCTTCTCCTCATTGGCTTTTTGAACCTCTTTTGCCAAGTGAGTGAGCCTATTTTTCAAGGTGTTATGTTCTTCAGCATTTTTTTGGGTTTCCTTTAGCAAGGTATTGACCTGTTTTTCTTGCAACTCTCTCATTTCTCTTCCCAGTTTTTCCTCCACCTGTCTAACTTGATTTTCAAAATCCTTTTTGAGCTCTTCTATGGCCTGAGCCCACCGGACATCCACCTGGGATGTCTGGGATACAGAGGCCTGACCTCCACGTCTTTCCCTGATGGTAAGAATAGTTCCTCGTCATCAGAATTGAAAGACGGGAACATATGTACCCCATCAAAGTAGCTCTCTATAGTCTTATTTTTCTTCCCTTTTCTGGGCATTTTCCCAGCCAGTTACTTGACTTCTGAGATTCTTGTCCACCCCCGCCTAGATCCGCCCAGCTAGTGTTTGGGGTCTGAGATTCAAATGGGCTTTCCACGGCAGGCGAGGCTGCTATTCAATATGAGCTTAAGTTCTGGTGCTCAGGTGGGGGCAGGGTCGCCTCCCAGGCTCAGTTCCCTCAGGGACTTTATGCAGAGACCTTCAGTAATGGAGCAGGTGGGGGCAGGGCTGCCTCCCAGGCTCAGTTCCCTCAGGGGGGTTTATGCAGAGACCTTTGGTAATGGCCCTGAACTTCTGCCTGCTGCTCCGGGAGTCCCAGGCCACCTCCGCTGCCTCTGCCGCTGCCTCCCGAGGGGGTCCGAGTCACAGAGACAGCCCACTCCCCTCTTAACCAGCCCAGAAGTCTCTCTCACTGACCTGTGTGCCTGTGGGCGGAGGGACCTTCGTGGCTGCCGGAGATTCCGTCCCTGAAGGCTGCTCGGATCTGCTCCTCTGGGGCTGTGCGGCCAGGGCAGCTCAGGGGTGGGCTCCACTGTCCGGAGTGCGACGGACCCCTGGGGACGGCTCTCCAGGGCTCTCTGAAATGGAAATCTTTTCCACTGTGTTTCTGCGCACCTTGCAGTGCTCCAGAATTTGTGGGGATTTCTTTTTGCAGGAAATATATGGGCTGTGGGTTCAGAGCTAGCATACATGAGTCTTTCTACTGCGCCACTTGGCCACAAAATAATTTCTTGAGGCAAAACCAGCTACTTCTTCCTTAGAAGGTCTATTTCCTTCCTTTATACTCCCTGCACCTGGGTGTCCCCATTCACAAAAAGTAGTTTGAATATTAAGGACCCTTCTAATAAGAGTCTTTGATACAGTAAGAAGTTGGGTGTCCTATTCAATTTTCATGAGGAGTTATCACAACATGTATTACCTGACATACCAAAAATACAAATTATAGAACTTTTGGACTTGAATACTTGACTCATTATTGGATGGGAGTATCATAAATATAGCTCTGATAGGGATCTAGTCACAGACTCCTGGAAAAGCTGGGAAATAGCTTTAGAAATCTAGTTCAAACCTTTCTCATTACAGATTACAGATCCAGAATAGTAACTAAATGACTTATACAAAGTCAGAGAAGTAGTGAAGAGGAGAGAGAGAATGTCAGTGAGCCATACCATCTTATGGTTTCTTGTAATTGTAGTAAACTGTAAACATTTACCCCTCTCTTCTCCAAGAAGCCTTTCCAAATCCTCCTTAACTGTTGTGTCTTCCCCCTAAGATCATTTCTGATTTATCTTTACATTTCTTATTTGTACACTGTCGTGTGAATGTTGTCTCCCCTATTAGACTGTGAGCTTCTTGAGAACTAGGATTATGTTTCTTGTTTGTTTTGGTTATTGTTGTATGTTTTAATTTTGGGTTTTCTTTGGAGCTTAGAACATCCCTGGCATATAGTAGGTAATTAATAACTTTGTTTGTTTAATTCAACTTGACTTAAATGTCACCTGACTTCAAATATAGTACTCTTGACTATAGGCTTCATTGTGTATACTCAGGCTTTTTCTTTATTTGGAATATAAACACAACATCAATTGTTCATTCATTCACCCAATTAACCACGATATTTCATTTCTTAAAGCTTTTACTGTATTGTTTGAAGAGGCTTAGGGAGGGCAACAGGAGATAGATGACCAGATAGTTTTAAATTTTAAGTGTAAATGAGTTCTAAGGATCACCAGATACACTATCAGCAAAGCAAAGAAATATGCCTAGCCCTCCTTCTTCCTCCTTCCACATACAGCCCCAAGGCTTCCCTTTTAAACATTTATTTTCTTCTTCAAGGCTGTCCTTGTTTTGATTTGAAGGGGAGAATCAAGAAATTAAAATTAACAAGATGAATAAATCTAAGACACTTTTTTTTACATACTCAAAAGCAGTGCTATTTAATGATTACTTCAAGTCCATTTAAATGAATTAATTTTGAGTACCCCCTATTTATAATGTTGTTTAATGATGGAAAAAGTAAACATCAGTCAAAACTTCTCAGATATTTATTTTAATAAGACATGTGCTCTGGACTGGAACTCACAAGATTTGGATTCAAGTCCCAATTCTGATGTTGACTTTCTCTATAACCCTCATTAAGTTACTTAATCCTTGTGTGGGATTAAGGAGGAATTCTGTTTCTACAGGATTAAAACTCCTCCCAACATTAGCAGAATGTAAATCAGATATGACTGGTTCTAATCAGAGTTGTGACCTAAAAGAACCAGGCTTTTGATCCAGTAAAAGATGAGAAGCTTGCATAGATGTTTAAGGAGCTGTTTGAAGGGGAACCTATCAGGGAAGAGAACATGAAGTGGGAGGTTCAGGAGGTTGCATCTAGCCAATGGAGAACAAGGGGGGAAATTCAAATTGAGACAGCATAAAAAGCATTGCATTTGCCTGAGCAAGCATATTCTCCATTAGGGAACATTCACTAGGAATTCATCAGGACATTTACTGCACTCTGAAACTGGGAGGCCAACGGGCCCCTGCCTAAGGGCTCCTCTGGACCCTCCTAGCTTCAGACAGTAACTTCAATAGTAACTGTTGCCGTTTCCCACTCAACCTGATGTCTTTCTTTCTCTTGGCCTCATTAAAGGGTCCATGCCCTGACTATGTTTTAAACAGGCCTATTCAATGAACAGGTGTTGCCTCACCCTAAGTGAGTATCTGAAAACACCTTGGCTTAAAGGGCCCAAGGTCTCCAGTGCATCCTGAGTCATCTCCAGTCATCCTGATGAATATCTGGTCACTGGATTCAGATGGCTCTGGAGGAAAAGTGAGGCTGGTGACCTGCACAGCCTTCTCTCACTCAAAAAATAAAGTCTAATGCAAGTCAGGGCATCATTTCTCTGATGGCATGATCTTTTTCAGCAAAGAAGGACATACACAAGAATAACTGACTAAAATAAAATGAGAACCTTCCTGGCTTTACAGTGAGCACTGTTCTTTGTTTAGAGTGAACACGTTTCTCACATTGCTTAAGACTCTGGTTCTTTATTTATAAGAAATACTATACCTTGTATTATATAATCTCTAAAACCATATATATATATATGACAAAGCATAACTTTTAAAAATTGACATAATAGTTTGGTTACTGTATTTTAAATCCTATAACATTATAAGATAAATGTTGTAAATGGCTTTAGGCCATATTTGTGCTTTATTTGACACTGATTCCTTGGTCAGGAATAGGACCACAATTACAGTTATTGTTTCTATGGGAAAATGTCATTCACTTTATAACAGTCTAGGAGCATAATGAGGATACACACACATACATACACACACACACACACACCTAAGAAAACAGTTTAATAAGTGTAGCCAATAGTTCTACATAATGAAAAGCTCTTTAAAAATACTAACTTGGCATTTTATCCCAACTTTCTTCTAATCTGACACCAGCAGAGGAGAAAATACCTAGTGAGCATGATAATAAGGTCTTAATAATGTCAGTGAACAAATGTATGAAATAGTAGAGAAACTGCTAGCTTTCCAGTCAGGAAGGTTGGGGTTCAAATTAATTCCATTAATTTTGAATTGGATTCCATTGAATCCAATATTCCATTGAATATTGACTGTGAGTGACTATGGACAATTCACCACCCTTTCTGGAGATTTTCTATTGATCTGTCTCAGCAAAAGGAGTTCCCAAACAAGAGTTCTCCACATCAAGTCACAAGTCTAGATTTAATTATTTTTTAAAGGAATACTATTTTAACTGGCCATTACCCTGGGATGAAGTTTGGGGTCAATATCCAAATACTTAGGATAGGAGGAATCCGTCAACTGTTGGTAATGGGTAGCTAAAGAAGAGGGATGGGCAGAAAGGACCAAAATAAAGCAAAAGCAGAAAACCAAGAGGAATGACCTCCAAAAGCAATCCAAACATGTTAGAACTGATAAGAACCTTAGGAATTTTTTTTTAAATTGAGGAAGAACTTAAGTGAGATGAAATGACCAAAAAAATTACATTCACAATTAGTGCCAGAGTCAGTATTAGAACTTGTTTGCCAATTTACCATCCACTGTACATTCTACTATGCTACTCTTTTATTTCTCTCTCAGAAACTCATATTCCTGTAAAACTCAAATCCCTCAAAAACTTGAGAAATGACCTCTTACTAGTGCTACTACTTGCTCCAACAGCCTAAGTTCCTCTGAGATTCCATACTCATTTGAGAATTGGCAGGCAGATAATTTGATATTTTTAGAAAAAAAGGTGGCTTGTAAAGATAATAGCAGATGTCCTCAAAACAACACCAGATGTAGCTTATTTCCCACACGTTTCTCTATTTTAGTTCATGGACACTTAGCCATTCTCTTTGAAGATGACTGAAAGTCCCTGAATGATTAGTTTATACCTGCATCGTGAGTTTGGAGTAATATACATTTGAGTACTCTTCAAAATGAATATGTACGGATGCCTATGTATAATATGCAGATGTAAAATAAATTCCCATAAGATATATGTATGTCTATATATAATACACTTATGATGCATGTATATGTTTTGTAAAGATATCTATATCACAAGCTAGGTGGTATCGTGGATAAAGTACTGGGCCTGGAGTCAAGGAGGCCTTAGTTCAAATCTGGCTCCAGATACTTCTTACCTGAATGATGCTATGGAAGTCATTCACCCTTCTTTTTGCCTCAATTTTCTCAACTTAAAAATGGGGATAGTAGTAGCATGTACGTCTCAGGGTCGTTTTAAGGATCAAAGATATAATATTCATAAAGCTCTTAGCATAGTGACTGGCATAAAATAGGCATTATATAAATGCTTATTCTCTTATCCCTACATTCATATATATCCTTTTAATACATTTACACATGCACGCATACATGTGGGATTGCAAGATATGTTTGTATTTATGTTTATCTATACATACACACATAGGACAATGATATTATAGAAATTTCAGTTACCATTGTGAAATTTATAATCTCTAACAATCTATAATAAAGTCCATGATAGCAAAACCACATCAAGTCAGCTGGCATTAACTTTACTGTCAATGTTAAGAAGCAACAGACAGTGGCAGCAGATAGTTCAAGGGAGAAAAAGTGTTTCTTTCAGACATGGAGGGAGTGTGAGAGAAGTAATCACAATCTGATAGTAAATAAACATGACGGCACTGATAGATGTATGAGTTGTGTCCAGAGTTTTGGTTTCTTAAAGTCATTTTTCCTACAAAACTTACATACACATGATTCTTGAAATTAGATCAATTATTCACAAACATTTATTAAGTTCTTGTTATTTTCTGCTCATGGAGGTAGACACTGGTGATAGAAAGACAAAAAGAAATACAAAATTAAGGTTACGTTTTAATGTGGGGGTGGGGAGTCAAAAACATGTATATAGGTATATGCAAAGCACAAAACAGATCCAAGGTAACGCTGGAGGGGACGGTTGTAGAAAGCAGGGGGACCAGAACAGGCCTCCTGCATTAATCCAATGTAGCTCTCATTATCCCCACATCTAAAAAAGGCAGAAATAAGTAGGTTCTTAATGTATCACAGAATCTCTTTGAAATACTATAATTAGGGGGAATGTCTTTCCATATATTTCATGCTTTTATTGAATAAAGTTGCTATGTTTGAGAAGACAGGATTTGACCTAGAGTATAACTAAATCCATGGGATAGGTAATAAAAAAAGAAAGAAAATTATTTCCATGTACTTTATAAACCTCAAGAATGGATGGAATAAAAGTGACTACTCTATCAACTTACATGAGAAGATATTCCCTAGGCTAAATAGGTTCATAGGACTTATCTAAAGAAGTCAGTTATGTAATTCTATGGAACAAGACCCAGTAGCACCCCAGAGTAAAGGAAAGGGAAAGAAATTCCTACTCATGGCTTTTGAAGCACCTGCAATCATAGGTATGAGTACATTTACAGTTTTCTCAGCAGATTCAACCAATCTCTTCTAGATAAGAAATCAATTAGAAATATATGGAATTTTTTATGAAGGCAGGGCAAATAACTTTCATAAGAAACATATAAAGACTGACATCTCCTACTTTACTTATTTAGTGGCAGATTTGTCCTCAATCACCTTTCTGCTTCCTATTCATGACTGCTTCTGACAGAGTGGCTGAAACTGTGAAAGAATACATAGCAGTAGGTAAGTAATCACATCTTTCATAGAGAAATTTTTTAACATACAAAACAGGAAAGAACTAAATTATTGGAGAATAAAGAAATATATATTTTCTTAAAACAATGAATTTATTTAATTGATTACTTTCATGACAGAGAAAGGTTGTGTGTGCATAATTTACAGGGTGACTATTGTTTAGAATCAATACAGCCTTTGACCTCTTTCATAGAACTGTGTTAAATAATCAAAACTGTAAGAATTGTGTTTGTGATATCTATTGCTTCATTATGCAGGGAGAACATTTGTTCTAATTTTTGTATGGTATTCTGCAAACTCAACATTTGTTTCCACAGCCCAGGGAAGCTTCACTAAGAATGTTCTTTAGAATAACATTACTGTCTTAATAGAAATATGCAAAACACTTTTATTTAAAATGAACTTTTATCTCTATCCCAAATAGAGGTTTATCGGCAATGATTCACATGGAAAAGAAAAGAGTTTCTATTAGGAAATAGGAACTGTTATTGCTTTAAAAAAAATCCAAAATAATGCTATTGGCCCCAGCAACAATTATATTGCTTGAATCCAGGCACAGTTTATTTCTAAATCCTTTGCTTAGCTGCAATTGCTTTAATGTTTGCCAAAGGAAAATGTTAAAATATTAATAAACCAGTAACCTATTCCATGACAGTGAGTCACTTGTTTGAACTTTGAGTTCAATCACAGAGGGGGAAAAAAGAACTAAAATTTAATATAAATACGGAAATGGAAGCAGATATATTATGAAAGAAGGAATATCAAGTCATAGAATTCCCCACTGCTTAGAGTAGCAACAAGTCTACTTTTAGCAAAAAGAAGGGGAGTGACTCAGAAATAAGATCAAAAAGTTGACAAAAATGAGAAAATGTGTGGTTTTAAAAATCATTTGCAATTTCTATGCATATGAAATGAGTCCCTTTTAATCAAAAAGAATAGAAAGCATATTTTAGAACAGTTCATTACAGAAAACATTATATATATATGTATATATCATTGAGAACATATGTAAAACAGTAAATTCTATACAACCACGGTAAATGCTACTCTTTAATAAAGAGAATATGAGCATTTTATTAAAAATGCATAAAAGAGTAAAACATACATTCCATACTTATCGACCCTTGTAATTATATAATTGATCATATTTCTTTGTGTAATTTATTCATAACACTAAATGAAAAATTAGATAACTTTTCTATGAAGGAGGACTTTTGAACATATTGCACACTCAAACTTAACTACAGTTACCATATCTGTGATTTATATAACTGCTGTGGTATTTAGATGGCTTTTCCTCTTCTTTACTTAAATAATACTTGTTATGTCTGATTATTTCTTCCATTTTTTTCTTCCAAAAAAAACCAAAACAAAACAAGAACAAAAACAACAAGGGAAAAAGACCTCAGTTTGGTATAAGCAAACTGTGACATTATCCAAACATACAGGCAGACATTATAGAGATGTGATCACAGGAAAACTGTTGCCACAGAATCACAGAAGCTGGAAGCTCTCAGTGGACACATAATCCAACCTGACTCTCCTCTACAATACACCCAAGAAGGGTACACTGAGCTTGTATAAAGATGTACCAAATGAGAAAAGCCACCGTTTTTATGAGATAGCCTCTCACCACTGAATAGTTCTAACAATTAAGAGCTTTTCCCTTATATCAGGTTGATATTTGCCTCTTTGTGACTTCTCCCCATCACTCCCAGCCCTGCTCTCCAGAACCAAGCAGCACAAGTCTTTCAAACATTGCTTGTCTTTCAGCTATAAATAATTTCAAGTGCTTAGTCCTCAATTTCAATAATTGTTTTGGCTTGAGTTTTCCTGGTAATGACTTTACTTCCTTTTTTCACTTTCCACATGAAGATATGACTTGTATATTACTATAATGCCAAAGATTCATATGAAAAATTGACTGTTTTCAATGAGTTCCTTCATATTCCTTATGTACAATCTAAGGAGAAATGAAAGGAAAATATTTACATTCTTCTTTTCCTCCGCTCTCCTTTACTTCTCACTCAAAGAATCAGCCCTGACAGTTTGTCCTGAAATTCAGGTAGAATTGAAACTGCTCACTGTATTCCTTAATCAGGCATCTTCTCTAAATGTCCGGTGTGAGCTCCTGGTAAGACCAGGATCTTCCCAACCTACCTTTACTATGAATGTGAAGATTATCTGAGAGAGTAGTAAGTATCAAATTCTACTAATTGAGGCACAAGAAAAAGAGAGAAATGAAAGAAATGTGAAGAGATGAAGCAGAAGTAATTTCAGAATCACAGACATAACTTGCTTAGCTTTAAGATCTTCCACAAATGACCATAGCACCATACCTGTGACAAGAAAGAGCAGTATCACAATCCCCAAAATTACTGTTGTGCTACCCAAATACTTAATCATGGACTATGATGAATCACAGAAGTATGTGCTCAGAAGGTGAGATATCATCTGAATGGGTTTCTTTTTAACATTTGCCTCAAGCTTCTCTGTATCTGGAGAGAAAACTTCTGTACCAACAACAGTCGTGTCATCACAGGAGTACCAGCTAACTGTGGTACCTGCTCAGTTATGGCTATGAGATTCACACCTCTTGCTTCCCTGCTCCCCTTGACTCAGAATTATTATCCACTGGGTGAAAACAATAAATTAATAACCATAATAAAATCCTTCCTGAAATAGCTACTAATTCACCCTGAGTACTCTTTAGTTTTTCTCCTCTTCTGTACTGAGCCTAAGGAATACTCATTTTATCATTAATAAATTCTTTCATCCTGGATTTCTTCTTTTTTGTACCCATTCTATCTTCTTTCATTCTAGAGTCCTAGATGCTTACCTGGCAACTCTCTGTAGTTCAGATTACTTCTTTATATCAGTCCCTGCCACACTAGGCTATGTGGAAGAAATTGGAAATTCCCTACTCTCCAGTGAAACATCTCAATACTTCCTTTCCCACTGTCGATGACTCCATCTTTTGGTTAAATTCCATCTGCCTGCATTTCTTAGCCCAAATTATTGTTACTTCTTGGACTTCAGATCACTCCCCTTTTCTCAAGGAATTTGGTACCTAAAATTCCATTTTTCTCTCTATCCCAAATCCCATACTCATCATTAGGCAATGTGATATAAATACTGATTTATTTTTTTCAAAATTCTGGATGGAGTCAGATTGAGGGAGATGTTAACCATAGTTCCATATAATTATTATTTTATTCTAGAGAGAGTAGACAGAGAAGGTTTTTCAGTAAGGGAATAGTATGGTCAAATCTGTGCCTGAAGAAGGATATTTTGGGAACTATGTGGAAAGAACAATTAGGAAATTATTGTAATTGTTCGTATCATAATTGTCTTCACAATGATTATGACAATTTGGACAATCTGAAATGGACAGGTTTTATGGAGGCAAAACTGATGGGATTTTTATCTGGCATGGTGCAGTGTAAACAAGAAAGAAAACTCAGATACCTTTGAATTAATGGTTCTGGGTGACTGAGAGAATGGCATTGCTGTCAAATGAGACTGGAAAATCTAGAGGAGAGATGGATTTTAGTGGAAATAAAATTCAATATATTTTGGATATATTGATACTGGTAGTAAATTCAGGTGAAAATATGAAGCAGGCAAATGGTGATGCAAAACTGAAGCTCCGAAGAGAGATGAGGATTGCATCTACAGAGTTTGGAGACATTTATTTAAATATGGCACTTAAACTCAATATAACTGATGTTAGAGATGATGACTTAGATCATCTAGTTAGAGATGATGAATATAGAATTCTATAGAATAGAGAGAAAAGAAGGACCAGGGCAAAAGAATAGAAAGTACTCACATATGATGGTAAAAGGAAGATGGTAATTTGGTAAAGGAAACTGAGGAGCACTCAGACTGTTAGTAGGAGAAATAGGAAAGGACAATGGTATTCAGAAAAAGCCATCAGATTTGCCTGTTAAGAGTTGGTAACTTTGGATATTACAATATTATACAATATTAGGATCAGAAACAAGATGGAATGAGTGTGGAAAGTAGGTAGTAAGGAAGTGAAGTTAAATAAAGGTGAAGACATGCATCACAGCTGGATATTTATATATATATATGTGTGTGTGTGTGTGCATGTATACACATATATACATATATACATATGTGTATATATACGTATATATGTGTGTGTATATATATATATATATAATGATAGCTTGAGGTTACTAAATAATTATTTAAATGCTTTTTAAAAATTGAAGAGAACTGAATTTGTCCATGGGTGGCAGGAAAGAGAGTGAAAAAAATGAATATTCCAGGGTAAGAAACGGGCAAACAAATAGAGGAAAGAGGAAACAATGAGTTCTAGGGCACAATTTGAGCATTTAGTTGTCTTTGACAAGCAGAAAAATCACCTCTTCCTGAGAGATTAGATTAAGTGACTAGAAAACAGGCAAATATGTAAATTGGTTTTAAGTTAGGAAATATGGTTTTCCTTGACGTTTTAAAAAACGTAGCCACCAATTATTTGAAGCAGGTTGAAGAGGGAGGCCATATGACATTGGAGGCTTCAAGAGGTGAACTAAGATTTCATATAGTCATGTTAGGGAAGCAATCAGGAAAGCCTAACAATATTTTTGTAAAGGCTAAAGGTTCAGGTGAGATTAAATCATATAAATTCAAGTCAGC
The DNA here is from genome assembly GCA_023548195.1 of Bettongia penicillata ogilbyi. Lineage (NCBI taxonomy): Eukaryota > Metazoa > Chordata > Mammalia > Diprotodontia > Potoroidae > Bettongia > Bettongia penicillata. Next base: position 15,518,287 of record JAJHZJ010000090.1, read on the forward strand.
AGAATTTTATGACTTCCTCCAGTAGCATTCTTGAATTTAGGGAAAAGTGCACAGATGGTTGATGTTGAAGTTGCTTCTTGCCAAAGAATTGACAGAATGTGAAATGCAAGACATCAAGGGTATCAAAAGATGGATTGGTTAAGTATAGGGTCAATAATGAGAAAGACAGGAAGAAAGGACAGAGAAAGGGAAGTAGACTGTGAACAGGAAGGGGTGGAAAGGACAACTTTGGAAGGATTGACTAAAAGGAAGAAATTTAAAAGGGATATTTTTGAAGAGACTAAGGTGTTTCAGAGTTCTAAAAGACAAAAATGGCACAATTTTGGATTGACGGTGAAGTCTAAGGTATGGCCATCCTATGGTAAATGAGTACAAGTGGAGATGTTAGTCCAGAGTTTTAAGGTTGCTGTAAACTCACTAGTTCTCTTAGGATGAGAACTGGGGTTCAAGTGAAAAGGAAAAGTGAATCAGGTGAACAGCTTGGAACATTTGCAAAGGACATCTTCATGTCAAAAATCTATAATCATCCTATCTTCATCTGCTGAGTTCAAGGTGTCAGCTTTTTCACAGAGAAAAAAGAAAACCTTTCTCACCTACCTCAGTAGAAGTGATCTCTTCTTTTCCCATTCATTAGTATAACAGGCAGGGTTTAAAGGCAACCCATCTGACCCAAAAACTGGTGAACCTGATTCTTCTTTTTAAAATATCTAGTTATGTTTATTATGTATATTACATCCAGTGCTCTGGGTCTTTTTAGAGTAATAGAGGGTTTTTCCCAAGAGTTCATAGATACCATACAGTTTCCTGATTAAGCAAGTAAAGGCTGTATCTATAGGAACTCAGGTTAATAATAATAATAATAATAATATAATAACAATAATAGATTATTTTGCAAAATTTTAATATGTAATAAAGTATATAATAAAATAATATTTAAATACTGTTTTAAAGCTTGCAAAGCACTTTACAAATATTGTCTCATTTGGTCCCTGTAACAATCCTGAGATATAGATACTATTATTATCTCTATTTTACAAATAAGGAAACTGAGTCAGACAAAGGCTAAGTTACTTGAGCAGGTTCAAAGAGCTAGCTTAGTTAGTATATAAGGTCAGACTTCAACTTTGGTCTTTCTAATTCCAATGTTACATATCCTCCACCTTGCCACGTAGTTGCTTCAGAAAAAGAACACTGTATGACCACTTGTTAGGAATGCTGTAAAGGAAAGTCATGCTGACGTGCAATTTGAAATGAATGGCCTTTGTGGTCCCTACCAATCCTAAGATTCAGTGAAATGGATACAAGGTAGATTTTTTTAAAGAAATTTTAAAATTTTTTACATTAAAATAAAATAGAATATAATGAAAGTTCTTGTTCCTCAAAAAAGTAGGTTCTCCCTAGGACAATAGGACAATAGGATTTAGACCATGAAAGGTCTAAATGAATTAAGTCAATCCCTTCACTTGACAGAGGGAAAGAACAATTAAAATTCTGCTAATCATAAATTCAACTCAATGTCCCTGTTTTTGTGCCTAGCTTTTTGAAGTTTTTGACCCAATGTAAATAATGAGAAAATTTTCTGCCAAACCTATCAGAGATCTTGGTTATTTTTGCCTTTTCAAATTGTGAAAATTTGGCAAATTCCTAATTGGCAATAACATTTATCTCACACACACACACACACACACACACACACACACACACACACACACACACATTATATATGTCCGAGACTTTAGTTCTTGGTGCCGACCACAAGTTTCTTGATAGCGTAACTACTGTGCATTTTCAAAAATCACATAATTTTAAGATCTTAGAAATCTTCTAGTTTAATAATTTTACAGAATGGAAAATTGGAAGCTAAAGTAATGATACGTCTAATATCATAGATTTGTTTGGTGACAGATCCAGACCAATGGCAATGATGGAATTGAATGGAATGGAAAAAGATTTGTTATGTGCCAAGTACTGATCATGATTGTAGTGATGATATTGATAAGCATTCACATTTATACAGGACTCTAAGACTGGTGAAACAATTTCCTTACAGCAATCTTGTGTGATATAAGAATAATTATCCCCAGTAGATACATTGGGAAACTGAGCGTCTACCAGGTAGCAATTTCACCTGTGCTCATATCTCTCATCTGTGTAGGTGGTGTTATTCAAAGTCAAGACTAGTATTCTTTCTGTTATGTCACAGCTCCTTTCACTTCTAGTTTATTTCCATTATATCACTTTGTTACACTCAAATAGATATTAGAATGATCCAATCATAGACACTCAGACATGGAAGGAACCACAGAGTCCACTGTGTCTAGCTCTTCTGAGGGAAGAGGGAACTGAGGGAATAGAGGCCAATAGAAATCTGTTATGAGACTTAGAGATACTTGGTAGCAGGTCTTAGACCAAAAACAAATAAACCCTCAAGTCTTTAGAATGCTAGGTCAGGGCTTCCCCTAATATACCTTGTTCGCTCATCAATAACATATTCAAATAATTATCCTTATTGTCTCATGCCACTGATTGACTTACAAAAAAAAATCACATTAAAACTCCCTCAAGGAACTTAAAAATCATGCTTGACACTTTATTCAGAGATATAAACAAGAGAAAATAAGCAAAAAATAAAATGAAATTAAATTTTAAAATTTTAAAATTAAATTTTAATTTAATTAAAATTTTAAAACCCAACATTTCTGAAACTGATTTCATCTTGGTACCTGGATTTCAGTTTGCAGTAGACACTGGAATTATGGATATTTTTGGTGATATCACATTGACTCCTTTTAATTTTAAGCTTAGCCATTCATGTGGAAATAGACTAATTCCACTAGAAAACAGCTCTGAGGACTTCAATGCTTCATATAACAGAGGACAAAGTAAAATGTGCAAATTGATCTTTTCACAAGAGGGAAATTGGCCAAGAAATGATGGCTAGAAATCATGCCTCTATACTTAAATTTTGAAGATAATGTCTCTTTAAGCAGAAGTGGTCCAAGACATTTGGCAGCTATATCTTTGTCATATACATTTTGGCTGTCCCTGATCCACAGACCTTTTTAGATTAACACTAGTTATATTACGTGTGTGAGGAAAGAGGCAAAAGGGTAACTTTTATAGGCTGTGATTCCAAGATCCCTCCCAAAGTATAAGAAAAGCAGGCAATTCTTTCATTTATCTCATGTCTCAAAGTCTGACCATAAAACTATACCTAGGATGAATGAACAATTGGCTAACCGCATGATTAGAGCTAGTCTTTGATAGTATGATTTATAGCCAAATTTATATCAATGAATCTATAAATGCTTTTAATTATTTCAATATATTGGACTAAGGTTCTAGAAATATAAGTGGCCATCATAATCAAATATCTGAAGTCATAAATCATAGAGGAAATGCTTTTAATCATTTGTTACTTACTTATATAGAATACTGATATGTCAAATTTAATGTTCAAATTTCTTGATATGGAAAGTTACCAACACAGCATTATCACCACTATCAAATATTTTATGCATTTATTAAGGTGCATATTTCTACAAGTTACAAGATTCAAATACATCCTTTCAAATTTTCCAAGTACTCACCCCAGAGCCATTTTTAAATGGACATTGTAAAATAATTTGTTAAGCTCAGAAGTTTTCAATAATTTAAAATATTAGCTATATCATTTAGATCATAAGCTAAAGAGAGAACTAGAAGAAACTAAAGCCATTTTCTTTGAAAAAAACACGCTTGTATTTATGTCTATATTGACTTAATATTCACAGTCTCTTTTCTGTTCTAGTTTGAAACACGCTATCCATGTGGATGCAATGTACTTAGCAACTATGGATAATATTCCTCATTTCTCAACCATTGCTTGAACCCAGAGATGCCTGTGGAATGGAGGCAGCCAAAAACTATCCAATCAATGTGTCCGTGGTTATCACAAGCTTTGTAACAACTTTGCAGTTAAATCTGAGAGATTTTCTGATAAATAACAGCATCATAGGTTCCCAAAATTGGTGATACTGCCACTTGGGGGGCACTGGAATGATCCCAGGTTTGGAGGCTGCAGGGGATGCTTAGTATAGCCTCAGGTGCAATTGTATATTTAATCTTTCCTATTTATAAGATTTCCAGCAGGTGCCAAGTAATTACTTTTTCAAAAGTGAGTGGTAGGTCAAATAAGTTTATGAACCTTTATTAGATGAATGATTTTTGATAATGATAAGTGTGCATGCATACGTACTTCTGCATCCATTTATGGGTCAGCAGCCCAAATATGCAAAACACAAAATCCCACATATATTGCTCTAATAAGCCAAGAATTTTATATTCTAACTTAGGTGACAGAAGCACTTGTCATTGCTCTGGTGACCAAAATACTTTGCAACAATCAGTAGATTCTAGTCATGGTGAACTTCCACCAAACTCCAAGGAACTTGTCCATCTTTCATCAAAGCCCATCCTATAAAAAAGAGACCCACATTTTTTCTAAACCTTGAGGGATAGCATCTTAAATTTCAGTCCAAGGTGAATGGTCTTGTATTTTTTAATACAAACCCAGCCTAGAAGAAAGTTCTCAGATAGCCTGTAGTGATTCTATGTCCCAAAGGAATAAAAATATTAAAAGAATAAACTCAAACTCAAGAAAAGAGTTGTTGTTCTTGCTTTTTTGTTTTTGTCTTTGTATTATCTATGATGAATTTTCATTTTTAAATAAAAATGATGGGCTAAAAATATGCATATTTCATCATGAAATGATGCTTGTTTGTGTGTGTGTGTGTATAATCTTTGAGAAAGCTTGTAAAAATGGGTAAGCTCATGAGATTATCCTAATAATGTTATCCAGCTTAATGGAATTTCAGTTATTCATTTTTGTAAGTGTTATTCATATAACAGTCTATGGAAGACAGTCTGTAGAGTCAATTACATGTGAATGATGACATACTAAGAAATTCTGAAACAGATCTGGCCAGAAGAGATTATATCTGTGACTTTTTATTAGGTATTTATTTTTATTCTTGGCTATTTTGGGAGAGAAAGATTGTACTTATATGTACCAAATATTCATTAGTTGAGTCATTCATTGATGCTTCAGCTCTCTATATAGAATGTAGCCCCTGACCAGGATCATTTGGCATCTCTAGTCACACTCAAGGCCTACAGATACTGCCAACAAGATTGGGGCAATATTCATGAATCACTTTCTCACACTTGCTGGCATTAGACAAATTGTAGCACCAAGAGCAAAAATCATGATGGAGGACCTAAGGAGAACTAAGCTGCCCCAACTCAGCACATGAGACACAGCAAAAACAATTGCGTTAAGGGGAGGTAGGTAGGATAATGTGCTATATGTAATGTTGAAGATTCATCTCTTTTGGTGCCTAAGTTATCCCTACTGCCAATCCTTCAGCTCTTCAGCATTGTAAATAAGTGACATTAAATGAAGTTGCAATCCTGCATTCATAAAATTATCATTAATGGGCAAGCAAGGTGGTCAGAAGAAGTGATGCAAGGACATTCTCAAGGTCTCTTTTAAGAACTTTGGAATCGATTGTGTGACATGAGAGATACTGGCAGACGACCCCACAGTACAGTATTCCCTCATCAGAGAAGGTGCTGCACTCTGTGAAGAAAGCAGAATTAAAGTAGCATAAAATAATGTAGAATGTGCAAATGTAGTGAATCTACCCCAAATGTTGCCCTGGATTATGTGTCCAACCTGTGGTAGAGCATTGCAGGCTCATATCGGTCTGCTCAGTCACGGAGGTATGCACTGTAACTTGACTCTAACATAGTGAGAACAGATAATAACCATCTATGTAAAAGGAGCCATGCTAGACACTGGAGATACAAAGACAAAAATAAAATGCTCCTCACCTCTAGGGTCCTCATTTAATTAATAAAAAACAGCATATGCATATTTTACTAGTGTCTTTGTATATAAAGTTTAGAAGGGGTTTAGAATCTCATTTAGGAGGTGTTATTCAAGTTGATCACTGAAGCAAAATAGGGATTCCAAGCGATCCTATTAATAAAGATCTCACTTTCCAACATGAGTAACATCCCATGAGCAAAAGCATAGAGGTCAGATAAGTACAGTTTATGTTTAGAGAATATTTATTTTTCAGGCATGTCTGACTCTTTATGACCTCATTTGAGGTTTTCTTGGCAAAGATACTAGAGTGGTTTGACATTTCCTTATCCAGGTCATTTTACAGATGAGGAAATTGAGGCAAACAGGGTTAAGTGACTCACCTAGAGTCACACAGCTAAAAAGTATCTGAATCTTGATTTGAACTCAGGAAGATGACTCTTCCTGACTTCAGTACAGCAGTTCTATTGACTGTGCCACCTAGCTGCCCTGCTGAGAATACACATGCAAAGCAGTGGCAGGAGTAGAGTTTGCTAACTTAAACTATTTCTTATTCATAGTTAAAGGGCCCAAATTTCAGATATAGTATATGGACTTCATTCCTAAGTCTTCTACCAAGACCATTATTTCAGTGATGTATTGAATGGCTAACTCTTCTTGGCTTCCCCATTATGGTGCTCTGCTCCTATAAACTACTTAAAATAAGGACAGTGTCATTTCTTTTTTTACCTTTGTATCTTCAGGAGGTAGCCCATTGCCTAGAACATAATACATGCTGAATACATGTTGAATCCTCGAATGCAATTCAAACATTGAGAAAGAGCGTAATATCAGCACAATCATCCGTCAAACCTTTTTAACTCATCAAAACTCAGCTTATATCCTTTTATAGTAATCTGATTAATAGAAATATGTGATAAATTCTGAGACTTTCACATATTCATTAAAATGACCACCCAATTTAGCCACTAAAACAAATAAAGGAAGGAACGTTAAAAAAAAAACAAAACCATTCCATGAGGTTGACCAACCTTGGAGTATTTCATCAATTCTGTAGAACATCAAAGAAGAGAATTCTCAATTAATAAATTATGATCTACTATTACAGTTTGAAGCCTAATTTTATTATTTTCTAATACAAGACAGTATGTTAAACCTCCCTTACCTCTATAACCTCCAGCCTAAATATGACAGTTTTCAGTGGGGAAATAAAAACTGTCCAGCAATTGGTCTATCTATTTCTATCAATGACCTATATTTTTAGGGCACATACTTCTCTCCATCTATCACTAGTGAACAATCATAAACTTGGGGGAAATAAAAAAGCAACTCTTCATCATTACAGAAACTGGTTAATCATTTATTTAGGGAATGATTGGTAGCTCTGAAGGTATAACAACTGATTTAAATGAATCTATTTTCACATGCTTTTAGTTAGCAGATAATGCAATTCAGAGATCATAGGTTCATAGATTTAGACCTGGAAATCTACCTCTTGTAGCAGCAAGCACCCTGGCATACACAGGAGGGTCTGTAGCATAGGTTCTTAGATCTGCTTTTCTAAAAGGAAAGCAACTTTTGAGGGGTCAACAATCTTCTTTAATCACATATCCCAATAAAGGAAATACAGGAAGAGAAATAAAGACCAAAGGACAGGTCTTCTGTCTGACCATAAGCAATACATGACAGATCCAGCTGTCTGACCATTACAAATGTAAATAGTTACCAGAGAGAGAAGCACCAATTTCTGGGTTTTCAAAGGGGGTAGGGTGAGGCTACCCACAGTCACATTTGTTACAGGAACCTTCTTCCAAAGAGTAAGCCCTCAAAGCCAAACCTCACCTCACTATATATACACACTTTTCAGGGCTGGAGGGCACAACCCTCTTGACCCAGAGCCTCATTAGCAGTTAACAAAAAGTGTGGACCTTCCTATAAAACAAGTCTCCTCTAATCAAACTTCCCTTGATGGGCTCCATCTGAAGCCCATTAATAGATCAGGAAGATGTTTTAACTCTTATTAACATTACATTAACATATAAAATAATCTATAATTTTATGGATGAGGAAACTGAGGCCCATGTACAATGACAGTGATTAGTTTAAGATCAGATAGGCAATAAGGGGTGGAGCTCTTCCAAGTTCAGCATAAGCAGGTTGATAGAAGATATTAACAAGCACATTAGTTATTTGTATCTTTATCTAGGAGTATTTATATTTTTTAAGTACAGTGGATACCATTATATCTTCAGCTAGGCACAATTTTAGTTCATCCCACTTGTCACACCTGAATTTGGTTTTAAGGATAACTTTTTAAAAGACACTATGGTATTAATCATGGTTACAATATAAAGGATTCACAGCATCCTGTCCTCACCATCTAGCCCAACCTCAGAAGACAGAGAATAAAAACATTGAGAAAGACAGTAATGAAATCTCACTACTCTAACCTTAACTTTTGAAGGAGTCTTGGAAGTCATGTAGCCCAATTACTAACCTAGCAAACAAAAGACACATAAATGATCATCTGTCCTCTAACCTCAAATACAGAGATTAAACTTCTGGATTTCCTGAATTTGTCTAACTTTATATATTAGCAGAACAGGTAAATTACTTATATAGGACAGTGTTTGGAAGGTAAAAAAAAACATAGCTCACTCAAAAAGAAAAACTCTCCCACTGCGGTTGCCACAATGACTGGATCAGCTAAGATTGGTGTCACATTTGTATTTAAGTCATGTCTATTTAAAGCCTTTGTTAAAAAGTGCATATTATTTTTTTAAAAGTTTGAGCTTAGGGAGACTACTTCTTATTAATATCACAGAGCACATTCTAATTTCATTGACCAGATATCAACTTGAAACATAGATGCAATAGAATTTTTGAAGAATGAATTTTTATTGAAAGTATGAAGTGGAAAAACAAGTTTGATGGTGTACTATAAAAGGTGTTTTACTTGCTTTCCCATTTTGACTAGACATAGTTAAGATGCTGAAACTGAAACTATTATTGTTATTAATTATTATTTTAATGGACATCTATGCTGTTATAAAGGTATGGAGTGTTTTTAGCCTGTTGGAAAATGTATTGATGTACTTTTGTACTTGAAATGAATATTCAGATTCTGTAAGTATCCCAAATGAGTAACTAACAGGCAGTTTTAATAGTAATTACTGAATTCCAATATTTATAGAAAACTGACCACCATGAATACATAATTATTCTATTATGTCCACTCCAGTGAATAGAAAGTCTATTTATTAATTTACCATGACACAAAATCTTGCTTTCCTCCTTACCATGCAGAAGCAAACTCATAGTCTTAGTGTGGAAAAACGTGTGTTGCATTTATAGTCTGGAGAAATTACTTCTGTAATAGATTAATATGCTGTATTTGCAAGGGAATTTGCAAAGATGTATAATTTGCTTCAGAATTAGCAGACACAGAAGAAATACCTCTCCTTGACTTAAAACTAGGCAACACTATGAAGATTTCAATGATATAAGTTGACGTAAACTTCCTTTTAAGAATCTTAATATTCCAAAATATTTGCTAATTTTGTGTGTACATTTATATGTGTGTGAGAGAGAAAGAATCTCCTGGATATCATTATGTTATAGGTAATTCCATATAAATTTGACGTGGTAAAATAAGAGTAGGTAGTAATTCCTAAAATGAACAATTTCCAATGAAAATTCAAGGAAAGGTATTTTAATGAGGTTTCTAAGACTGAATTCTCTCCTATAATTTATTTCACAAAAGAGTTTCAGATGAAAATTAAGAAGAATTGCCAATATATTTTTTCCTCCAAATGTGAAGTGTGTCTCTCTGGATGAAGTAAGGCCAGAGACTTTTAAAAACAAATCTTATTTTAAAGAAGTGAGGCATGGTACCATGGCCAGAGGGTTAGAATCAGAATCAGGAAGACATGGGTTTAAGTCCTGCGTCTGACACATTGTATCTGTCTGACCGTAAGCCAAGCTCTGAAATGCTCAGTGCCTCAAAGTGATTCTGTTAAGACTCTAGTTCACTGAGTGTACAGGTGTGGTCAGTTTCCAAATCAACAGTTTCCTATATTGATAAAATCAGAGGCCCAAAAAAAGTTGTTTCAAGAATATGATCACTATTTTTCCATTTAAAATTCAGACATGCATTACTTTTTTTCCCATATATCTGTATTTGTGTGTATACATGATACAGTAAAATACTGATTAGTTATTCACATAGGGACACTGATTGATTTTCTACCTGCTCCAATTTTATGTGTTTGAAGGAAAAGATTTGATACTTAAAGTATTATGTTCGGAAAGCATATAGTCATATGCACACTTTATTTTGTAGGTGGGGTGGGGGAGACTCTGTATGTTTTCCATATTAGTACAATAATGCTGGTCACACAGTCAGTGATTAATAAATAGTAGGAATGAATTCCCCTTGTTCATGACAGAGTTGTTTGTGAAAATTCTTTTTCTCCAATTCTCTAATAAATTTATTAGCTTAGCTAGTGTTTTGTCTAAGACCTCACAGACCTGAAGATGTTTTAGTAATTATTCTTCAATTTATTCTTTTCAGTTACTTTAATATAGTGCAATAACAGTTTTGTTTTCAATTTTTTTTTTGAGCTTTCAGGTTGATATTTTATCGTTAAATGATTAGGTGAACAAATAAATAAAGTCTTTGAGGAACTTTTATTGTCACAGATGAACATCACCCTGCTCAATGCTGTCAGGAAACACGTTGGATATATTCCTAGTAGACTTTGTATTAGTAGAACTCTTCTTACTGAGATATGGGTTTGCAGGAAAGCTTGGAACAGGAACAGGGTGGGTAATGTCAGAAGAAGGACTCCTATGCTGGGATCAGATTGGGAAAATGAGCATAAAATTATTTTTGCCTTATTAAATTCAAATCACACATATACACACACATACAACACACTGAAACTAAAACTCATAAAACCAAGTTCATATTTTCTGTTCTTGTTTTCAGTTTTCTAATCCATGCAAGGGATAAAGACCAGAAGTACTGACTTTTATGAAAGAAAAAAAATCAAATAACTTAATTTAGAATTTTGTTGTTTCATTGAATCATGAATGATTTTAATATAAGAATGAGAGAGATTAGCCTTCAAGGGAGCACTTTTTTTTTCCAAGTCAAATGTTATTTTTAAAGTCTACAAACAATAAATACAGTGAAATCTTATATGTCCTGAACCTTTTGTGTGATACAGGTGTGATCAGGTATGGAATATCATTCATGAAAGTTATTTCTTCCTCATGACTTGTTTTTTAAAAATCTCATATCACGGTTATCTTTCATCAATCAATTTAATCATTACTTCAAATTACAAATATTTATTAAATGCCTACTTTATGCCAGAAATTGAACTTTTGTTGGTTTTGTTCCGACATTTCAGTTGTGACTGACTCTTTGTGACCTCATTTAGGATTTTCTTGGAAAAGATAATGGAGTGATTTGCATATTTCCTTCTCCAGCTCATTTTACAGATGAGGAAACTGAGGCAAACACGGTTAAGTGACTTGCCCAGGGTCACACAATTGTGTCTGAGGCTGGATTTGAAATCAGGTCCTCCTGACTCCAGATCTGGCCCTCTATCCACTGTGCCACATAGCTGCCTAGGAACTAGGCTAGGAACTTAGAATAATAAAAAAAAGGAACAACATCTAACCTTGAGAAGCTATTGAACTGCAGGAAACAAAACATCAACCTGAACTTCACTGGTTTGGAGAAATCATTCATGTTTTCCTCAAAATGGTACCTTTCAAAAATCTTATTTTTCATGTTTGAGCTTATTGATGACACTCTTATTGAAGACAACATTACGGTTCTGGTTTTACTCATTAAAAAAATTAAAAACCATTAAGTTGAATGTATTACTAAGATATCAAGTAATAAAACTATATATTGAGGATTTCAACCCAATCTAACAAGTATTTATTATGTGCTTCTTATATCCAAGGTTTTGTATACTGGACAAAATAAAATTTAAAAAAATCAACTTAAAATAGTTTACTTTATAGTGAAGGGACTATGCTGAATATAATATGTAAACTGATAAGTGATACATTGTAATTTGAAAAGGGAAAGAACATTAAGGACTCAGTAGATCAGGAATATTTTCCCATAGAAGGGTATACAACCTAATGTTTCAATGAAGATAGAAATTCTAAGACATAAAGATTAAAACATATTGACAAAAACATGGATAGACTTGCATGAAATACTGAAGAGGGAAATAAGCAGAACTAAAAGAATGTTATATACCATGATTACAATATTCTTTTCAAAAAAAACTTTGAGCAAATAAGTCATTTTAACTATTATAAATATCCATATTAACTATAAAGGACATAGGAAAGATGCTATCTGTCTTCATCCAGAGGAAGAACTGATAAATAAAAAATATGTACACAATTATTTTAATATATATGCATACTTCTAATGGTAGCCATGTGTATGGTGGAATGGAAGGGAAGGGAAGAAGAAAAGGAAAAAAAGCATGATTACATTTAAAAGGAATAGAAAGTTGTACGTAACAGATTTGCAGTTTTATGTGCACTCATCTTCTTTATTTTTGCTATGTTATGGGAATACAAGTGTCATTCTCTAAATTAAAAAGGAAATAAATTTTAGAAGAAAGATAGAGGCAAGGGTGGAAAGGAAAGGTGTGTGATCTAGACTTGGAGACTATCTTGCACAAAGGCCTAGAGGCAGGAGACACATTATTAAATGTGGGGAACAGCAAGCAGGAAAGATTAATTAGACTATAGAATATGTGAGGGGTGATATTTTGAAATAAACTTAGAAAGGCAGGCTAGAGTGGAATTTTAGAATTCAAGCTCTGCAGTTCCAACTCTTTTATCCTAGAGACAATATTGAGAACTATATCACAGGAAAACATGGAGGAATTAAAAAGTAAAATTTAAAAAAAATGTATATTCTTTCAATAGAAGTGTGGTCTTGCTCTAAATCACTACTGATTAGAGAAATGCAAATTAGAAGAACTCTGTGGTTCTCCCTCACACATATCAGACTGGGTAATATGACAGGAAAAGGAAAACAATAAATGATGGAGATGTCAGAAAATTGGAATATCAATACACTCTTATTGGAGTTGTGAAATGATCCAAACATTATGCAATGATCAACTATGATGGACTTAACTCTTCTCAGCAGTACAATGATCTAAGACAGCTCCAAAAGACTCATAAAAGAAAATGCTATCCATATCCAGAAAAAAGAACTATAGAGTCTGAATGCAGACTGATGTACACCATTTTCACTTTTTTGTTGTTTCTTTATTTCTTGTGTTTTTCCCCTTTGTTCTGATTTTTCTTTCAGAACAAGACTTATATGGAAATACGTTTAACATGATAGCACATGTATAACGTGTATTGGATTACCTGCTATCTTGGGGAGGGAGAAGGGAAAAGGATAGGGAAATTTGAAACTCAAAATCTTATAAAAATGAATGTTGGATATTATTTTTACATGTAAATTGGAAATGAAATATTAAGTGCAAAAAGATCAAAGAATTTTTATCTAAAGTTGGGGGTGCTCATATGCATGTGAGAAGGAATTAAGCAAATAAAAATCAGAAATGGCATAATAATTGCCTCTTGTCCCCCACTCCTGACAGTTATGATAAGAGTTCCTTGATATCAGGGACTGTTTAACTCTTTTATTTATATCTCAAGTACTCAACAGAATGATCAACAAAAACAAATGCTTTATAAATGTTTTTCAATTTGCTTTGCCATCATAAAATACAAATTAAACATTTAAATACTAAGGGAACATAAAGAAATAATCAAAGCATATAATCAGAAAAGGCTTTACAGATATTGAAGATAATGATTGATATTAACTGGCAAAGAGAATTTTCTACTGGAAGAGTGTTAAGAGTAAGCCTGTGAAGGTAGAAATTGGTGATATTGATGCATTCTTCAACAAGAGGAAAAGTTTGGTTAAAGAAGAATAGACAACTTTGGGAAAACATGACAGAGAAAACTGGCAAAGTATGAAGGCTGGAGAGATGGGGTAAAGGGTATATAAATTTTGTGGATGAACAATCAGAATCTTTATATAATAGATGATAGAAAGTGAATAGAGGACCCTTAGCAGAGATGGGCTATGAAGAAAATTATAATTTGACTGCTCTAGCATCTGTGGTTGTAGGAAAGCAGGGACTACAAAGTAGAGTAGCCACAAAAATATTAAAGACCAGCTCAGGAAAGAGGTCTTAAAAGAGGAACAGGCGGAGAGATTAATTCCCTTTGTGGGCAAAACATAAACATGAAGGCCTCACAAAGCATGTAGGTTTTAGCAATTGAATCAAATATTTTTGAATATTTGCTTTTTACAAACATCTCCAATCTCAAAATAATAAATTATGCATTAGATATAGAGTAATACATGAAAGCCAATGTTTCTTCAAATTTATTTTCCCTTGTCTTATTACATTAGCTATAATTTCAAGCATATATCTAATAGTAATGGAGCTGATGTACATCCTTGCTTTACCCCTAATCTTACTTTAAGGGACTCTAATTCAACCCCATATTAAGTATCTGCAAGCAGAAATGTCGTGAAAACATAGATAAAAAGATAGGATAAAATGGCCCTAGGAATGGAGAATAATTATGTTAAGAACACATATTAGGCCTGGACTTCATGAATTAAGAGAAAAAGTAATAACACTGCTTCCTTCTAACATTATTTCTCTCATGAATTGATAACTCTGAGTATCCCACAGCAATTAAAAAACAAAAAGGAAAATGGGATAAAACTATAAAGGCAAATATTTCATAAATGCAATAGCAGAGGGAATTCAAACCTGGTGCTTGAAAAGGTTTAACCCCATGATAGAAGGAAAGATAATTAAGAAAGAAGATTACAAGCCAGAAGTCCAAAATGAAATTCAGAGTGGAAACACCTGACAAAGCAAAAGACAACATCTGGGAAAATATTTTAGTAAAAGAAAATGACTAAATTAATATGAAAAGATATGTGGTGGAGGGTATGAAAGATTGCATATAGTTCTACAACTGGGGTTGAAAAAAGAAATGACATGTGGGGAAGGAATTTGATAAATAAGAAGACAGTAAGAAACAGAAAGAGAAAAGAGGAGAAGAATAGACAGAGTAGGACAGGGCAGACACTGGAGGTGGAGAGGCAGAGAGGATTTAAAGAGATTGACGCAGAAGTAGGAAAAGCAAAATTAATCATTTGGATAAAGTGATTTAAATGAAAATAAGGATGAAATATGACACAGATGAAATAAGTAGAGGACAATCTAAGCCTAATAATCATAATTTAACAGTAAACAAATAAAATATAATAATTGTAAAGTGCTTAGCAGTGTACCTGGCATATAGTAAGCACTGTATAAATATTAATTATTTATTAATTTTCATTATCATTATTATAAACAGATTAAGCAATCCAACCAATAAAAGTATGATAGTAAGACAAGAAATAAAACCCCAAAGTTTGTTTTATACAATTAAAAAAAAAGACAGGTTGGAATGAAATTTACTATTCATTCAGAAAATCAACCTCCCCAAAAAAGAAGCAGTTACAGTCATGTCATCAGACAGAAATATCAAGGAACTATAGACCATAACAAAAATACCAGGTAGCTCATGAACTACATATGGTATATACTTTTTCCCAAAAAAACTTCAGAGCACCTAAATTCATAACATAAAATTTAACTGAAGTTCAGAAAGATAAATAATGATGTAATAATTACAGGAAATCAAAGTATTTCTCCCTCAGAGTTAGACAAAATTAATGAAAATTTAAACAAAAAAGAAAAATAAATATTCTTAGAAAATTTAGAGCTGAAATACTTATGGTATCCTCTGAAAGAGATGATTTAAATTGCCATATTTCATCCCCACAGGGTACTTTTACAAAGAGACAAAGTTTACTGTCATTTTAATTTTAACTGTGATAGGAGGAAGAGCCAAGATGGTGGATTAAAGGCAGGAACTCACCTGAGCTCTCCTCCAAACTCCTCCAAATACTTTTAAAAGTGACTCAAATCCTAGAGCAGCAGAGCCCACAAAAAGATGGAGTGAAGCAAATTCCCAGTCCAAGACAGTTTTGAAGTCTGGCAGGAAAGGTCTGTGGACCTAGGTGAGAGAGAAGTAAAGTCCAGTGCAGGTCAGGCCACCGCAGACTGGGCCCCAGCAAACCAGAAGCAGGGTGATTGAATCACTGATAGCAGTGGCAGTCCAGACCTCTCAGGCCAGAAATAGTGAAAGACAGCTTAGAAGATCAGCAGGAAAGGTCTATTGTACCTGGGTGAGAGTGCAGCATAGTCTAGTGTAGGCTGTCCTGGCACAGACCTGGCCACAGTAAACCAGGAGCAGGCCTTGGGAGTTACTGAATTGGTAGCAGCAGGATGGAGGGAAAGAGTTAGCAATAGCAACTATGAAAAGAAAATGAAGCAAATTTCTCTGACAAAAAACCTCATCTCTCAAATATAGAGAACTGAGTCAAAATCATGAAAGTAAAAGCCACTATCAATTGATAAATCATCCAAAAATATGATCAGTTTTCAGGTGAAGTAATCAAAGCTGTCCATGACCATATGAAAAAATACCCTAACTCTCTATTAGAGCAATTAAAATTAAAACAATTCTGATGTACTATCTCATACTTATTAGATTGACTAATAGGACAGAAAAGAAGAATGACGCACATTGGGGGGAATGGGAGAAAAATGAGACATTAATGCACTATTGGTAGTTTTGTGAACTGATTCAACCATTCTTTAGAGCAATTTGGAAATATGCCAGAAGAGCTATAAAACCATACATACATCTGTTTCCCAAAAGACTTAAAAACAAAAAGTAAAGGTACATATATGTATGAAAATAATTATATCAGCTCTTTTCTGAGGGCAAAGAATTAGAAATTGAAGGGATACTCATCAACTGGGGAACAGCTGAACAGGTTGTGGCATGTGATGATGGAATACTATTGTACTATAAGAAATGATGAGCAGGATGCTCTCAGAAAAACCTGGAAAGACTTGCATGGGCTGATGCAAAGTTAAATGTGCTGGGTACAAAGTAACAGCAACATGGTAAGACGATCAACTACAAAAGACTTTGCTGTTCTTGGCAATACAAGGACCCAAGACAATTCTGAAGGATTTATGATGAAAATGCTATCCATTCCTGGAAAAAAAAAAACTGATGGTTTGTGAATAAAAATTGAAACATAATTCTTTTCTTCTTTATTTTTCCTGAATTTCTTTTGTCTACGTTTTCTTTCATAATATAACTATTACAGATTTGTTTAACATGACTACACATATATAAACTATATTGAATTCCTTGCCTTCTCAATGGGGGTGGGGAGGGAGGAAGGGGGAGAATTTGGAACTCAAAGTTTTAGAAAACAAATGTAAAAATGTTTACATGTAACTGCAAAAAAAATTCAATATTAAATAAAGAAGTAAAACTTTTAACGGTGATAAGAACAAAAATTCTAAACATACATAAAGTATGACCCTAAAAAATTCCTCCAAATCAAATCAATAAACAGTCTGATATTTGGTAATATCAATGCAAAAGTGGAAAAGGTGAGAACGGGGATGTGAGGGCTCAAAGGCTTATAGATTATACAGGAGTTTCAAACCATTATATCATGCATTTTTCTCCTCCATCTCTTCCTTTTCATTTTTTTTCTTTTTCAGAAAGTTAATGGCTGAACAAGTTGTGGTATGTGATTGTGATGGAATACTACTATGTTGCAGGAAATAATGAACTCCTTGATCTTAGAAAAACATGGAGAGACTTGCATGAAATAATGAAGAGAAAAATGAGCAGAAACAGGAGAGCATTTTTTACAATAACAGCAATATTGTTTCAAGAATGACATTGAGTGAATAAGTCATTTTGACTATTATAAGTATTCAAATTAAGTATAAAGGAAATATGAAGGAAAAAAATGTCTGTATCCAGAGAAAGAACTGATAAATAAAAGAATGCATAGAATAATTTTACATATATATTTATATATATATATATATGTATATCCATATGCCTGTATATATGTGTGTCTGTGCATGTATATGTTTGTATACCTAGTAGGTTCTAATGGTAGCCATATTTGGGGTGTGGGGGAAGGGAAGAAAAAAGAAATTTACATGATAATTTTCTTGTATGTTTGAAAGGAATAGGAAGGTGTACATATTAGATTTGCAATTTCATATGCATTTTATTGCATTGTTATGGTAATGCTTGTATTATTCTATAAATTAAAATAAATTTTAAAAGACAAAGAGAAATGATTGAGATATTTCCCCCCAAAAAAAGAATTAGTAAATTACTAGACTCTGGGCACAGTGAGAATTGAATACACAGCAGGAAAAAAAATTAAAAACTGGATTTTGATGATCAGAAAAAAAAACTGAACAGAAATATTATTCCTGAATTAGCTGACTGGGCATAGTCAAATGATATGTTATAATTAAGACCAGAATTTATAATAAATAAGAAGAAATGTGTGTGTGTTCATCCTTCGTTGCCAAAGAAGATCATTCCATCAGAGAAATAATGACATGATTTGCACTTGACTTTGTTTTGAGTGAGGGAGGGCTGTGCAGGTCATCAGCCTCACTTCTCCTCCAGAGCCATCTGAATCCAGTGACCAGATAGTCATCAGTATGACTGGAGATGACCCAGGAGGAGGCATTGGGGTTAAGTGACTTGCCCAAGGTCCCACAGCTAGTGAGTGTCAAGAGTCTGAGGTGAGATTTGAACTCAGGTCCTCCTGACTGCTGCACTGGTGCTGTATCCACTGCACCACCTAGCTGCCCCAATAAGAAGAAACAATAGTAATAAAAAAGAGATATGAGTACAATTAAGAAGATTCACCCTTAAACAAAAAATGAGAAACAGACAATAGAAATGACATCATCACTGATTACAAAAATATCCACTAGATTCTAAATTGATTCTACTTAATTATTACAACAAAAAAGAATATAAAAAGGAAGGGAAAACTTTTTTGTTAGCAAACATTTATTTGACTTATTTCCTAAACAGAAACATGGCTACCGATGAGAACACTGGCTTATTAGTCTCCATTCCTACATGAACTTCTCTCTAAAATCTAAGAAGAATAAGGATGAACAATTATGAATGATATTTTACATAAAGCGGAGAAAAAGCAGTAATGGGTAAAACCAGGTCCTGGGAGAGATCTATTATCCAGATGTCAATAAGCATCTGAAGGGAACCTGTCCAAACTTATGTATGCCTGGAAAAGACAGTAGAAATAGAAAATTTGTTAGTCCCAGAGTAGAAAAGGAAGAAGATAGCAGCCTAAATTGCTTTTGGGAAATTGCAAAGCACTTACACCGACTAAAACCATACCATAACAACAAAGGTCTATCTTTTCAATTCAAACATTTTACTGGTATTGCTGTAAGGTAGTGAGACCTGGAACAACACTGCCACCTGAAGAATTAAAGAGAAGCATCACGCAGAGAGCCATAGAAAGAAAGACACATGGAGAATTATATGTAACAACCAGATGGTTCAGTGGATAGAGTGCTAGGCCTGGAGTCAGGAAGACCTTAGTTCAAATCTGGCCTCAGGCACTCACTAGCTGTGTGACTCTGGGCAAGTCATTTAATGGATTGGAGAAGGGAATAGCAAACCATCCTAGTATCTGTGCCAACAAAACCCCAAATGGAGTCATGAAGAGTCAGAAATGACTGAGCAACTGAACAACATGTATGTATTTATATGTATCTCTGTGTGCGTATGTATGTGTGTATATATATATATACATGTGTAATACACATATATACATATATCACATACATACCTACATAACATACACTGCTAGATATCACAGTGACTAGAAGCCTTGGCCTACAGTCAAAAAATCTGAGTTCAAATTCTGCCTTGGATACTTCCTAGTTGTGTGACCCTAGGTAAATCATTTAACTTCAGTTTGCCTCAGTTTCCTCATCTGTAAAATGGAGATAATAATAATAATAATAAGCAATAATAATACCTAGCTTCCAAGGTTATTATGAAGGTCAAGTGAGATAATAACCTTAAATCATTTAGCATAGTGCCTGGTACATAATAAGTTCTATATAAATGTTAGCAACACACACACACACAAAGAACCAAATGGCTCAGTGGATAGAACACTAGGCCTAGAATCAGAAAGACGAGTTCAAATCTGGACTTAGTCACTTAGTAAATGTATGACCTTAAGCAAATTATTTAACCTAGTTTACCTCAGTTTCCTCTTTTGTAAACTGGAGAAGGAAATGGCAAACCACTCCAGTATCTTTGCCAAGAAAACCCCAGAAGGGTTGGACATGAATGAACAACACACACACACACACACACACACACACACACACACACACACATACACAGAACCTAGAAAAAGAGTAAAGGATGTCATCAAGGAAGGCAAAATGTTGGAACAGTATGAGCAAGGAATGACAGAGGGATAACCTGAGTAATCTTCCGACTCTCTCATGACATGGGGAGAAAGCAAAGAAGACCTCAATCACAGTGACAGATTACCCATGGCAAACATTTAAAATTACATGGATACAGATAAACCAAGCATGGATGAGGAATGGAGGGAATTCCCAAATCAAAAAAGGTGACAAACCATATGACTGTTTGAATACTAAATACTTCCTTTATAAATCTAATGCAAAATAGTAGTAATAATAAATACAAACAAAAGATAGACATAAATGGAGAACTCAAAATTATATTCCAAATGTGTAACAGTAAGCACCCCAACATGCACGGGGGTGGGGCTGCTATCACAGGTTCATAGAACATTCATAAAAGGAAAAGCAACTTTTGAGGGGTTAGTAATCACTTTAATCAAGCACATGGATCATTCCTTTAACCAAGTACATATATCATTCAGTTAGTTCAGGGAGTCAGCACTCTGAATTTCAAAGAAAATACAGAGAAATCAAAAGATCAAGAGACATGGCTTCCTCTGCCTGAATTAACAAACAATTGGACCCCAACTGTCTGACCATTGTTACCAGAGGGAAGCACTGATGTCTGGGTTTTCACAGATGGGGGGTTCCTTAGAGGCCTCCCACATCTGGCACTCAAATCTTCTTGCAAAATCTAAGCCCCAAAGTAAAACCTCAACTCAGAGTATTTATACCTTTTTTAGAGCCAGAGGGCATCCCAACCCTTTGACCCAGTAGAAATAACAAAAGGTACTTGGCACCCTCCTACAAAACAACCCCTAATCATGCTTCTCACAAACGGCAGGCCCATTAATCACATTAATAATACAAATACATATATTGTTTCTAGTTAAAGAAACTCTTGTTTCTGTACTTTACTCCTAGTAAAGACTCTTGATTGATAATGAATCAGAGGCACTTGATTATACTAAAACAAAAACAGCGAAAGATCCTATTTTGATTGCCATCACAAAAAGTCATAAAAATAATTGATGTCTGTGTGGAAGAAAATGGGAATATAAGATAATATCAATTTCTGCAATATGCAACGAAATATACATCAGAGGAAAAATTATATCTCTGAGATATAACATTAACAAAATAGCAAAAGGAAGGAATGGAATCTGCAATTTTAAAAAGTAGAAAATTGACAAATTCAAAATAAGAACAAAAGAACAGATATTTAAGATGAGAGCAGAAATAGATAAATTTGAAAAAAAAATTACAACAGAATCAATAAGTAAAATTTGAAGCTGGTGCTTAGAAAAGACTGACAAAATAAACAAAATCAGAAAATAGCTGATGAGATCAAAAAATAGAAGGATGCAAATCAACTCATGACTTTTTTTAAACAAAAGAAGTAAAGGTTAAAAAACAAACAAAAAGAAGTGTCATTATCTACTATACACAATTTACGTTAGAAACTGGAAATATTTTTACTTGGGACAGAGCAGATTTCAAGTTGCTGCAATAAAAAACTGATAGGAATACCTGTGGCCCATGTCTGGCTGCTTGCCTTCAGGGTTCAGGATTCCCAACACTAAGTAGAGAAGGTGTGGGTATAAAGTACAAAGCAAGAGGAGTTATATCATGAATGGCCTGTGGGACAGTCCATTTATAAAGCACAGGTTGGTCTCTACCACCATTCCTGGGTAGCAGATTCTGACTTTGTGGGAAGCATTAAGAGAAGGGGAAATTCTACATCATTGGATAGGAGATGCAGGGGACTGTTCTCTCATACATCTCTTCTTCACTAGTATCTTACCAAAAAAGTTCTTAATTTTTTTTGTATAATGTATTTTTTTGGAACTCTGATGAAACCTATGGATTTCATCTTTGAAATTGTTTTAAAGCATAAAATAAAATACATAAGATTGCAAAAGGAACTATGATTAATAAAAAATAAAGATGTATTCTTTTCCAATTTGAGTTCATGAACCCTCTGAAATCTGTGTATGGACCATAAACTAATAATCTCTACTCTGAAGGATCTTCCTTGAATCTAAGCTGACCAGAAACTATGCCTTGGAACATTTTAATCTGTTTAGTTCCAGAACTTCTGCCTAGAAGCCATGCTGTCCTAGTTAGTGACTGCCTGCCCTAGGCAGTTATTTTAGGTTGGAGGTTTCCTTTCACCAACTATACCCTGGCTAGCTTCTAAAAAGTCTTGCCAGCAGAGTACCCTCCTCCCTTGACTCTCTAGGTCTGGATTCGTGATCAAATCTACTGTGCTATTGTTTCTCAAAGAGGTGTCATATTCTACTCCCCTAGTAGAATCTCTGAAACTTTCCAGACCCAAAGTGACATTTCTTGATCACCACTTCCCAATCTCTGTTGTCTCCTTAATTAGAATGCAAGTTTCTTTAGTGTATGGTTTGCATTATCCTTTTACTGTCTAGTCAGAGTTTAATCAGTACAAGTCAAATAATAAATAACGTAATCAGATTTCATTAATTAATTATTAACATAGGTGAATTGGCCCAGAGGATTCATTTATTGATGAATACACAGATTCCTTGCCTGGTTTCAGTCTACCACATGTAGTCTTGGATAAAGGCTACTTCCTTTCATGCACACAGTGACTTTTACTGTGCTATGATAAAGGATCTCCTAATAGGCTATCGTGTCTGAAAAAATGATGAGCAGGGATTTACAGCAGCAAGCTTGTGGGTTCTTGGATTCTTCTTTCATTTCTGGCAGCAAGTTAAGGTAGGAGTGCTTTGAGTTGCTTTCTAGCTGCCACCCAGGTTCCATGCCTTTGGAACACTTGGCAACTACATGTACTCTACCCAAGAAAGCTTGAGATGGGGTTTGAGCTGCTTCTTCTGTGTTCATTTTCCTGACCAGGTGACCAAGGAGAAACTTTGAGTATGATATGTCCAGGAAGAGACCCTGACTTTGAACAGATATGGAAGTTTGCATCTATGGCAACATTAACGACATCTACTAGAGTAAAATGACTGATAGCAAAGAAAGCAAGTGTTGCCCAGTTTCTGGGGCTGACAATTTGCCTTCTGCACTAGGACTGGAGGCCTCACAGCTGGCCTGCCATGTCACTGGCCTGCTCAGCCAGGACCTACTGGCAACAGTTGTGGATCTGTGCTGGGGTAAAAAGCCTTCCAATGACTTGCTCCACACTTTGCACTGAGCTGCACTCCCCTTTTACTCAAGTGAGACATATTTATTTTTATGGAAATCCTTATGTTAAGGTGGAAATTATTTCACTTTATCTTTTTGTAGGTTCTGTTGCTTCAGAACCTGTTTACAGGCTTGATTTCATGTTGTTTCTGAGGGATTCTGGGGAAACTCAGGCAACTTCCTGCCTTCTTTCCACAATCTTAGTGTTACTTCTGTGGGGAAAAAAAATCTTTTAATAAGGATTGAGTGCACTACTTGATTGTTAAAGGGAGGTATAGCAGAAGATTGTACCTATACCAGAAAATGAATCTGAAGTAACTATAATTGAAATATCAACACTAGGAGAGAACTTGAACAAATTAAATTTTTGAAATTATTAAAAACAATTAACATCTATACTACAAAATTTGTCTCAAGAATTGAGTGATACTCACCAAACTGTAATAATGCAACTATAGTCCTAATATCTACAGGAGAGGATAAATCAAAGAAAGAAAACTATAGAATGATAAAACTGAGCATGTTTTCAAAAATATTTCACATTTTATGAAAATATTAATATAAATAATATAAATATTAAAATATTTCATATTTTCAAATAAAATTCTATTAGGAAGACTTCCAGAATGCAGTTAAAAAAATGATCAAGTGAGATTTATACCACAGATGTAATGATGGTTCAACATTAATGTAATAATTAACATAAGTAATTATATAAAATATGTGATTATATCAAGACCTGTCAAAAATCTTTAACAACGTACAATATTTATTTCTATTCCCATCACTTATTTCACATGCCAATGATTTTGAACCCTTGTAAGTCATCATTCCAATCTTACTCCATAATTCCTTATTTCTTATTCCCAACCATCTTACCTCTCCCACCTCAAAGTTTCAATTAACCAAACAATACTTGGCCTTTCCATTGTTGTCTGTGGAAAGCCTTTCCTATAGGCAACAAACCTCTCTTTATGCTAAATCTTTTTTTCTCCCACTCCTTCCACCTATTAGCTATTACTGAAACCTGTCTAATCCCAGATGACACAGGTCCACTGATTGCGCTTTCCAATACTAGATACACTTTTGCTCATTAAGGTGAGGAGTTAGAATGTTCCTTGTTCCCCATTGCCACTTCTAAGTTCCCTGCCTCCCATCTCCATCACTCTATAATTTCTCTGCCTTTGAAACTGTTAAAGATGACAAAATAGTCATCATTTCAGGGATATCAAAAATAGAGATACAGTGATACACATGAATTGATCCAGCGATTTTTGAAAACAATATTAAATTTTCTTAAGAAAAGACTAAAATATTCATATTCACATCCTCTGACACAGAGTACCCACTGCTAGGCATATATCAAAGATAGTCAAAGATAGAAATATTCTATGAATAGAAAAAAATATAGCTGCATTTTTGGTGGCATCAAAGAACTAGAAACAAAGTAGATTCCTCCTTATTGGTGAATAGCTAAAAAAATTGTGATACATGAATGAAATAGAATATTACTAACCATAAAAAGTAGTGAATATAAATAATTTAGAAACATAGGGGAAGAATTTTATGAAATGAGCCAGATTAAAATGAGAACTGGGAAAAATTATATACACCATGACAGTATTGCAAATGGAAAGAAAAAAAAAACTTAAAAAAGGAAAACTGTGTAGGTAGGTCGTCAGAGTTAATGCTTGTGGGCTCTTGCATGTCCTTTCAGACTTGATTGATACGTCAAATAAGTTTACCAAATTGCTTTGGTTTTCTTTATTTAAAAGATTGTTTAAAAGCATAGTTTTTTAGAATATAAGAAACGTGCATGTTTTGAAGTGGTGATTTTTTTTGTAAAATATTTTTAAAAAACAAAAAATAAATACCAACATGACCTCCAGTGTTATGCACTATGGGAGTCAGGAGAATGCTGGTGACATTCATGGCTAATATAGGAAATAGTAATCACCTCCTTGGTACTATATTTTAATTATACTACTGAAAGAAAGGGAGTGGAGAAGGCAAAAAGATTTCCTGTTAAATATAGAAATATGCATATACCCACAGAAAGGGAGGGATTATCTTTTTTTAATTCAGTAAATAGTACTTTTCCAGTTATTGTATTATATTATTATATTATAATTATAAATATTATATAATATAATATTCAATATTAAGATTCAACATTCATTTTTATAAGATTCTGAGTTTAATTTTTCCCTCTCTTCCTTCTACCCCCTTTCCTTAAGATGACAAGGAATCTGATACAGGTTACACATGTGCAATTATGTAAACATTTTTCCACATTTGTCATGTGAAAAAAAGAAACAGAACAAAAGGGGAAAGTCATCCAAAAATATGAAAATAGTATTCTTTGATTTGCACTCAGACCCCATATCTTTCACTGAATGTGTATCGCATTTTCTGTCATGAGTCTTGGACTTGTCTTGGATTGTTGAGAAGAGTCAAATTAATAATTCTCATTGTACAATGTTACTATTACTGTGTGCAATGTTCTGCTTCTGCTCACTTCACCCAGCCTCAGTCCATGTAAGTCTTCCAAGATTTTTTTTCCTGAAATCTGCCTGCTTATAATTTCTTATAGCACAATAGTATTCCATTATATTCATATACCACCACTAGTTCAGTCATTTCCCAATTGATGGTATCCTCTCAATTTCCCATTCTTTGTCACCACAAAAAAAAAGCTGCTGTACATATATTTTGAACATATAGCTCCTTTCCCCTTTTTATGATCTCTTTGTGACACAGACCTAGTAGTGATATTTCTGGATTGAAGGGTAGGCAGTTTGGTAGGCAGTTTCCATTGGGCATAGTTCCCAATTGCTTTTCAGAATGGTTAGATCAGTTCAAAATTCCACAAACAATGCATTAGTGGAGGGACTATCTTGTCTTTCTTAGTATTTCACATGTTTAGCACAACTACTTTGTGCCTGGCGCATAGCAGGCACTTAATAAATCCTTATTGACTGACTAACAAATTGATGAAATCTATGGTCTTATTAGTTTTGATATACCATTTTAATGTTTTCTTAATCCCTTAAAATCCAGGTCATAATTACACATAAACTATTCTCTCCAGGGATGTGAGAAAATAGGTACAGGAGCTTTGAACTAATCCAACCACCATGGAGAACATTTGAAAGTATGTCCAAAGGGCTATAAAACTGTACATACACTTTGACCTAGAAATACTACTACTATGTATATGGCCCATGGACTTTGGGAAAAGAAGAAAGAAAACAACATATATGTTAAAAAAAACAAAACCTGGGAAGATTTATATGAACTGATGTAAAATGAAATGACCAGAGTCTGGAGAATAATCTACATAGTAAAACCAATATTGTAAAGATAATCAATTGTGAAAGACAATTCAATAATAATCAATAATAATAATGATCAATTCAATAACATATCATAAATCCAGAGGATTCATAATGTTAAATGCTATTGACTTTCAGATACAGAATTGATGGAGTACAGATTGATATATGATTTTTCCTTTTTCTTTTTTTTTGAACATTGCTAATGTTTTTCATGACTTTAAAAAAATTAAAAAAAAAATTCTCTAAAGTTACCAACGATCTCTAAAATGCCAAATCCAGGGCCTTTTCTCAATAATCATTATCTTTCTTGACCTTCTGCAGTTTCTGTCATTGTTGATCACCCTCTAAGTCTACTTGATATTCCCTTTACTTCAGGTTTTCAGAATACCACTCTCTTCTGGTTCTCCTACTTATCAGGCAGCTCCTTCTCACTCTCACTTGCTAAACCCTCAATGAGGTCATGCCCTCTAACCACTGGTGTCAACAAAGCATTCTACTGATCTCTCTTTACTTCATTTGGTGACTTTATCAGCTCCTATGAATTTAGTTACCATTTCTATACTAATAGTTCTCAAATTTACCTATCCTGTTCTAACTGGGCTGACTTCCCTTCTCACATCTACAATTTCAGATGACTTAAACTGGATTGCCAGTAGGCATCTTAAACTCAAGATGCCAAATCTAAACTTATTTATTCGCCCTACGATTTCCTTTTACCACCTTCTCAATTACTGTTGAGGGCAATGCCATGGTCTCAGTCTCTCAGGCTTCCAATCTATGTGTTATCCTTTACTCATAACTATCTCTCAACACTCCCTATCTCTATCCAAGTTGTTGCCAAGAACTGTCAATTTCACCTTTACAATAGCTCTCAAATACACCTCTTGCTATTTTCTGATACCACCCTCATGCATACCTTTACCAGTTCACTCTTTGTCTTTTCTAATAACTTGCTGGTGGGTCTGCCTGCCTCAACCCTTTCTCTACTTCAATTCATCCTCCATTTGTTACCAAATTGATTTTCCTAAATCACAGATCTGATCATGTCAACCCCCTAATTATCAAACTCCATTGACTGCCTGCAGCCTCCATGATCAAAGACAAAATCTTCTGTTTGGCATTCAAAGTACTTCATAACTTAGTCCTCCACTCCCACATTCCTATTTTTCTTATACCTTACTCCCTACTATGTACTCCTCAATCCAAAAATACTGACATCATTTCTGTTCCACAAACAAGATACTCCATCTCTTGTCTCAAGGCATTTTCTCTGTCCCTATGGTCTTCTTCAACTCCACATACCAGCTTCCCTGGCTTCCTTCAAGTCCCAATTAAATAAAATTCTACTTCTACAGGAACCATTTCCCAAAACCTCTTTCTGGTGTCTCTCCTCTCAATTATTCCATGTTTATTCTGTAAGTTGCTTTTTTGTACATATATCTTGCTTGTTGTCTCATCCAAGAAATTATGAGGCCCTGGAAGGCACGACCTTTCTTTTGCTTCTTTTTGTATTCCCAAAACTTAGCACAGTAGGTACCTATCAAATGTTTATTGACTGACTATATCTAATTATTAAGGAATAACAAAAGTGGCAGATGAATATTACCTTATCACTAATGACAATTATAAAGAATAAAAAGAAATTTTACAGAAAGACTTATCTGAAGTATTACAAAGAAGGTAGATTCAGAATATCTATGAACACATTGATTAAAATTATATGAAATCATACTAAACTAATCGAACAAAACCTAGAAAATGAGCTTAGAAGGATTAATAGAAAGGAATATCATATTTTAATTACCCTGCCATATTTGCACTTTCTTTATAAATATTGAATTTATAATTTAATATAAACACTTTAAAATTTGTATTTGTGTATGTGAATGTTAGCCTGTGTTGTTAGTTACTAAGATCAGAATAAATTTAATGAATTTTAAAGAGTTGTAGAAAAATAAAGTATCTAGAAAAACAACTTGTAACTAGAGACAAATAATTTGCTTCTAAATGTAAGTACCTTCATATTCAATAACCTATGCTTTCATCCTGGACATTTAGGCAACGATATTAGGATCATGACAAAAGAAAGTAGGATAAATAATATATAAATAATTCCTTTTTTCCTCTCATTCAGGAAACTTTCCTTGATAACTTTCTTTTCAAGTCTTCCTCCTCAATATAAGGGAAACACAAGATTATTGTTGATGTTATGAAGAGATCAATAGAATTTAATTGTTGGCATCTGAAATTAAGTTTTTCAGAAATATCAAATTCAATTTTTAAAGAAACATACATTTTCCTCTGAATAATCTTGAATGGCTGTGGTTTTGAATTGTTCATTTTATTATTTTTGGTGCCTATCTATATAATACATGGTTTACCCTTTCTATTTCTAATAGATCTGGTATGATTCTTCTTTTAGGTATGGCAAAGTTTTGTGAAATAATTCGATTTGTGTTGTCTATTGTTTGTCTAGTCTGCATGTAAATGTCACCATGAAGAGGAATTTAAATAAAATTCAGTAATATTCTGAACAGTAAAATTAATGTGTTTATTATGAATTTGGCTTCATTTTCCCTTTATGCTTTGAAAAAGCATAATTCACTTCTGAATGTAGGTGGGGGAAAGATAGACTAGATGCACTGTATTATCTGGTTCTATAATAAAATATAATAAAAAAATAATCAGAACTGGAAGAGATAGTCAAGGTGGCATGACTCAGTCCCTTAATTTTAAAGAAGAGGAAACTAAGGTCCCCAAAAAGAAATTATTTGGCCAAACTTAGAGTGCAATAGGCAACAACTACAAAAATGAAATGTGTGTGTGTGTGTGTATAGAGAGCTATACACACACACACATATACACTAATGTTAAGGAGACAGAATGTTTACATATATTTACACACATATATGTTATAGGAAATTTTTTTTTACTTCATTCTTTCAAATACAACAAGCATTTTTGGAGGGTTTACTACAAGCAAATCACCATAGAAAACACTAAGGAAGCTATAGAGAGAAGTTTAAAAAATGGTCCCAGTTCTGAAGGACTGTTTTAACAAAGGTGATAAGGCATATATCACACTACTCTTAAATAAGATAGAATATGAAAGTTCAGTGAAAATACAAAGTATTATGGGATGTAAGAAGAAGGATAAGTTACTTTGATAGGTAGGTAACAGAGAAAGCTTCTTGCTGGAAGATGTATTTGATGTAGGCCTTGATGGATGAAAAGGATTTTGACAGATAAGGCTGAGGGTTGGGAGTAGGGATTCCAGGTGGAGAATATGGAATACCAAAGCCAAAAGCTGAGAGATGGAAAAGCAAAGAATGCATTCAGAAAATGGTGAAAATGCAGTTTAGTCAGAGTGAATTAAAAAAAAAATAGTAGTTGGTAATGAACAGAAGAGAAGGTACAATGTCTAGACACTAGATCAGGCATACAGAATCCAACTTTCAATATTATCTCTAATAATAAGTAACAATAGGAATATGTGTGGATGGGGGGGTATGAGTATATATACATATGTATGCATATGTATGACTGTATATAGACACATATACATACATACACTCTGTCTTTATCACTGTCTCTCCCGATCTCTCTGTCTCTATGTGTGTACCTATATACCTATCAATGTATATCTATCTATCTATCTATCTATCTATCTATCTATCTATCTATCTATCTATCATCCAAGAACTCAACTTTCTTTCCAGTTGAAAAAAATGGAACTGGAATGAATGATTCCTAGAAAATTTATTATCCCTTATCAAGTTCTGTGACTGAGAAGCATCACTAGGTAATGGAAAAATACCTAAACTCAGTCACATACCATACATGAATTCAAATGTCCAGATTGATCCCCTTATTTTGGAACTTGATTTCATGAACCCCAGTTGTCTCATCGGAGCTGTGGACATGCCACCACTTTACTGGCATGCCTACCTCACAGAACTCATGTGAAGATAAAAAGAATTTGCTGTTTAGTTGTTCCGGTTGTGTCCAATTCTTTGTGACCCCATTAGGGGTTTTCTTGGCAAAGATATTGGAATCGTTGGACATTTTATTTTGCAGTTCATTGTATAGATGAAGAAAATGAGGCTTGCAGAGTTAAATGGCTTTCTTAGGCTCACACAGCTAATAAGTGTCTGAGTTCAGATTTGAACTGAGGTCTTTCTATCCACTGGGTCATCTACCTGCCCTCAAATGATAAAAGGTACATGAAAACCCTTTGCCATCAGTAAAGATGCAGAATTATAACATGATATTATACCTGAATGACAGGGCAAAGAAACTTATTGTATAAATAACATGGAAACTAAAAATTAGATTTTTTTTTTATTTAGAAGGAGATATGATCAAAGCAGCATTTTACATGGGAAGAAAAACAATGTTGCTACAATAAGCATTATAGTGGAACTACAAAGTTATATTCAGATATTCTCATAGCATAGCTTTCAAAAAACTTTTTAACAAAATCCAGTCCCTTCTACTCAGTCATTTCAATTCAACAGTCACCAATTATATGTCAGTCTAGGCACTAGGGACACAGTCAGAAATGGAATAATCCCCCTCTTCAAGGTGTTTGCTCTCCAGGTGATTGACTAAAAGTATCCATGGTGACTTCATTTGAATCTCAAAACTAATTTCAGGAAATAGTTATGTTTTGGCAAGACAGATCTTGTTTGGATGAAATGTGAGGATATGTAT
Organism: Bettongia penicillata ogilbyi; assembly: GCA_023548195.1. Classification (NCBI taxonomy): domain Eukaryota; kingdom Metazoa; phylum Chordata; class Mammalia; order Diprotodontia; family Potoroidae; genus Bettongia; species Bettongia penicillata. The sequence continues at coordinate 15,549,861 of JAJHZJ010000090.1, forward strand.
ATGTATATATGTATCATGCAAGGGAAAATAAATATGCATATATATCCTACATATATGTGTTTCATGTTCTTCATTTATATTGCACAAGTTCATATGAATATGATCCTATATATGTATACATCTTTATAGGCCTGCATGTCTCTGTATAGAGAGGTTTTAGGAAAAGTTATAAGAAGCAGAAGGAAAATGGCAAATGAAACATTTGAAACATTTTGAGGAAATATCACTTCCAATGATCAGTGGCTTCCAAGTCTTTCTCGTGTATCCATGCTGAAAACTAAGTATTAGAGAATCTAGCACTGTGCCTTGTTATGCAGATGTTTTACTCTAACAAGGAACACTTAATTTAAGTATAATGCTGTTTGCAATGTGCAAAACTGAAACTGAAACGTTTGTAAAGGTTTCTTTGTACTGTTTCTAATCTATAATTTAACACATTTGTTCCACTAGAACAAACATTTGCTGAATGTCATGGAAATGGTTTTGAAAAGTATGGTGTCAGCAAGATTGCTGAACATAACATTTGAACAAGGCAGCACCTGTATTCTGAAATGCATGCGCGTGCACACACATACACACACACACAATTAGCAGTATGTACAGACAGTCTGCTTCTTAGACAAGTAGAATCCATTTAAATATTTCTTTTTCTGTCCTAAGGATGTGTCCTCAGACACTTCCCTCATACTCTCCACAGAGACAAAGAATTAATCATAAATGTCTCCATGACTCCTTGTCAAGACTGTAGCCTTTATACCATCCTTTGAATATCTTATCACCCCTGACCTTTTTGATCAATAAGATGAATGATGAAGCCAAGACCTATGACTTATATCTTCCTAGAAGTTGCTATCTCATCTAATATTATTATGTTAAAAGAAACAATTCCTATAATATAATGTATTGCCTCCTACAAGTGATGCATGTGTATGTGTACCAGTTTGTTATGTGATGTACTCTTGTCTCCTTACCTTTGATGTTAGGTCTTGTTTAGGGGCTGCTCTACTGACAAGCTTTCAAAAGCCCCCTACTATGAGTGTCGAATTAAGTGTCCTTATGAATATGCATGAATATAAAACTCCTGTACTCATTTCAGTGGCTACTCACTGTGCTGGGTTGCCCTAGAAGCCATTCCAAATGGTTTTGATTTTGCGTTTGAGATTCTTAATGGTAGTAATTATCTGTTGCAGCCATGCAGTACCAAACATGATGGGTGTTAGAGATACTTTAAAAAATAATAATAAAAAAACCTAAAGATGCTAATTCCCACATTTTAGTTCCTACAGGGCAATTAGCCCCTACTAATGATGTTTATATTTATATGCAAATGCTCCAGCAAAAAAAAATGAATCTTAGCAGAGACTTCATACTAATACTACTGGGATATGAGAGCATTCCATCTGTCTGTAGGAAATATCTGCCATTAGCTCTACATGCAGCCTATTTCTGTAATAGGAACTATTTACTCTTAAGTAATTCATTCTTCATTTTATATGGTTTTTCCCCTTTTCCTTCTGTTCTTTTATCAAGACCCTTAACTAATGTACAGCATTCAATGGCTCTTCAGGGTGTAAGCGTAGGTGCTTGCCACATTTCCTTCTCAGCGTCATCTGCTTCTCTGAATTATTACCTAATATATCATATTATCCTTGCCACTCCTCACTTTGGGATAATAACTGAATAACCAAAGCAGGTTTCTCAGAGGCACTTATTTGTTAGTATCTCATATTCTAGGGATTGCTATAATATGCAAAAAGATGTAATGATAAAGGTGAGCTCTGAGGAACAATCTTTGCGTACTGACTGAGCTCCTGACAAATCTTTTTGCTCAAAGTGATGGCTTTGCTGAAGGTACCAAGAGGCAACCCAAATAAATCTCATCTTACCCTCTTTTCTGGGGGATAATTGCTCTAATCTGCCATCTTAAAATGAGGGGGGAGAAAAAAAAAAGTAAAGCTTCATTTCACAGAGATGTGTTATTTCGATGAAAGAGAAACAATCAATGTACCTTAAATAACCGAACAAGCAGATCTGTCTGAAATTACATTTGCCCCCTCCTCAGATGTGTTACAGTATCTAAACTAGTTCAGTCCAACTGACGCCAATTAAATTATTTAGGTAGGCTCATTGAATGCACTGCTTACTCGTACTGTAGTAATTTCATTTTCTTAGAACAATAAAATAAAATCTATTACGTTATTTAAGAATCATTATTAGCTCATCTTGAGAGGTCAGCAAATCCTCTAGTATCTTACCTCTCCCTTAAGAAAACATAGAATCTTGAAATTTATTACACAATTAAATGTAATAAATTCTTTAGCACTTTAATCCATTACAGGAATTTTCTTAGGTCTACTGGCTTTCTGTTACCTTCACGATCAAATAAAAAATCCATTGTTTGGTTTTTAAAGTTCTTCATAACCTGGCCTATTTTTATTTTTCTAGTCTTTTATACCTTAATGCTACACCTCACATCAATCACTTTATTTCGTGATGCTGGTCTTCCTGAATAGCACATTCTATCACCTGATTTGGGTCATGTTCATGGACTGTCTGTCTACCATGCCTGAACTCTGTGCTTCCTGACTTCTCTGGTCTGTCCCAATTTTTAATAAATTCCTAGCTTTTACGAGAAGCCTTTTCTTGTCTAAGTTATTGTTGGTACCTTCCCTTTGAGATTTTCTTCAACATATCTTATTTGACTTGGTTATTTGCATGTTGTCTACCCCGTTAGAGTTTCTTCAGAGGAAGGACTTTTTAAAAAAACTTGCTTTTTAACAATCCCCAGAGTTTAGTACAGTGTCTGATACACAGCAACTATTTCATAAAACCTTGTTGACTTGACGAGAATCCCTAAAATTGAGGAGTTATTTTAGAAGTCATAAAGAATAAATCAGAAAAACATGCTGACAGAGTAAGAAGACAGGATTATAATGGTGCTGGTTCTATAATAGCAATTTTAATAGAAATAATGACAAGTACAAGGCAATTAGATGAATAGCCATTGATGTTTTAGTATATTCCTGAACTAAAATTGACTGTGTTTTGAAATTTAAGATGGTCATATATAGCTGAACATTTTTAAACACTTAACCACCAAATCTTAGAAAACTAACTGAACACAGGCAAAACTGAATGACATTTTTGTACTTATCAACTCAAGGAAAAATTCCATAAGGAAGATCACATTTGGAATACACTTATAATCTTCAATCAATCATTAAAACCCCAAAGAGGGGAGGGGAGGGGAGGGGAGAAGAGTTGGAATTCAACTTAAAAATTTCTATTCAATGAAAAAAATCTCATTATAAAATTGAGCTTTATTCATCACTTCTGACACTATAATTTAATATTAAATTCCATCACTGCTATCTACCCCTAATTTTTAAAATTTAAATGGAAAAGGTGATTTCTTGTTCCCCCAAGCTATGAATAATGGAATCCTATACATCAAAATCAATTATATTATTAATTAGAATTGACAAGAAAACATCCCAAAGTTTCAAGTTTGGGGCCTGTAGATGTGGAGGTGTTTCCTATAGCTCAGCTACCTTCTTTTGAACACATTAGAATGTTTCTCCTGATGCTCCTGGAACTAAAGTTTAATCTTCTTCTTTTTTTTAATCAGTGAAATATATAAATGTAAAAATCTTTCTGATAGGACTTCTTTTGGAGGAGAAAAACCCACTCACAGCATTATTTTAAGGTTTTTTGCCTCATACTGGAAGGTTTTTCATTTGGGACACAGGAAACATGCACAAATACCATATCCGTTCGCTTATTTCTAGATCCAGGTAGAGAGCCAAGTAATGTGGGCACAGAGAACATAACCAAAAAAACCTAGGCAAATGCTTGCTCCCCACACTTCACAATTAAATGTTGGCAATATCTTACGATGTACAGTCAGAGGCAGGATTTCTTGAACATCAACGCTTGCTACCTTCAGTGTCATATTTGCATACTGTATCTCTGACTTCCTGCTATACCAGTTCTATAACACAGATCTTATAGACATTTTAAAAGAACAGAAATCCATTCTTACCTCCATTGAACCAAATACCATTTTAAGAGCCATATTTTACATTGTCAGATGACCCATAACATACACTTTCCAAATATTGAAATTTCAAGAGATTGGGGACTTCATGTCATCTAGCTTGTTAGTGAATCAGGTCCAGGAAAGGTGAACAACTGAATTTTTTAATATCAAGTTGGGAAGTCAGCAACTGCTCTCCCTCACCCTCTTCACTTAGTAGACTATTCTCTGATTGACTAAAGAGCCAATAAAGTTTCTTTTCTCAGCTTTTGCTTTCAATTTGGGAAGCTATTTTTTTCTTCCTCCAGAATCCAGTCTTTCTTTAAGGCTTAGCATGAAGGTTTTCCCTTCAACTTTTTTTCTGAGTAAAGGATGACAATGAAAACCTGTTTTCATAATTATCATAGCAATTTGAGAACATCGAGGCAGCTTCCTGTGAAGCAGGCCATTTACAAAAATAATATTCTTCTTAAGAGAACCTTAAAATATAACAAAAATAATTTAACATTAATCTACTTTTGGATTTACCAGCATTGCCAATAAGAACACCACAACCTCTGCCCCATTGAAGTCTTTTTGTAAATCAGTTAAACTGATGGCCCAGTATCACAAAGACACCACTTTAACATTCTGTTTTCTTTGGGGGTATATAACGTGTGCTATACTCACACACATACACAAACACACACATATGCATATATGCACACATACATATATGCATTTACTTAAATCTTTATATACATAAATACCTGTGCATATATTATGTATTTCATAAAATGGTAACGGCATATAATATAACATAATTTACAAAGGCTCTACGCAGAGACATCACGATTCTAAGACAGTAATATTATCTGATTCTTATATTAACAGTTATACGTTGGAAAACTTAGCCATCATTTTTAGATGATGGTTTTTCTATTTATTATCCAGATTTGAGAAGCTTAGGAAAAGCACTTACCTTACAAAGTGATTCAAGGCCCTCTTCCCACAACTGACCAATCAAGATGCATGACTAATTCTTATTAAGCACAGGGGCTTTAGTTGCAGTTCCCCACCTGTTGCAAAAATTGAAAAATTGAGATATTTATTAACCCTTAGAGTGCAGAGAAACAGCAGCTTCTCATGTTTTACATTCATTAACTGATTTTAAAAGCTTTTAATAGAATTATATTCATATCCAAGTATTTCAATGATAAATGATTCCATTTTTCCCTCCTATTCAGCCAACAACACAGAGAACAAAGAAAATGTTCAAGGAAAAGAATCTTGCATAAAGGTATACATTTTTATAATGCTTTTCTTTCAGAGATGTTCTGCTCTGAGGTTCATGAACAGACTCTTCAAAGATTTCACCTTCACCTTGAATGTATTGGTGACAAGTTAAGTCAAGGTCCAGTGATTCCAATTAGAGCAGTTTTCTGGGAAAGGTATTGTGCTTCTTGACAATATTAGGGCAAAAATATCATGAACAGGTTTATCTTTAAGGAGGACAGTACTAGCTATAATCATCTTCATTCTGTGACTTAAAATTTTGACATGCAGCAACAGAAAGCACAAAATATCTGTCAAGCTCTATCTGCCTCCTCTAACAGTATCCTGAAGTAGAGACCACAGGATTCCATAAATATATTTTTTCCTAAATAAGGGAGACCAAAGGAGATCATATATATATTAGACTATTCTAGATAGTGGAGAGAATAGCAATTCACTTATGTCTTCTCATGGAGATTGAAAGGGAACTCAGGGAGGTGACAACGTTCCCTGCCTTGGATGACCATGGTCAGCAGGACTCTTACTGCAAAAGTGATAGCTTCAGTGGTAGAGAACAATCTCAATTTTCCCTTTAGTTTCAGTATGTCTAAACATTCAATCATGTTTGACAACAGACACAAGAATATGGCTGACTAGAATGATTTTTCAAGTAATATAAAGGTATTCATATATCCAAGAGCTCTGTATATTTCCCTTCTTTCATCACAGTCTCCCTAAATTGACAGAAAATCATACATGCTGGATCTATATCTCAGCAGCTAAATCCATTTTTTTTTCTGTTCCCTTTCTATTGGACTTGAGAGCTATTGACATTATCAGCCACTCACATCAAACTGGACACACCCCCATTTTTCATCTTTCATTTTTTAAGTGTATATCCTAGGTCAGAAATTTTAATCTGGGGTCCATGAACAGATTTCAGGGCATCTATGAACTTGGAAGAGAAGAAAAATTACATCTTTATTTTCACTAACCTCTAACAGAGGTTCTTAAACTTGTTTGTGTCATAGGCTCCTCTGGAAGTATGGTGAAAACTATAAACCCATCTTAGAATAATATTACTAAATATACAAGATTGCAAAGGAAAAGAAATATGTTGAAATATAATCACATACACACACATGTATGTATATACTTATGTGTGTACATTTATATATGTTTGTGTGTGTGTGTTTAAAGTTAATGGATCCCAGGTTAAGAACCCACCTATACTCTGCCATTTATCACTTCCTTCAATTATTCAAAAACACCATTTTGAGAGGGGGTACCTAGATTTCACCAGACTTCCTAACAGCACTATTACATTGAAAAGGTAAAGAACTGCTGCCTTAGGGCTTTATCCTGGGCTCCTCTATTCTCTCTCCATACTTTCTCCCTTTGTAATCTTAGCTTGGGCTCCCAATTAACATCTCTATGCAAATGAATGCCAGATCTACATATTTATTTCCAATCTCTCCATTGAAATCTAGTTTAATTTTTACCAAGTTTCTGCTGGATATCCCTATTTGAAATAACCCAAAGGTCTCAACTCAACCTGCCCCAAAGAAATTCACCCAATCCACCTTAGAATTTTTCTGGACTTGTCCCTCTCACTGGAATTAAAATAATTGGTTAACCTTGACTATCCCACTTCCAGAACATTTCTTGTGTCTCTTCGTTTCTTTCCCCTCAAACTGTGTCTATTTTAATTCTCATCCTCAATACTGTTTTCTAGGACTATATAGTTTTCTGAATGTTCACTCTGCCTCCAGTTTCTCCTCTTTGCATCCCATTTTCTGCATAGCTGCAAAATTGATGTTCCTAAAACATGTGTTTTCATATGTCTTCTCCTATTACCCCTGCCAAAAAAAAATCCTCAATGGTTCTCTCTTGTCTATGACAAAAACCAGATTACTCACTTTTGTGTTTTTTAAAGCCCCTTAAAATGTTGCTCCTCCCTACATTTCTAATCCATCTTATGTTATATTACTCTCTTTTGCACATATTCCTTTATAGCCAAACTGGCCTGTTAAGTGATCCTCATAAAGCAGCATTCTATGTGCTATTTCATTGTCCTTTCACAAGTGGCCCCCTAGATATAGAATCCATTCCTTCCTCATCTCCACTTTATAGAATCTTTATCTTTCTTTAAAACACAGCTCAAGTATAATTTCACTGCCCCCCTTTCTTCATGAAGCTTTGCCTTACCTACTAATTTGTTAGCACTTTCTTTCCCCTTTGAAATTATTTTGAGTTACTTTGTATATGCTTACATACATGGCACTATGTTCTCTCCTTCTCTCAATTCTCCTCCAACCTGGATCTCTAGGACCAAATTCATAGACTTTCATATAACAGATGCATAATAAATATTTCTTAAGTTAAATTTAATTATTTTCCACTTTAATAATTTGTGCAAAAGTGTATATTTATGTTTTAATATGTAGGCAAAATGTAATATCACAGTAATTCATAGCAACTGTAATAGTTTTCCATTTATAAACATGGTCTAAGCTTGTGTCTGATCTTATGTTACTCATTAATTGTTTCATATAGGTTTATGGGTAGGTAAAGACTGAAAAATGGCTAATATCTCCAAAAAAATTTTTTTGATTTTCTGAAAGTTGTCTCTTTATAAACACCTATTTCAAAATAAAAGCTGGAACTAAAATCTGTAAACTATTCTATCATAACGAAAAATTTGAGGATGCCACAGAACACAACCATTTTCACTTTTCTGTTGATTATAAGTGAGATATACATGGTTAAAATGTATTTATGGCCACAAATAGGTAATTATTCAATGTAATAAATGCACACATCCATACAGCAATAATTGTGATAAGGGCATCATTTCTTAAAAAGCATTGGTTCCCATATCATTTAAAAAAAAATCTAGAGTCTGACCACTGCTTCTCTCAAGATTTATTCTCTAAAAGGTACTTCTTAATGGGTATTTGTTCCTGTCAGGTTCATATTTTCACAGCTAATATTTGGTAAATATAATCAATGAAACATCCACTCTGGGTTTTATTTGCTGATGCTAAACTCGGCTGGATGGAGTGAGTCACATAATTATAACAAACACTCCACTTGATAGCACATGCTGGACATGAAGCTCTAATATAAACATAAACTGTATTTGACCAACATTATAGGGAAATGCAAAGACCCTCTCAGGTTCTGTAATACTCTTTTCTACCTTTCTAAATTGAGTGGCTTTAAATAATGTCCCTAAAACTTCTCACCTCACATAACTTCAAAGTCCAGTGCCCACACATGGTCACTTTTGAATAAGGATTATTAAAGGTTCCCATTGGAACTATGGTCTCTTCATTTTCTGTGTAAACCAAGGGGATCCTGAGATGACAGTGGTGTGCCAACACTAACCAAGACAGCTGCTGTACTAAAGCTGCTCTGAGTGCAGGTGGGGAAACAGCTTGTGATATTAACAAGACTAGATCCTTCTTGTGGCTTTCTATAGCCTTTATTTAAAATACAGAAAAATGCTTTCAAAGACTTATTTATAACTGTATCAAGCACAGATTGCACCAACATTATGCTGCAATAAGCACATGTGTTATTCATACTGATATTAAGTAGCTTCCTTTTTTGAACTAGTAAAAGGAAAAAATAGTTTCTTTACCTAATGGTTTAAGACAGATCAGCTAGATGTATATATCAATTAAAGACCCTTAAAGATTATTTTTCTTTTTATATTTAAAAAATGAAAAACCAAAAACAAGAAAAATTATGTAAGATAAATGGAGGAGAGGGAAGTAATCCATATTATTTGTATGGATGTAAAATGTGACTGTAACAATTTGGTTGTTATATATCCCCATCTTGTCTTGATATTCAATTCATTTTCTGACTTAAATCTGCCTCAAAAGCTGTCATCGGAATTTTGATGAATGTATATACATATACGTGTGTATGTATAATACACACATATACATGTACTCATATGTATGTATATGTGTCTATCTGTATATATACATGTGTCTGGCATCTTGAAATAACCTATAAAAAGTGTAGATTTTTATAATTAAAATATATGACAATCAACATGTATGTATACATATATATGTGTATATGTGTATGACAGCATATGTAGGGCAATAATAGCCAGGGAGGGGTATTCTGGTCTAAGAAGTCACAAGGATTGTGAATAAAATCAAAAGGCAATTGAATGCCCAGTCTTTTTATGTCAGTGAAAATGTTGATTTGATTACTATATCTGGAACAAAGAGTAGGAAACAGATGAGGGATAAGAGGAAGTATCCAATGAGGATGATCACTTTGCATCACTGATGGATTTTTCTTGTGCTGGGACTGAGGGTATTCATATATGATAAACTCTTATCAATCATGACCCACAGTTTAAGAAGTACTGAAAGGGTCATGGGTGGAAAAAGTTTCAGAAGCCCCGAGGAGAAAACAGAATTTCAGGTTAGAAGAATGCATAAGATTTGGATGGCTGAGAAAGAAGTAAGGGTAGCGTTCCAGGAGAGAACACGATGAGTTGGTAATGAGCAAACCATTTTGAGGGCAATGGAAATAGCAACCTGACATAGGCAGAGGACTGTTGTTGGGAATCATGACAAAGATAAGTAGAAAGGTAGGATGGGGGAAATGCATGCAGAATGATTTCATAATAGCGTAAATAGGAAGAAACCAGGAACAAAGAAGGTATTATGGAAATAACGCAATTAAGGATTTCTACTCTTTATTCTACTTCCTTATACTCCAAGTAGCCTTAAATAATTTCTGCTAGTGTTTCTTTATTTGATGTCACTTCAATTATGACAGCTTCTTCATTAAAACTTTGTTGTTTCAAACTCTGTAATATATAATATTATATATTAAATTACATATACAATTTATATATATTTATATTACATATTAAATTATATATAAATATGAATGTATATGTATTATATTTATTGAAATATTTATAAATAAATAAATATGAAAATACATTAAAATGGACACAAAACACACATAAAACTGTATCTTCATTGGATGAGTAGTCAAGAATTATGTTCAAATTGTTCTCAGAAGATGATATACGAACTATTAAGAACTAGAAAAAAAAGATCAAAACAATTCACAAGCGTTAAAAACACAAATAAAAATAATCCTGAAGTTTGACCTTACATACAATAAATTGACAGTGATGATATTTAGAATGCGAATAATCGTTTGGAGGGACTGCGGAAACTAAGAAGCTAATCAATACACTGTTAATGTGGCTGCAGATTGTCCCTATCATTCCAGAATCAAATCATGTTAAAAAGTTAACTAAAGAAGGCTAGCAGGCTACTTAACCAACAAGATCATCACTATTTTCTCTATTACCTACAACTCTCAAAAGAGGATGTGGGGGGGAATTATTCATCAAAGGTACATCTATTATTGCAAATCCTTCAAAGATTCTCCATCTTGAACCCTTAGAGAACAAGTTTAAATACAAAACTGTCTTCTTAAATCTCTTTCCCACCCTTTTGCTATTACTGATCTTGCCCTGCCAAGCTTCTGCCTTGGATTACTCTTACCTTGGATGACTCCTACCATCTGCTGCCCTTGCTCATACCCACTGCTGAATAAAAGTGGGGGGAAAATGAAATCATGCTGACTGGGTTCATTATGTTTATTTTATATAAAATGTGTAAAATATGCCCTTGATATAGCAAAGCAATCCTTTTATAACTTTCTAATTGACTCACTGTCCCACTCGCCATAGTGGTGATTTGAAACCTTTTCATCCCTCCTAAAAACTTCCACAGCTCCTTTTTCCCCGGTCTCTCAGAAGAGAACCTTACTTCTAATTTCAATGAAGAAAAATTGAGTTCATTTTCTAACAGCTTATTTTTTCTTCCCTCTTCTTCATCTCACATCATTAAGATACTTTCTGCTATATGGTCTTCGTCCATCTTTGTCTGCCATGAAGAGGCAGCTTTTCCTTCCAAGCTCTAGATGCCCAAGCGATCCCATTCTATCCAAAAGTTGATCCCTCTAATCTACCTCCTCTCTCACTTATCTTCAATATTTCCCCATCTACAAACTTCTACACTGTTGTCTACAATCACTCTCTATGTCTCCTGCTCAAAAAACTCTCACTTAATCCACTGATAAATGATAGCTATCATTTTACATCTCTTCTCCTTCTTGTGCCTAAACTCCTTGAGAAAGGGAATCACCATTGATTCCTCTACACACTATACTCTAATGTTCTTCATCTTTCTGTAGCTGTTGACACAGTCAGATGGTCAGATCATCATCTTCTCCTTAATATTCTCTTCTAAGTTTTGATGATACCATTCTCTCAGTTTTTTTCCTCCCCATTTGACTGCTCCTTGTCAATCTCCTTTGCTAGATCTCCAGTCAGGACATGCCTGATAATTAACAGTAATAACAACATTTATGTAGCACTGCACTTGGCTAAGTACTTTACAAATATTATCCCATTTGATTCGAACATGTCAACCCTGTGAGGAATTTGATATTATTATGTTTACTTTATAAGGAAATTAAGGCAAAGAGAGGTCATCGTGTTCAGGGTTATACAATGAGTCTGAGGTTGGATTTGAACTCTGATCATCCAGAATCCAGGCCCGTGCTCCTCTTCAAGGCCAAGTAAAGTAGGATCTTTTGCTCTTTTTGGTTTTAGTATAATCAAGTGTCTGTATTTGAATGTGATTAAAGAAGATCTTCCCCACCCATTGATGGCTCTGCGCATTGCTGGAAGTTTGATTAGGGGAGATGTTTTTGTAGGAGGGTCCTAAGTACCTTTTATTTTTCCTATTGAGGCACTGGGTCGGAGGGTCGTGTCCTCTGGCTCTGAAAAGTCTGTAAATACTGTGAGAGTGAGGCTTTAATTTGGGGCTTAATTTTTGGAAAAAGGTTTTAGTATCAGATGAGAGTCTGAGAAGCTGCTAAGGAGCCCCCCACCCACCTCTCCAGCTTGGAAAAAAACAGATGTTGGTGCTTCCCTGCCTGGTAAAGATATATGTACGTTAATGGTCAGGCACTATAGAAGCGTTGTCGATTTTTGATTTCTCTGAAGTTTTGATTTTGATTTTCTCTGATACCTGTGCTTGATTAAAGTGATTGTTAACCCCTCAAAAGGTGCCTTTCCTTTTAGAGAAGCAGATCAAAGAACCTGTGGTAGCAGGGCCCCCTGTGTATATTGAGGTGCTTACTGATACAGCCACCCAACTGCTAACAATGTTTCCAAAGGGTTTGTTGTAAATAAAAAAAAAAATTCTCTCTCTATACCATTTCATGGGCAATCTCATTACCCCTCTTCCCAGTAATTAGTAGAGTGTCTAGCATACAGAATGCACTTAATACATACTCGCTGAGTTACTGACCTACAAGTGCTTCATTCTGTCTCAACATCAAACTTGAAATATGAAAGTATTGATCTGATTCTGGTCTACCCCTATGATTTTACTTATTTGATAACTTGGATGATAGCCTTCTGGTTCATATTGTAGCTAAAGTAGGCGAAGGATGCTGCCAATAGGAAAAGTGGGCCAATCAGATGGCCAGATATAGCATCTCAGCACTCTCTTGAATGGGTGCTTTTGTCTACATATGAGGAGTGTACTCAATAGAACAAAGAGTAAGTCTCCACTAATGTGGATCCACAGGCTCAGTATGTCCTTGATGAGGCTTCCAAAGAGTAAAGAAAGAATGACGTTCATCATTGTCTGAGCCTTGTTGACCTTTTTGCAGACAACGGACTGCCAGCATGATAAAACTGAAAATGGACTGGCCCCACACATTTAGCAAACTGTGAAATAGAGCTCAACTTCCAAGTCACCTTCATTGAAGACCAAGGAACATCTAATGGGAGTAGTGAAAAGGGTAAGTAAAAAGAGCTAAAATGATAGGGATAGTGATCAAGAAACCTCTAGGAATCCATGGGTCTGGAGAAAGACACATATTCTCTGACTTAGAGAATTCATTGCATATTTCTATAACCAGATCCATAAGATAGGAGAATGAGAGCAGAAGTGAGAAAGACACTTGGGAACCCTTGGTACTGGCAAGAAGGCACCAAGTTTATATTATTAGTGCTCCCCAAAGTAGAGTTATTTCTTTTCCTAATGAGGGAGGAAATGGATCAGGTTTCACTTCCAAGGTACTAGAGGAGAATTTCAAACAGCAATGTAAGCCACTGGATCAGTGGTTCCTCGGAATATAAAACTGTGCAGGGGAATTCAGCCCTGGGGTTCAGCCTGGCCCACTCCTACTCATTTCTAAAAACCTCTACCCCACCGGGGCATACAGAGGGCAGGTGATGGAGAGAAAGGTTGTTGAGACTTCCTGGGAGCCTCCCTTTTCATGAAATGTTTCAGTGAGGTTATTAGTGGTAGGGCCAGATGGAACATTAAATTGCCCAAACCGTTCCATGTAGTAAACTCTAAACAATATTAGTTCCTCGGGGGGGGGCGGGCAATATTTATTCATTAGCGATGAAAATGAAGGAAGCTGGAGTTCATTTTATCATTATGTCTAAATCTCTAAGGCCCATAAAGGAAGGCACAAGGCACTTGGTGGCTTACAGGGGACTACAACGAGACTGAAAAAAAAATCATCATGCCCATTACTACAGCTGTTTCTGACCTTTTTGATGTTGTAGCCTGGAAGTTCAGGTCCAGGGTGTGTAGTGTGGGGTTTACTTCATCAGTGGTTTCATCTCTATGCCTGTGGCTTAGTCTAGTTAATTTGCTTTCACCTGTCCAAGAATCTATTATACTTTCATAGTTCCTCTCTGGGATACAGAGGAGTGCCTGAAATCCTATATCAGATGGTAGCCCACATGGGGAAGCAAAGGTGGGAAATCATCCTTAAGAAAGCCCAGGTTCAAATCAGCTCGGCCAAGTTTAGAGGAATACGGTGGATGGGGAAAAACTCAAATGATTCCAGGCAGAGTCAGAAGGGGAGAGGAAGGAGTAAATTATTGATACTTGCTTCTCCATAACCTAAGAAAGAAACCCAGAGACTTATTAACTCTTCAAGCTTTGGAGAACCCATATTCCTGAGCTAGGAATCCTGATGGCACCTTTACTGAGTCATTTCCAAGTCAGCCCCTTTCAAGTGGAGACCAAAACAAATTATAGCCCTGGAAAATCTAAAAGCAAATCTAAATCCAAAATAGGCTATCTAGCAGTCTATCTCATTAGGTCAGGATGATTTTGCCAGGGTCCTTGTTTTTAGAAGCATCTCTCCATCAAAAAAAAAAATTAAAAAAAACTAAAAAACTGAATGAAGCCGTCAGCAGGCACCAAGGCAAATGGTGACCAGAATAAGGACTTGTTAGGTTTCTGAAAATACTAGTTCCCCAAAGTAGTGATTGACTGCAACACTTTTGAAAGCAGTTGCAAATAATATCAATACTAAACATATATGTACCAAAGAACAGAGCATCAAAATTCTTAAAGGAAAAGTAAAATGAATTACAGGAGGAAATAGTGAAACTACATTAGTCGAGGACCTCAATGTTCCCATCTGACAATTATGTAAATCTGACCATAAAATAAATAACAAAGAAGTTAAGGTGGCTAATATAATCTTAGAAGATATGATGGAGCTCTGGAGAAAACAGAATGGTAATAGAAAGAAATATGCCTTTTTCTCAAATGTATGTGACACCATCAAAAAAATTCACCATGTATTATCATGTAAAAACCTCACAATCAAAAGGAGAAAAGCAGAGATATTAAATGAAGCTTTTCAGATCAAATGCAATAAAAATACATTCAATTAATGGCCATGGATTGAAAATAAATTGGAAACTAAAGAATCTAATCCTGAAAAATGAATAGGTGAAAAAAAATTGCTGAAATAATAAATAATTTTATAAGAAAGAATTGTAACAATGAGGCAACATACCAAAATTTATGGGATGTAGGCAAAACATTACTTAGAGGAAAATTTATATCTTTATATCTCCACATCAATAAAAGATAAAGAGCAGAGCAATAAATTGATTATACAATTTTAAAAAAGGCTAGAAAAAAGAAAAATTAAAAATCCTGAATTAAACACCAAATAAAAATCCTGAAAATCAAGGGAGAGATTAATAAAATTGGAAGTAAAAAAACAAACATTAAAGTTATACATAAAATTAGAAGCTGGTTTTATTAAAAAAATAAAACAGATAAACCATTAGTTAATCTGATTTTTAAAAAAGAAGATAAATCACTAATATCAAAAATTTTTAAAGGTGAATACATCACCAATGAAGATGATACTAAAGCAATTATTAGGAGTTATTTTTCCCAGTTATATGCCAATAAAATAAAAAAAAAAAAAACTAAGTGAAGTGGATGAATATTTACAAAAATATAAAATGCCCAGATTAGCAGAAGAGGAAATGCAATACTTAACCCTATATTGGAAAAAAAATTAATTGAACAAACCATAAATGAGTTCCTTAAGAAAAACTACCCAGGAGATGGATTTACAAGTGATTTCTACTAAACATTTAAGGAACAACTAATCCCAATACTACATAAAGTAGTTGGAAAAAACAGATAAAGAAGGAGTCTTACCAAATCCCTTTTCTGAAACAAAAATGGATTTGATACCTAAACCAGGGAGAGCAAAAACAGGAAAGGAAAACTACAGCCCCATTTCCTTAAAACAATACTCATGCAAATTTAAAAAAAATACTAGCAAGAGGGTTACAGTACTATATCACAAAGATCATAAACTCTAAGTATTATCATATACTCTAGCTATGCATGGCTAGTTTGATACTAGGAAGACTATCAGCATAATTGACCATATCAATAGCAAAAGCAATAAAAAATATATGATTATATAAAGAGATGAAAAGGCCTTTGACAAGATATAATGATCGTTCATATTAAAAATACTAGAAAGCATTAATTAATTAATGGAGTCTTTCTTAAAATGATAGGTAGTATATATCTAAATCCATAGTCATGAATTATCTGTAACAGGAATAAATTTGGAGTCTTCACTATTGAGATCAAGGAATAAAACAAGGATGATCATTATCACAACATTTATCCAACATTGTACTAGAAATACTATCTATAGCAATAAGACAAGAAAGAGAACAATTGAAGGAATAAAAATAGGTGATGAAGAAACAAAATCATCCCACTTCACAAATGACATGATTGCATACATGGAAAACACTAGAGGATCAACTAAAAGAGAAGTTGAAACAATAAACTTTAGCAAAGTTGCAGGATATAAAATAACCCAAAAGAAATCACTGGAATTTATATGTTACTAAAAAATGCAGCAAGAAGAAATAGAAAAAGGAATTCCATTTAAAATAACTGCAGACAATATAAAATACTTAGGAGTAGACCATGACAAACCCAAGGATTATATAAACAAAATTGCAAAACATGTTTTAACACAGACATATAAGAAATATTAATTGTTCATGGGTAGATTAAGCTAATATAATAAAATGACAATTAAACCCCCTAAGTTAATTTACTTATTCAGTGTCATAGCAATCAAACTACCAAATAATTATTTTATCAGAACTAGAAAAAATAAAACAAAATTGAAGTGGAAAAACAAAAGGGCAAGAATATCAAGGGAATCAATGTAAAAAATATGAAGGGAGGTGACCTAGTAGCACCAAATTTCCAACTCTAGGATAAAGTGATAATCATAAGACAGTCTGGTACCTGCTAAGAAATAAAATGATGAATCAGTGGAATAGGTTAGGCACAGAATATACAAAAGTGGTGATAATAATCCAGGGTTTAATAAATCCAGAGATTCAATTCTTGGGGTAAGAACTCATCATTTGGCAAAAAATGCTTGGAAAACTACAAAGCAATTTGGCAGAATTTAGGCATAGACCAACATTCCACACCAATAGCAAGATATGGTCAAAATGGACATGTGATTTAGACATAAAGTGTGATATAAGTAAATTAGGGTAGCATGGGAAAATATATCTGTCAGATCTATGGATAAAGAAGAGTTTCTGACCGACAAAGAGGATCAGAGGAAGTAAAATAGCAATTTTGATCATGTGAAATTAAAAGCTTTTGCACAAACAAAACTAACGCAGTCAAAATTAAAGAGAAAACAGGGAACGGGGGAAAATTTACAGCAAGTTTCTCTGATTAAGGCCTCATGTCTCAAATACAGGGAACCAAGCCAAATTGATAAAAAATACAAGACATTCACCAGTTGATAAATGGTCAAAGGATATAAAAAGGCAATTTTCAGAGGAAATCAAAGTAATCAACAGTCTCATGAAACAAATGCTCTCAATCATTAATGGCTAAAAATATACAGATTAAAACAACTCTGAGGTACCATCTAAGATCTGTTAGATTGGTTAACATGACAGAAAAGGAAAAGGATAAATGCTAGAAGGGATGTGGGAAAATGGAGACAATAATATACTCCTAGTGGAGTTGTAAACTAATCTCATCACTCTGAAAGATAATTCAGAATTATAACAAAAGTCTATAAAAATGTACATACTCTTAGACCTAGCAAAGTCACTACTAGTTCTGTACCCCAAAGAGATCAAAGGAAAGGGAAAAGGATCAATTTGTATAAAAATATTTGTAGCAGCTCTTTTTGCAGTAGCAAAGAATTGGAAATTGAGGGAATGCCCATCTATTGTGAAATGGTAGAAAATGTTGTGGTATTTGATTTTGATGGAATACTGTTGTGCTATAAGAAATGATGATAGGGAGGATTTCAGGAAAATCTATATGAACTGATGCAGAGTAAAGTCAACAGAGCAAATAGAACATTGTATAACACTATGAAAGACTTAGCTGCTCAAAACAAGACAATGATCCAATATAATTCCAAAGCACTGATCATGAAGAATGTTCTCTACCTACAAAAAACTGACGAAGGCTGAATGTAGACTGAAGCATGACTTTTTTTTTTGACTTTCTCTACTTTCTTTTTTTTTCTTATGCTTTATTTCACAACATGGCCAATATGGAATTATGTCCGACATGACATCAAATATATAATCTATTTTAAATTGCTTGGGGAAAGGGCTAGAGAGAGAAAATTTAGAAATTAATGTTAAAAAATAAATGTTAAAAAGGTTACATATAATTGGGAGATATATATGTGTATATGAATGTGTGTGTACATACACAGCAGTGTGCACACACACACAGAGTTATTGATTGAGACCTAGTTTCAACTGACTAGATGACACAGGGTCAAACTATGGCCCATTTTATAGTTTCTTATTTTTTGTTGAGATGGCTAGGGAATGGGAGACTCCTATTCTAAATGGAAATTGTACATTTGACATCATGCTTTCCTGGGTCCCTCTACTGTTAAAATTCTTCACAAACAGCTTAGCAATATTAGAAAATAAACCCTGTACCTTCGTCCCTAAAAAGCACATCTCCTCCTCTACCTGAATACGCCCCCACTTAAAAAGACCTGATTCCCCAAACACACCATCTTGCCTTATTTACTGAGAGTTTCATCTCAATAAACATTCATTTAAGCCCTATTGTGTGCTAGACATTGTGCTAAGGCAGACCTGTACAACTTGGCAGTGGGGAGGGACCAAAGTTAAAATAAACTAAACTCCAGGCCATAGATCAGGTTTTAGCAGCTCACTTTCCATGGAAAGATATAATTAATAATCAAACTATTTTGCAAATAAATGATATTTTAAAGGGGACATTTCAATTAATAACACTTATTACTTAATATTTTTTATTTATCATGAAATCACATTAATTTTAAAAATTACTTTGTTAAGAAATAAAAGTTTTAATATATTTTTCAGATTTTCGTACTGTTTACATTTAGTTAATGGGACTATTACACTTCTTGTCACAAGTCAGTTTATCATACACTGGACTCATGGTTTAAATCGATGTTTTCAAAATACCTTCTAAGGGTTCATTTGTTGGAATTGATTATAGAGTTTTTAATTCAAGTTCGTAATGGTGAATTCGTTCATATATACATATATATATATATATATATATATATACATATATATATATATACTCCCAAATATACTGAAAACCTGCAAAGTATCATCTCACAGATTTTTAAACTTTCCCTTGTCAAAATTTTTGTAGAAGTCTTGAAGCCTGTTTATTCTGTGTTTATTTTGATAAACTGTTGAGTTCAATAACGTCTAGGAGTTCCTGTAGATCCACAGAGAAAGGATCTTCAATTAACTTATATTTAATGTCTTCTTTGTATAGTATCAGTCTTCTGTCAAACTCCTGGATCAAAACTTCAATGTCATTTGAATATTTTTCCCCTAACTTGGCGTGCTTACACAATGGAATTTTTCATACACATGGTAAAGTGTTACATTTCTCCTTTTGACTCTTGGCTTTTGAATACCCTCGGTTTCATTTTGAAAGCCTTTACTACAACAATAATTTGAAAAGTAAGTTGACTTTTCCCTTGAACTGTAAATTTCAGTTCATTTAGATGACTTGTGATGTCACATAAAAAATAAAGGTCATTATCCCAAACTTCATTATGCAGCTCTGGGAAATATGTCAAGTCATTCTCTAAGAACTGAACTATTTCTTCCTTTAGAACAACAAAACATTGCAATATTCTTCAACAGCTCAACCAATGAACTTCTGTGTGATAGAGGAGATCATTGTAGGCATCAGCCTCTTCAAGAAATACTAAAAATGGCCTATGTTTTAATCCCCTTGACTGAATATAATTTACAATCCAACGTACCACTGAGATTACATGGTCAAAATACAAAACTTTGATGCATAATACTTAACAATGTACAATGCAATGATATTTATTTATTTGCAACAAACTCTTCAACAAGAGTTACTACATCAAGGTTTTTCCTGCACATAGGAGTGCCATCAGTGCAAATGGCCACTAAGTTTTCAAAAGTTATGCTAACTTTTCAGTTATACACTTATTTACTTGATTTGAGATTTCTTTTAAAGTAGTTACTTCAAAGCTGTCATCAACACCTCAAATGAAAATTAAAAGTTGAGCAGTATCTAGCAAATCAGTGCTTTTGTCATTACCAAAGAGTAATGATTCAATTCATTTACCTTCTCATTTAACTGATCGCTAAGGTTATTGGATATATCAGCTACTTTTAGCTGCATGTGGTCATGTGGGACAAACTTATACACTCAAAAACACTTTTTTTTATTGGGACACAAACCAGAAACTGCAATCAGCAAATACTTTTTTTTTTATGATGTTACTTATTCTTCAGAAATTTGAAACCTAATTTTGTGTTTACTTTCTTAAAAAAAATTCTTCTTCACTAAGATTTTTTAGTAACTTGAATGCTTTAATTTATTTTCCACTGGTGTCCAATTTGCTTAAGTTTTGATTCAAAATGGCAACAAATATTGTATTCCTTTGGAATGGCTACTATTCTCGGTAAACAAGGCATAACATTTGTCTCTAGTGTAAATAAACAGGTTTGTCCACTCTGGATTAAACATTCTATGTTTTCATTCCATCTTCCATTTCTTTTTTCACCTATTTTACAAAGTCACCCCAAAAATATTCATATTAGAACTGAAAAAGTTCCATGACAACTGGTCACATACAAAGAAATACTCAACTGAGTGTCTGACCTTGGAATGAACACCAGATACTCATGCAACTTGGATGGCCAGCCACACAGCAAGGGAGGGGGAAAAAGACCTTTTGTTGTTGCTTCTCATCACATAGCAGATGTCAGCTGCGTTGAGGTGTGTCTGCCCTAACGTTGTCCCTGTTCAATGTCAGTAATGGCTGAAAATACAGCAAAAATATATGATTCTTGATTCTCTCAGAGTAGCGACAGACTGATGATGTTTGGTTGCGCAGATTATGCTAAAATCAGGAGACAGTATGTCGTGGCAACCCACTTGCCAAATTACATGACCAGCACAAGAGTGACTACTGGAAATTGAGTTGAGCAGGACGTGGACAAAGCACTCATTACATCTTTCTTTTACATCCTCTACATTTCTTGAGGATGCCCCAAGTCATGGAGTCAAATAAAATTATTGCTATATAACTATAGTTACTATGTTATTTACTTGAAAAATAAAGAATGCCTTAGTTGACTTGAAGATGGCTCCAAATCCTAGAGGAAGGTAAATGTGACTATTTGTAGAGACTCAGAAGAACAAGGGAGGAGAAACTTCAGAGAGATGTCTTAGGGCTTGAACATTTGGTGTCATTCCTCAGATGTGGCTGTCAGCAAGGGGAGCGTGATCCTGGTAATACTAAGGGGTTCATGGTATTAAGAAAATCTCAGTACCAACTTAATCCTGGGATAGGTTGTATTCAAAAAACTTGTGACCTCTTAGCCATGTTACTACAGTTAAGCTTGACACATGATAAAGAATTGTTGACTGTGTCAGAGTTGACATTAACTCTGCTGTGGTCCTTATATTCCTGGTGATACTCTTGCTACCTGTGACCACCTTGCATCATATGATTCAATTTGCAAAGTTCAGATGTAATCTGCTACATGGACCAAATTGTTGAGATCTGAGGCTTAGTTCTTCTGATGAAAGAAGAAAAAAAGAAATCATAGATTTCAGGGATTTTTTTCCTGTACAAAGTTTTATTCTCTTCCTTTTTTAATGACTCTTACTCAGAGAGGAAGGTACTTTAATAATTTTTGGAAAATGTTCTGGCTTTTTTCTTCTTTTTTCTTTAACTTTGTCAATTCTGGGATGTCTGGCCAATAAAATTTCTAAAAATATTTATGCAGTATAAAGTTTTCTAAAAGATTTTTGTTATTTCCCCTTATAAGGTAGCATGTGATAGAACCCATATTTTCCTTTATCCCATAACATGAATAAGGCTAGGTTTTCCCTAAAAGGCAACAGATCTGTCTTCTTTATTTGACTGACCCAGTGCCAAGGACCAAGTTGTGCTTCCCTTGACTTCTGGTAAGTTCTGGCTATATTGGCAAGAATTCCTCATCAACTAAAGTGATAAAAAATAAAGACCCCTCTATGTCGAGTCTAGTTAATAGATATCCCACAATAGTGGAAATCAGCCTATGATGCCCAGTGACCAGAGATTTTTCCATATGTCAGTGAGGAGAGATATGTCTATACAAGGAAATTCTAGAATATCTATGACATGAATAAATCTCCTTTTTGCTCAAAGTAGAATGAAATATGATTGTTATCTCAGCCTGAGTTGAGTCTATTCTTATTATCCAAATTCCTAAAGGACAAATTGAAAGATTGACTATAATATGTCCATACTCTTTGACTTTCTAAGTATATACATCAAGGAACTTAAAGCCATAATAAAGGTCCTATATATACCAACAGATAGAAGAATGTTTTTTTGCATCAAAAACAGAAAACAAAGTAGACATCCGTAGATTTGGGCAGTAGCTAAGCAAATTATGATATATGAATGTAGTGAAAGAACAAAAGAAATGATAAACATGCAAAAAAGTTTTCTCAAAAGCTTGAGAAAACTTACATGAACTGATGCAAAATGTGGTCCTAACTGGGAAAACTATACATTTAGTATCTACAGTAACGTAAATGGAAAGAAAACTAACAAGAAAGACCATGAATGCTCTGCAGTTATCTTTGTCTAAGAGAGGAAATGATGCCTCTGCATTCCTCTTACACAGAGGCAGATAGCTATGGGTTATAAGTTGTTTTATATACCATTCAACTTGATTGATATATTAGCCAGTTTAGCTGAACTATTTCATGTTCTCTTTCCTTTGTTTTTTGTTTTCCTTTTTTATGATATGGCTTGCTGGATTGGTGGAGGATGTAGAAATATTTTCATAATGAATGTGATTTAAAATGAAATACATCAATAAAATGATATTTAAACTCCTTTATTGTTTGATCGATATTTTCCCACTTAAGAAAATTCATACAAGTTTTATATATATAATTTATTTATTTTTCAGTTCTTAAAATTCACTTCCACAAGAATTTGAATTCAAAATTTTCTCCCCATCTCTCCCCAGTCTCCATGCCAGGACAGCATGCACCTCATCCACCCTTTCCTCCAGTTTGTCCTCCCTTCTATTACCCACCCTTTTTCCATCCCCCTACCCCTCTCTTTTCCTGTAGGGTGAAATAGATTTCTATATTACATTGCCTGCATACCTTAATTTCCACTTGCATGCTAAAACAATTGTTAACATTTATTCTTAAAGCTTTGAGTTTCATATTCTCTCCCTCCCTCCCCTGCTCTCCACTCTCTATGAGAAAACAAGAAATTAAATGCTTATTCATACAAGTGTAATGATGCAAAGCACTTCCATAATAGTTATGTTGTTAAAGACTAACCACATTTCCCTCTGTCCTATCCTGCCCTTCATTTATTCCATTCTCTCCCTTGACCTGTCCTACCACAATAGTGTTTGCTTCTGATTATCCCTTTCCCCAATTTGTTGCCACTTCTATTATCTTCTCTCTCCTCTCCCCTTCCCCCCTGCCTTCCTGCAGGGTAAAAATATATTTTCATATCCAATTAAGTGTGTGCTATTCCTTCCTTAAGCCAAATCCCATGACAGTAAGGTTCAATTATTTCCTCTCATCTCCCCCCTCTTCCCTTCCATTGTAAAAGCTCTTTCTTCCTCCTTTTATGGGAGATGAATTGTGACATTCTACCTCTCCCTTTCTCTTACTCCTAGTACATTACATTCAACAGCAAATTTTATTTTTTTAAGTATTCTCCATTGATATTCAGCTCACTCTGTGCCCTCTATATGTACATATATAGACATACCTTTTATGTATATATGTATATATATACATATATACACACACATGTATATATACACCGATGTACATATACATACATACACATATATAATATAGACATACATACATACCCATACAGGCCTACATATATATATATATATTCCCTCTAACTACTCTAATACTGAAAAAGGTCTTATGAGTTACAAATAACATCTTTACATGTGGGAATATAAACCAGTTCAACTTTAATGAGTTTCTTAAGGCTTCTCATTCCTGTTTACCTTTTCATGTTTCTCTTGATTCTTGTATTTGAAAGTTAAATTTTGTATTCAGTTCTGATCTCTTCAAGAATATTTGGAAGTCCTCTATTTCATTGAAATTCCATTTTCTCCCTAAACTATTATATTCAGTTTTTCTGAGTAGGTGATTCTTAGCTTTAATCCTATTTCCTCTGGAATATCATATTCCAAGCCCTTAGATTCTTTAGTGTAGAAGCTCCTAAATTCTGTGTTATTCTGACTGTATTTCCACAATACTTGAATTGTTTCTTTCTGGCTGCTTGTAATATTTTCTCCTTGATCTAGGAACTCTTGAATTTGGCTACAAAATTCCTAGTAGTTTTCCTTTTGGGATCTTTTTCAGGAAGTGATTGGTGGATTCTTTTCATTTATATTCTACCCTCTGATTCTAGAATATAAGGGCAAGTGATGTCTAGGCTATTTTTTTTTTATCATGGTTTTCAGATAGACCAATCATTTTTAAGTTATCTCTCCTGGATCTATTTTCCAGGTCAGTTGTTTTTCCAATGATGTATTTCACATTGCTTTCTATTTTTCATTCTTCTCGTTTTGTTTTATAATTTCTTGGTTTTTCATAGTCATTAGTCATAGCTTCCAACTACTCCATTCTAATTTTTAAAGAAGTATTTTATTCAGTGAACTTTTGAACTTTTTTTTTTGATTTGGCCAATTCTGCTTTTTAAAACATTCTTCTCCTCATTGGCTTTTTGGACCTCTTTTGCCAATTGGATTAGTCTATTTTTAAAAGTATTATTTTCTTCAGCATTTTTTGGGTCTCCTTTAGCAAGCTCTTGATTCACTTTCATGATTTTCTTGCATTGCTCTCATTTCTTTTCCCAATTTTTTCCTCTACCTCTCTTACTTGATTTTCAAAATTCTTTTTGAGCTCTTCCCTGACATAAGACAACTGCATATTTTTTTGGAGGTTTTGGATGTAGAAGCCTTGACTTTGAAGTCTTCTACTGATGGTATGCTTTGTTCTTCCTCATCTGAAAGGATGGAAGAAAATACCTTTTCAAAAAGAAAGTAACCTTCTACAGTCTTATTTTTCTTCTTTTGGGGGCACTTTCCCAGAGAGTTATTTGACTTTTGAGTCCTTTGTTAAGTGGATGGTATACTCTAAGGACTTGTAAGTTCTCAGTTCCTCCAAAGTGGCACAATCAAGGTAGTGAAGTTTACTTCTCTCCTGGCCTCTCTTCTTTTCTGTGAACAATGACAAGCACTCTTTTCTGCCCAGCATCTGCAAGTAGCATTCCCTCTCCACAGTCACCACCAGCTCAACTGCTCCAGTGCTCCAACTCACCCCAGGATTGTCACTCAGAACTGAGACCCAGATCAGTTGCTTGATTACCCCAGGGTCTTTAGGCCAAGGGCTCCAAAAGTGGAAGCTACTGTCAGAGTGGCTGAAAATGCCCTGTGGCCAGGGTTGGGGCCAGACTACAATCCCCTCTGACCCAGGTGAAGGAGCTTTCTCATTGACCTTTGAAGATGTCTTTGGCATTTGTGGGTTGAGAAATCTGGGAAATGCAGCTTCTACCCATGATTCCATGCCCTGAAACCGGCTCCAGTCCTGTCCATGATGTGGCACGCAGCTGTGCTTCACTCTGAACTGGGTGTAATAGACCTTTCCTGTCAGCCTTCCAGGCTGTCTTGGCCTGGAAATCTCTTTCACTCTGTTGCTTTGTGGCTTCTGCTGCTCTAGAATTTGTTTAGAGTCATTTTTACAGGTATTTTATGGGCTATGAGGGGGAGAGCTACAGCAGGTACATCTTTCTACTCCACCATCTTGGCTCCACCCCCCATATAATGTTTTAATCCTGTTCAATGAATACTATTTACCAAATCTACTTTTGCCCTATTTTCTTCCCTGAAATCAAATACATTTTTCTATCTCTCATCATAATCTGTCTTTCTGTATTTATGTGTATGAATGTGTGTATTCATATATATATATATATATATATATATATATATATATATATATATATATATATATATATATATATTCATTCTATATCCTCCCCTCTCCACACTTCCATATTATTACTGTTCTTTTTCTTTCTCTTCTTCTATATCTACAGGAACTTCCCACTCTCCCTACATTCTCAGCCTCGCTGATCTTAAAAATAAACAAATGAAAAAGCCTACCTTTCCTTTGACCACTCAAGTTTTCACCCTGTATCTCCCCCCTCCTCTTAATTGATAAATTTCAAAAAAGTTTAGTCTATTCTTACTGTCTACTTCTTCAACAGTCACTCATTTCTTAGGTCCCTACAATTGGTCTTTTCTTTCAACCACTCTTCAGATCCTGTTCTTTCCAAAGTACCTAGAAACTTTTAAAATGTCAAGTCCTATGACCTTTTCTCAGTCATTAAACACGATAAAATCCTCCTAATTTGCTTACCTGCTTCTAGCATCACTATTCTCCAATCTATCCTCAATAAAGTTGCAAAAATAATCTTCCTTATACTCATTTATAACCACACCTTCCTACATAAAAACTTGAATTGCTCTCCATCTCCTATTAGACAAAATGCTGTTTAGTATTGCATTTAAATCTATCTACAATCTTTGTCTAACCTACTATTCCAACTGCATTTCTACCCTCCTTTCTTCCTCCCTTACTCCATTTCTCTCTCTCTCTCTCTCTCTCTCTCTCTCTCTCTCTCTCTCTCTCTCTCTCTCTCTCTCTCTCTCTCTCTCTCTTTTTCTTTCTCATATACGTTCTGTTATAGTTCATCTGGACTACAAGCTATTCCCTGATCTTCTCCTGCCCTCTCCTGCCGACCTTTAATTACATGGGCTATCCTTTATCCCCCAAACACATGCCTTCCATGGAGCCCTCTATCAAAATCATTCTCTTTTTCTGGAACTATTTCATGTGTCATCTCCTCAACAAAGCCTTTTTCTATCCCCAAACTGAAAATGACCACTCACTTCTTCACGTTTCTTTTCAAACTTTGTCTAGGCTCTTCCTTAATCTTTATCATCTTGTTTCTTTGTTTCATATTTATTGGTATTACTTAGCACTCCCCTCCCAAATTTCCCGCTAAAGTGAAAGATCCTGTGTCATCTTTAGTCTGTGTATTCCTGGACCCTACCTCAATGGTTAGCAAAAAGTAAGAATGTAATGACTATTTGCTAAATTAATTTGAACAAAGTACTTTAGCTACCATACTCTGTGCATTTAAGCATAATTAAAATTATCTAAAATAAAGCAGATAGAAGGACAAATACATTAAACCCTAGCTTAACTATTTTTTGTCTGAAGGCTTTATTTTTAAAAAATCATGATAAATGGGGAAAAATTAAACCATTATTTTCATTTTTATAAATACATTTCTAAGTTATTCTCAGGAGCATACAAAAACTGCACCAACTGGACCAAACATTTAGTAGATGTGAGAGATTAACAGGGGGAAAAATTACAATGTGGTTTTATTTATTAAACAGAAAATAGCAGCTTATAGTAATTGGAAAGATATTATCTTAGGGTAGAGAATTAGAAAACAGACCCAGATGGAATTCACCAATACTTCATAATTAGCTTTTTTTCCACACTAACATCTGTTTTTATCAAATTATCTCACTATCAAAATTGATTGCAAGTATCAGATACTAAAATGAATATATTATCCTTTAAATTTTAGACACCATGTGGTGTTGTGTCACTTATGCTAAATTGCATTATATTTTATGACATGCGACCTGACACATACCATGTAAATGAGTATAAACAAGTTAGCAGAACTGTCTGTGGTGCTTATAAAAATACATACAGTAAAATCTGCTGTTTTACAGACATGAAATATCTTGGGGCAGGCAAAGTGGGTTGAAGAAATGAATACGAAACATTTTAATAAGGTGACAAGGGGATAACTTGGTAAGTTAGGTTTTATGTCTTCAAATATGACTACAAACCTTTATTCGAAAGACAAAGAAGGGAAAAACTCCCCTTACTCAATTGTCAGATTTTTCATTCAGTTGGAGTAGGCAACTGTTGTTTCCTTTGATTTCCTTTAAGAGAATCCCAGGTAGTACTCTAGTTTGCCAATTGGAAGGATACAGTGTTCATTCTCTCTCTTCAATTTGAATTTGTATTTGTTAGAGTTATTCTGAGATCATATGTTAGGTTTATACCATCCTTAAAAATTTCAAACGTCTAAAATTCATAAAAATCAGTATTGGTATCCCTCTGCCCCACCTGGCCCCTTTGTTACAGTATTATGATCAAAGAGTTCAGAGAAATATCCATATCAATAGGAGTATCTAATGATTTGCCTCTTTAAAAAAAATTATAAAAATAAAAGATCCTTTTAGAAAAGTAAGGTTCAGAGGAAGTGTTATCACAGACTCGGTGGGAAGATAGAAGAGAATATTCAGTGTTAATACAAGGACAAACTCAGAGAGACTTTTGATGTTACACTTCTTGCCACTATCCCCACCTAATTCATCTCTAGTTTGTCATTTCTTTATCAGCATATAACTAATCTAATAGAAAGTGTAAAAATTGTGTTACAGGTAAAATTAATTCAGTACATGACAGCAGGGGCAGACGAGTATCTGTTTTAGACATGAGCACAGCTCATGAAGGATTTAATAAATATTGATCCTGATGTTTCCAGGGTCTGAGCTACTCTCTGGTAGGAGTCTGGACAGTTTGGGAAGTTGCATTAGTTCTCTGAGGTCACTGACATTCTAACACACACTTAATGGATTACTGGTCAAGTGTATTCTAGGATGTTTAGTTCATTCCTTCTCTAACTTTTGCTATTACTATTAACCATATTTTCAGTACTATGGTAGCCCCAGGCTTCTTATATTCCGATCTCATTTTATCACAAGAAAAAAATGAGACTCAGATATTAATCCATTTCATCAATGACAAATAGTTGCTTAGTAGAAGAGTTGAAAACAGAAACTCAGTCTCCTGTCTTCACTTGGTAGCTAAAACGCAAGACGTTCCACTAGGTATACATATTACTATGGCTAAAAGTAACGAATTGTGACGACCAGGAACACTAAGATGGAAAATGTACCTACCTTGAGGAAAGGAAATGGACAGATGAATGAGGGCTCAGAGAGAATGGGTCCTTTAAACTGACAATGCTGCATCAATGAAAGGAAGATCTGGGAATTGTGTAAAGGTTTATTAATTTTTTGTTGTTTTTATTAGCTTCAGGGCCTTTTTAGTTACCTCTGAAAACTCTAAGCAACTAAATGAAAATTGCAGGGTTTTTTCCCCCCTTCTATTTACATAATTGCTTGTTTGAGTATTTGACCAGATCAGCCATTGAAAGTTGTGTGGCTATACTTCTATTTCTCTGTATTAAAATATTAATATTGGCCTCTCATATTAGTCTTTTCAGTTTTCTCATCCACAAAATAGGGTTGCCACATGGGATTTGGGGGAACATATTTATTAGGAAGAGAGGCAGTAAGACCTTAGTGGATTGTATGCTGGATATGAAGTCAGTCAGATGTGGGTTTGAATCCCAATTGAAACATTTATTAGCCATGAGACTAAATCAACCTCTCTCAGCCTCAGTTTTCTTACCTGTAAAATAGAAGTAATAATAGCACTAATTTCATGGAATTGTTGTATTAAATAATTTATACTAAGTGCTTTGAAAATTTTAAAGTACTACATAAATGCCAAATGATATTATTATCACTAGTATAAGAACCCCTACTTGATCGTTCCATCCCTGCTATCATACGGTCCTGTATCTCCTCTGTCTTTTATGGTTACCTTCCTTGAAAAAACCATCTATAATAGGCACCTCCACTTTTTCTCTTCTGATTTTCTTCTTACTTCTTTATAATTCAACTTCCAATTATATCTTTCCATTGCAACTGCTTTCCCCAAAAGATATATTGAATGGCAAATCCAATACTGTTTTCTCAATGCTTATTGGTCTTCACCTTTTTGATGGCTTTGACATTCCTTTTAAAAGTATTATTTAATGCTTATTTTTCCCCAATTACATGTAAAAACAATTTTAACAATCATTTTTTAAAACTTTGAGTTCCAAATCCTCTTCCCTTTCTCCCCTTGCCCATCATTAAGAAGGCATTGCTAAACATTGAGGTAGGGTCCAGGAACACATAGATGAATGATGACATAGGATCTTTTCCCAAAGAGTTTGTAATATAGTGGGCAGTTTGGGAGGGGAGTGCTAAGTAATACCAATAAATATGAAACATAGAAAGAAGGCGACAAAGACTAAGGACGAGCCTAGACAAGGTGGGGTAAGAAATGTGAAGAAGTACAAATTGCTAAATCTTGTGTTATTCTGGCTGTGGCTCCACAGTATTTGAATTGTTTCTTTCTGACTGCTTGTAATACTTTCTAAGACCTAAGACTTCTGGAATTTGGCTATAATATTTCTGAGAGTTTCCATTTTGGGACCTCTTTCAGGATGTTATTGTTAGATTCCTTCAATTATTATTTTGCCCCATAGTTCTAGAATATAAGGATAAGATAATTTCTTGAAAGACACATTTTTTATCACAGCTTTCAGGTAGTCCAATAATTCTTAAATTGTCTCTGCTGGGTCTATTTTCCAGGTATTTTTTTTCAATGAGACATTTCACATTGCCTTCTATTTTTTCATTCTTTTGATTTGTTTTATTTTTTTTTGATGTCTCATTGAGTCATTAGCTTCCACTTACCCAATTCTAATTTTTAAGGCATTATTTTCTTCAGTGAGCTTTTCTACCTCCTCCATCTGACCAATTCTACTTTATAAAGAGCCTTTTTTCCTTTCAGAAATTTTTTATCTTTTTCCTTTGGCCATTCCTGCTTTTCAAGGCATTCTTAACTTCTCAGATTTTTGTACTTCTTTGACCATTTTGTTCATTTCTGGTTTTTTTTTTTTTAAGTGCCACTTTCCTCAATATTTTTCTGCCTCCTTCATGAAGTTGTTACACCTTTTTTTATTTTCTTGCATCATTCTCATTTCTATTCCCAATTTTTCTCTACCTCCTTTATTTTGTTTTAAAATTATTTTTGAGTTTATCCATTACCTGAGACTAATTCACATTTTTCTTTGCGTCTTTGGATGTAGCAATTTTACCTTTGTTATCTTCTTCTGAGTTTGTATTTTGATCTTCTGTCATCACAGTAGCTTTTTATAGTCAGTACATTTTAAATTGCTCATTTTCCAACTTATATCTTGACTTTTAACTATATGCTAAACACAGTTCTGCTTCCAGCATGTAAGGGCACTCTCTCAAGCTTCAGGATGGTATGATTTATGGTGTGTGTGTGTATGTGTGTGTGTAGGTAACTATTTTCAAATCTAGTTTTGGGAGTCAGTAAGTTTTCAGTTTTTTCCAAGGTGGTATGATTTAAGGAGAAGTGCTTACTTCTCCCTGACCTGTGCTCTGGTCTGTGAGTGACCATAGGCATTCCTTTCAATCCTAGAATTGTGAGTAGGGTCTCTGCTTCCTTGTGACCACAGGGAAGTGGTCTGATATGCCAGTCCTCCTCCTAGCCCTGAGACTGAGACTCGGGACAGTAACTCAGATCTTGGTATGAGAGTTCAACAATGTTCTGCCCCTAGTATCAGCAAAGGGAATCCTACCATTTCCTTATGAACAGTTGTGGACTGAGAACTCTGGAGGCCACCACTGCTGCCACTGATTCAGTCATCCCCAAGATCTGCTGCTGTCTCATCAGGGTCTGGCCTAAGCTGGCACAGTCTGTTCTAGACTGTGTTCCACTCTCACCCCAGTGTAACAGACCTTTCCTGACTACCTTCTACATTGCCTTCTGCTTCCCAATTGTTTCACCCCCATCCTTTTGTGGATTAGGCCACTCATAATTCCCAGTTAGCTATTATTTAAAGTCGTGTGAAAGGGAATTTGGAAGACCTCAGACCAGTTCCTGCCTTTTATACATCACCTTGGCTCCACTCCTCAGCCTTTGACATTCTTGATCACATTCTCCTCCTTGATTTTCTCTTCCCTTTAGATTTTCAGGACTTTATTTTCTTCTGGCTCTTCTCCTGCTTATGGGACAGTTCCTTCTCAATTTTATTTTGCTCATCATCTAAGAAATTGTGCCCTATAATTGTTGGTATCACATAGCATTTTTTGTGGGTCACTTTGCCCCTGGAAGTTTTCATTATTTAAGTTCTCTTTTTCAAACAATGTCAAAGCTGGAATACCTTTCTAATGACGAGAAGCAGAAGGAACCATTCCTAACTATTCTATGAAGTTTACCTAAAATTGCAGATTAGATCTTTCATCAAATAGAGAACTTCCTAGGATTATCAGAGCAAGTTTTCATACTTTTAAAGCATCTCTAATATTAAAAGTATCATCTTTAAATGCAGAAAAAGCAAAACAAAACAACATACTATGTTGCTTGTTTTCATTTTTACAAATTCATTTGTAAACTTTCCAAGAACTGAGAATTACAAATGTTTTCCCCATTGGAAAACAAAAACAAAAACATCAATAGAAAAATGCCATGCACAAAAGGGACAATGAAAAGAATCCACAGTTCTGGTTTACAAAAGCCACAGAATTAGAAGCAAAATAGGTCAAAGAATAGATGGTGGACAAAAAATTTTCAAAGAAGTACTTTGGTGTGAATGAACATCTAGTTGCAAGGGTCACCGTTCTTTTTTCCTTGGTTTTGTTTAATATTTTATTTTCCCCCAAGTACATGATAAAATAATTTTTAATATTCATTTTTAAAACTTTGAATTCAAAATACTCACCCTTTCTCCCTCCCCACCATCTTCCTTGAAAAGGCAAACAATTTAATATAGGTTATACATGTGTA
Organism: Bettongia penicillata ogilbyi; assembly: GCA_023548195.1. NCBI lineage: Eukaryota > Metazoa > Chordata > Mammalia > Diprotodontia > Potoroidae > Bettongia > Bettongia penicillata. The sequence continues at coordinate 15,582,966 of JAJHZJ010000090.1, forward strand.
TTCATGCAAAGCATATTTCCAAATGAGCAAAAGAAAATACAAACAAAAAACCTCAAGAAAAATAAAGTTAAAACATGTGCTTCAGTGTGTATTCAGACATCAATGGGTCTTTCTCTAGGGACAGATAGCATTTTTCATCATAAGTCCTGCAGAGTTATGTTGCATCATTGTTTTGTTGAGAATAGCTTAGTCATTCAAAGCTGATCATCTTACAATATTGCTTTACTTTGCACACAATACATGTCACTTTGCATCACCTTTTTAAGTCTTTTCAGGTTTTTTTGAGTGTCCTATTCACCATTTCTTATAGCACAGTAATTTTCCATCACAATCACATACCACAACCTGTTCAGCCATTTCCCAGTTGACAGGAATTCTAATTTCCAACTTGCTGCCAACAGAAAAGAGCTACTACAAATATTTTTGTACATATAAGTCTTTTTCATTTTTTTCTCTCTTTTTGGTTATAGCCCTAGTAGTGGTATTGGTAGGCCGAAGGGTTTGCATAGTTTTTGTGCATAGTTTAAATAGCATAGTTTCAAATTGTTCTAAAGAATGGTTGAATCAGTTCATGACTCTACCAACATCAATGCATTAATGTTCCGTTTTTCCCATATCCCCTACAATATTTGTCATTTTCCTTTTCTGCCCTAGTAGTCAATCTAATAGGTATGAGATAGTATTTTAGAATTGTTTTAATTTGCATTTCTCTAATGAATTGTGAATTAGAACATTTCTTCATTTGACTATAGATAGTTTAGATTATTTCATCTGAAAACTGTTCATATTTAATCATTTATCAGTTGGGAAATGGTTCTTCTTTTTATAAATCTGACAATGTTCTCTACATTTACACTTTTAATTAGGTCTTTATCAAAGAAATTTCCCTCCAAAATTTTTTACACAGTTATGATTGCTAACTATATTTCTTTCCATCCTATTTCCCCCTCCATTTATTCCATTGTCTCTCTCCTTTTACCCTATAACTCCTAAAAAATGTTTTGCTTTTGACTACCACCTTCCCCAAGCTCTGCTCTGTTGTATCCCCTATCCCCTCCCATTCCTTTCTCTTCTCCCCTTCCCCTCCTACTTTCCTGTAGGGTAAGATGAATTTCTATACCCAATGAGAATGTATGTTATTTCCTCTTTGAGTCAATTCTAATGAGTAAGGTTCATTCACTCCATTTCATCTCCCTCATCTTCCCATCCACTACAAAAGCTTTTTCTTGACTCTTTTTTAAAAAGAACCATAATTTATTGAGAGTATATCTTCTCCCAACTCCACACATGATGCTCTGCCCTCCCAGTCCCCCTCCTCATGTCCAAAACTTTGGATATTTCTGACATTTGTAGATCATCTTTGCTGTTTCCAAGAAGATAGATGGACGGAGAGGGGATGAATGCCCTTAATAAGCCCTATCAGTCTACTGTAACTTTTTTCTTCAAACTTGGTGAAATGAGCAGGCAACTCAAATTTCTCATACAGTTCCTTCACTTTGGCAACCTTCTCTAGCTTCTGTCCATAACTCTTCTCCATCTTGCTCAGATGATGCCAGATGAAGGCACTTCACCACCAGTCAGCTGCATTTGTTTTCCTGGATGTCAGTACCAATCTTGTCAAGTCACACTGGGGTCGTCGAAAAGGTCAAAGTAATTGTCCCGAATTTGAAAGAAATTTCCCATTTCTGGAACGATGCTCTTTGCATTGGTATGTTCTATCTCCCTATCTATGTCTGCCACAGATATAGCAGCAGCAAATGATAAGTAGAAGAAGGAGAAAGCCATCTTGTATCTGACAATGTTCTTACATCTCAGCTCAATGAATCTGGTAAGATCAGTCTTGCCCTGAGGAGCTGTGATAAGATCAAGAGTTTGGTCAGTCTGGTAAGTGCTCTGTAGGAAGAGCTCAGATGAGGTTCAGGTAATAGGGCTGGCCATGGCAAGTAATACTTTAGCATTAGATATAGGCTTCCAAAAACATGGCCTCATCAATGGTGTTCAAGACAATGCCAGGTTTTTTATACCAGCATGACTGTCCCTGGAGGGTGAGAGAAGCATCCATGATTGCATGAGCCCACTGATAGTGCTCTCTGTAGACTGTCAGAATCCTGTTTTCAAGGTTTCACCAGTTCCGAGACTACCATGAGCACTGACATGTCTCAGTTGTATTTTCCTCCAAGGGCATTGTACTCTAGGACCTCCATAAGCCTGGCATCTCCCACATCAGGATGGCCCATCCCATGTTTTGTCAGGATCTTTACAATCTGGGAGAAATTTTGGATGAAGTTTTGCTTCTCTTGGGCAAAAAATGATTTCTGATCTCAATTCATTTTGATACTTGGATGCAGCCACAACCTTCTCTGGGGAGTGGGGGCTTCTCGCCTCCTTTATGTGAGATAATTTTCCCCATTTTGCCTTTTTCTTTCTCTCAGTACATTCATCTCTCAACCCTTAATCTAATTTTATTTTTTTAAGATATCATAAGGGTCACCATTCTTAGATTCCATCTGATATTCCTGAATATCTTCTCTTTTCCCTCAATACTATTTCACTTGGTAATCTCATCATCCATGGTTTTAATTATCATATCTATGCTGAGAGATTATTAAATCTTCCTATCATGCAGTAACATCTCTGCTGACCTGTGATTACACCAACTGCATTTCAGACATTTCAGAACAGACATCCAGTAGATGTCTTAAGCTCAACATGATCAAAGATGGATCCATTAGGTTCCTCCTAAAAACTCCCACCACTCTTACCTTCCCTATTACTGTTGAAGTCAACACCATTCTCTTTGACCTAGGCTTATGATCTAGTTGTCATCCTCAACTCCTCACTTTCTCTCAGTATCCATATTCAATCTATTGCTAAGCCTTTCAATGTTACCTTTACAACGTTTTATGAATAGACCTCCCTTCTATTCTCTGATACTGTCAAGAGGCTTTTACAGACTATCTTCAATGCATACTTGAACTAAGGCAACAACCTGCTGATGAGTCTACACATTTCAAGTCTCTCTCCACTGCATCCCCATTCTTACTTAAATCACCAAAATGATGCTTCTAAATCACAGGCCTATGTCACCACCATAATCTCTCAATCCCTAACCCTATTCAATAAACTCCAGTGACTGCTTATCAACTCTAGGGTAAATATAAAATCCTGACTTAAGGAGAGAATAATATACACACTCAATTGAGTATGGAAATCTATCTTACCCTATAGGAAAGTAGGGGATAAAAGAAATAAGAGAGGGGAAAATGATAGAAGATTGACAAATTGGGGAGGGCTATATCAGAAGCAAGCATTTTTGAAAAGGAACAGGGTCAAAGGAGAGAATCAAATAAATGGGTGGTATAGAATTGAGGGAAATATAGTTAGTCATTCACAACATGACTGCTATGGAAGTGTTTTACATAACTATCCATGTATAACCTATAATGATTTGTTTGCCTTCTCAATAAGGCTGGGTGGCGAGGAAAGAAGGGAGAAAATTTAGCACTCAAAGTTTTAAAAAGGAATGTTCATAATCGTTTTTACATGCAACTGGAAAATCATATATACAGGCAATGGGATATAGAAATCTATCTTGCCTTATAAAAAAAGCAGGGGAGAGGGGATAAGAGAGAGGTGTCAGGTGATAGAAAGGAGGGCAGACTGGGGGAGGGGGTAATCAGAATGCATGAAATCTTGGGGTGGGGGACAGGAGAAATGGGGAGAAAATTTGGAACTCAAAATCTTGTGGAAATGAATGTTGAAAACTAAAAATAATTTAAAATAAAATATAAAATCCTCTGGCATTTAAAACCCTTCATAAGCTAGAATGTATGTGTGTGTGCAGATGTGTGCATACACACACACACACATACACACATCTTTGCAGTATTCTTATACTTTATGTTATTCCAGTGACACTAGCCTCCTTACTACTCCCCACATAAAATACTCCATCTTTCTGCTCTGGGCATTTTTTCTGGATGTTCCCCATGCCTGGAATTATCTCCCTCATCCTCTCTGCCCACTAGCTTCCCTGAATCCCTTCCACTGAATTCCCTGAATCCCATCTTTCACAGGAAGCATTTCCTAACCCCACTTAATTCTGCCTTCCTTTTTTGCATTATCGCCTATTTTTTTTCCAGCAAAAAAACTTGTCTCTCTATATATATTTGTTGCTTGTTGTCTCTCCCCAAAGATTTCTTAAGGACAGGGACTGTCTTTTTCCTCTTTTTATATCCCCAAAACTTAACACAGTGACTAGCATATGGTAGGTGCTTAACAAATGTTTACTGCCCAATTGGCTATTACTTGCAAAATCTTTATTAAAAATAGAGGCAAAATAAAGTAGGGGATGGATGACTCTTAGACTTGGATTCAGGAAGTCTTTGAGTAAAGATTTGGCTTGTCTATTGTGAAGAATTATGAACTGAAAATAACTTACATTTTTGTAGGGATAAGGACATGGAAAGGGATTGGATTTATAATTTCATTGACACAAAGAGCTCCCAGAGAGGACACTGACACGTACCACTGTGAGAACCTAGCAAATAAATCACTTAATCTCTCAGTGCCCCAGGTAAATTTCTGCAAAACAAACACTGATGTACTATATTTGTAAAGGGAATTTTGCAAGTTAGAGTTTCATGTGAAATTATAAATCTGGATTCTCAAAAACATAATATGAATATGAATTATTATTATAATAATTATTAATCTGCTTCAAAATTTTACATTAAAATGGTGAATATATTGGCAGCTTTTATATTCAGATTTCTTTAGGTTCCTTTCTGGTTCCTGTCCTAATATCTAATGATAACCCTTGTTTTCTACACACGCATAATGAATAAGAGAACTTGGTTATCATTTTTATCTTATGACTGAAGGCAATGAAGTTGCCATGGGAAAAAAAAAATCATGTATGCATGTACATCCTATTGTTCATATTACTACCTAAAACATTTAACAACTTCTGCCATTTTCCTGAACTTTAACATAATCACCTGCTCACATTTACCAATGCATTCCTTAAGAAAAAAATAACAATAATTAGAATCATATTATTATTTAATATTTTGTCAATGTATAGATTTTTTTCTTACAAAACTTGAAGTTCTAGAATTAGCACTTTAAAAATAGAATCTATTGGCCCAAAATGTACAATTACCATAAAAATTTATAATCATTCTTTTTGTAGTAGGAAAAATGGAAACAAAGTTGATGTTTAACAGGTGGGGGAATGATTACACTAAGATATGATGAATGCCAAGAATATAACAAAGTGTGAAATGACATATGGATTGATGTACAATGAGGTGCAAAAAGCCAAGGAAACAATATGCAAAATGACTACAGCAATGCAAATGTAGGGTCCAACCCTCCCCCCAATATCTTCCCATACACACATAAAAAGATTTTAAAACTGATATCTGTGTAATTATAATGATCAAATTTGACATGAGAGGATGAAAATGTACATCCCTTTCTTTGTGGTAGAGATTGGAGACTGCGGGAATTAAACATTTCATGTGCTCTCAGATCACACTGATATGTTGATTATATGACAGAATTTATTTTTTTAATCCTTTTTATTTTAATTCCTCATTTAAAGTAATTGCTCTCTGGGTGGAAAATGGTAAAAGACATTTTGGGAGATAAATTTGATATGAAATAAAAGCAATAAAATTTAGGTAGAAAAAAATTTAAAGTTGATTGGATCTCACTTCAATGTTTTCAAGATTTTTAAAAGGTATATAGGAACTAAAGAGAAAAATAATAATAATTCCAACATTAACAATATCACCATAAATGGGAATCTTTATAGAGCTTCATTTCAATTAACATTTCAAGTGTTTGAAATGTGGAGTACCAATATGACCCCCATGTCCATTAACAGATGTTAAAGCTGAGGTAGAAAAGTCAAGTGTAATTTCTTTCCTAGGTTTGAGGAATAGATCAAGGAAAGAAAGAATCTAGCTTTTCTTTACATTCTTCCAACACTCATCATATGACGTTAATATCTCAAGATTGAATGGTACTTCATGGTCAGTAGTTCAGTATGGATCTACAGTAATTCTTAACCTTAAAATAAAATATGGGTGTAAACTCTTCTGCCCAGGCATATATTTGCACACAATGACAACCTGTCACCTTCTGTCTTGTTTTCCTATATCTGACAGACACTGGCTAGAAGTTTGGTGTTACAATGACACCTCTCAGTAATAAGATGTGCTCTACCTGTAAGGACAATATGGTTAGACAGTGAAGGCAGGTCTGGCTTGTCTTGTATGAAGAGTTATGAATGGAAAATAATAAGTTACACTTTTGTAGGGACAGGGACAGGAAAAGGGACTTGACTTATATTTCACTGGCATAGGGATCTCTCAGAGAGGAATTTCCTCTGTCAATAGTCAGCATCTTTCTGCCACTTGCAGTCTCATAGAGCTGCCTAGGACACAAAAGTCTTAAATAATTTGACCAGGGTCACATAGTCAGTATATATGAAGCAGTATTTGAACTCAGGTTTGCTTGTTCATTTTTTTCTAGCTCCAGTGCCAGTTTTATGCACAAAGTAAAGTTTGACATAATTTTTAAATGTGTATTCTTCAGTACAACTTTGTGAGCTAGGCAAGGCAAAGATTATTTTCCACATTTTACCAATGAAGAAACAAAGTCAAAGGGGTGCAGTGCAATGTCCAATGTTACACACTGTGAATTAAAAATGAACCCTGAATTCATTGGCTTTTTGCAATACATCATGTTGCTTCAGAGAAAATAAACTTAAACCAAGGCAATATTCTATCCCTTCCAAATATAACGACATTTATTCTCACCTGGACCTATTTGAGAAGGGGAAAATGAGCTTAAGAATATTGAGGAAATTTGATAATGATCAATCACATTTGAATAAATCAGATAGTGTAAATTTTATCACCAGTTGTCACATGATGGATTTATTGTTGCATACCAATAAATACCTCATATGTTCTAGAAGATAAAAAAGATTATCATCAATATTAAAAGTTATACTTTTATTACTATAGAAGAAAGTCATGGAGATAGAAAGTCACACAGCTGGTTACTAAAATTTTGATCTTACTATTGGGAGAAATAAAATTTACTGATTATTTAGCAATATAATTATGTAGGAACTTAAAAAAGGAAAAAAGGTTATTGATTTTGTTTTAAAGAACCTCTGAGAAGGCCTTTTTTTGTTAGTATAGCAGTAAGCATCTGGGGTCCAATTTCTCCCACAAGGGGCAAATTTCTTCTGCCTTTCTAGTAAGTTACACTAGAGTTGGTACTTTTAACTAATGATAAATAAATTCCCAATAATCATGAAGAGATTTTGTGGTGGGACGGCGGGGGTAGCTGTAAATACAAATGGTTAAAAAAACCCACCCTTTTATTTTCACTAACCTCTACTGATATTTAGCACTTCCTATGATTATAATTTTTAAAAAGAAAACCTATTATGAAAAGAGCCTAAAGATTGCCAGAGGGGCTCATGACAAAAACAAAAAAAGGTTAGCAATCCCTAGAATAGATAGATGTTCTCTGGGGTCCTCCCACATAAAACAAACAAAAAACTTTAATTCTCTTGAAAATACTTCATTTCACCTTCATTTTTCATACATGGGGAAAAGCATTAAAAACTTTAAGCAATAAAAGAATATTTCTAAGTAATAACATGTCTAAGTTGGAATGATTTGTATTACTTGGAAATGATAAAAAGATAATAATTCAAATAGTGAAAAAATGATTAGAGGTGGAGTAAGATTATCTGCTTTCAAATCCCAATGTTTTAACTTACAATTAGTATGACCCTGTAATAGTCCTAATTTCTGGGCCTTCTTAACTTTTTCTTGCTGTAGTTTTCTTATCAGACAAATGAATTTTAACTCCATGACCTTTGATCTCCCATCTAGCTCTAAAATACTCTGTGGGTTCTCAGTTTTAAAGTTGATCAATAAAAATGATTTCCAATACTTCAAGGAATTCCCAATTTCTCTGGCATAAATACTATGCAATCTCTCTATAGTTTATGATATGATGTCTTTATGAATTTCTGTGGTTAAAAATTTTCACCAGTTTGTGGTCAGTCTTCTAGTAATAGATCTTTTCAAATTTAGATTGGTCCTTATACGACAAGCTGGTCACAGGTCATCATCAGCAACAGTAGCAAATATAATAGTTTTTGCAAAGCACTTTACAAACATTCCCGCATTTTATCCTCACAAAAACTCTGAGAGGTAGGGGCTGTTGTAATTCACAGATGAGGAAACTGAGGCAGATGAAGGTTAAATGAATGACCTAGGATCATATAGCTGGAACATGTTTGACATTGGATCTGAATACAGCTAGTCCTAATTCCTGGTCCAGAGTTCTATCCACTGTGCCACCTAACCATCTACATATTACTACTTTGAAAGGACATGCCTGCTTGTATCCTGCTTTCCTAATAAAAAAGTCAAGTCACATCCATGATACTATGAAACATCAATGTAGGAGTTTAATGGAGGATATATGAGTAATTTCCTTTAGATGTGGTCTAACATAACAGTTAATAACACTGTGAGTTCAACATAATTTTAAGAAATTTTAAGATAGTATCTAATTTTTAAACTTGTTTTCCTTGCTTTCCTTTTCATGTATTGCATACATACATAGCACCATCACTACGACCACAACCACACAATTTAATGTTTTCCTTCTTCTATTGCTATTGTTTTTACTTCTGTTATTTTGAGGGACTTGTGAGAGATCTTGCACCAACTTCAACCTTATCATCACAAGGTCCAGATACTGTATCGCTTACCTTTTCAAATATGAGCCCAATTATTAACAAATGTCCTTTATCCATTCCACTTTTTAACAACTCTAATATTTAGAATATTTTTTCTGACCCCAAATTTTGATTCTCATCTTGGAAATTACAAGTCTGCTCTTTGCTTTTCATTTTACTCTCTGGGAGTAAAAGAAGAAATGAGATCCCTACACAGCAACCTCTTCAAATACTTCAAGAGAAACTCAAGTCCAGAGAAGTTTAATGAAATGTTCAAAGATACTGAGTTTGTAAAAACTGGAGGCAAGGCTCAATTCTGTGCTATTTAATTCCAAATGAAATGCTTTTTATGACAACAATGGTAAATGGTTGTATTTTGGACCTTTTTAAAGCTAAGCAATGGACAGCTGTGTAGCACAGTAGGCAGAGCACTAGGCTTGGAGTCAGGAGTCAAATTTTGCCTCAGACACATACAATCTGTATGGCCTTGAGCAAGTCACTTAATCCTCTTAACTTCAGTTTCCTCATCTGTAAAATGTAAAATCTGGAGAAGAAATGGCAAACCATTCCAATAACTTTTCTAAGAAAACCCCAAATGGAGGCATGAAGAGTTAGACACAACTCAACAACAAAGTTAAGCGATAAATAATAGATATTAGTAGTGAGTTTTGAAAAGTTATTGATACTAACCAAAAATGAGGTCACAACTCATCCCCCAAATTCAAATCAACATGTTTCTTCATTTATAACTTTTTAAAAGAGTTTTTATTTTTTATTTTATCATAAAATCTTTCCTTTAAAGCACTTATCACTTCTCACCTATAATTCAATATTCTTACAATAATTTTCCTGCCTCAAATTTTTCCCTGTTCCAATCCATCCTCACTCTACTGCAAAGGTGATTGTTTTAGAACTGAGGTCTAAGCATGCCATGCATGCTCACTGCCTCCTCCCCACAATCTCTCTGCTCAATGAACTCCTTTGGTTCCCTGTTACTTCCAAAATCAAATATGAATTCCTCTGCTTGGCATTTAAATCAGTTAATAGTTTGGACCCATCCTATTCTTTCAATCTTTTTATTTCACCAGTCTGTCCATATTCTGTACTCCAGGCATCCTAACCTAACTGCAGTTCCTGAAATGTGACACTCCATCTTCTATATCCATGTATTTTCTCTCACTGTCCCCCAAGCTTAGAATATTGTCACCTCACCTCCATCTTTCAATTTCCTTGCCTTCTTCAGTTCAAATCCCAACTTTTATAAGAAGCCTTTATAGGTCCCTCTCATCACACTTTCCATCTGTTCTGTGTGCATTTGCTATATAGTTCATAATTTACATGTTGTCTCTCCTTCAAGAATAAATACCCCATAAGGGCAGGAACGGTTTTGACCTTTCTTTGTATTCCTAGTGCTTAGCAAAATGCCTGACACATAAGCACTTAATAAATGTTTGACGATGGGCTGACATTAAAACTGCCTTTGCCCATCCACATAACTACTTCAAAAGAGAAAATAAGATTAATTCTGAGATGATATGCTATTAACTAGTGAGTAAAAACTATCCTTCTACTATATAACAATCACTTTGAGTAATAGTGTTTTTTTCTTCCTGTGGATGGTCTATACCTATGTGTGACAAAATTATCAAGCATTTTTTTCTGAATTAAATTCTATTATGAATCTCCTCTGGGGGTTTATTATGAATCTCTGCAATAGCTGTGTTCTTTTGCCTGCTGTATGACAGGCAAGATTGATATAGTTGAGGTCTATTCTTGATTAAAATAAATGGTATTCAATGTGTATGAAATGTGGATGTCATTATGAATAGGTCTGTAAATTTTTATTGTATTAAGAGATAACCTCTCTCCTTCCTATCTTTCCCACCCAGGTAGAAAATATATTTTAAAAATAGAATCTTTTCAGACACCTGGGCTCCGAGTACTCCGAGGGTACTGTATCAAAATGCAAGAGTGAATAGAAGTTTGTTGATCTTGCCCTTTTCTGATCAGTGAAAATCGAAATATCTGTTGGAAAATTTTCATGTAGTAGGTAGACCAGGGAAAACCACAAGTCCATTTCTGATTCTACTAGAATCAGAATTAGAATCCCTATTTAGAGTGCTGGCTTAGGAATCAGGAAGATCTAGATTCAGAATCCATGCAATAGTAGCTTCGTGACCATGAACAAGTCCCCTAATTTCTCTGAAACTGTTTCTCATTTATAAGCACTTGCCTCCAAAGGATGTTGAGAGGATCACATAAGAAAATGCTACTAAGTGCTTCCAAAATCTTTCAGAGCCATAAAAATGCAAGCAATTATCGGATACATTCTAATTTTTGTTTTGGGCTCAGATAAACATTCAAAGTACAATGGAATTTGGTTAAAATTAAGAGTTAAGAAGTAAATTCTTTCATTATAGCATCACCATCATTATCACTGGAATTTATACAGCACTTTGCAAAATACAATAAAAAATTATCTAAACATTATATAATTTTATCCTCAAAACAGTTCTGGGAGGCAAGTGCTATTATTGTTATTATCCCCATTTTACAAATGAGTCAATAGAGTTAAGCAGAAGTTGAAATTTTCTTAGGGTCACCCAGTTTCTGTCTGAGGGAGGATTTATCCAGGTTTCTTGACTTCATGTTCATACTTCTGCCATGTGAACTTAGGAATGAACTCTTGGGCATTTGATTTCCTCTTCTGCTGAGTTATATTTTCAGTTATCCACAATTTCTATCCATACATACCACAGATACACTTTTGATTGTAAATGGTATTTAATTTTTTTAATTTAATTATTTCATTTTTTCAACAATTACATTTTAAAAAAATCAACTGTTAATATTAATCTTTAAAATTTTGAGTTGAAACTTCTCTCCCTCTCTCCTCATCCTCCCATTGAAAAGGCAAGCAATTTGATATATGTTATATATATGCAGTCATGCAAAACATTTCCATATTAATCATGTGGTAAGATAACATATATCCAAAAAAATAAAGGTAATAAAGAAAGTTTTTAAAAAGTATGCTTCAATCTATATTTAGACACCATCAGTTTTTTTGTCTCAGGATAGAGAGTATTTTCATGATAAATCCTTCAGAGTTGTCTCGTATCATTGCATTGCTGAGAATATCTAAGTCATTCATATCTGATCATTTTACAATATTGCTGTTACTTTGTACATGGTATATATCACTTTGCATAACCTCCTGTAAGTCTTTCCATGTTTTTTGAGAGCATCCTGCTCATCATTTCTTATTGCACAATAGTATTCCATCACAATCACATAGTACAATTTATTCAGCTATTTCCCAGTGGATGGGTATCTTCCCAATTTCCAACTCCTTGCCACCAGAAAAGAGTTGCTATGAATATTTCCATAAATATAGGTCCCTTTACCTTTTTTTATCTTTTTGGATATAGGTAGTAGTGTCACTTCTAAGTCAGGTTTAATAGCTCTTTGGGCATAGTTCCAAATTGCTCCACAGAATAGTTGAATCAGGTCACAATTTCACCAACAGCACATTGATGTCCCATTTTTCCCACATCTCCTCCAACATGTCATTTTCCTTTTCTTCCTATTAGCCAATTTAACAGGTATGAGGTAATACCTCAGAATTATTTTAATTTGCATTCCTCCAACCCATAGCAATTTAGAGGACCTTCTCATATGACAATAGATAGCTTTGACTACTTCATCTGAAAACTTACCATATTTTTTGATCATTTATTAATTGAGGAATGAATCCTATTTTTATAAATACCTCTTCATACATTTGAGAAATGAGGCCTTTATCAGAGAAACTTGCCTCCAATTTTTTCGCTTAGAATAGCTAAATGTATTTCCCTCTGTCTTATCTATCCTCATTTCTTCTATTTTCTCTCCTTTCACTCTGTCCCTCTTCAAAAGTGTTTTGCTTCTACCACCTTCCCCAAACTGCCCTCTTTCTTTCACTCCCATTCCCTTCTCTTCCTCCTTTCCTCTACTAATTTCCTGTAGGGTAAGATAGATTTCTATACCCAACTGAGTGTATACGCTATTTCCTCTTTGAGACAGTTCAAATGAGAGCAAGTTTCACTCCCTTCCCCCATCTTCCCCTCTACTGTAAAATCTCTTGTATGTCAGAGAATTTATCCCCATTTTACCCCTCCCTTTCCCTTTCTCTCAGTGCATTCCTCTTTCTCACCTCTCAATTTTATTCTTTTTAGATAATTCTGTAATTACTTTCAACTCCCTCCTCTGCTTTCTATAAATACGCTTAACTTCCTGATGAGAAAGGGTTTTTTTGAGTTACAAATATCATCTTTCCTATGCAGAAATGCATTTAACATTATTAAATTGCTTATGATTCCCATCTCCCATTTTTTTTTTGCTTCTCTTAAGTCTTGTTTGTGAAAGTCAAATTTTGTATTCAGCTTTGATCTTTTCATCAAGAATGCTGAAAGTCTTCTATTTCATTGAATATGCATTTTTCTCCTGAGGGATTATGCTCAGTTTTGCAGGGTAGGTGATTCTTGCTTATAATCCTAACTCCTTTGCCTGTTGGAATATCATATCCCAAACCCTCTGATCTTTTAACATAGAAGCTGCTGACACTTGTGTTACCCTGACTATGGCTCCACAATACCTGAATTGTTCCTTTCTGTCTCCTTGCAGTATTCTCTTCTTAATCTGGAAACACAAGAATTTGACTATAACATTCCTGGTAGTTTTCATTTTTGGATCACTTTCAGGATGTGATATAGATTCTTTCAATTTCTATTTTACCCCCTGGTTCTATAATATCTGGGCAATTTTCCTTGACAATTTATTGGAAGATGATATCTAGGCTCTTATTTTTAATCATAACTTTCCAGTAATCCAATAATTTTGAAATTCTCTCTCCTGGATTTATTTTCCAGGTCAGTTATTTTTCCAATGAAATATTTCCATGTTGTCTTTGATTTTTTTCATTCTTTTGGTTCTGTTTCATTGTTTCTTGATTTCTCATGAGATCATTACCTTCCATTTGGTCAATTCCAATTTTTAAGGAGTTATTTTCCTCAGTGAGCTTTTCTACCTCTCTTACTTTTTGGCCTAATTTGTTTTTTAAGGTGGTACTTTCTTCAGTATTTGTGTATGTGAGTGTTTCCTTTACCAAGCTATTGACTCTTTTTTTTCTTGATTTTCTTGCAAATTTTTTGAGTTCTCTAAGCTTTAGTTTCTTCAGCTTTAAAATAGGAATTCTTGATAATACTAACAACCTCACAGGACTGTTGCAAGAAGAAAATGAGATAAAATGGTAAAGATTATTCAAGGGAAAGGACTTGCAGAACCAAAGGCATAGTGAAAAGGAAGGATACATGTCATGTTTGGCAACCAATAAGTACTCCTGTTGGGATGGAATGTTGCCCAAATATGAAGTAATTATGTAATATTAAGCTTGAAAGATTAGTTGACCCATAATATATGTGGCATTGAAGATGAGCTTAAGTTGTTTGGGTCTTACTTTAAAAAGCAACGGGGAAACCCTTAAGGTTTATGAGAATTGCGGTAAAATGATCAGATGTTTATATTAGGAAAAATAATATTAAAAAATTGAAAAACAAAGTGATTAGAAATAGGATATTTAAAGGCTAGTCTTGCCTTGTTCAATATTAAGGTAATGAGAATCTCAAAATAGTGTTTTATCAATAGAATTAGAAGGGCAGTTACTTGGTGCAGTAGATAGAGGACCAGGTCTGGAATCAGGAAGAGTTGAGTTCAAATCTTGTCTAAGGAAGTTAATATCTGAGTGACTCCAGGCAAGTCACTTAACTTAGTTTCCTCATATGTAAAATGAGCTAGAGAAGGAAATGGCAAACCATTCCAGTAACTTTGTCAGGAAAATATGAAATGAGTTTAAGAAGAATCAGACATGACTGAAAAGACTGAACAGTGACAACAGTAGAGGGATGGAAAGTAAGTGACATATAGAGATGACTAGACAGAACTGCAAGAATTGGTGACTGAATCGATGTAAGAGAAGCATAGAGGAAGGAGGAAATATTTTTCTCTTTTATCAAGCCTGAATAACTGAAAACATTCTGCCATAATAAACAGGAATAGTAAAGTTGAGTAGAGAAGGAGTGAGTCGGGAAACATGGAGTAGTTAAGCAAGAGAAAAGGTAAGTTCAGTTATTAACATACTTTACCCAAAAACAAAATTCGAACCTCATAGTAACTTAGAGTAAGCATTTAATACTAGTTTAAATAAATTGAATTTCATAGATGTTTCTTGGATGAATTTGTATTATATTTCTCCTTGAACTTCCACAAAGGTACATTTCACTAAGATGATCAATTACTCTAGTTCATTTCCTCTTTAGGAGGAGTTAAACTAGTTCTCTTCTCTCAGTGTCATTTCTGACATTTCTATATTTCAAAAAATTTTTGAAAGGTATGAATTATAATCGTAATTTTGTTCAATATTAATATGTATTTGGCACAAACTTTTATTTTAAAACAAACCCAGGAAAATTTATATTCAATCTCATATTATATATAAGATTCCATGTAGGATCTGCATTGTACAGATAGTTATCTCACGGCTCCATCATTTAAATGTTTCTAGGAAAACACAAGGCTTCATCATTGTATATGGATGAAGCTCTGAATTGTCTTGATAAATTTTAGGTTTTTGCCCAGTATTCTTTATCAGCTAAAATTGAATAATAACTTCAAGGACAAATGATGCTTTAATGATATTATATAATTCATTAAGTAATGTTATAAGGATTGGACAGTGTTTTCATTATAAACTCCATTAATAGATCCATTAAGGGATGCTACCATTTTCATTATCGACTCTGTTAAGGGTCTATTGATGTTTTCATTATAAACCCCATTTTTCAGGGACTGGTAACTAAGTAATTTAAAAGTGTTTAGGTCTTTAACTTTCTGTGTGCATTGTTCACATGAATGCTTTTTAAAAAAATAATGAATGTGTGTTTTTGTTGGTCGAAGTTTTTCTTTCATTGTTAAATGCTTTTTTGATTAATCAACTCATTACTAGCAAATTGATTCATTAGAAAAATACAAGTTATTCTATTCAGATATTTTTATGTGTGTGTATAGAAGGCTATGTTTCATCTAGTCATGGTAAATTGTATTTTAGTCTCGAGATCTTAACCAAAGTTTGGAAGGAAAATTCATGTCACAGAAATATGCTACACTTGGCTCTGTGCCATCTACTAATTTAATCATTTTGACCTTAACAGATATAGCAATACATTCCATAATAAGTGACTTTTATCACAAATTAGCTGACACAGTAACTGATTACTGAAGGGAATGGAATCTTTTTCTAAGAAAATCCACTTTTAGAAATGATAAACACTCAAATATTCTCCTTTAGACTTTCTCATTAATTATTCTAAAGTAAAAATTCTAGTCTATTTGAAGGATAAATTTTGCACCAGCTACTGCTTTGTAAATTCAAAAGATATGTAAAGAATGATATAAAATTTCTTAATTTTTTTTTTCAAAAAAAGCATGATAGTTAAAAAAAGGAGGGTTAAGTTCATTTTTTCAGTTTGTTTTTTTTTTTAACGGAAGTTCAAAATATAGTGAAAGCAGAAATCTCTTCCTCAACAGAGAGCAGACACTTTTTAAGTCCTGGCTATAATTAAATTCATGTAACTTTATTGTAAAGCAAGGAAATTCACTTTTAGCTCTGAGATAAAACTTTGGGTATAAAGACAATAGCTATCATAATCATAATAAATGAAATCTACCTAATGCTTTAAAGGCTATTGAGGGATTTAACGATCTATGGCATTTGATCTTCACAATAAGTCTAAGAAGCAAATATGACATTCATATATTATCCCTTTTTTATAGATGAAGAAACTATGGCTCAGAATTGTCAAAATTTGCCTGAGATGAGAAATCTAGTAATTATTAGAGGTAGAATACAAACCTGGACCTATCCTGACTCCAAGTCAAGTGCTCTTTTCATAACACTATGCTGCTTTATTTAAATTCCTTTTAAATCACATCCAGTAATTTTGATTGAACACTAAAGATGTAAGGAATATAATCATTCTATTCCTTTACTCAAAACAAATTTTAAAGTCATTTTGCAGTGATAACTGACCACAATTGCATGGAATTAGTGAATTAAATAGTAAAAAAAAAAAATAGAATGTATGTATTCTGTTTATTTGCTGACTAATAAATCAATAAATTTGCTGAAAGGCAGTGGAGAAATTCATGATAAATGTAATTAGCAAAGGAAGGACTAGAGAGAAGTGGAATAAAGGATGACATCAGAGAGAAAGACATAACTCGAAAAACAAAAAGAGGGGTACAACACAGTGCATGCGTACCTAAGCCATGTTAAAAAAAATGTGTGGAAGAACCACCCCTGGATCCTAGAAGGGCCCTTTCTCTAGGCTATCCAGGAAGTCATGGGCAAAAATTTAACAGAAACAAGAGGTCTGCATGGGTTTTGATCTGATGTACCCTTCTGAATAAGGTTAGCACATTGACACTATCATAGATACACTAAAGTGTGAATGGATAGAAAATTGACATATTGAATCATAAACTATTTTATTATATTGTTAAAAAGGCAGTTAGGTGGCACAGGGGATAGAGCAGTGGGCCTACAGTCAGGAAGACTTTAGTTCAAATCTGGCCTCAGACACTTCTCTGTGTGACCCTGGGCAAGCTTCTCAACCTCTATCCGCCTCAGTTTTCTCACCTATAAAATGGAGATAATAATAGTACCTTCCTCCCAGGGTTGTTATAAGGATCAAATGAGATAATAATTGTACAGCAATAGGCACAATACCTGCAATAGAATAAGAATTACATAAATGTTGGGTATTGTTACCATAATCGTTATTTGTTGTTGTCATGAATACTTGTTTCTATACCACTTTAATTCCTAAAAATATTGCCTCTTCCCTCCCCCCTCTTCACCCTGATCAGGGAATAATCCTATGCAAGAGAGATGGATAATTATAGAGAAAGACAAATACATAAAAAGAAAGAGAAGTGAAATATTCCTCTACAAAAGTATCTTACATATCAACCAAGTCTGACAGTATAATCAATGTTCCACACTCATTTTCCCTCATCATTGAAGACAAGGGATGGAAGTATATTGTCTTATCTATTTAAAGCATGGATAACCATGGTTTGAGATATTGATAAGCTGGAGAGGATCCACAGGAGAATACAAGTGGAAGCATGTCATATAAGGATGAGCTGATGGAAGTTTAACCTTAAGAAGAATATGATAGCTATCATCAAGTATCTGCAGGATTTTCATCTGGTTAAAGGATTATGTGTTCTTTTTAGCCCTTTAGGGCAAAATCAGTAGCAACAAATGTAAATAGCAAGGAGGAAAGTTTACGCTTGAGGTCAGGGAAAAAAATCTAACAGTTTTTAAAAGTGGAATGTTTCCTTCTTGGAGGTCGTCAAGGAAAGGCTGGACAACTGGTACATTATAACGGGAATTCGACTGATATATGGTTTGGGTTAGATGCTTCTGAGAACGATCATGTTGTGATTCTTGGGGGACAAGTGTAACTCTGATTTTGCCTAAGCTTGAGACCATTTCTGGAGAGAAGACCACCCCTTTGCTATTATGCTTTATAGCTGGAGGAAAAATTAGGAAAATTTCTAATTATCTAAGAGAATTCTTAGTGATATTCTGTATTCCTCTTATTCCAGATGAGGAGCTTACTTCAATTTCTTTCTAAGATGTCAAGATAGAGCCTTTGGGAAAGTGCTCAAGAGAAAGAGACATTTAAATCACATACTCAAGCTCTCAGATTGGCAGACATGTATGGTATAGGAGCCAGCTCTATCATGTTCCTTGATATCCAGGCTAACAATGCTACAGAATTTCCAAAAGTGGATCTCCCCAGGGTTATATTGTTCTCTCTCGAGTTATGAGATGAGATATGTCACTTCCAGTTTTAGGGCTTCCTTTGTTCTTTTGCATCCCATGAGATATTCCTATCTGGACAGCTTCTTTGATTTTTCCCTGCTATTTTGCTTGGCTATGAGTTTACCAGTGTTTGGTTAATTGGGGTTTAATTGGTGAGTTTAACCTAAGGGCTAACTTCCTCCTTATGAGTAATAATGGAAGTAGCTTTCATTTGGAATCCACAAGCATCCTACTCTTAGACAAGAGATATTTGATGAGTGGTAGAATGATATGCTAGTGACTAGTCCAACACAGTTACTGACATACTTTATTAGCTAGGTCATTTCAAAAATCCTTTGTTTTTTTGTTGACAAAATAGCACATAACTGTGTTATACTCACATTTAAGATGTGAAAACTCAACTATTCATGTACAGCAAATGAAAGAGAGATAAAGACAGAGAACAAATAGGCATCTTCATATATCACAAAATTCCTGCAACCCATACTGGACCCAGGTACTGATATTCTGCACCCCACACAATCCATTGTCTTCCCCTACCCCGATACACACACACACATGCACACACACACACACACACACACACACACACACATGTACGCGCACGCACACTCCCTGCTCTATGAAGGATACAAAGCATTTTTGTACCAGTTGTCAAGACAGCAGGGACCATTACAGCTATGGCTGGTAGACTTTTGTGGTTGTAGCAAATGTAAACATGAGCTAAGTCCTAGATTACTACTAGGTATTGCATAAGTGCTCTTCACAGGTTAATTCTGAATTTTGACTATATATCATTTGAGTCTTGCATATCAACTTTAGTAACAAACGTCCATGAAAGATATGGCTCCTGCGAGTAAAGAAGCTTGATCTCAGAGTTTCTGATTTTGACTCATTCATTAAAAATAGTTGGTTTTTCTTTTTTAACATATAGTTCTTTGTGCCAAAAACTGTAATTAGTAACAGGCATACAAAGACAAAGAAGAAAGATACATATTCGACCAGTCAACAAGACATAATGAAGTACTTACTAGGCCTCAGACACTTGCTCAGTCCTGGGGATACAAATATCAAGTGAAATGGCCCTTGCCCACAATGAGTTTTTATATTCTAATGAAGAAGGCCACGTATATAATTATATGTATATACAGAATACATACAAAATGAATACAAGGTGGTTATGGGAGATAAGGCATTAGGAGATGGAGGAAATTAATCAGGATAGATACACTCAGAATTTTGGAATGACATGAAGAATGAATTATCAAAGAAAACTGAGGAGGGGTTAGATAAGGAGGAGTGGAACCAGGAGAAATATTTTCATAAAACCCACTGAGGGGAGAATATCTAAATGAAAGCAGTGTTCAGCAGGGTCAAAACTGAAAGGAGTCAATGAAGTTAAAGGTAGTAAAATGGTCATTAGATTCAATATTTAGAAGATCATTGGTGACTTTGGTGAGGGTATTATCATTTCATTGATAAGTTACAAGTCTTAGAAGATTAGACGAGTTTAAATATATCATCTGTGCAGAGAAATTGGAAGTCTATATATGTATATAAAAGTAAATACTAAATTCTGAAGATCAAGACGGTGGAGACCAGTGCTTCTCTATAGTTCAAACATTATCCAACTCAACTTGCTCTTCACATTACCCATCTTTGGCCAGATTTCAAACTCAAAATAAATTTCTCTCTTCTGAGTTCTAGATTCTGGAATCTTGCTATGCAGTCAGATAAAGGTATTGCTTTGAAGAATGTGGTTGACACTCATTTCACAGGTGAATGTCCAAAACATGAAGGAAACTGACCAAGCTACACTGTCAATTTGTTCAAGTACCATTTTTATTTTCCTCCTTATTCCTTTGAAGGATTCCATCCTCCAAATTCTGGAATCACCCAGATACCTTTCATTCTTGGAAGGTATTCATTATATTGTCTCCTCTCTCTATATCCCCATAGTTTACTCTGAAAAAATAAAAACAATAACATGACTGAGTTGGGAGTGGGGGAGTATGAAATAAGATGTAAAACTCTATCAAACTCCAGGTAAATACGCATTTCTTCAGGAATGCAGAACAGCTCCTCCATGTTAATATGGAGCTTCTAAATCTGACATGAATCACCAAATATGCTGACTTCTAGATTGCTTTTATTTAAAGTAAGAACAAGATATCATATGTAATGCTATACTGCTATACTTTCCCCAAATTCTTCCCTATTTTCAGTCCCTGTCATTTAAATAAGCTGTGAAATTAAATACACAGTTGGCTATTTTTAATTTAATTAACTAATTAAGAAAAAGTTGTTTAAAGCATTTCAGATGCTACCAGCTATTAAAATAATTTAGCTTTTAAAAAAAGACAAGCATCAAAATAAATCTGCTAAAATATAAAAAGGGGCTTAAAATTATGCTTGCAATATTCTATTTTGCCTTTCATTTTGCCAAAAAAATGTCATTCAAAAATGAGGGAAATCAAAAATGTCAAACACTCTCATCACAAATACTTGGGAATAAAAAGGAGGCCAAGATGGCTGAGCAAAGGCAGGGACTCATCTGAGCTCTCCTCCAGACCTCTGCAAATACCTTCACAGAATGACTGTAAACAAATTCCAGAGCAGCAGGACCAATAAAAAGCTGGAGTGAAACAATTTTTCCAGCTCAAGACAACTTAGAAGTTCAGCAGGAAAGATCTATTGCAGCAGGGTGAGAGGTGCGCAGTCCATCACAGACCGGTCTTCAGAAAACCAGATACGGGCCTCTGGGGCTGACTGAGCCAGTGGCACCAGTGGTGATTTCCAGACCTTCAAGCCCCTCTATGATAAGGGAGTTCAATAATTGAGTAGAAGGAGATTACAGGGTCCCTTTGCTGGCACCAGAGACAGGACTCTGTTACATTGCCTATAGTTGGATTTGGGTCACAATCCTGGGTCTCAGTCCCAGTGCAAGGAGGAGCACTAGGACAGCAGAACTTGTGACCACAGGGGAGTAGGGACCTGGTCACAGTTCACGAGATTGAAAAGAGTGCTTGTGATCACTCACAAACGAGTGCACAGTACAGAACAATAGTAAGCACACCTCTCTCTAGACCATACCACCTTGAAAGAGCCAAAAACTTACAGGTCCAAAGAATTACCTCTGAAAGCAGCCGCACAAAAATCCTGAAGCATGGAACAGCGCCCCTTCTACCCTGGAAGTAGAGCCCAACTTTAGTACAAAGTTTAAAGTTAAGAAATAGGCTGGAAAATGAGCAAACAACAGGAAAGAAATTCTGACCATAGCAAGTTACTATGGTAACAAGGAAGATCAAAACACATGCTTAGAAGAAGGCAAAAAATCAAAGTTCTTGCATTCAATGTGTCAAAGAAAAATATGAATTGCCCTTGGGTCATGGAAGAAAGAATTTTAAAAACCAATTTAAAAAGGTAGAGGGAAAGTTGGGAGGAGTAATGAGAGCGATGCAAGAAAAACATGAAAAAATAGTTAACAGTTTGATAAAGGAGGCACAAAAAATACTGAAGAAAATAATACCTTAAAAAATATAACCTGCGAAATGGTAAATGAGGTACAAAAATCTGAGAAGAGAAGAATCACTTGAAAAACAGAATTGGACAAACAGAAAAATATATACAGAAATACACTGAAGACAATTCCTTAAAAGTAGAACTGGACAAATGGAAAAGGGAGCACAAAAGCTCACTGAAGAAAATAACTCCTTAAAAGTTAGAACTGGAAAAGTAGAAACTAATGACTTTATGAGACATCAAGAAACAATCAAACAAAATCAAAAGAAGGAAAAAAATAGAAGAAAATATTAAATATCTCATTGGGAAAACAAATGATCTGGAAAATACATCCAGGTGAGGTAGTTTGAAATTATTGGGCTGCCTGAAAGTTATGATAAAAAAGGAAAAAAAAAAACTAGGCATCACCTTTCAAGAAATGATCTAGGAAAGCTGTCCTGACATTCTAGAACCAGAGGACAAAACAGTAATTGAAAGAATCTGCCAATCGCCTCCTGACAGATATCCCAAGAAGAAAACTACCATGTATATCATAGCCAAATTCTAGACCTCCAAGATCAAGGAGAGAACCCTGCAAGCAGCCAAAAGGAGGCAATTCAAATATTGCTGAGCTGCAGTCACTTATAACATAAGGTTTAGCAGCTTCTACATAAAAAAGAAAAAATCAGAGGGTTTGGAAGACAAGATTTCAGAGGGCAAAAGAGTTAAGAGTACAAGCAAGAATCACCTACCCAGCAAAACTGAGCATAATCCTTCAGGGGGAAAAATGAACATTCAATGAGATAGAGGACTTCCAAGCATTCTTGATGAAAAGACCAGAGCTGAAGAGAAAATTTGACTTTCACATGAAAGACTTTAAAGAAGCTAAAAAAACAAAACAAAACAAAAACCAAAAAAACCCTTGTAAACAGGAAAGGGAAATCATAAGTTTAAACTGTTTATATTCCTACATGGGAATATGATACTTGTAACTCATAAGACATTTCTCATTATTCAAATTAGAAGGAGTACATATAGACAGAGGGCACAAGCATGAGTTGAAAATGAAGGGATGATGTCTAAAAAACTAAAATTAAAGGGTGAGAAAGGAATGTACCGGGAGAAAGGGAAAGGTAGAATGTGGCAAATTATGTCACAAAAAAAGAAGAAAAACCTTTTACAGTGGAAGGAAAGTAAGGGGAGTTGATGGGGAGTGAGTGAATCTTACTCTCATCAGAACTGACATAAAGAAGGAATACTTAGATGTTTAATTGTAGCATTCTTTTGCGGGGATGAAGGGGAAATAAAATAAAAAGTGGAGAGCAGAGAACAAAAGGAAACCAACAAGGAAGCAAAGCTGGGCGGTTTGAAATCAATATGTACTATTTATTATATAAGTATTCTTGAAATGAATATATATTGTTTTATATTGAATCTTCTCTTACATACATGGCAATGATTTTTTTTCTTTTCTCATTTTTGATTTAAGTTTAACATAAAAATACAATAAAATAAAACAATAAGAAAGAGAATGAACAGGGTAAAAGGAAAGAGAGAGAATAGGATAAATGAGGAAAATAGGATAAATGGAAATAAGAGTCTGTAATCATTACTATAAAAAATTACAATGATTTTCTCTGATAATGACTTCATTTCTCAAACATATAAAACTGAGTCAAATTTATAGAAATAAGAGTCATTCCTCAGTTACTAAGTGGACAAAGGATATGAACAGAAAGCCTTCAGACAAAGTAACCAAAGCTATATATAGTCACATAAAAATGATCTAAATCGCTATTGGTAAGAGAAATCCAAGTTAAAAAACTTTGAGTTACCACCTCACATTTGTCAGATTTGCTAATGTGAAAGAAAAGGAAAATGACAAATGTTGGAGAGTATGTGGGATCATAATACAAACGTATTATTGATGAAGTTGTATACTGATTCAACCATTCTGCAGAGCAATTTGGCACTGTGCCCAAAGGACTAAAAATCAAAAAGGAAAAGAACCTATGTGTACAAAAATGTTTATAGCAGCTCTTTTTGTGATGATAAAGAATTTGTAATATTTGGGAATACCAAACCTTTCTTTAGTCTTTTATATTACTGGTCCTACTGACTATCTCTAGTTCTAAATTCAAACATGTGATATTATTTACATTAGGACTACATTGTGTCATTAAACCTTTGAAAGACCCCCAAAGAAACACAATCATTTCATTTTTTGTGCCTTTTGACTCTGATGATAACAGCCTTCAGCAGACATGCTCCCTACCCCTCAAACTCTGAATCTGTATTCTGAAAGCAAAAAAATGATCAATTTTCCTATATTTTTTTCATGCTAATCTTTCTCTTTCCAGATTTTCTCCCATACCCATTTGGAAATGAAATGGTAACACAGAAAATTAGGATCCCTCCCTCAGAGAGTAATGGGGAATTTTCCCCTTGCCTTTGATCATGAGAGAAGTTAAGGAAAGGGAAGAAGAGATGACAGTCAGTCTGACTAAAGGGGGTATGAAGCTGTGGAAACTTCTTTGCTTACTTTCTTGAAGAAAGGTCTCTATTAATATAGATCATGGAAATTTCCCACTGTTCTGTAGCACCTGGATTCACTCAATCTATTTTTGTGGACAAAGTCCAATTCTAAGAAACTCCAAGAACCCATATGATTTAGGGCCTCAAAGTATTTTAGTGAAAATGAAAAGTGTGCATATTTGTGAATATAATTATTTAATATTTCTTTAATCATTTTAAGATTTTTTTTCATTTTCAAAAAACTCTCCCTACCCCTTAGATTAGTGTCTCACTATATCCTGAGATAACGTGTCTGTATTGCCTGCTATTTCTGGAATATCTATTGAGGTCTAGCCAAAGAGACTCAGCAGATGTCATGTATCTACTAAGAAGACATATTTATTTATTTGATTCTGTACACTGGGCTGCAAGACATTTGGATATACTGCAGCTTAAAATAGTGCAGTTGCTTAGTATTTTAAATTTAAAAATTATAAATTGGCAGCCATGACAGCAAGGCATTAAGTATCGTAAATTAAGAATTCAAAGGTGGGAGATGTTTGTCCGAGGGCCAGAAGAGAAAAAAGGAACTTCTCAAATTATAGTCTTAGGCATGGAGCAAATTTGATGTTTTTACCCACCTTTATTCTCTCTATAAAGCAAAAAAGAAAGTTCTGCATAAACAGCTCTTATTCTTAACATCATCACAACAATATTATATACCATATATTAAAACCATATGGATAGCCTCACTATGATCTGGGATGCTCAAAGATCCTCAGAACAGTTTGGAAGGGCCCTTAAAGGCCATCTAGACCAACCAACCACATTTTATATGTAATCCATGTCCCAAAGTTCATTGGTAGGGAACTCTCTCCCTTCTTATTAGTGAAAATGAAATGAGGAGAGAGTTTTAGTTCACATACAATCTCAAATGGGAGTTCCCTTTCAAGACTTCTCCAATCAAGAGTTTTCTTAGAGCACATCTCTTCTTAATAGAAGCCTTCAAGTTTTGAAAGAGTAGTTGAAAGAGACCCACACCACTTCAGTTTGCTGAAAGAAAAGGTTATAGGAAAATATGAGAGGATTTGGAAGACTCCTTCTTTAAGGGAGTTTCCCCTTGAGTAAGATCAAGGACATTTTCTCTTGGTTGAGTTGATTTATCTCACTCCCTCCTTACTTTATAGTGTCTAGCATATATTCTCCTATCAATACTTTCCTTGATGCCTGTTTTGCTATGATTTGGATGAATGGTTTCTTAACTGTTTGCTATGTATGCTCATTATGCAACTGGTATTAGGGGAAAAGGTTCAAGCCCTGGATACAGAGTTTGGGGTACCCCTTTCCGCCAGACATAACAAAAGGATCAAAAGTTAGCTTGAACCAGATCAGACCCCTAGACTAGTAGTTAAGGAATCAGATAGATATATTTTGATATCCCCTCTCTCTTTGATGAGAGCATATTGGTGGCTTCTGATCCTAACATCGTGCTTCTCCTCCCAGCAGGAATGAAAATCTCTCTTGGAGAAGAGGCTAGAGATGTCTGCTCTGCCTTCCATTGATCCATGTACACAAAGGTAGAATCCTCACTAAACATGGGGAGCACACTCACTCTATTTCAAGTACTTGTAGATTAGGATAAAGAGGTTGATGAAGTAACTTTCACAAAGTCACAAAGTTAGTAAATATCAAAGATTATATTTGAATCCTGGTCTTTTGACTCCACAGTCAGTTCTCTTTATACTATACCCTGTATGCTTCCTATAGCAAATATATTGAGATTTCGGTCTTCTCTAATATATTAAATTTCCAATCATACTTATGATTTCAATTAATTTAAATTATTCAATTCTCATTTCTACGTCAGAATCGCTGAATTTTAGGATAGAAAGACTTTAGATACAGTATAGTTCAACCTATAGTCAGAAGAAGTTATCACATCTGACAATCAATCTAAAAGACTCAACGGGAGGCAAAACCACACCTTCTCGGATGGCCTCAGTTGTTAGGAAGTTTTTTTATGTCATTGAGTTCAGAGATTTTTCTGATCTCTACCTTATGCTCCTCATCTTGCCCTTTGGAGACAAATAGAACAAATCTAAACCCTATTCCAAACAATAGTTCTGGAAAAACTTGAAGATAACTTTTATTTCCCTCTTAAGTCTTCTCTTTTCCAGGCTAAATATTCTTAGTTCTTTCAATAGATTCTCATACGAGCTGAACTCAAGGCCCTTCACCACCCTGGTTTTCTTCGTCTGGAGACTCTCCAGCTTATTACTGTCCTTCTTAAAGCATGGCACCCAAAACTACACCAGAAGATATCTGACTACGGTGTAGGGGACAAAGGACCATTAATATTTTTTTCTTTAGAAGTTTTGGCTTAACTTCTTGTGTTAGCAACCCAAAATCACATACAGGTCCAATATCCTCAGGCCTATCAGATGACACATAATTCATTCTACTACTGATAAGGTTCACTAATTTTATTTTTTTATTTGGCAAAGCATCCAGATGAACTATAAAAAACTTCACCTATTTTTCATGCTGTTTGAAAACAGCTAACGACATTATTTTGGCAACATATCCAAATCATTATCTTTTTTTTCACTTTTGTAATCACAGAATTTTAAAATGAGAAGGAACCCTGGAGGTCATCTAGCTCAACCTCCTCTTTTTATAAAGAGGAATTTGAGAATTAGAATTCTAGTGACTTCATGAAGATAATACTGTTACCCATTAAATGGGTTAGTATTAACAGCTTGGCCTTTCCTCTCCCAAACTAGTATTCTTAATGATTCCACAAGCATTAGTAAAGCACTTATATGTATGTAATGTATTAGGCACCAAGGACAAAGATAATGAAACAGTCTCTACCCTTGAGAAGCTTAAACTGTGCTGAATGGATACAGTAGATGACAACTGATGCACATAAAACTATATAGAGAGTAAACTGACGAAACCATCAAAGAAACAATTGAGATTGCTAATAATCTGAGTTAGATGTGGGAAATCAGGAAAGCCCTTACAGAGGAGTTTGCATCTAAGTTGATGCTTACGGGAATCTAAAGTTCCTAAGAAGTCGATATGAGGAAAGAATACATTTTGGCATAGATACAGGAAGATAGAAAATGCAAAGTTTTAGCACCCAGTTTAGGGAATTGGTGGTTTGTCTGGAACATTGAAAACGCAACAGGAAATCATACAAAATGTGGCTGGAAAAATGAACCAGAACCTCTATTATAGAAGACTTTCAATGACAAGCTGAGGCGTTTATATTTTATCCTGGAGGTGAGTAATAGGTAGATGCTGAATCCTGGAGCTACAGAGTGACGTGATCAGACTTTTGTTTTAGGAAGATTATTTTGGCAGTTATGCAGAAGATGGTTTGGAGACAGAAGAGAATAAGAGGAGGAAGAACAAGTTGCTCCTGATGTTTAACAACATCCTGAAAAGCATTAAATGGAAATCCAAATCTGGTGAGCTGTTTAGCAAATAGAATGAGCTATAGATTTTATGGGAGATAAAGGAAAATGAATACTTTGATGCTTTAATAACTTAAATTCTTAAATTTACTTTGTCTCTTACAAAAATGAAAATTTAATCTACCTTCTAAACATACCACCCATGTTAGGTCAGGCAAAATGCAAAGCAGCAGGGAAGTCTCAGTCACATGAGATGGACACAAGAATGTTCTCATGTTTCAGAACGTTCTTATAGGGCAGATTGTTCATATTCCTCCTTTGTAGTCACCTTTTTGAAGTACCTTGAGTAAAGTACCTCCCCTACACAGCATCTCAGAACCATGTACCAATCGAGATGGTCAATATTTTAGAGATCTAGGACAAACTACTCATTCTGTCAAAGCAAAACAGAATCCTAGAGTAGTTAAGTGACTTACAAAGTCCCTTCTATTTCAGGGATTCTATAATGAGGATGACTCAAAGTCATAACATTATACAAATAGAAGGGGAGGTGAAAGAAAAAAAAATTCAAGTAAATGTAACCTCCTTAAGGGCAGGTATTGCTTTCATTCATGTCTTTGTATTCCCAGTCCATAGCACAATTTCTGTCATACTGTAGATGCTTAATAATTATAAGTTGAGTTGATTGCTAATCTCAGAACCATATACCAATAGAGCTGACCAATATTTTAGAGATCAAGGATACACACATACGCGCGCACATATGTGTGTGCGCATGTGTGTGCAAGTGTGTGTGTATATGTTTCATAGGTAACACAGACACACACCTGTGTTTCACAGGTAACAATGACTACACCAGGTATAAGACAGGTGGAGACATGGGAGGGCTGCTAGCAGGTGTTCTAGCACAGGTTCACTCTCAACCAGGAAGACAGGAACAGAGATACAATAAGGTGTTACATAAACTAGCTTATTGTATTCTAGTCTTGTCTTTTCAAATGGGTTGCTGATAATGGTAGCACTAATTCCTATAGCTTTGCTAATCACTCTTCTCACAGGGGTGGGCAAGAACTCCTACAGATCCCCTAAACTTCAATGGTGGCAGGTTGAAGCAGGTACATGCATTCTTCTATGCATTACCCAAATCCCTACTTATTGACCAGTGCCTATTTGATTGATAAGGCAAGAGTCAAAGAAGATAACTTGCCAACATTAAGTTCATAGGTTAACTATAGAAATATCATCATTCAGCACAACCATAGTAAATAATTACATTGTCATCCCCATGTCTCACTGGGCAGTTACAGTAGGACTGTTTACAAGTCATGAGGCTGGAAACTAGAGATGGTTATGGCCATGGATTCTGGGAACCAGTATTTCAAAAGGAAGAACCAAATCCTTCTTACTCACAATACACACACACACACACACACACACACACACGTATGTGCATTTATATGTATGTGTGTATAAATACATATTTATTTTATTTAGTCATTTCAGATTTCAAGATATTTTTAATGAGACTTCTCTGGAAAAAAAAGAGATCAAAAATACATATTGCCTCAAATTCAGTATTAGATAGTTTGATACTACATATTATGATCACCTTACAGGAAATAATTTGTCATTCATAAATCTGATAATCTTAACAGTGATGGTCTCTTAGAAACAGATCTCAATAATGTGTGCAATAACATGCATATGTTCCATGAGAATTTATTTCTTCATTTTTCTCATGTGTCTACATAGCAAGTTGATTTCTTTCAGAACAAAGCAATTATCTTAACAAAAAGGGAACTTGCTTACAATACTTGAAAAAAAAGATTGACTTTCAAAGAGTAATTTGTAAGGTATGTTCATTCATTAAATTGGGGAGAGGGGAAATTTCACCAAGGTATTAACCAGGTATCAACAATGAAAAGATAAGGCAAGGCCAAGAGGAAAGTTGTAAATAGAAGACAACTGTCTGGGTTTTAGGTTTTTCTAGATTAGTTCGATCTTTTTTTCACCCCACCCCTGTTTCACTTCTCTCTCAAGATCTAATGGAAATGTGGTGGTAAAGAAATATGTCCCAGATTATGAGGAAATAAATTTGTCTAGATTTGGCCTGAGGTTTCTCTAGGCAACACAACAGACTGAATAATATTTAAATATAGATGGGAACTCCTATGAGGTACAAGTTGTTAAGGGAAACCCTAAAACAAAGACTGTCTTGGGAAGTTCTAAATAAAGGCCCTCTGTGTGTGTGTGTGTGTGTGTGTGTGTGTGTGTGTCTGAGTCTGTTTGTGTTTTCTACATGTTTGTGTTTGGAGAAAGAATTACTTAACTGAAACAAATTGGCCAAAAGGATACACAAATAATAGCTGACATTTATGGGATGTCTCACTTTAAGGTTTGCAAGGCTCAAGGGCTTTCCATACATTATTTAATTTGATCATTTTCTCCCAGATTAGAGGAAGTAAAGAAACAGAAGATTCCTTAAATGAAGGGCCATTAAAGATCACCTGTTCCAACAGCCTGATTGCAAAGGTGAAAACCACAACCAAAAAACATAGCTTGTGCCTTTCCAAGGTCGCAAAGCAGGTCACTGGTCGAGCTGATACTACCCCTCTGCCAATCATCTCTGGACTGACTGGGCTGGGCACTTTTAAATGCGTTATGTTGTCTTTAAATTTCATCATTCATAAATGAATGTAAAATAAAGCTAGGAGAGCACTGGATTTGGTAAGAAATTAAAGATGCAACTTAGGTTAGAAGTTTGCAGAGGTGGGATTCAACATTCATATGTGATTTCAGGAGCATCCCAAGTGATTTAGGGAGTACTTTAACTAATGGCTCCTCTATCTAGTCAGTGAATCCTCAAGTATTATTAAGCTGCCAGGCACTAAGCCAAGTGCTAGAGAGACAAAGGGAAACCATGACCCCTGACCTCATGAAGCTTCCATTCTAATGGAGAACACAATGCACAAACAGCTGTGCATATATGTGTACACAGATGTACATATGTACTATATACACACATACATACATATATATCAGAAAAATAGATATTATTGGAGTTGCATTTTTTAAAAACTTTAAGACCACCTTCATTTCCTATTTGTGTTATAGTTATCTATTGTAGGATTGTGATTAGGAGAGGAGATGAATCATTCATAGTGGTGGGGAGTTGTAGGGGGAGGTTACACACAAAAATGCTGTACCTTGAGGCAAACAACTCATATACTTAAATTAACCCTGGAAAGAACCACATTTCTTTGGGGTATAGCTTCCATTTGTGAGCATCCCCTACTTTCAAAATTAAATGCTTTCTGCTTCAATAATTGGAGAGTGTGTATTTTGTCTTCTCTTGACAACAAACCACAACTATCATTTATTAAATACCTATTATATGTCACACTCTGTGCTAGACACTGAGAATGCAAACAACTAAAGCAGTAAGCAGTTTCTCCCTTCTAGAAGCTCCCATTCTACTCCTACAAATGTTTTTTTTTTTTTTTATCCTCAAAGCACCAACAAACAGGAATTATAGTGCTTCTTTTACTGGCAGAAAGAAGATAAAATATTATTTGACCAAACCTTGTCAAATTATCAATCTCACTGAACTTGGTAAAGCTAAGGTGACACATGTTACAAGTCACATGAAGCATTATCTTTAGGAGTGGAAGAGTGATGTCTTAAGGCACTGAATCCTTCAGTTTTATTGCCACATGAATTTGATGTAACCAATTCTTAGCATCTCATATTGACACAACACATCTTCACAGGTTATTGACGAAAATGATACTCCAAGGCAAGTAAATATGGCCGTGTGACATATATACATGTCTTCAAATCAGGAGCCAAGTTTTGGATGTCTTATATACTTAAAACTTCTACCTGGGTCAGTAAATCCTGAGGTAGAGAAGACGTTTTAGAGAAGCCCGGTATTTTCAGATCTGTGATGTTTTTCTCATCCAAAAATGGCTAAGGTAGAAATGTAATAATGAATGACTGTAGATATAAATAACACAGGCCCATGTTTGCAATGTTTCCTTATTAACAATTTTTAATGTAATATCTCATCAAGAATCAGCAGATACAGAGTAGTACACTGTAAATGAGCCCTGTTTTCAATTTACATCATTTAGCTTAACTTGAAGATTACAAATGAATTTATCTGACATGAAACAGAATATTTTAGAGAATGGCTTTAAAAATCCTGCTGAAACCTTACTGTTAGCAAAAATCTGTCACTGAAGGACATAACCTTTTCTGTCATGATTGCAACTTCTCATTGCAAAATGAGAAAATTAAATCACTTGGGAATGCTACAAAAGACAGAAAACTTTAAACTAAATGCCACTCATAACACTACAAAGCTGAGTAAATGATGTGTTGGCTTTGATACAAGAAAACATCTACAGCATTATCTATCATTAAGTAGAAAAATCTGCCAGGTATATTTTTCTTACAATGATTGCTTCTTTTCTACAAGGCTGAGATTGAGTTGTTTAATTGGTAACTGACACAAATTCAACTTTAACGTAAACTTCATAGCCTATTTTCAAGATTCACAACAACTGATGACCCAGAATTTCCAAATCAACTAGCCATTTCCAGAACCTTACCCTTAACCCTGATCCACAGTCTTTACTACTTATCCATGGCTATTAGCAGGAGGCTCTATTTGCATCCAAAATTTAGATTTCTTTATTTTTTTGTTTGCTTTTAAAGCTTAATATACAGTTCCCCAGTTTCAGCTATGCTAAGATTAACTTCTTTTGGGGTGGGGGGTTGAGATTTATAAAACCAGATTAAAAACAAGACTGTAGCTTAGAGCAGGGATGGAGAATCTGTGGCCTTGAGGTCCTTTGAAAGTGTGGCGCTTTGAAAGAATCCAAACATTTAGTCAAAGGACTGCACTTGAGGACCTCGTGGGCTGCAGGTTCACCACACTCCTGGCCTAGAGGTTAAAGAAGAAACTGAACAGTGGAGTCAATAATGCTGGGCATATCTATTAAGGCAGTTTAATTTTGAAAGTGATGAGAAATGAATTTTCAAGTGATTTCAACAAGGGAAGATAACCGTGGTGTTTTGTTGTTGTTTTTTTTTAATAGATGGTTTTTAATACCATAAATGGCATTTTTAATAATCATAGAATGTGATTAACTTCCAGCAAACAAGCCAACTTTCTTATCAGTAAAAAATATGTAAGAGCCTGATCTATATACATATCATGGATATCCTTGATGAAATATGAGAAAGGAACTGGCAAACTTTCCAAGAAATTCTTTGTAGTAGACACACACTAGCACAATCACACAACTGTCTGAGACAGTTAAGATAGCTTTAAAAGACAGTCCTTATCACTTTTAAAATCATATTCCCTTCTGTGCATATTTTAAATTATATGAAGAAAAAATGTCACATCCTCCCTTACTTAGTTTCCTCTTTAAGTATTATGCTGTGCTCTTTCTTTTCACTTAGTTTTGGAACTGTTATCAAGAAATTTCAAATCGCTATGTAGTTGTGACTAGGGAAGTCTACAATATACTTTAAAACAAATAGAGTGAAGGGATGCAAAGTCTCTTTCACTTTGATCATTGTTTTTTGAGTACATGGAAATTTATCTCAATAAAACAAAATACAATCATAAAGACTTTCCTCCAAGGAAGTATATCCCATGTATATGTGAACATCATATAGGATTCCTCAACAGATGCAGATGCAGACAAAATTTTATTCTATAATCATCTGATTATTATAATCAAGCCAGGAATAAAATAGTCAGACATATTTCTAATAAAGGAGATTAGCAATGTCATGTTAGAGCTCATATAGTTCAAAATGAAGAAGGATTCTCTATGGCTGTTGACATCTTTCAAGATGATCTTGTTTGGGAATTATATTGCACTCATTAGATTAAGCCCAGGTTCCACAGAACCTCCTCAATGATATCTACAATTACTCAAAAGAGAATGTAAAAGAATCTACACAAAGTAAACAAATGGATGTAAAATGCCCACTACACTTTCTATGTCATATAACTGAATGAGCAGAGTTCTAATTTTAATACTGGAAAAACACTGTAAGTAGACTATCAGACTCAGAAAAGAACAGAAACAAAAATGATCAGTTGATTTGAATTCAGGAATTCATATAGTGGTTTAAAAAGCCCAAACTCTTCCCTGGTACCTTTGCATTTATGGACATGCACCACACACATACACACATGCACACACACAGACACACATAAACTTATACATCTTTTCTTTTAACCAATCATATTCTCTTGGAAATATAAGACAAAGGTGCAAATAATGAAATACCATAAACTCCGAAAAATAAAAAAAAATTGTACTAAGTTAATGGAAGTTAAATATATGGAAAGCAAAAGTAGATAAAATTTATTATCAGTGATGACTTGAATTCAAAAAATTATGTAAAAGACATCAAAGATATCAGTCAGGAATCACATGATTGAATATCATAGGATGAGAAGGCATGGGTGGTATGCCCATTGAGAATACTGACTTGGATGAGGTCATAGATGCAATGAAGTAGGCTAGTAGAATTATATGACCATAATCTGTACCCAGATGGGACCACAGTACAAAACCACTCATTTTACAGATAAGGAAACTGAGGTCTACTGAAATGAAGTGACTGTCCAAGTCCACACAACTAGTGTCAGAGTTAGAATTACTCCAGAACTAGAGCTCAATTAAACATATTTTTAAAACACTTTTCCATTTCCATATTTGAAGAGGTATGTTCCAGAAGAAAACAATACATTTCATAAAAGAAAACCTAAAAGATCATTCAAAATGTGAAAATTTAAGTAAAATGAGATGGGGACCTTTTAAAATTTCGATTTAGAAAGCATATTTATAAGATAACAAGTAGGATAAAACTTCAATATTTGAATGAAGATAATTGAGAATTTTTAAATATTTAATAAGGATCACAGATTGAGAGCTGAAAGGGGCTTTATAGGCCACTGAATCTAACGTCCTCATTTTCCAAATGAGAAACCTGAGTCATATAGAGGTTTAATGATTTCTCTTGGGTCATAGACTAGTTAGTAAATGTCCGAGGCTGAATTTAAACCCTGATCTTTCACACTCTAGCTATAGTATTCTATCCAGTATTCCCTCTTGCCTCCAGCCATGCCTAAATATTTTTGAGCTTTCTATGAGAAAATTAATTTCTGAGCTCATTAAGAATATGGAAAGAAGGTAAATTACAGAGGCAATGTTTCACACACTCTCAAGCACTTAGATTCGGTATCTCAATGAAATAATTGCTAACAAAGATATGCCATGCTGACAAATTCATTAAAGAAGGCTCCCTAACTATCTGTACTAGATTTCTACTTGTTATCCTAATTTTAATTACTATATTTCAAAATAAAGGTATCTTTTATTTTGAAAAAAATATCTTTTTTTTCTTTCTTGCTAATTCATGGCCTTATGATTTTTTCCTCTATCCAATTGTATGAAATGACCTAATGTTAATTTCATTATTTTAAAGCATAAGAAAGCATCGATCACAAAATGAGAGAAAATTATATTATCTGGATTTGAAATAAAAATTAAGTATAAGCTGATTTCAAATAGTTGTGTATAATTATCATCCTTTGTGACATGGTTACATTAAAACATTACAATGGAGAAAGTTTCTATGGCTGCAAGTCATTATTTCCTAGTAAAATAATGACCTGTAACTTGACCATTTGCAACAACTTGCGGCTAGGCAAGAATTACCTGGTCTGATCCCCTTAAGTGGCATGATCAAATCCAGTCAATAATGAAAAGTGAATCATTAAGGTTTTATACTCCCCTTGATCTGTGCAAAAAAAAAAAAAAATGATCTATTAGCACCAATGTATAAGGAACTATCCGTTCCCTAATGTTAGAAATTGTCTCACTATTAATATAATTAATTTTGTTCATTGGCAAACGCAATTTGGAGAAGTGCATGAGGCCTGTATTATATTGCTAAGCCATTTGAATCTATTTTTTGAAGATTAACATGTTTATTACTTCTAAAGTTTCATTTTTCTATTTTACGGTAAATATTCTCAAAAATTATTAAAATACAAAGATATATACATCTAGTATGAATACTCTAATATGTTAAAAAAAAAAAGTACTACTCCAGAATAAGTTTATTCATAGCTGTGATTTATTGTAGGAAATGTTTTAAGTAGCAGGTTAGGGAGGTCTAGAGTTGGACTTTTATCAATATATGGAAATTTCAGTTTGTAAATTCTCTCCCACAATGCAGGTGAGCAATTCATCTTTAATTAATAACCTATAAGCTTGCCCAGAGAACTGTAAAATTAGTTTGACCATATTTATCGTTAGTATACATCTAAGGCAGAATTTGAACCCATCTTCCCATCTTTATGGATAGGTCTCTGTCCACTATCTAACAGTAGGCAATGCTCAGTAAAGGTGGAAGACTGTCATTTAGATTCCATTGGCATGTTTATAAATGTTAGGTCAGTTTTTGCTGGTCATTTTCCATCATCCAAAGATATTGATTTGCTTTAGTTTTTGACTGGTCCTTGAGAGATATTTGAAGATAAAGAATAGTTCTTTCAGTTAAAGGCCTAGACTAGAGGGCATCTTAAATTCTACCTCAATGGATTATCTTGATAAGCTAAATGCTGAATTAAAGAAGACACTTAAAAGTGATCCATTTTTACCAAATGACAGTAAGGTCTAAAGTGTAAAAAGGTTTACTGTGAAAATTAGAAATGGGTTCAATAAAGATTTAGATTATTTAGTGGGTAAAAGGAGCATAGCAATTTATAAACTAGTGATATTTCAACAGTATATCAACATATAGAGAGTGTTCCCAAAGTCTGAGACCTGTTTTAGGCTTCAAAAATTTGAAATTACACTCGGACTTTTGGACACCTCATATCTATATTTATCTTTGAAGGAGACCATTAGGCTTATTGAATAATGGATGAAATATGTTGTATCATTTCTCAGGTTCTTACTACATGAACTGAGGTACAGAATGCTTGTTTCAAGCTTTCATTTTTTCTAATTCATTTAACTAAAGTATTTTACTCTCCCTAAGCTTCCCAATCATTGATGGCTCTACTGTGCTTTGGAAATGAGTCAATAAAGTTATTATTTACAAACAAGCTATTTCCAACTTAAGGGCAACAAGTATAGAGGAAAGGAAGGCAAATTGAGTCAGGAGGTCAGTGTCCTGGTTCTGCCTCTTACACTAAGTGTCTATTCAACCTTGGGCAATCATTTTTCCTTTCTGAGTTTCTGTTTCATAAATTGTAAAGTGAAGGTAGTTGGACTTAAGTCTATCTACCACTCCCTGGCACCCTAGCAATGTGATTTCTAAATAAATTTGTATGCAGAAACAGCCCAAGATGATGAAGAAACTCATAAATTTTTACCAAAATCAATTTTTGCCTCATCATCCACACATATAAAAATTGAATTAAAATTACCGCATTCCTTCCTTTTTTATGACATAAGCATATTTTGCTATTTAAAGAATGAAGTAAGAGTCTCTAAATCACTTTGGGACATTTAGTGATTATAAATACAAGATGTTGTTTTTAAGAATAAACTTGATTTTAGTTTCAATTGTCCACCAAATCTTTTCTTTCTAATGTTTATGTTGAGATAGAGCTCTTTTTTCTTCCTTTTACAGATGTTTAGATTCTGAAATCCCCTGAGGTATAAAGGGCCTGCATATCCCATCTGCACTAACAAGTGATTGGAATTCTATATAAAGCAAAATAATAATACATCATTAACTCTACCAAATATTTAGCCCTCCATATGTTGTTTCTGCTCCAGATCATTCTAACATTGTGCTATAAAAATATTGTTCAGAATAAATAATAGATAAAAGCAAACAGTCATATTTCAGTTTAGATGGTGCTCAGGATTTTTGTTGCTGTTGTTATTTGGAGAGGGACATATTTTATTTGCACGAGGTGATTTAATACCATGTTCTCCCACCTCTCTGGATGTCTTCTTGCCTGTGTATAAACTGACGGAGCATACTTCCCTATGCACTCTCAGTTTAAACGTGGTTTTCATCATGAAGTGTAGTTTGCAGAGGCCCACCAAATCTTTCATTGGTTCTAATAGTATGTTTGGCATCAAATTGAGATTAATTCAAGATGCACTGAAGAAACTGCCTATATGTCTCCCTGATTGGACATTAATCAACAGTGTTGGAACACTAAGCAAACTCCATTTTTTTCTACCCTGTGTGCAACTGCATAAAGGCCCAATTTTGCTGGAGAGTTTAAATGCAATTTTATGTTTAATTTCATCATTTAATATATAAATCAATTGTTAAGCAAAACCTATATGCATTTTATTACCTATAATAACACAACAAAACCCAAAGGTGAAATGAACTCAAAATGAGGAGTCTTAACAAAAAAACAGTACAGAAAACTAAAGAAAAGAAAAGAAAATTTTCTTGGTGCCAGATACTGCCCCCAAACAATGGTAGTGAAAATAAAGTGGAATTTTATAATGCAAAAGAGAAAACCTGGCTCTCAAATTTGGGTAATGTGTCCTGAGGATGGTCAGGTGAACTGTATGCTGTAAGGCTGTTTTAATTTCTAAGCTTTATCTTTAAGATAATATCTTGTTTTTTCTGTTGTTTATATAGGGCAAGATAGGACTTTTGCCTTGTACATATGCCATTTTGTCATTCATTTTATGAGAGATCAAAAAAGTTATGCAATGGATTAGTAAATGAAAGGGTAAAGAGGTCAAGGTATTGAGAGTAAGTAAATGATACCAATGGGAATATGAGCTTTGCTAGAAATACCATGTTGTAGGCTTGGATTTGGCAGAGTTTGAGACCCATCTATTTTGCTATGAAATATAAATGTAAATTTGCCTGGGAGGGAGGGGAATGTTAATATTTTTCTTATTTGATGATGGCTTTAGAGTCCAATAGTGTTCACTAAAGGCAACTATTTTAGATGCTTATTTTTCATAAAATTATATAAACTAGAATTGGAAAAAGTCTCTCTGGTCTGACTATTCATTCTCATGAGACCAATGTTGACAATATCTCCCTACAACATGTGTGTGTGTATGTGTGTGTATGTAGATATTTTATCCAGAAAATTCTTAAATTTTCCCAAATGTTCATGCTTTTAACCTTTTATATACATGCTTATATGTTTCCATTATTTTAATTAGTCTTTAAGTATTAAATTATATAATATATGCATTAATTAATTTTATTTTATTTTAATTGAATTTCATTAAATATATAAGATTGCCACCTACTCTATCTGATGACTTTTATAAGAAGTTATTTACTGCTCCCCAAACAAAACTATATAATGCACTAGTTTGGGCATTACTTTTCACCAGTTTCTTTTGAATACCACAGAAGCTGCCCAGTTATTATTACATGAGTTGGAGTCTTCATTAAAGACAAAATGCAGTCATGGAGATAGCGAAATTCAGGAATGAGATCCCCTCCAGAACTCTTCATCTTTTAAATTGATGACTTACTATAGTACCACTAATCCTACTGGATCCAGATGGCTCAGGAGGGGAGAGTGAGGCTGGTGACTTTGCACAGCCCTCCCTCACTCAAAACAAAGTCAAGGGCAAGGTATGTCATTGTTTCCCTCATGTCATGGTCTTCAAAAACAAAGGACAAACACTGATCTGTGAGTAGACCAAGTTGCCTGAATGGGAACTCAGCTATCTGGGTAATAGCTCATCCACTCCCTTCTGTCACCCCCTTTCCTTCTCCTCTCCAAAGGAAGGTAAATTTGGGTGGCCAGAGGACACCCAGTTAACTTTGGGTGTACTGGCCAGGTTTCTTTTTTTCTTTCTTCTTTCCATCTTTCCGTATTTCCGTCTTTCCTTCAGTTCAAGTATAGGAAAGCTCGCCAATAGATGAGAAATGACTTGGCAGATTCAGTCCAGAAAATAAGGGGGAGGGGAAAAGTCTTTAGCCCTATGAGTCATCCATCTGCTTCTCTAGTGACAGTGGCAAAGAAAGAAATAGGCATGACGGAGGCATAATTTTTAGAATACTCGAAATACTGACTTAGCTATTGGTGCTATAAATATGAATTTTACTACCCCCCTCAAATTCACATGCCATCAAGAAACTGAACTGATTTCAACTTTCTTACAACAAATGAGACCAGAAAACAAAAGGAAGTGGATTCTAAATGGACTGATGTCTTGTAGGGCATCTTAAGAGCTACAAACAAAAATATGTTTCCTTGGTTTTCTTATAAGTCAAAACATAATGAGTGATATGACATATTTGATGTCTACGTAGTCATGACTACCACAAGCACACGCAAAAAAGATTGCCATAAATATAAGTTCAATATCTGAATCAACATATATTGCAGAGGATGGAATGACTAGATAGCACTTTAGATACAATGCTGGGACTGGAATCAGTTCAAATATGGCCTCAGACACTTACTAGCTTTGTGACCCTGGGCAAGTTACTTAACCCTATTTGCCTCAGTTTCCTTATTTGTAAAATAGGGTTAATAATAATACCTACTTCCAAGGGTTGTTGTGTGGATGAAGGAAAATAATATGTGCAAAGTGCATAACACACTGACTGGTATATATTAAGGGCTTTATAATTTTAGTTATTCTCAGTAGTAATAGAGAAATTCTTAATATTAAAGACCTCTAAATTTTAAAATACTATTTGTTAATGAGAAGTGAAATATTTTGGTGGATTAAGAGCTAGCCTCAAAGTCAGAAAGGCAAAGATTCAAATCCTGATTTGGAAATATATTGGCTATATGACTCTAGTTAAGTCACTGACACTCTCAACAACCTCAGCATTTCATGAAGATCATACATTGCAGAGAAGTTGCTGATAATTCATAGAAGGAAGGTCCTCAGTAGGAGTTCCTTAGTCTACTGAGGTCAGCTCAAGTCCAAAGAAATAATAAAATGGATTATTTCAATGCAAATGTGGCTAAATGAGATGACAGGTTAAAAAAAGGTTGGAAAAATTGTGTTTTCTTTAAGTTGAAAAATATGGCCTAGGATTGGGAAAAAATCAAAAGACTTAGAGACTATATAGAAGTCATGCATATCTATCTATCTATCTAGCCATCTGCCTATCTAATATAGAGAGATAATTATACATATATATGAACGTACATATGTTTGTATATGTATACATGCATATACAACTATATGTGAGTTATACTATATACATATATACATGCATATGCATATACATACATAAATATGTGCGTGAGTGTGTGTGAGAGAGTGTGCGTGTGTATGTGTGTGTGTATAACTCTCTTTAAGAAGCTTAGGAAGTACTGGACATGGTAAGAGTCAAATAACAACACCAAAATAAAATGAAATTGATTGTCTTTTGACAGACAATTAATGGTCAACAATGTGGGAGCCATTTCTAAATCAGCTGTTTGTGTGTAATCAGACCATCGACTTGTTAGAGCATGTTAGATCAAAATCAATATCAACTTAGGGGGAAAAAGTGAGAGACTGCAGGATACATAAATTAAGCAACTCAACCCTTCCTCATATCCTATCTGTTGCCAAAAGCTGAGGAGTCTCCCGTTAAAACATTTCTCATGTCCTTCACCCTTTTGCTCATTCATATAGCCTAACTCTCCCTTGGGCACTCATCCTCTCCTGCCTAAACTACTGAAATAGGCAAATTGTTCTCCTTAGCTAGGGTCTCTCCACTCTTCCACATGGCCAGCAAACTAATGCTACTAAAGGAACACAGGTCTGTCTACCTATGATGGGTTACAAAAGAAATAAACAGCTAAAAAAGCCACTTCATTGACTTCTTATCATATCTAGGATAAATGTAAAGTTTTCTAACATTAAAAGTCCTTAAAAACTGGCTACCATCTATTTTTTCCTTCATATTTGTCACCTATTTATTAGCCCTACATACTTGGTTACCCTGTCAAATTGTCCTAGTTGCTGTTTTCCCAATGACACAATCTACCTTCCAGTTTTGCTTCTTTCTACCATCATTCCTTCATGTGAGAATGTTCTTTTATTTCACTTTGACCTTGTTGGATTCCATGGCTTCATTCAAATCACAATTCAAGGGTCATTTCCAAGAGGAAGCTTTTTATAATATGTCCTAGTTATTGGTGCTCCCTACCCCACCCCCCACACACATTCTGCCTTGGAAATACTTTTTAACTTAGTTTGTTTATATTTTTCTATACTTACATCAACATTTGTTGCTCCCTATTCCACCCCTAATAGTATATAAATTCCTTTTGGATGGGTGGTTTCATTCCTGTCATTGTATCCACAGCATCTATCATAACGCCTAGAAAACAATCACTGTTCATTAATGTTTGCTTAATTAAATTGAAGTCTTCTACAGGACTTTACAGTTAGAGTGTCATTAGTAGTCAAAGTGAATTTTCTTGTTATCTCTACACTCAAAGGCTAGCCCACATACTACTGTTTACTTGGTCTTATATTCTAAGAATCATACATTCTCAAATTTAGAATGAGAATAGAACCTTCCCTACAGCATCCTTAACAGGTGGTCATCTAGCCTCTGCTTGAAGATTTTTCATTTATAGGAAACCTGCCATTTTCCCAGGACAGCCCATTTCAATTCTGAACAACTTCATTTTACAAAATAACTTTTATTTAAACATCTTATTATACTCATAATGAACCTACTTTCTAAAATAAAAAGTATTAAATAAAACCAACTGAGACACTATCTGCAACATTCTGTACCCATAGTCCTCTGCCTAATTCTCTATGGAAAAGGAAGGAAGTTTGTTTTTCTATCTATTCTGTAGGACCAATATTACTACTATAATTACTCACAGCTTCAATTCCTAGTAGCCGTGTTCATTTATGTCATAGTCGTTGAATATAATGTTTTCCTTGTTCTGCTTTCTTTATATAATTTCAAATAACATCTTTACAAGTTTCACTGATTGTTTTTTAATACAATAACATTACATAGTGTTCAGATACCATGATTTGTTTAGCCATCCTCAAATAGATTAGCATACAGTTTTGTTTTCAGGTTTCTTTGTTTTATTAACACACACACGTACATATTGTGGTCTATGACAATTTTAGCATATGTGAAGATCTTCTTTTGTCTTTAGCTTCCTTTGGGCTAGCCATTTTGTGTGGGAGGGATAGATTGGGGGTAGTGGTGAGAGTGGTGGTGGTGGTAAGGGAATCACTAGGCATTTGTCACTTTTCTTAAATAATTCCAAATAACTTTCCCAAATTGTTGTACTAGTTCCATTGACTGCATTAGCATTGCCGGTTTCCCATATCCCCTCCAACACTATTTTGATACTTTATCTTATTTCCCAATTTGATGAGAATGAGATGAAACTTTAAAAGTCAACTTTTAGGAAGAATAACCATAAACTAAGTAAAAACCTGTCTCTCTACAAATTAAACTCATAATTCCCAATTCTCCCTGCTGATGCCAAGCAAGACCTTCTTCATTTGAATATCCTTCTTCATTTGAAGATCTTTGGAATACTTGAAAGTAATTTATCCCTCCCCCATCCCTAGCCTCCTCTATTCCAAGTTTTGTCTTTAAGGTAGGAAGTGATCTGAATTTAACTCTTTTGTAAAAAAAAAAAAAAAAGGTTTACCAAAAACCACCTGAGAAGTTGAATAGAAGTTCCTTAAGGGCTTATCAAGGGATTAAAGGAATATTTCGGTTTTGTATCTTCAGGGCCCAGACCAAAAATTTATTACATTCCTACTATACATCTGGATCTGTGATAGACCTTGGGAGTGCAGAGAGAAACAATAACTGCTTTTGAACTCAAGGAGTTTACATCCCAGTGGAAGGAAATCAAGTATAAACCAGAATACGAATATGAATATGAATACAAACAAAGAGGTGTGGGGGGGAGAAGACTAGAGGGGAGGCGAAGGGAAGAGAGGGGGAAGATAGGATTTCCTATAGGAGGTGGAAATTGAGCTAAACCTTAAAGGAAGCTAGATATTTCCAGAGGCAACAATTCTTTAGAATTCCTAGCTGAAGGCAGAAAGGAATTTAGATATGGGAGTGGGGAGATCAAAACAAAGGCTGAGAGAGAGAACAAAGGATCATAGATTTAGGGCTAGCTAAAGAAAAACTTAGATGTCAGTCATTCCCTCTCCCTCATTTTTATGTGAGGGAACTGAGATAGTGTTTTTGTGTCTTAGCCATGGACACACAGCTAGTAAATATCCATGGTAGCATTTGAGTCCAAGTCTTCCTGACTCTCAGTCTGCTGCCATGTCCACTACATGGAATATTGTATTTGTGAAACAGGGAGTAGGTGAGGATGCCAGTATCAGTATTGAATGTTACCTTAGAAATCAAGTCTTATCCCTTCATTTTTCAGATGAGGAAACTGATGAACATAAAAGATAAATCATACCTGAAGGTTCAGAACTATTATTACATTTGTGGGGCTGAGATAAGAACCCAAGTTCTGTAGCATCAAACTGATCTCTTCCATTAGATCCTGCAGCCTCTCAATAGATTAGTGTTTGAACTGAGACTATTAAAAACTTCAGCTCTTGTCCACATTAATGCTTGTATTGTTTCGTCAAGCACATTTCATTTTATAATTCTGTGATTTTTTTAGAAGTTAGATGCAAGACTTTACATTTACTTCTATCAAACTTTATTAAAATGGGTCCATTGCTTCAAAATATCAAACCCAGAGACTACTGCCTGTGCAAATAGGAGTATTAACATTGCCTCTTCTAAAAGTGTGGGAATTCTGTGATGATGGACATAAGGTATTAGATATTTTATAGTCTGAGTAGTATCTTCATGCCAAGCCCCTAGAATAA
This sequence comes from Bettongia penicillata ogilbyi, assembly GCA_023548195.1. Lineage (NCBI taxonomy): Eukaryota > Metazoa > Chordata > Mammalia > Diprotodontia > Potoroidae > Bettongia > Bettongia penicillata. Next base: position 15,627,960 of record JAJHZJ010000090.1, read on the forward strand.
GTCTGGATACTTGATGATTGACAATGAAATCTTTTAGTCAATTTAACTTCTATAATGAAATGTTCCTTTTCAATTGATAGGAGCAGATGGGATATTTATAGGCAAATATCTAGGTGAATGTTGTTTCAATTAAGTTGTCTTGAATATTACCTATTTTTTAATATTACTAAAAATCACATCAGCAGAAATAAATGTCTCTAGAACTGTACTATTCTTAGCCTAACAACTCTAGAGGTATAATTCTAATTAGCCATATCTATAAGAAAGTTTGAATTGTTTATTTCAACTTACTTTGAAGATCTCTGTAATTGTGATATGAGAGTCCCACCCTTTTTTAGGAATTTCTATGTTTATGTGTGTGTGTTTATATGTGTATGTGGTTGTTTTTCCCTTTTTCCTCTTCTTTTAGGCAGATTTTCAATAACAGGGCAATTAATCTAATAGTTACGCTACCTGCAGATAGGAATGTCTAGAGAAACCCAACCTCCTGCAGTATATTATTACTACATTTGTGATATGATTTGTAATGAGAAAAATAAATAGCAAAAGCATATGATTATTTCTGTAATTTAACTTACATTTTCTAAAACTGGTAATAACCAGGGTAATTTAGATCCCATAAAAGAGATAGAGATGCTCGGCTGAATCTAAAATCAAAGCCCACGAAAACCTTTTATATGCAATATAATCAGCCATGTTTAATACAAGCATCTGCCAATCTAATCTGATAATTCTTGCCCACGTTGTATTTTTGCCCAGTTGGCATGTTTTTATGCAGCAATTTATATACAGCACTGGATCAGCATATATGGGGGTATACAACCAGCTGCATCCTATTATATCATTTACAAAAATGTTTGACAAAGAAAACTGCTTCCTAATGAAATATGAAAGAGATTCAAAGATAAACCTGTTAGTCCATTTGATGGTAGAATGCAAGGCCAAACTCCGTTCCACCAAAACCAAGAGCAACAGTTCTTACTCAAAATTACCATGGCCTTTCAATAGTAGATGTTGAACTTCTGAATGAGCCTTCAGCTGTAAACGGACTCTGTAGCAGAAGAAAACAGTAGCTATCTTACTCCTGATCCCCCAAGAGAGGGTCGTTCTGCAAATGGCTTTCTGGTTTTGTTTTTTTCAGCCTGAGGTTTGTGGTTAGTTGTAAACAGTGGTGGTGAATTACAATGTGCAATCAGTAACTCAGACTGTGTAGCAGCTGCCAGCAGTTTTGATGCAGTTTCTACCCCCTAATTTCTATGGCAATTATATGATTTTGTGTGTGTGTGTGTGTGTGTGTGTGTGTATGTGTGTGAGTGAGTGTGTAGGGAAGGGTGGAAAGAGGTCAAGGTCAAATAATACAATGATATAAAATGGGCATGGCTACTGATGTCCTCATTGGTAACGTCAATAATGTACGTAGTGCCTGAAAGTTGGCCAAGCATTTTACATAAGTGATCTCACTTGCAACTTAGACCTACACTGTGGGAAAAAAAAAGTGTAGTATAGGTACTTATAATCCATGTTTCACAGAGGAAGAAACTGAAGCTCTGAAAGTTAAAAATGACTTGTACATGACTACGAAATACCAGAAGTCGCATTGGGATCCATGGATTCCTGCCTCCAAGTCCTCTGTCCACTTTATGAGATTTCCTTTCTTAGTTTCATGGCATATTACTTGCTTATCTTTTTATAACTAGAGCACTGAGAGTGGGGGCAGAAGGATGAGATGTGGAGAAGAAGGAAAGAGTTTCCACTAGTAGAGAATCAGTCTTTGTATGACTGATAATTGGAACTTTTGTGCACTCTCTCCTTGGTTAGCAATGTTAAGAGATTAGACAGTTATCTCTGATCTGTACATTTAAATTCTAAATTATAATTTTATAAGAACAATTAAGGATTTATCTAAATATTTCATCTTGAGAAAGTTGTTACGTGATTTCATTCTTCAATGATTTTCTGCCTTTTGCTCTTTCCCCATGTCTTCATGCTATCCCTCCAAGTTGTCCTCCCAGGAAATGAGGGAAATCCCATACTTTCCAAATATAAGGAGCTATGGGAACATAGATTTAGAGATCATCTATTGCAGACGCATGTTACAGATGAGGGGAAAAATGAGGCCTAGAGAGGTTAAATACCTTTCCTAAGGTGGTTGTTGTTTAGCCATTTCCAGTAGTTTGAGTCTTTGTGACCCCTTTTGGGGTTTTCTTGGCAAAGCTACTGGAGTGCTTTGCGGTTTCCTTCTCCAGCTCATTTTACAGATGAGGAAACTGAAGTAAACAGGGTTAAGTAACCTACCCAAGATCACCCAGCTAGTAAGTATCTGAGGCCAGAAGATGAGTCTTCCTGATGACGGGGCTGGCACTTTACCACCTTGCCTAAGGTCACATGAGTGCTAAGCAGAAGAACCACAAATTGAACCTGTATCCCATCACTATAAACTCAGTGCTATTTTCATTATCTTATGCTATGCTAACTTAGCTGAACCATGTCTCATTCTTTTAGGATTATGTATCTATTCCCCATGCTTGGGAAGCTGAGAAATTGAGTGTTTACTCTAGTGTGATTATAAGTTATTTTTCTTTATTCCTTCCTTTCATTTAAAAAAAAATGTTTAAAGCTTTGAATAATTTCTCAACAGAAATATGGATCCCATGAGTATGAATTCCCTACCTCTTACATTGAGCAATGGATGATAATTTGGGTCACTCAGTTAATAGGCATTATTAAGTGCCTACTGTGTACCAGACACTTTGCCAAAGGCTGGGGATACCAAGAAAAGACAAATGACAATTTCTATCCTTCAGGATCACAATCTAAAGGGGGAGACATATGCAGATAACTGTAAAATGAGCTACATATAGAATAAATAAGAAATACTCAACACTGGAAAGGCATTAGCATTGAGGAATTGGAAAAGGTTTGGTATAGAAGACAGGATTTGAAGGAAATCAGAGTAGTTAAGAAGATGAAGAGGGAGAACATTCCTAGGCATAGAAGACAAATTAAAACAATCAGTCAGGTGATCAGTCTTGTTTAAGGAACAGCAAAGAGGCCAGTGTAGCTAGACAGAAGACTAGAGGTAGTGGGCTGGGAGGGGAGGGTATAAGACATTAGAGAAGCAGCCACTAAACAGGGGAAATTTAAAGAAAGATAAATGAGAGATTAAGGATGATTCAGTGGGCAATTTGTTGAAAAAAAGAAATTGCACATAGAGAGGGATTAGTTTTACAAATAGAAGGGTTATCTGTTCATGTGAGATAGATGTGAAGGAGGAGAATATGGTAGAAGGTGACTTTTGGGTGATATAAGATGAAGAAAATGGGAGAAGAAGGAATGCTCTGTGAATGGCCTCAATTTTTTTCAGTAAAATATAAGCTAAAGGTCTCATATCTAGGAGGGTGGCGATCTCACAAGCAATGGGAAGTTTATGGGAAGATGAAAAGATTTGGAAGAGCTTGTGTGGAGAATGGTATAGTGAATTAATTTGGAGCATGTGAAAGAATTGCCTTGCAAAACCAAGGACCCAGTTGAGGTTATGTAACATAAATTTATCAACTGTCCAGTGATTTTTCTCACCTTTATATAGGAGCAAAAGTAGCAGATGGTAGGAGGTCCAATGCTGCGGCTTAGAGGGGGAAAATGAACAGTATAATAGGAGGGCAAGAAGAGAATGGGTTAGATTCGAAATGGTTCACTAAGGGTTCGAAATGGGGAAAGGGCACCATATCCACTGCAGGGCTACCTGCCCAGCAGAGAACTGAGGAGTCAGAGGATCAGAGGTAGTAGTGTGAATGAAGAGCCAGGTTAGGTTTTGAAAGTCAGAAAGGAGAGGCAGAATGACAGCAGGCAACAGATAAGAGAAACTCAGAGTTCCCAGATATAGAAGTGTAGCATTTATGAATGATAATGTGATCAAGAGTATGATTATTGCGTGTGGCTAATGTGGTGTGAAGGGAGATCAATTCAAATGAGTAAGTTGAGGACCTGGGATTTTAGAGTGTTAGAGGGAGTGTAAATATGCGTGTGGAAGTCCCCTAGTTCAAGGGTAGAAGTTGGGGAGAAGAGAAAGACTGTGAGACAGAAACTGAACTCATTTAGAATTAAAGGGGCTATCCTGGAGATCTGTAGACAATAGCTTCTAGAATTATGGTTGGCTGGTAGATACAGATTGAGTGAAACTAAAAGGAGGAAAGGTTACTGAGTGCTGGTGGCAGGGGAAAAACCCAGAAGTGGCAATGGGGAGCAAGAAGTATTCTATCTCCCTCACCTCAAACAGTGATTGCGAGTCTGGGTATGAATGAAAGTGTAGCCAGTGCTAGAAAGGGCAGTCAAGGAGACTGTGTCTTCAGAAGGAACCAGGTGTCAGTGAGAGCCAGAAGATGGAATGAGTGGGATTTGAAAAGACGTAAGACAAAAATTAGTGTGTTGCCTATTAGAGAAGAAATTCCTAGGAACACAGCACAGAGGGAAAGGAATGGATAACTTTGAGGTGGGCACTAGAAGACATGAGGCTTTGTGAGGGTGGGATGAAAGGAATCGGAATAAGTTACAGGGCATTTGGAGAATTGGGCTTGAATGATGGGGTTTGAACGATCTAAGGGGTTTCAAAATCACTAGGATAGGGAGTATGACTATGGAGGAGTTTATTAATCATTAAGGGACAATTAGATAACTTTTCTAATATCCACATGCTTTTGACCTCAAGGTAAAAAAAAAAATCTTTGCAGAGACTTGGGCACAAGTACTTGAAGCAGAAGGAATGATCTGCATTCATTCAATGCATACAGGTCTTTCTCAATGTTTCATAACATATGATGATGATGATGATATAATAATGATAAAATATAACATCACTATCATCACCACTTATAGTAACAATAAAAATAATACAATATAACCAGTAGAATGATATCAAAGCAAAGAAATTAAATAAATTTAGCATTCTCTGTGATAGGTAGTAATAAGCATTTTCTCTCATAGTATTGGACAGAAAGTATAAGAAACATTTTTGAATCTGCACACAAGAGTATATTTCCAAAGCAAGAACAATAGTGGAAAAATGGAAGTTATGAAGATATATCCGCATCAAGTACCATCATGATGTATACAACTTGAGAGCTATTTTAGATCTACAGAAAGGCATTAGAAGGTTATATTAATATGTGACTAATATATATGCATATGTGTGTACATATGTACACATATACATATATAATACATTTACACATATAAAATCTATATTTTATGTTACTCAATTAAAGCAACAAAGATACATAAAAAAATAGAATCCAGAAAACAAAACTATATCAGAATGTATAAATTCCCTTAGTCAGCAATTTAAAACCGTCAAAGCTTTAACTGTCAAAATAAGGAAGCAGTGCAGAGTGAAGATTAAAATAAACAAGAACTACTCCAGGTGCTCAGAACTCTTTTATTAAAAAACTGAAGGAGAAAAAGAAAACAATGAAGAAGGACGGGGAAAATTTTTGGTCACATCTATGGTTATAACCATACAATACAATTTCAAGTTGGATCAAATGAAAACTAGGAAATACCATCAATATATAAACAAAAGGAAAGATCTCAAAGAAGTGACTTAAACTGGCTTTAAAAAACACTAGGCAATGGTGAAACTGGAGAAGATCCATAATTTTTGGCTCAAATGCTTCACAGTAGTGTGTCAATTACTAGCAAGACACTTTTTCAGCTTCACCATATGAAAGTCTAATCCCAACTTCCTTAACAGAAAATATTACCTATGTTTCCCAAAGCTGATTTCAACAGTAATTCCTCCAAACATTGGCCATTTGTGGTACTAAGTATTTTAGAACAGTGTTGTCAAAATCAAATAGTTGTACATAAGAATTCCTGCAGGTCTCATACTGATTTAGAAAACTACTTCTTAACATTATCTATGTTTCCTTGTATTTTCATTTATTTTCTTATGTATTTTCCAGTAACATTTTAATATAGTTCTAGTCACACTTAAGAGTGTTGTCAGCCACATGTAGCCCATGAGCAGTGTATATGACACCTCTGATTTAGACAAAGCATTTACTTTGTATCACAAAATATGTCTGTAATCATAAGAAAACAATACATTGGCTGAGGAATAAAAGATGTCTGTTGAAAGGGCATAGGGGTATAAAGAGCAATGACTTAACCATTGGTAAATATTGATCAGGTTGCTTCAAAGTCCTGTTCTATCTACACCAATTTTATTTATTGCGAAGTCCATGACTCAGTTATGCACTTAAAATTTATACTGGAAATACCCAATATATAGAAGTACTGTAAGAATCCTGGAATACTTAATATCGATCTTGAAAATTATTTCCTACTTTTAAAAAATCAATTCTCACTTGAGTTCAAATCCATCCTCAAGCACTTGATGCTTTCCAGCTATGTGACCCCTGGACAAGTCACAACTTCCATTCCCTCACCCCCCAAAAAAGAAAAAAAAATTATTCTCTACTGAAAAAAATCAATGTGAAAATGATGTCTAGAATAATTGATATGACATTGTATTTTGTGGGGATAAAGTTTAAATTCATTATGATTTGCCCTATCCTATAATACATTATCTCTTCTAAAAAACAAAAAACAAAATTAAGAGCTTCTAAAAGAGTAAAGCTAACATTTCCTACTCATAACTTTATTTACATTGATGACATCAAGACACGTAGCTTCACCTAATCAGCTCCATCATATTGGGGAGTCTTTCTTGAGTTTTTTACAAAAATGTTATTTGGACTAAATAAATATACCATTCTTACGACATACAGAAGAAAGATAGAGACTAAGAGCTTCAAAATTGAATCTGGTGGTCACACCAAACCAACTGATAAAAGTAAAATTTTCAAATTCTTTGTAATTCTCCAGGTAAAACACATTAAGCAGGTAACTATCAAGAAGAGAACTATGACTGAATATTTTAAAACATGTAAGGAAGCTTGATGGGAAAACATTTAAAACTATTAAAACTTAGGCACTATCAAGCAACTACACTTTTGAAACTACGAAATCCACCATAACATATTTTGAAAACATCTAGATAAAAACCCTTACAATATTGATGATACATAAGGCCCATCACCCAAAAGGGAGGAAAGGAAAGATTAATACTGCATCATCAAAAAGTAAGGTGATTGATAGATATTCTTGGAGCACATGATAAATAGATTGGACACCTACAGAAATACATTAAGAACAAGAAGACATCAGTTCACTCAGCCATAGAAAAGGCTGATACAAATCTTTGGATTTGTTAAATGTAACCCAAAGTGATTTCCCACTGTGCAGAGCTTATTAAATGACAAGTCATGAAGTGAACGAAAATGTTATCCACAAGCAATATCTGTATAAACTTGACCAACAATATGTTCAGAGAAAAACATCAACCAAATGGTTATGTGATATGGACTTGCTTGTGGAAACTGAGAGAGCCTATTATCACACTCTAAGTGACAAACCTGTTACCATGAGAAATTACAGAGGGGTTACCCTGGAGAAGAGAGATTTAGTTACTGATGTAAATTGTGTTAGGAAAGAATGGAAACTCTTCCATGGGTAGTTGTAGGATATAAATTTTAGCATTTACCAAATACCTAGCAAGATATGCCCTGGTGCCTAGCTGGCAAATCATCATATAACAGATAAAGACTTCACAAATGGCACTCTTTAACTGAATTATTTATATAAAAACTGTTGTCTACAATTGATTGTCTAGACATAATGTTTATTCATAGAAGTTTAAAAACAATATTTTAATGGATGTTACCATAAGAAATGCAAATAACCTCCAAACTAAAATCTTTCTAACTATAGAGACATGGGGCATGTAGGTGGTACAGTGGATAGAACACCAGGTCTGAGTCAGGAAGAGTCATTTTCTTGAGTTCAAATCAAGCCTCAGAAACTTACTTGCTGTGTGACCTTGGCAAGTCATTTAATCCTGTTTGCCTCATTTTTTTCATATTCAAAATGTGGTGGAAAAGGAAATAGCAAAACACACCAATATCTTTGCCAAGAGTACCTCAAATGGGGTCACAAAGAGTCAGAGAGAACTGAAACGACTCAACAATAACGACCACAAACAAAACTATAGTGACATGGAAAAGGAGATCAAACTCATGTTGGAAAAGAATAATCCATCATCCCTATTACCCGCTGCTATTGGAATTTTACCAAGGATGCTTTAGGTAAGTTTACAGATAAAAAGTTTAAATCCTAATATTTTTATTGAACTGTAAAAAATAGCTATTTTAATCTGTGTGTTCTTTGGAACATTAAATATAAAAGATAATAGCAGAATAGCAACTTTTCCCAGGATCATTTAGATTTGAATACAAATGGAAAAAAAAAAGGTGAGAATGATATGAGATTAATTTTAACAATCATCATAATAATAGCAGCTGACATTTATAAGTCAACATGTTACTGCAGGCATTATTATTTCATTTTCAGGTTGAAGAAACTGAGGTTAATAAAGTTAAAGTTATTTTTTCACATTTACATGGCTAGTGAAATTGGCCGTCAGAATTCAAACCCAGGACCTCTAAACTGTTTTCACTACTTCACAGTTGCCTTGATGTAGGTAATCCAAGTGATATTGTCAAATCTGCTTGATAATTTCAGTGTAAGAAATTAAATCCCAGTTTCACTAGCCCTCAAAACAAGAAGGAAATATGGAAGCATTAAACATACAAAAAACACTCCACAACCATTATAATGGACCAGTGGTGAGAGAAGTTAGTCTATGGTACAGTAGAAAGATTAAGGGCTGTAGGGTAAGACTTGGATACAAATGCCATCTTTGAAACTTAATACTTAGATGACCTTGGGCACACTATACATCTTCCCTGGGCAGTTTCCTCATGTGAAAAATAAAGGGATTGGATTAAACAACATCCAAAGTCCATGGCAACTCTCACTATGTGATACAATCTGTTTTTATTTAGCATGGCTAATCTTGAACCCTTGATACACCTTTGTTTCATGTCTTTCAATTCAATTTCACTTGGTAGGAAGTTGAGGTTTCACCCATTTTTGTTACATTTATAACTACACTGTCCATATTTATAATTAACTCTCAAGATCCTAAGAGGCTCTGATCCTTAAAAATACTCCTTTCCCAGGGACTGAGAAAATCTCCACCTATCAAATGGGGGTACTAGCGTTCTAGGTAGGATTTCCCACTCATTCAGTTTTCTACTCAAAGCTTGTTGGTTTTCACAAAAGTAGAAAAAATAATGTGTGTGCATGTATCAGGACAGAGTAATATACATACATATATATATATACACATACACAGATGTATGCACACGTATAAAATCAAGAAAGTAGAAAAGAATATACCTGATGTGTTTATATATGCACATACATATGCATGCATACAAACACACATGTATACATATATACACACACATTCTGCAGAAAACAGATATTCCAGGATAAAATATATTGTGATTTAACAAGACTAAACAGGGTATGACTGCATGATCTAAATAAGGAAGCTTGTGTAGATTGCTCTCTTAGATTCCATACTTCCAATTAGTTTAGGTCTACCCAGGTACCAAAACCTGGCAAAAAGCTCAGTATTTTTTTTTTCAATTCAAGTTAAAATTAGTATTCAAGCACCTCTAATGCAATCCTTCTTCCTTTGAGTCAAGACTAAACTTCATATTTGTGAGTCAAAATCACCATCACAAAATGATACTGAATTCCATAACATGTTTGTGTGTTTATGTGTCTCTATGTGCACACGCACATACATACACACATGCACACATATAACCTGGTGCACTGGAAAGAATGCTCTCTTGGGAATACAAAGAATGGCTTTTAAATCTAAAAGCTTGCCTCTCACCACCTGTGTAAATTTAGGCAAGTTGCTTTATCTCTTTAGGTCTCAGTAAAGTCATGGATAGAAAGTGAAACTTTTGGATTAGATGCTCTGAAAGTCTTCAAACTCTAAGACAACTAAGTGGCCCAGTGAATATAGCACTGGGCCTGTAGTCAGCAAGTCCTGAGTTCAAATAAAGCCTTGGCTACTCACTAGTATTATAATACTTTGTAGTCGCTTAATCTCTGCCTCTGTTTCCTTATCTATAAAATGGAACTAGCACCTTCCTCTCAGGCTTGTTGTAAGGATCAAATGAGATGCTTTGCAAAGCACTTAGCACAATGTTGGAACATTAGTAAGAGTTTAATAAATGTCCCCTGTCCTCTCTCAGTTTACAAAATGTGAATTCATATATTGAGTTAAGATTCATATATAAAAATACAGCTGATTAAAGAAGGCCTGGCCTTGGGCATATTATAAAGCAGGTGAAGGTCAATAGCTATTATTTAGTCCAGGATCTGTCCCAAACTGGGGAATTTGGGAATTCTTACACCCCAGAAAGCAGGTCTGTCCCCTATCCTACCACACAGGCAGTTTTGCATGCTTTTTGAAGCACACATTAGTTCTAAAACAATATTGTAATAATCTGTTGAATGCTAGTTTTCTGCTAGTATGGGTCAGCCTATCTCTAGTCTGCAATTAAGCAGCATCTGGAATTTTCCATCTATTCTCTGTGACTGAATAGAGGTCTGAACTCAATATCTTTAAGAAGAGCTAGGAAATAAGTGAATTTGCCTCCTCTACATCAAAACAAGAAGTACTGCCCACATGCAGATGTAGAGCTGCCTTTCTTTGCCGAGCAGTTAAGATCCCATGATCATTTTTCTTTGATCTGTCTCATGGTCCTGCTATCACTTTGAAGCAGCATGGAACACACTCTAGGTACCAGCTTATTAAATACAGGTTATTGTTAAAAGAAAATTCCAACTGAGACTGAACTGAATTCATGTATGGTCTCCCTTGTTTACTAGGACTATTTCTGACTGGAAAATATTGAAAGGAAGTTTGCTTTTTATTTTTTTAAAAGAGAAGTTTTAACTCTCTTATAATACAATGACAACAATGAAAAATCTTCCAACTTGATTTTCACCACTCATCTCTAAAATATGTTTAATATCAAAGTTTTTGAATCTTACAATTTTTCTAGGCAAAGGTGATTTTGTTGAAATACTTCCTCCTGCACAATTAATGAATATTGTCTATTCTCCCTTTAAAGCAGAAGGTTGTGTAGAAGAGAAGCAAATACTTCCTTTGAAGGAGATTTATGGGATTCATGACTCTTGGCTTCTTTTATCAGCATTGCCATTGATTAATGAGACACTAGGCCAATCAGCGGTCTTCTGCAGCGTTTTTCCCCCCTCTGCTAGGTCATTACATCGATTTACTACATTGGGCATTATTTAACTTTAAGATATTCATAACGACCAGGTGAGGAGAGATGTTAAAGGGGAATAGACTTCTTTATTTGTTTAGCTAATTTAGGATTTTAGCTTCAGATAATCTTGATCTAATATCTTCTCCTCTTGTATTTCATACCTGTCAGAAGAAGATCTCCCTCTAATAAGGAACTTTAAAAAGAAAATAAATCTTTGTACCACAAAGTTGAGCAACAATGCCCCCAACCCCCTCCAAAAAAATCAATAACTACTCAGGAACATTTGGAAAACTTTCAATTCAGACAACCCAATTTCACCTTTTTTTAAAAAATTAAACACCTCTTATCAAATACGCCAGTGAACTCTTGAGTTTCCATTTCAATGTTTAATATAGGAAAGGGCCTTAGGGAAGGTAATAAGTATTTATATAAGACCTGTTATGTGCCTGGCACTATGCTAAGCATTTTTACAAATATTATCTCATTTAATTCTCATAGCAATTTTGCCAGGTATTTGATAGTCTTCATTTTAGAGTTGAGGAAACTGAGGCAAATAGAAATGAAGCTACTTATGCGAGGTCACACAGTGTATGTCTGAGGCCAAATTTGAATATGGTGAGATTGTAGCTTTCTTATGACATGGTTTTCTCCTTCTGCTATTCCAACTCAGTAGCATTTTCTAATCTGACTTAAATTACTAATGAATCAAGTATTTATTCAGACCATTTGTGTGCATACTTCAGTGGCTGTTTGCAAGGTATGCACACATTGGATGATTCTCTGAGAAGCCCTTGGATTCCCAGTGGGAGGATTTTTTTCGGCTATTAAGTTAACAACCAATTATTGAATTAGAATTCAGGCTTTTTCTTCTTTATTTCTTCATTTAGGGACAGACCTTGTAGGTCAGTCAGCCACTCCTTGAAGGATGTGGTTGATAGATGAGATTGCCCTAATCATCAGGGAACATGTTCCTCAGTCTTGGACATGATCCCACTCAACTACAAATACTTATTTCAGTTTAGAATGTAAAAAGAATCTAATCTAGCTGGATTCTTGCCCCAAAGCAACGAGCCCATGTCCTTACACCCTTCCATTAGAATTCAGAGTGACCCGGCTCGTAAAGAATAAAATCAATCACAGTGATCTGGGTAGAGGTGAATTCCTTTGTCCATATTACTGGTGGTGTGGCTGAATCTCATGATCAAGCCACAATAATCTCAGCAGGAGGAGCTGAACGCATCAAGACCGCTGCTCCATTAAAATATCCACCAATCAGGGTGGATTTTCACTTGTCAAGGGCTCCCCCTTTTCTGAAAATACATTAAGATTTTCAGCCTCTCCATGGTTGTTTTGTCTTTGGGAGAAAAGCAAATGACCATCAATTTATTATTAGCCAGCCTAATTACCAAATTGATTAATAACGACCCCAAAACCCTGTTTCTTGGGTTTTTCTTTTGTCATATCAGATTAACTGTGAAGTCTGAACATATACATGTACACACATATGTATATGTATATATATGCATACATATATATATATATATATATATATATATATATACATATGACCATAGGCAACTCCTTAACCATTTGAGTTTGCTTCCTAAATATATAAATTGGAAATAATATTTGTGTCATTCTGTCATAGCACTGTTCTGAAGGAAAACCTTTGTAAACCTTAAAAAGCATAGTATAAAGGATAATTATTGTGTTCAACTATACATTGCTCATTCTTTGAGTAAATTATTTAATTTCTCTCATCACTTGGGTTAGATAATGCCCAAAACTTTTCCAACTCTAACATTTAATGGCTATATCTATCCTTTCCTTTGAGATGCAAGGAAAGGTGGATTACTCAGGAATTACTTAGATACAAGGAAACGTGGATTGACTTCTAGAGTAAGTACACATACATATGTGAAAAAGTAACATGTAGTATTGGATGGAGAACAAGCCCCAGAATCAGGAAGGCATGGACTTAAATTCTGTTTCTGATACTCACTGCCTAGGGCTTAGGTTCTCAGTGCCCTAGGAAACTCCAGTGATATAAATTAGAGAAAAGTTGCTGATTTACATTATTGGAAGGAATTTCCTAATATCCTCCATTTCTGCTTCTTGTACATTTGTAGATGTAGGTGTAGCAAGCACACACATGTATATTGGGTATTGTCAAAGCTTTAAAGCAATATTGAACTATTAACACTGTTAAAAGTTTAACACTGCATTGACTTTCATTTTATACAGATATATGTACATAGATATACATATATGTAAATACATATATATATATACACACATGTATACATATATAAGGGAGAAAAATAAATATATAGGGAAGTAGTGACAAGGGAATAATGTTTTGGTATAGAAAGTTATAGTGATCGAGAGTGGCACCATAGCAGAAGGGTCACAATGGCAGAATTTGACAATAGTTCCAGAACTGAAAGCAGGATGGCATACAGAAGGCACAATAAACAGAAAGGAAAATTTCTGGTCGAGAAAGCTTCGTGACTTTATTTTTTCAATATTACAACTTACATATAAAGAACTGGATGTTTAATTAAGATTCTTCCTTATAACCATTCTATATTGAGTTAGTGAAAGCAATATTGATTTTATAGAAATCATTTTCCTAAAAGTCTTACTATGTTGCTGGTTTGACCATGTCACAGCTCTGACATTTTCCTCTAGGACCAAATCCTGTATTTAGCATTCAAAGCCCTTCACTACCTGACCCCTTCTTATCTTTTGAGTATCTTTACCCATTTCTCCTTTCCATGTACCCTATGATCCAGAAACACTGACCTACTGTTACACACACACACACACACACACACACACACACACACAGGATATCCCATCACCCCTCTCTGTGATTTTAACCGAAACTTCTCCACACTAGGGATATTAGCTCCACTTGTCTCCAAACTCCTGACTTCCTTTACAAGTCAGCTCAAATCTCACTTTCTGTAGCAGGTCTTTCCAACTCTCCCCGACCCCCACTAGTGCCTTCCTTCCATTTTTGCCTTTAGTCTACTCTGTATATATCTCATATGTGTATATATAAACACATGCCATATAATATATATGTGTGTGTCTACATATAACCACATGCATATATTCATGTATAAGTATGTATATATGATATATGTGTGCGTATTTGTGTGTATCTACCCAGATAGATATAGATATGTTTTTATGTCTCCTCCATTAAAATATGCATTCTTAGAAGACAGAGCTGGCAAAGGGATAGGGGGTTGTGTTTCTGTGTATTTTGTTCTTAGCCCAGTGCCTGACACATAGGAAATGTTGAATAGAAGCTTGTGGAGGAATGGTTAGAAAAGTTCAGCTACTGGCTCACGTTGACATTATCAGCAAGCATTGGAGAATGGATTAAAAACCATGTCTTCTTACTCTGAGACATAGGTTCTTATCTCTTACTATGTGTTGTCTCTGCATTACATTATTGCAAATTGGTTGGTTAGTGTGTTAATCCTGAATTCCTAGTATTTAATTAAACTGACAGACCCTAAGTGATAGAAATGCCTATTTGTTTTTCTTAGAATTATGTATGCCCCAATTTAAATGATTTTACCAAGCATTATTATGCAAGATGAATGAATTAATGAATGAAAGAATGAATGAAAAAAGCATAGCTCCATTGATTGCTTACTATCTGGCAGGTGCTATGCTAAGCTCTACAGATATAAAAACAAAAAGAGAAAATCTTAAGAAGTGTACTTTCTAAAGTAAATTTAGGGAGCAATTGCCAGAGAAGGGAGTTTTGGTATGGGAACTCACCGGAATCATGAGTTTTTTATAAAACATCCAATTGTCATCACATTTCCATGACATTACTTTTGTGGCAGAGGAGAGCTAGGAAGGAAACACTCTTTAACAGCCTGGGAGGTTGGTACTATTATTATCCCCATTTTACACTTGAAGAAACTGAGGTAGACAGAAGTTTAGTGGCTTGTGCAGGGTGACATAGCTGATAAGTATCTGAGGCTAGATTTGAGGTCTTCTTGAATCCAGGCCCAGCATGTGATCCACTGTACCACCCACCTGGGCATCTGCTCTGCAGCTAATGTATCATTCATGGTACAATAACTGGGTATTATGCTTCTCTTTTTATTTAGGCATGTGTGGCTATACAATGAAATGCATTAATGATATAATGATTTGCAAGTTGATATGCCCCTAGTTTAAAAATAGCTACTCTCCTCAGTGGAAGATTAATGATAGCATTAATAATTCAACTTTACTTTCTTCTCTGATTCTGGGAGAGGATCATTGGTTCATAAAAATTATGTAAACCTGGAAAACTCTAGCGTAGAGAGGTTTGACCAAGTTGGTTCCATTAAGGCACCCAGGTATGACTCCATCATTAGCCCTAGGTGGAGAAATTGGTAATAATGTCCATGCTACTAGATGCACTTTTGAATTTTTCTGTGCATGATTATCTCTCTGCTAGATCTGTGATTTTTTTTCTTTTTTTGTAGGATGAATATGTACTAGCTATTTGAGCATCAGCCAAATAAAGTCACAAAGGCACACCATAAAGCTGGCAACTAGGAAATGAATTATTTAAGCCAGAGCAATTCTTTATGACCATTGACTAAATTAGCCCATTAGTATAGGGAATACTCACCCTGAAATCACAGATTTTTGAATTGTTAAAAAATAACTCTACCATTAGCTATATCAGATCTATTCTAAAGCCTTGCTACAAATTCCTAATAAGATCAACAAAAACTAGTACTTGAAATACGTATTCTATGTGTAATGAATCAATACTTAGCTTTGCAAATTTATTCTGAAGAATTCATCATTTCCCATTAAGAATGTGAACCAGTTGGGAGCAAAATCAGAGCAAAGTTTTGTGGTCTCTTGGGCCAAGGGGGGAAAAATCCCATTGTTGAATTTTTCAAAACAAAATATATATTGTTGCTGATCTGTTTAATTTCCATTTCAAGATTTAAGGATCTCTTTTCTGCTAATAAATGTCATTAGTTCCATGTTCTCTGGGAGAGTCAATTTGATAACATTCTTCACAATAATCAGACCTTATATTTTCAGGGAAAAAATAAATTATTTAACTTAAAACTAATGATCAGGACATTAATTTAAGACTTTCCTTCCTGCCTAATTAAGAATACCATTGAATGAATAAAAGTAAGAGTATATTACACAAACTACCACAATTTAAGAGTTTGGGAAATGCTTCACTAACTTAAAAGCATATGAATAGTCCTCACATCTGCAGCTAACATTTTCTTCCAAGAAATGCTTTCTTCTAAATAATCAGTTCAGCTCCTGTCCAAGAACACCCCCGTATGAAAATTAAACAATTATGAGCAGTAATTTTTTTTTTGCTATGTACGTGAAGATGACAGATATACAGGCTACATGGTACAACACGAAGAGAACTAAATTTGGAGATATGGTACTTGAGTCCAAATCCCACTTCCTCCACATGCTGCCTGTGTGACCTTGGGCTAGTAAGCAAATCCTTTTGGACCTCAGTTTCCACTTCTGAAAAGTGAGGCATTTGAAGTAGATGATCTCTGACATTACTTATATCTCAAGATGTGTTATTCTATTAATGAAATTTTCATAAACTCATAATTGTCAAATGTCTTTCATTTGAATATCACCAAGTCAATAATCCCCATTACAGTGTTATTGTCTACTATACCACCATTATCCATTTATTTAAACAGGTGACCATAAAGCATTTTCCTTTATTCATCTTACCCAGCATTTATCTCAGAACCCTAACTGACCCCCTTCAAAAACACCAAATCAATGTATCTTTAACTAGTTAAAATAAAATTGAAAATCAGATCCTGATCATGAAAAAAAGAAATTTCTCTAATTTGGGCTAATTTAATTCCTTTTTTAGTTGTACATTAAAAATTAGTAGTGCCAATATATAGCTACTGAAATCTTTCACTCACATATTGAAGTGAGCATACTAAAGAAACATTGTCAAATTCAAATCCATGTGGTTATGATTATTTCTGAGAGTATACTTAATTAAAGTCAATTGGAATAATGATGACTTAGGACATCCAAAGTAGTTCTGTAGCTATAAATGTAAATACTAAGTGATTTGCCCTACTAAAGAATTTCTCCTATACATATACATGATTATATAAATATACATGTATGTATGCATGTGTGCATGTACACATATATTTGTGTACACATACGTACACATAAGCGCACATGCACGTGCACACACACACACATATACGTACATTTGTGTCTTTGTATAATATCCCAAAAATCTTAGGGTAGTTTTAAGCTTCAGTAATTTAGAACTGTCCTAGGACTGGTGTGTGTGTGTGAGTGTGTGTGTATTACATATATAATACATATACACATACATCCATGTGTATATACATGCATTTACATGTTTGTATTATATAAATATGGATAGATAGCTAGACAGGCTGAGAAAAATCTTAATGGTTCAATGGGTTATTTTTGGTTCATAGTTCATACGTTTGGTTACTTTCTGGAGGATTTTTTTCCTTTATTTCTCATTTTCTATTTAAAAATATGAATAGCAATTCCCACCACTACAGCAAGATATCAATGACAAATAGATAACAGTGCATAGATCAGTGGATTTAGAATCAGAAAACCTAAATCTTAATCCTACTTCAGACACTTAATACCTCTGTATCCTTGGGCATATCAGTTAAGCTCAGTTTTCTAACTAGAAAATGGGGATAAAAATAGCAGTCACCTCATAGGTTTGTTGTGTGGATCAAAATGAGATAGCATACATAAATATGCTTTAAAATCTTGAAGAACGTAATGGAAAACAAAATAATAACATTCATATTATCATTTGCATATGAATATTTATATTTATTTTATATATTCAATTATTTATCATACATCTATTATAAACATTTATCAGTTGTATGGGTATACACCTAGACTGCAAACAATGAACCTTTTGAGGGTGGATACTGTTTTTGCATTAATTTGTTTATTCCTGACCTGGCACAATGTTTGGCTCGTAGCAGCTCTATAATAAATGACTTTTGACATTTTAAAGAAAAACCGTTTGGAAAGACAAAGATTCTTCTGAGTGAAATTGACTAATCTGGACTCTAGAGCACTGATGTGTATGTACATGTTATCCATGTTCTGACAAAGAGGTGATGTATGCAAAGTGTCAAATTAGATAGACATTTTTGGATATGGCAAATGTGGTCATGTTTTGCTTGACTATGTTTATTTACTATACTTGTTCTTTTAACTTACCAAATAATATTGACACCTGTTCTATAATAAATAGTCTTGGAGAGCTTTGTGGGTTGTTTAGAGGTTGTGACTTGCCTGTTGTTAGAAAACAACCATATGCTAAAGGTAAATGTTAATCCCAGGTACTCTTGACTCTACCCACTAACTAACTCTGCTAAATTAGCATATAAAATGACGTGCTATGATTTATCAAAAACTATCAGACACAGAGAATTTCCTAGGGATTTTCCATCAGTGTAAAACTGAGATATCGCAAGATATGGTCATCAATTCCAGATGGGGATTAATCTTTAGAAAATGCCTTCTGCTGAGACTTCTAATAATATCATCAAGAAAATGCATACCAGATGCTTTTTTCTTAATTGTACATAAGGGAGAGAGGGTAGTCAAGTTGAGATTTTGAGAAAGGTAGAGCTATTTAATTTCACTCCAGTCTTCTGACTTGTTCTCTTCCCACTTTGAGGAGACCCTTTCTACCTATAAGGGACAGGGAGAAGTCATTCCTTCTTATGAGGCTTATCTCCTGGGTCTACCTGCCTACAAGAAAAGTAAAGAAATACCATTTCCTCATTTCTCCCTACTGGTCCCCTGGCCTGCCTAGAATGCTTAGGGGACACCACCCTGAAGTCAAATCTCTAGTGAAATTAAGATGACCCTGACTTCATTCATAATGATTAACATACCTAGGTTATCTACTCACTAGCTTGATGAACCTAAACATCTAGATGGCTTTACACAAACTCCACTTTCCTTATTTTCACTCCTTTTTTTTCTATTCCCCTCAATCCAACCATCCCTTTTCCATTTTGCACCCTAAAACTACCCTCCCTTCCCACTCTCTCAAGTATTTGCTCTGTAGGTAACAAACTTGATTTCATCTTAATTTTTTTTTCTCTTTTTTACTACTTCTAGATCTCATGAAGATCTGGTTCTGTTCTGATGATGGCAGCCTCCCTGACCTTCCTTTCCACTTTCACTTATTCCCTAACTGGTTAAAGGAGCTGGGGAAGTTGGAATATTTCTTGTTCCCCATTGCCACTTCTAGGTTATCCCTCTACCTTGAATACTCTCCTCTGAGATTTATTCAGTAAAGATCTATCGCCCAATCAAAATTCTGATAGCTGCTGTACATTGACTTTCAGTACACTCCCCTTCCTTCTTTCACGAATTCAGTGACTAGCTCACAGTTCTCTCTTCCTCAACCACTGCCCTCACATTAGCGGATTTCAATATAGATACGTACACTCCTTCAAACACTTTTGCTTCCCAATTACTCAACTTGTTCCTTTCCTACCTATTCCTGTACCCCACCTCAGGTACGCAGAGAGACAATCATGCTCTTGATCTTGCCCATCACCCACAAACACTCCACTTCCATATGTATAAACTCTGAAATTCTTTGACCTCATCACAGTCTCTCATCATTTTACCTTTCCCCCTGTTCTGTAACCCAAAATCTTGTTCTTTTTTCTGTCTATCATGTCCAATCTCTAGCTCCCTTAGTTCTTTCCCAGTTGGTAACCCTGGAATTGTCTACACTCTCTGCCTTTCTCCATTTTGACCCCTTAGTGAACCAGCATAACTCTGTACTGCTCTTTCCTCCTAAATTGTTTGTCTTTTATCCCAGCTCTTTCCTTAGCTTGCCAAATCTCAGCCCTGGTTTATTTCTACCATGCACTGTCTTTCTTCCTTTCTTTGTGCTGTCAAAAGATAGTGGAGGAAACCACCATGCTGACTGGGTTCACTATAAGTTTATGCTACATATCTTCAAGTAGTCTGCTCCATCAAGGCAATCCTTTTATACCTCTCTACTTGGCCCATTATGCCATTCATCAATGGCTTTTCCAAACTTTTTCATCCCTCCTCAACCTCACACAGCTCCCTGTACTTCCATCCTCTCAGCTTTGAACTTTATCTCATATTTCACTGAATAAAGTGAGACCACTTCCCGAGAGCATCCTCTCCTACCCTCTTCCTTATCTCAAATCGCTCAGATGCCTTCCATATTGGTCTCCTTCATTCTTGTCACTTATAAAGATGTGACCCTTCTCCTTAGTAAGGCACACCTTATAGATATGCAGCTGAACCCATTGTCATCCTGTCTTCCCCAGCTGTTTTCTTTCTCTAGTATCCCTGCTCTCTCATTTAGTTTCAATCTCCCTCTGTCTATTGGGTACTTTTCCACTTTTAAACTATTTTCGCTTGGTGATTTCATCAGCTTCTGTGGATTCAATTATTATCTCTATCCTGATGATTCTTAGATCCACTTATCTAGCCCCAAACATCTCTGCTATTCTCTTGTCTTTCTTCTCTAACTGTTTATTTGACACCTTGAATTTGATGGCCCATTGTTATTTAGTGATTTCAGTTGTGTCCAACTCTTTGGGACCCCTTTTTGGTTTTTCTTGGCAAAGATACTGGAGTGGTTTGCCATTTCTTTCTCTAGCACATCTTACAGATGAGGAAACTGAATCAAGCTTAGTTAAGTGACTTGCCCAAGGTCATAAGTCTTTTAACTATCTGAGGCTAGATTTTAACTCAGGTCCTTCCTGACTCCAGGCCTGGAACTCTATCCACTGGAGCCACCTAGCTGTTCTATAGACATCTTAAACTCATTATGTCCAAAACTGAACTCATTGTCTTCACCTCTTTTTAACTTCCTTATTACTATTTAGGGTACCAGTTACCCAAACTTACAACCTGGGTGTCATCCTTAACTCCTTACTCTCATCTCCCATATACAATAAATTGCCAAAGCCTATCAATTTCATATTTGTGACATCTTTCACATATGTCCCTTTCTTTTCTTCAACCCAGTCTTTCCTCTTCTCATCTGCTAAAGGATCATCCCAAAGAGGGTAACTAAATAAAAATGGTAGCATAGCTTTATACATGTTAAATGGTTAAGAAGTACATAAAAGCCATAATACAAAGTGACCATATCTATAGGCCTTGAGTTGCTGCTGTGCCAGCCCTTTAGGCAGGCTGTCACTTCAGGCTTCTGACTGGAAGTCATGGCAGAAAAAGGCATAAGTGGAGGTTGTGGGGACCAGCCCTTCTCCCCAGAGCTCCTAGTATACCAGAAGAAATATTCAACAAATATGGCACTGTAACTTGACATGACCTGAAATTTACTTGTAGAAGAAGGTGTCAAAAGGGCTGTAGCATGTGAGTTATTGTGAATGGTGCAGTTGAGTTCTTTCACTGTTTCTCTTGAAAGAAATGGTGGGGAAAAAAATCAAAATTTGAGTTATGCTCAAGATATTCTCCAATATATCAATCTCGTTTGGACAAACTCAAGCTTCAAAACATGCATTATGGACACACTGACTGTAACAAAAATTATAATCCTTTCTTAAAAGGGATATGTTGTGAGGAACAAATCAGATAATGTATACGAAGTGATTTATAACCATAAAACCATAAATAAATATGAATTATTCCTTTTGAAAGATTCTAAATGAAGCAGATTATTATGAATGGATGCAATGGATTATTACTGTGTGATAAGAAATAATGAAAAAAATGATTTCAGAAAAACCTGGGAAGATTTGGATGATCTGATATAGACTTCAGTAAGCAGAGGAGACCCAGGAAAACAATTTATCACTGACAAAAGCATTTAAAGACTTGAATATTTTAACAATGCAATGGCCAAATATATGATGATGAAGCATGTTACTCATTTCCTGATAATAAACTGATAGATTCAAAATGCAGAATAAGACATGTATTTTTGAATATGGCTAATATGGGGATTTTCTTTGCTTAACTATGCATATTAATTACAAAGGTTTTGATTTTAGGATGATCTGAACTGAATCCTATTCTCCACTTTTCATGTGACTATGAGCAATTAAAAAAATAAATAAACTTTCCTAAGTCTCAGTTTCCTATCTCTAAAAGGGAATAATAATGATGCCTCTAATTCTCACTTTATTGTTGTAATGGGGCTTCAATAAAATATATAAACCATTTGGAAGATGTTAAAGGACTGTAAAAATGTCAGCCACAGTCACATTGCTACTCTCCCCAGAAAGTGGAGTTGTATAATTCATTACAAATTAAATACACTGATGGCCTTTACACAGATTTCAGTGTCATCCCCTTTCTTCATTTATAATATTGAGATGTGTGAGGAAGGGGAGAATCTATCTAGGAACACTTTTCAATTTGGCACTTGCTTGAAACATGATTTCTTTGCCTAGTTAGTCACCAGTGCCCTTCCTCAGGGCTTACCAATGTACCTCCCAAGATAATGAGCACATCCCTCCTACAGCGCATCTATTTTTATCCAGGGAGATGCCCAAGTCTCTAAATCCATCTCAAAAACCTCCAGCCTCTGTAAAGGAGCATGATGTGTCGCCACCAACCAAGCCACTAAGTAGAAGCTATTAGGCAATTTTAGTGCTCTAGGAGCTAGTAATATTGAGCTGTGTGTCCTGGGGTATCTTGAAGCTCAAATTTAGCCAATAATGCCTCAGAAAACAACGTTTGAATCAGCTCTGTGGATATTACCTTTCACTTCTCAGTTGGCATAATAGGAGCTATATTAGCTTTCCTAACAAAGCAATAAATTACCAAAGACTAGCTTTCTTAAATATATTTTAAATGGATCTGTTGGGTAAGTGAGGATTTCTAATAAATGTGGAAGGGGGGAAGGGGAGAAAGAAATAACCTAAAAGATACACACTGGCGACCCTGCCTGAAAATCCATGATCTTTCTTGCATTACTATAACATATTTTAATATGTTTTTGCATATTTAATTTCTTTGCCTATTTTAATTGGAGTGTAGGGATACATTTGTCATTAGGAAACATTCCACAGCTTTTTTTTTTTTTAGTAAAAGCCTAATTAAGATAATATTGTTACCACTATAATCAGGGGAGAAAAGCCAATATCACATTTATATTTTCATCAATCGGTTCATATTAGTTGCATGTCAAACATGGGTAAAGTAGTGTAGATTAGGTATGATGGGGCAATATAAAACTGTAAGACAATGCTCACATTTTCCCTCAAATTGAATTTCAGTCTAGAGTACACAGATAAGACAAAGATCAAAACACAAATGAATACATATGTATGTAGGATGTCTATTATAGTTGTCAGTATATAAACATATCAGTATATACAATATACTGTATGTGTATATAAATGTATACATACCTATTGGCATGGAAGCCGTGACTGCTTCATTTTCCAATATAAGCCTTATTCAATAATCCCTAGGCAGCATGCATGTGTGTATATGCATTACATACAATATGTATAAAGTACATAATATATAATAGACTACATATATAGATTACATATCCATAGATATACTTTTGCATATAAATACATATATGTAGTAGTCTCAGATATACATAAATGAATAGCACTCTAGTTTGTGACATCTAAAAACTTTTAATGTAATATTTGTGTAATAAAATAAAAGGATTTTTAAAATTGACCTGGGGTAGATAATATATTGTTATTTCTAGTGAAATGAGAGAGGAGTGGTTTGGGTATACAAATATCAGCTATGATTCCCCAATTGATAAATGGTCAAAGGATATGAACAGGCAGTTTTCAGAAGAAGAAATTAAAGCTATCTATAGCCATATGAAAAAAATGCTCTAAATCTTTATTAGATAGATCCAAATCAAAACAACCAAGAGATACCACATCATACCTATCAGATTGGCTAACATGATAAAACAGGAAGATGATAGATGTTGAAGAAGATATGGGAGAACTGGAAGACTAATTCATTGTTGGTGGAGCTGTGAGCTGATCCAGTTATTCTGGAGAATAATTTGAAACTATGCCCAAAGGGCTACAAATATGTGCATACCCTTTGACCCAGCAATACCACTTCTAGGACTGTATCCCCAAGGCATCATAGAAATGGGAAAGGGTCCCACATGTACGAAAATATTTATAGCAGCACTCTTTGTGGTGGCCAAAAACTGGAAATCAAGGGGATGCCCATCAACTGGGGAATGGCTGAATAAATTGTGGCGTAGGAATGTATTGGAATGCTATTGTGCTGTAAGAAATGATGAACAGACTTCAGAGAGGCCTGGAAGTACTTATATGAACTGACGCTGAGTGAAAGGAGCAGAACCAGGAGAACTTTGTGCACAATGGACAACGTGCAGGGAATTTTTCTGGTAGACTTAATGTTTCATTGAAATGCAAGGACTTATAAATTCCCAGCGGTCTCTTGAGGTAAAATGCCTTCCACATCCAGAGAACGAACTATGGAATTTGATCACAGAATGAAGCAGACCATTTTCTTTTGTATTATTTTTTGCTGTGTTTTATGATTTCTCCCATTCTTTTTAATTCTTCTATGCAACATGACTAAGGTGAAAATGTATTTAATATTAATGTATGTGTATAGCCTATATAAAATTGAGTGCCATCTCCAGGAGGAAGTAGGCAGGTAGGTGGGAAAGAGGGTAAGGGAGAGGAAAAATCTAAGATATATGGAAGTGATTGTAGAACACTGAAAACATATAAAATGATGTTAAAAAAAAACAAATATAGTTATGCATCTGTGTGTCAGCCAGTGACAATCTTATCTTGGCAATGTTGTCTGGGCAGTGCCCAGTACTAACACACCAATACAGTGCCTGGAGGGACTTTATCCTCTTAGATCATTACAGTGTTTTCCCTTCTTCTCTGGCAGTCATTCAAATATAATATGAGGAAGATTTTAGAACTGACTGTAAATCTTCTGCAAGCAAAAACTCACCAAAGGGTAAAATGGAAATATTCTCCACAGAAAACCTATTCCACATGGATTTATTTCTGACTCTTCTAAGCCACAGTTCATCTTTCTAGCTGTTAAGTCTTACCAGTACTACCTTCACAATATCTCTCATGTCCATTCCCTCCTTTCCATTCATTGGACTTCTACTCTAATTCAGTCCCTCATTACTTCTCAACTGGGTTATTATAACAGACTCCTTATTTGCTCCCTACACCTCGAGTTGCTTCCCTTTCCAAATCATCTTCCACACAGCTGTCAAATTGATACTCTTAAAGCACAGGTTCGATGATGTCACTCATCTGCTCCAAAAAAATAAGTTTCGGTGGTATCTTATTGCTCCAGGATGAAATACAAAATTCCTATTTTTGGAATTTAAACCCCTTCCTGCTTTGGCTCCAGCCTACTTTACCAGGCTTTTTATATATTACTGCTCTTCAAAGACACACTCTTTGCCCCAGTCAGAATAACTTACATGTACAATATTCCATCTCTATCTCTCTTTTCACAGGCTCTCTGACAAATCTAGAATGTTCTTCTTCCTCACCCCAATGCCTCAGAATTCCATTCAATTTTTTAAAAATTCAACTCAAATACCACATCTCACACATTTCCTGGTCCCCATAGTTAGTGGTACTTCCTTCCCCTAATTACTTGGTATTTACCTTGTACATATCACTAAAAAAAATTTAAAAATTTTAAAAAATCACTTGGATATGTACTTGTCAATTGCCATCCTTGAGGAATGTAAGCTTTTTGAGAACAGGGATAATTTCATACTTTTCTTTATATCTCCGGTGAGAGATGCCTGGCATACAATGCTTAAAAACTAGTCATTGAGTGATATACAATTCAATGGTTAGTATCGATAGATAGATAGATAGATAGATAGATAGATAGATAGATAGATAGATAGATAGATAGATAGACAGATACATACACACACACACACATATATAATCTACATGTATAGTAGCTCTGAGGTTGATAAAAAGAGGAGCACATGGAAAAATGAGACAAAAACAACATGGGTCTAAACTTCAGTTGTTAACAGAAGGTGTTGGTTTAGGTAGAATTAGTTTTTTAGAGCTTTTGGCAAATGAGAGTGATGTAGAATTAGGGTGGCTAGAAACCTCTATTTCTGATTTCTAGAATCTGTTCCTATATGCAAGCCATTCTTTCCATCTTTACCAAACTTTTAAGTGCTATCTCTGTACTGATACAACTTATTTAAAAAAAAAAAACAAAATAAAATGTTCCCTATTAAACAGGAGCAGTGGGAATGGTATCACTTAGGAAAAAGAGCTACTCATGTAAGCATTCTCCAAACTCAGTAAAATAAGATAGCAAAGGCATATGTTTTCCCCAAAACTTGAGAAATACCGACTCATAGAGAGCAGACTTCAAAACTAGGAAGAATTGGGTTCAAGTCCCACTCTTCCACATAGTGACTTAGAGATCTTGGACAAATCTTAATTTGTAAGTGTTCTAGATAATTCTATTAGCACTATACATTGCAGAGGAGGTACCAACATTGATTATTAACTACAGTTTCCTCAGCAGGGATTTTCCTATAGCAGGGAAATCCCAGGTCTATTCCCTATTACTAAAAACAGACAAAACTTACCCTGAGAAATTTTTTAACACTAAATTTTTAAAAAAGAAAAGAAAAATTTCAAGTTATACTTTCTCCCTCCCCTATAGCTATGTAAATAGAAAATAGGCTGTAATTACTTCTCTTCTACACCAAGGGAAATCATGACCCCTCACCTTATGTGCACATAGTCTAAGTGATTTGCCTAGGGACACATAGATAAGTAGGGGCAGT
The DNA here is from genome assembly GCA_023548195.1 of Bettongia penicillata ogilbyi. Lineage (NCBI taxonomy): Eukaryota > Metazoa > Chordata > Mammalia > Diprotodontia > Potoroidae > Bettongia > Bettongia penicillata. Next base: position 15,655,113 of record JAJHZJ010000090.1, read on the forward strand.
TAGGGCACATTGGGTAGAGTGCTGGATCTGAAGTCAGAAAGATTCATCTTCCTGAGTTCAAATCTGATCTAAAACACTTAGTGACCCTGGGCAAGTCACTTAACCTCTATTAGCCTCAATTTCCTCATCAGTAAAATTGGGGATAATAATAGTATCTACCTTCCAGGATTGTTGAGCAGCTCAAATGAAATAATTGTAAAGTGCTTAGCACAGTGCCTGCCCTGTAATTAGTGTGATATAAATGTTAGATATTATTACTACTATTACTTTTCTGTACTGCCAATGTGAAAATTTCAGAAAAGAAAAAAAATGACAATGGTTGAGGACTAAATGGAAATCCAAAAGGACAGCCTTGGTAGTTAACCCAGGAAAATGTATACAACATTTTTCCTTTACCTTTGAATCTTCTTATGACAGGACTCTACATAATTTTGAAGAGGAGCAGCTAGTCCTAGGATTTCACTATTATAGGAAATATATACCAATATCACCCCATTAGGAAATTTCCTCTCCTAATTTAAATTAGCAGCTGGCTCTGCAACTTATCATGTTAGACAGTTTTTTATGAGACTGATAATTTAAGTGACTTACTTACCCTGAATCAGAACCCATCTATGATGAAAAACAGACCTTGATATCCAGGACTCTGGAGTCAGAAGTTGTGTATATAAATCGTGTTTCTGAATTTATTACCCATAGGACACTTGGATAAGTCACTTAATTTTCCTGACATTCCTTCATTTTCCTCATCTGTAAAATGAGCCAGTTGGATGGCCTCTGAGGTGTTTTCTGGGTTCCAATCTACAATCCTAAAATTTGCTAACTTAAGTATGGCTCTCCAGTTACTCCTTCACAATTTCTCTTGCCTTACATATAGTAGACAACATCTATCTCTTTGTCTACCTATACACATACACAAAAGTACCCACACAGAGGGACAGACATTAGGAGCAGCTTAGTGTAACAGGGAAGAGGATTAAATTCAAAATAAAACATAGAGTTTTGTAATTCAAAGTTGGGCAGCTAGGTGATCCAGGGGAGAGAGTGACAGCTTTGGAATCTGGGAGACTCATCTTCCTAAGTTCAAATCTGGTCTCAGATGCTTAACTAGTTGTATGACCCTAGAAAAGTCATTTAACTCTGTTTGCCTCAGTTTACTCATCTATCATTTTCTTCTTCAGTTCATTTTATCAAATATTCTAATATCTTTGCCAAGAAAAGCCCAAATGGGGTCACAGAGTTGGACATGACTAAAATAACTGAAAAATGACAACAAAGAATTCAAAGTTAAAAACTAAAAGTATGGACTGAGAAGTACTTTGAGAAAACCACACTGCTTCAGAGACTTTGGGGCTCCCCTAAGTATAAGAGTTCAGTGCTAAGAAACTGGCTTATAAATATTCAAGATCAGGTAAGTATTACCTTGCCTATTTAAGAAATGTAAGGAAAACAGAATTAAAATCCTAAAAATAAAATGGTTACGAAGGAGATGGGATTTGGCACAATGAATAATACAAGGGTGAAGGGAGCATTATGAGATCACTACAAATGGGATGTGACAAAATCCCTCAATTATAACACATTTTGATAAAAGGATCTGAGGTCTGTAGTTCACAGTCAGTAAGATCAAATGATAACAAAGGGCATCTTTGGCACTACATTTCGAGAATTCTTAAAGTTGTCAAGAAAGATGAAGTTTATTACATTCAGCAATTTAACATTTGTTGAGCAATATATATATATATATATACATATGTATACATGTATATATACATATGTAAATAACAAGTATACATACATGCTAGGCATTCGAGATACAAATGCCTAGCTATATGACCCTGATCATGTCACTTAACCTCTATTTGCTTCAATTTCCCCATCAGTAAAATTGGGGATAATAATAGCATCCACCTCCCTTCAAGCAATGGCAATATGGGTAGCATGGAAGTAAAATGAGGTCTTATACTTATTTAAAGAATTGGGATAGGTTCAACAGCCCAAAAACTAGATAATCCAGACCAAAATCAACTGCCTTTTTTTTTTTTCCAGAATAATGAAAAAGTTTTCAACTAAGTTGGGCAAAGGAGTTGAGCATGACTAGCTGGTAGAGGGACAATGACTGAGATTTATGTTAGATTTGTATTTAACACTCCCCATCCTAGTCCCCCCCCCAAAAAAAAATGGATAAGGAAGAAAGCTATCTTTAGCCTAAGAAAGTATAGCCAAGAAGAGCCTGGGATGACTCAAGGAGCCAGAAGATAAGCAAGAAGGAGGTAGCCTTGCTAGCAGGCTGCTAAGAAAGAGGTCTTTATGTGCATATAACTAAACTCTTAGCAAAATACAGCAAAATTCTGTGTAACTGGCCTAGAACTCAGTTATCCAAACAACCAAATCCAAACTCTCAGTTTACCACAGTGAGTGATTTGTTGCCTTAAGGGACAACTTCTATTTTTCTTTTCTCCCTTCAAGAAATCATTTTAATGGTTATTTTATATAAATTTAAACTGTATGGAAATATGAGGGGAGGAACAGGAAGAGACCCATATGTAATGATTTTCCTAGAGCCCCATCTGCCTAAAGCAAAGAAATTGATCAAGTAACTGAAATGACTTCTACATTTGAATGTATCAGTTAGTGCATTGAAACAGTTTCTTAATTAACCTAAGTTAATTCAATTGCCAAAAATATCTCATTAATGATGGAGTAGCCTGGAGTACTTCAGGAACTAAGAGAATACGGACCAATTTTAATACTGTATTTGAAAATGCATGAAAATTTACACTGGGAACTAATAGCTTTCTCTTTTGGTTTTTATTTCTATCTAAAACCTCCTCACAACATTCTAATTGTGTATGGAGTCTGTGACCAAAAGTGAAATGCTGGGTTTTCAATAATGTATTGAATTGAATTCAATAATTATTTCAATAATTTCAAAGTAGGTTAAAAATGACCCTCTTAATAATATACTTAGAAAAAAAATATTGCTTATCTCAAAATCCTAACCCAAACACAAGCATAAAATGAATAGACATTAAACCCAACTCACACCATTAAATAAACTAATTTAAAACTTCACAACAGATGACTGTGGATTTGTAATTCTTAATTTGTCTATATCTAAAATACTAAAAATCAGAATAAAAAATGAGCATACTGGCCAATTATACTTCTCTTCCCCATCCCCACCCCCTACCCCCCAAAAGACAGCCTTATATTTTCTGTGTTTATATTTTGTTTACATGTATATACATATATTTTTAAAAAATACATTTTACCATAGGCACACTGTTTCTCTTGATAGAATTTACACTTCTCAAGGGCAGGGCAAAGACTTTTTTTTTTTGTTTTTACTTTTGTGTTTCTATTTGTATCCCCAAAGCCTTAGCATATAGTAAGTGTTTAATAAATGCTTGATGGGTTAATTCAGGCAAATATCCAAATACTTGATTAAATTAATTTATTGCTCAATTTCTAGTTACATTTGCAGTCTCTGACTTAGGTAATAATCATTATTTAGGTCGTCACACAGCTTTTTTTTTTTCTTCTTTTCCTATCTTCTCTCCCTACAAAGGTCTCAGCTATTATTAAGTATTAAGGGTAGGAGAAGTGCCACGGGATTTTATCTTCTGAATTAAAAATGTTTGACCTCACTGTCTCCATCCTTTCCACCACCCCTAAAAACTGATAGAAGAAAAAAAGAAAAACACACCACCTTGCCCCAACTTTTTGTCAGCTCTAATTAAAAGCTACATTTTGTTAAGCAAATTAGGAGTTACAATAAAGTGGAAGAACATGTGAAATGAATAATTAACGTTGTATAGACTTCAGCATCATAATGAAGATTAAAAACTGCATATATTCAAACTAGATTAGCACAGCTATTGAAAGCCTCTGTGTGCTCAGTGGGAGAGTCTATGCATTTGCTAAATAATGTTTTATGAAGAGTATTCTAAAAACATTAAGCATAAGGTTGTCATATATAAAATGATTAAAGTTTTATACAAAAGAAGCTGTAATTCTGGTAAATGAAGTAATTTCATTTCCCTGCTGTTTTCACCTTTAGAAATATACTGTAAATGAAAGTGGCTCAACATGAAATATTATTAAGGAGAATATGAATTTCCTTGTTTCAAGTTAATGAATCTTGGATACCTAAATTTTGGGGTGAGGGCTATTTTCAGGCTTTTAACTTTCCCTTTGAGTTCCTTGAGAGGTAACCACATTATTATTAACACTCAGAGTAATGGATTGAGCCCAGGGTTTCTGTGTAACCCTAGGCAAGTCACTTAATCTGTGTGCCTCGGGCAATTCATTAGGGTTTGTCTGCTAATTCAGAGATTGGGTTGCATTTTGCTACAGTGGGGAGGGTGTTGCCAAACCCAGAGATTCCACCCATGGAGGGAGACACAGTTCTTTTGTATGTTCTCATTACAATTTATAATCTTCTTTTTGGTGAAAATATGGGTTGTACTGTGCTTTTCCAAACAAGCTTTTAGGGGTTTTCTGCCCTCAAATTTTCCTGGATATCTACATTTTAGTTTTATCCTGCATTGTACCACAAGTTCTGAAAAAGCCTACATTTCACCTGCAGTTCGTTTTGTAAATTAGACATTCACATGCCTTCCCAGTATATGTATTTCATTCAGATTGACAGCTAGTAACTTTTCTGCTGAGGTTACATTTGACTCCGGAAAGTTTTATTAACTCTTTTTCCCTACTTTCTTTTGTACTGGCTTTTACAAATTGGTACTTTAAAAAAGCATACAAGTGAAAGATAAGCTTTTTTTGTCTTTTTTTCTTTTTTAATGTTAGCTAATGAGTACTGTTCATATTCCTTTCTGATGCTTAACTGTTTGACTTTTTTTTTTTTTTGAATCAACTACCTACTCCTTTCAATCCTAGTGGTATCTAAAAAGAACAATTCAGAGTTTGGTGTCTAGGATCAAATTGTAGATAAATAGAACGAATAGTAATCTTTCATCATATTCTATATATTGCTGCTTATGTGGCTTTGGGGAACTGACTCAACCTAGCAATGTAGAACAGTGGAAAGTACTGACCTTGGAGCCACAGGACCCAACTTGAATGGAATCCTGCTGTTTCACTTACTGTCCTGGTGACCTAGACTAATTTATTAACTTCTCTGTGACAACTCAGAAATGCATGAATTTAAATCTCTTGTGTGTGTGTGTGTGTGTGGGTGTGTGTGGGTGTGTGGGTGTGTGTGTGTGTGTGTGTGTGTGTATATATATATATATATATTTGACTCTATAGGACTTCTGAAATTATACCTTGGGCAATATAAACGTAATCAGGAATATGGTAGAAATCACTTCTCTGAAAACTTCTGGGGTTTTCCACAGGACTATTCTTAACTCATGAGCACTTTTTTTCTTTTTCTTTAAATATTTAAACCAACAACAGATAAACATATGATTGGTAGTTTTACATGTTCTGGTCACTGGAGATTATGAGTTGGAAAGTATGCCATCTACCCCAGCCTTCTCATTTTACAGACACAAGAAACTGACAAGTATGGAGGTTAAATGTGACTTTCTGCAAACTGGTAGTTAGGAGGAATCCTAACATTCCTTCTGGTTCCACAATTAGCACATTTTGCCTTGTACCACACAGAATATATCCCAGGGTGGTCAAAGTAAACACGTGGTAAAATTTATTTATTTTTAAAATGATTCCCTAGGGAGAGGACAGCTAATAAAAGATAATTTTCCCATATAATAATACATATTTCTTCTGTTGATCTAAGAACTGTATCTTAGCTAAGTCATGAAGTACTCTGAAAATCCTGTCAGAAGAGGAAGCATCATCAAGGAAAACATTTTGCTCATAAGGCTTTTCAGAAGCTAAGCCTCTTTTATTCAAGCTCTTTTTTTGTTGCTGTTTTCCTCTATTTTTATTTCAGACCAAAGGATCCAAGTGAATTATGATTTATAAGAAATTGAGAATTTCTGAAGGATTTATATTGTCTGTGCAAAAGTTATTTTTCTATTCAAATAACACTTATCACCCTATACTACCGCAACCAGAAAAAAAATTGAGAGAAATAAATAGATTAATTTCCTGGGTCTTAATAAATTATCAAGAACAAGGAAATTTTCAAAATACTACAACCTAAGAGGATATTCCAAAAGTACTAAAGTGAAAAATGAGTTAAAAAGCAAACAGACAAAAACCAACAGAGAGTAGACATTCATAATTGGAATAGCATACTGAAAACCTCTAAGTTTCTTAGATAGAATAACAGATCCCAGGCTTTGTTAGGTATCAACTAGCTATTATTAGGATTACTGGTAGACCCACATGACAGGGAATTTGAGCCAACAAAACCCTAAGGAGACAGAAAATGTGTCAATGTCCATTAGCAAACACAGGAAGCATCTTTGCCAATTAAACAAAATTTTTATTTAAAAAATTAAAGTCTGGTGTAAAAACGTTATTGCTTTATAGATTTGTAATATACATTCAAGTTGCAAGATGAATGCTAGACACTATTAGTGTAACTATAAATTACATTTATAGCAATATAATTGCAAGTCCTAAGTCTAGGTAGTATTAATAGTCTTATCAATTACCATGTCATAAACATTGTTTATTGCAGCATAAATATTTATATTAACGCAATCAAACCTCAGTAGCAGTTATTTGCAGTATCATGTAAAATATAACTAATCTGTCCAATGGAATATTTAACTTTCAACTTTCTGTGAATGTTGATTGCCACACAGAATAATTTTAAGTGTCACCCTACATGTTTAAATCCTGACTCGTACCAATAAACTGCATTGTTTGGAAATATTCAACACTGAAGTAGTTTTCATTCTACACACGTACTCATTACATAAAGGCATTTTGCACCAAGAAGATTTTGTGCCGAGAATTGTTGTGATTATTGTTACCAATAGAATCCTGCATTAATGATGATTTCATATTTTCAATAAGTGGAAACTACTCTCATGGAACAATCAAATTAGACTCAAGCATTCTGCTTCTAATGAGAGGAGGAAAAGAATGATTGGAGAAGGTTGACAAAAGTGCAGTTAGGACAGAAACATTCCCCTCTCTTCTACCTTAACTTTTCTTTTGTCAAAGCAATTGACAAACTGTATCACAATTAATCGGAATCCAATAAGTGGGCACTCCTAAAAATAAATATTATTATTGAACTACTGCTAAAATATGTCTCCATAATTTTCCCTTAACCTTTTACCAATATTTGACTAATTGGCATTCAGAATACAAATAGTACCAATTCTTTTCTCAGCTCAGAAACATATTCTCCTTTCTTTGTACTTTAGAACATTCTCACTTCATCTTAATTATTTAGTTGCAATAAAACTTACATTTTTATAGGGCTTCAAAATTTACAAAACAGTTTATTCACAACAGCCCCCGTAATTCAGGTAGCATGTGTATTATGTCCACTTCTTAGATCAAGAAGTTGAGACTTAAAAAAAGGCTTTAATTCTCTGGTCACACAATTAGGAAGTCTGAGATAGCTTCTGCTTTAATTGGGTTAGTTCTCCAAACTCAATTTTAGTGATCTTTCATTATAGTCTATACCTATACCTCTTACCTTTTGAGAACAAACCTGGAGGAGTGGAAACAGAGATTGTGCACCCTACCCCTAATTGGGAGCTGAAGCCAGCCAGTATACAAAATACTGGCAATTGAATTTGTCTTTTTGTCTTCCTTCCCTTCCTTCCTATCACTGTTAGGTGATGTGCCCAGGGTCACACAGTGTCAAGTGTCTGAGGTGAGATTTGAACTCAGGTCCTCCTGACTCCTGCACTGTGCTCTATCCACTGTACCACCTAGCTGCCCTTCATTACTTCATAGTTGTTAAGTGAAGGAAGTGAGTGATCAATCTACAACTGTAGAAAATGACTTTCAAATATGACTGACCTACCACTCCGGTACTTATGTAACAGAATGTTAGGTGGTTTATGGAATTCAGCTTGCCTCTTGTAAATTTGACTAGAAAAAATGTAAGCCATCTCCACCAGGTTTTTACTGGTTTGATCTCCCTTCTTTTAGACCAGGTCACCCCAAAACTTGAGGAGGGGAGGACTACATACCCAGGGAACGGACCAAGGACTACATACGCAGGGAAAGACCACTGACTAGGTGCAGAAGTAGATAAAGTCCTGGGCCTGGAATCAGGGAGACTTCTGAGCTAAAATCCATCCTTAGACATCTACTAACTGTGTGACCCAGGGCAAGTCACTTCACCCTATTTGTCTCAGTTTCCTTATTTGTAAAAAGAACTGGAGAATGAAATGGCAATCTATAGCGTAAGGACCCTGGCATACACAGGATGGCCTCCTGTACAGGTTCTTAGATCTGCTTTTCTAAAAGGAAAGCAACTTTTGAGGGGTCAATAATCACTTTAATCAGACACACATACCAACAGAGAAAATACAAGCAGAGAAATAAAGACCAGAAGACAGGGCTTCCAGTTGCCTGACCACAAACAATACATACATCACAGACCAACAGACAGATCCAACAATCTGACCATTACACACTTTGAAAACCCAAAGCCTGGGGGGGGGGTGGGGGGGGGCACTGCTTCATGGCTTCCCAGAGTCTCATCTAATCAAACAAACACTTCCAATGAGTAAACCCCAAAGCAAATCCTCACCTCTGAGTATTTATACACTTTTCAGAGCTGGAGGGCATCACCACGCTGAGAGACAGCGCCTCCTTAGAAATTAACAAAAGGTGTGGGCTTTCCACAAAACAAGCTTCCCTTAATCAAGCTCACCTTAATGGGTTCCACCAGAGGTCTATTAATGGGCTGTGAAGATCTTTAACTTTACATTAGTATTACACAATCCACTCCAGTCTCTTTGCCAAGAAAAACACCAAATGGGGTCATGAAGAGTCTGACAGTAACTAAAAAATACAAATAAAGGTCCCTGTCCAAATAGATGCCTTGGGACCTGGGAGTAGATTAACTTACTCTGTTACAACTTCCAAAAACTGCTTTGACCTTTAGAGGTTAGGGGTCTGAGAAAACAGATGAAGTCACACAGAAATTTTGGCAAAAAATAATAAAATCCAACATTAATTTTCCATAGCATACATGTTTATATATTTTGTGCACATATATATGTGTGTATGTGTATATGTATTGTATATTTATGGGTGTATGTATGTATATTGTATATTTATTTGTGTGTGTGTGTGTTGTGAAATGAGCATGAGTGAAATATTTAGGGAACCAAAAGAAGGCCCTTTGTGTCCAGCTTAGCTTTCTATGGAATATTTAAGGAATCCTAATGATATGAATAAAAATTTCAGGATAAGAAGGAATGATTGTGTTAAAAATCTACAAAAGTGGCTGGAGTACCTCCTTTGAAGAGGAAACATCAAAGCAAGCAAAAAAATACAATTACTGTCTTGTTTATAATAGCATCATTATAGTTGAGGAAATTAATCAAATCAATCCTTAGAATTTTTTTTTTTTTAAGGAAACAATCTGAATTCCTTTTCTCTTTCCTCATTAAAAAAAAAAAAAAACCCTAAGCATCTAGTTTACCTGGTGTACATTTCAGCATGTGTTCTATATGTATTGATTTACCTCATCAATGGACAAATGAATTATGTAGTATATGGCTATAAAGTTAAAAAAAGCACTTGCCTCCCAATACACCTGTGAAGTATATAGTCCAGTTAATATTATCCCCATTTTACAGATGAGGAAAGTGATGCTCCCAGATGGTCACTGTGTGACGAGATAGCAATTCCAGTACTTGAACAATTACTTCAAGTTCATTCTTTCCACTATACCATTCTACCTCTCTGTAGTAAAATAATTAAAATAATTGATAAAGTTGGAAGTGAAGAAAACTGCTGATGCATGCTCAGATTCTAGTACAGTGCCGCCTTAGAAATAATTGGAGGTTGTTTGCTGAATGTTGATTAGACACTGTTTATCTCAAATGAAGATATGAGAAATGAATGGGACAGAAACCTATTTAGACATTCAGAAACCAATATAATTGTACGTACACATTTATTTTACTTGGTTTCCACGTGACAACCATAATCATTAGGGCAGATCTTTACTGACTTGTAATATAATTAAGTTGAGAATTGTTTGAGGATCTGCAAAGTTACATGACTTGCCATGTTCATTCAGAAAATAACAATAAGTAGTAGTAGTAGCAGCACTAGTAGTAATAGTAGTAGTAGTAGTAGTAGTAGTAGCAGTAGTAGTAGTAGTAGTAGTAGCACTAGCAGTAATATAACTAATGTATTTACCTAGTGTTTTAAGGTTTGCAAAGAGATTACAAATGTTTTCTCCTTTTATCCTCACATTTTGGGGAGAATGGTGTTGTCATTACCTACATTTTGCAGGTGAGCAAACTGCAACAAATAGTTTAAATGACTTGCCCAGGTAATACATATCTGAGGCTTGATTTGAAGTCATCTTCCTGATTTTAGGTTGAATGATATGAAACCTAGATGCCTGTGGTAGCTGTTAAATTGTAGATGTGAAATTCAGACCAAGGCGTTTCCATGCTCACACTCAGCATTCTAACTGCTATACCATGATGTTTTGCAGCATGATGTGTATTAATAAACTAATTACCATAGCTACTGATCATTTCAATCTCTTGATTTTCTTCTTTCTGCTTGCCTTTCTTTCCTGTTAGCAAAGGTAACAGAGGTGGATGAGAAACAAGGAAATGTAAACTCTAAACTTCTTTTAGTTTCTGTAGCTATTTTTTTCTGTTTCAAAATTATTGTGGACCCTTTATCTCTTCAACATAGGCATTTTCTCCAGGGGAATTAATTATTAATCATATATACCATTTTTGCTCACCTGATCCTTTCTATTGTTTTTCCATTAATTTCTCCATTGACAGCCTATACAAAATACTACAGTCCTTTATCTCTATCTTAATCGCAAGCAGTTATATGTGATATTTAGAGCGTCTACCTATTATTGCTTATGATCTGAATCAAAGTTAGAAAACTATGCAGCATTTTCAGGAATCTTTGAAAAAAGAACAACTTACTTTAACATCAACGTTTTCCCAGTTAAGGTATGTCTCTATAGGTTATGGTATCTAACAATCTCATAAGAATCAAAATGCTGGGTTGTCTAGTGGTCATTGGAAAAATACTCTCCAGGGGGTCTAAGTAGTCTGTATCGCATAACCAGTGAGTGGTAAAATAGGACATATCATTAATATTGTGTTTAAACAAAAACAAGATATGCTAGTCATATTGTGAGTTGTTTTAAAGAGATCCATTGGCAGAATGGGCAAGTACAGTGCTGTTTAAAGTGAGGTTCTGTTTTTTTTGTTTTTTTAATATATGTTGCTTTCCTTTGCATTCGTATCTGTATCCAATGGGCATGGATCAAAGAGAACTGGCCATATTTCAATGAGTCTGTAGTTACTGTCAATATATCAACTATTGCTAATTTAATTCCACCCCAGGTCCTGAGACACATCTTCCTCAAATAAACCCAGTACAACTCAAAAATGTTCTGAACAATTCAAAAATTTTTGCATTAAACATTTCTTTTCTGTCATAGGACTTATTTCAGTAGTACCTTGCCATTACCAAAGTACTGGCAGATGCAAAGAACTATGGGCTATTCCAGCTTCCCATATCTTTATTCTTAAGAAGTGGGACCAAAAGAATACTGTAGAAGGCTGATACATTTCATTCTTTCAGACATTTAGGTCAATCTGCTTAATACTTAAGAATTTTGAGTAATCATGTTACACAGCATTAAATCTTTAATTACTCACAAATTGGATGATGGTTCAGACTAGAATTCTCTATTGACAACCCAGGATTCTAAAGCCAGAATTTCTAAATAGGCTATGGCTGTGTGTGGGTTGGATTCTCTCAATCTGGGGTTTCATTGTCATGTAGCTTAGGGATCTACAATGAAAATTCCCTCTCTCTGGAAAGGAAAACTTAAATGCCATCTGAATAACTCACTGATGCAAATCAAGGGACTTTACTTTTACACTTGTTGGACAGGGTCCTAATTGCTACTTTAATGTCTTCTCACGCACATTTTAATCACTAAATAATTGACGTAAGTAGAGAGAAACACAGTACATGAGTCAGACAATGAGTCTCAAACACATGCCATTTATCCATTAATAAAATGGGGAAGAAACAGTCCAATAAGTGTTAAAATTCTAGAAACTTAAACATCAGTAATAACTGTCAGATAATTTATGCTCCTTTTATAGTTAGGGTTAAGTACTATAGCAAAAGTACTTGTTCACCTTGGAGATTATGTTTCATTTTCAACATAATCCTCAAATTAAAAAGTTATACATGTTGCTATAAGCTCTGTTTCTTAGGCATAGTAGCTCCCATTGTCCTAAAGTGTCCCCCTGGGTCATCTTGCTTTGGATGCAGTTAAAATTACTCTCATTTGTAACCTAAAACTGCAGAACTGGAAATCAGTTAAAAGCTGAAAATACTTTGCATACTTAGAGCATCTAATTGCATGTTTCGAAGTTGTAGAAGGAGAGTTGGTCACAGAGAAATGCCAGTGAGCCAATTGTTTAAGAGAAGGGGCATTATTTTGGGATATTATTCAGGGTTATGCAGCATAATTCCTTTCCACACTAGACAAGGTAAACTCAAAGTGGCAGGTTGCTTAACTAACAGGCCTAATGCTAGACCTATTTTATAAGCCTTCTCTATTGAAATCTACTGGAAAGTTTTACCTGGAGATTAACTCAAATACTCAATGGTAGTCCAACTGTCAATAAAAGTTGAAGAAAGACCTTGTTAATAATGCATCCAAGAAGGATATTTGCATTAGCAGTTTCCTTAAATTAAGCAGTAAAAATGGGACAGTTGTTTAAAGCCAAAGTGGTAAGCAATTGCAGGGTAGACCCCAAATCTTTATTCTACCAGTTTGTAAACAAGCTAGGGGAAAAACAATAACTGCATCTAATTCCAACTAAAAGCTTCCCACAAGACAACCCAAGGTTTGTGGAGGGATCTAAGTAGTTTGCATTTAACTGCCAAGACAATTATAAACCCAGACTGCAGGAGAGGCATTTGGGATAAGGAACTCAAAAAAGAAATTAAATTGCTAAGAGAAGAATTGTATTCACTGAGGGTTAGAATCTAAGACCTGCTACAGAAGTAATAGTTCCTACAAAGAGCATTTTTAAAATTCTACTATATGTCAACATTATCAAATATGAACAAGAATTTATTATTTTAATCTATTTGTGGATGCTTTACTCCTTCCCCTTCTCTCCATCCTAACTCACATACCTTTCAAGCAGTTGGCAATTGTGTTTTTCAAAGGATAGTGGGCCTATGGACCCAGAAACTGTTCTAGAGAAATATTTTGTCAAGATAACGTTGTTTCCTCCTTTGGATACAACTCAAGCATTGAGAAACTGTGGAAGTACTTGTTGGGATCTAACCTCCCCAAATGAGGATGTACCACAAAAAAATCGAAGTTTCCCTGGGATATCATAGCAGGGATGAAGCTGCCATGACGTGCATTTTTGTTCTGCCAAAACATGCTTTGAAGATTTTGATGAGGAGTTTCTCTGGCTTGCCCAGAGAGCAAATCAATCCTTACCTATTGTACAAACAAAGGTCTCTGCCTCCAAAGGCATTGAAGTAATTGGCAACTGGTAGAAAGAAACTTGTTTTTCAGATGCCAAGGGCCTCAAGGGTTTAGCCAGTGGCTAGAAGATTTTGTAGGTCTAAAACAAAAAAAGCAAAAACAGAACAAAAAACAAAACCAAAAACTTTTCTCCTAGAATATTACTTAACATAAAGTCATATTTGGGCATGTTAATGTCACAACTTTTACTAACTGCTTTAACTTCTTATTGAAGGATACCTTGTTTTATTTGACAGTAGTCAATGATCAACTTACTGTTTGTGTTATAGTTGATAAGTGAAGTTAAATCATATTTAGATGATTTAAGAGATAATTATATGTATTTAAATTATTGATGAAAATATAATACCAGAAAAATCTAAATAATTAATGATACACTTATGAATAATTTCTAATAGTGAAATAGATTAAGAAAATGATTTGTCCTTAACAGTTGATTTATAAATATTTAATAGCAATTACTACTGACATAGTTTATAGTCACTACAAAACTCTGATTCTGACTCATTTTTGCAATATAAATTCTATGTTAAATGTGTATACTTACATGCAACTTTTTATTTACTGTTAATATATTTAATTTTTTAAAGAAAGTTATACATAGTAGAAAGAGGGCTGGCCACAAAACATGGAAGAACTAAGTTAAAGTCCCACCTGTGATGCACATTAGAAGTATGGCATTGAGAACTCTGACCATTTACCTCTTCCTGTTACACAGGTAACTTCTCCAAAACTAATGTGGAGAATAGGTGCAGATGTGCATCAAGAGAGGACATTTTTCACCAAGGAGATCCTTACAGAGATGAAATAATGTCTAGAAAAGATCAAAACTTTAAACTGCATATATAAGCATATATATGTATATCTCTATATATACATACACACACATATATACATATTATATAGACCTATGCCTGCAATACATACACACATACACACACATATAGCTATGTACATACACATGCATGCATATACACATATGCATGCATATACAAACATATACACTTTCTTTTGGAATAAAAGCATCAAAAATCATCATTTCCATTGTGCGTGACAGATGCCTTCAAAAATTCACAATCACCTCTGTTTTACATGCTAAGATTGAGAGAACAGCATGTTAACTTTGAAATGGTTCCATTTGACTATTTATATATTATTACATATTACATACTTTATAGTCTCTCAACAGAATCTGCAACATTTAAAAAAAATTTCTAATTCTATGATTATCGGTCCTAAAGGGGAAAAATTTGTTTGCTAAGTTATCTAGGAAAACTTAGATTTGGGGGGTTGGGAGATGATTTGTTTTTTTCTTTCCTTTGGCAAAAATCTACATTTAAAAAAAAATATAACTTTCACGGGCAGAGCCAAGATGGTGGAGTAGAAGCAGGGACTGCTAGAGTTCTTCCCCGAAACCCTTCAAAAAACCTGAAAAAAAAATGACTAAACAAATTCTAGAGAAGGATAAGCCAAAAAATGACATAATGAAGCAAATTTCCAGTCAAAGACAATCTGGAAAGTCCATAGGACAAGTCTATCACACTGGGCTGGAAGTGGAACCCAGTTTGGCAAGGGTTACACAAGCATGGACAGAGCTGGAGTAGGCCTTAAGGGACTGAATCACTGGCAACTGCTGTAGTTTCTAGACTTCTCAATTCACAAATGTCAAAGACAGCTTTAAAGGTCAGTGGAAAAAAAAGTCTCTCACCTGACTGAGAGGGCAACATGGTCCAGCCTTGGCCCCAGGGTGGTGGCAGCCACTGCTGAAGTTGAGGCTGCTTCTGGAGTTCACCACTTAACAAAGAGCTTAGAAGTCAAGTAACTGACTAGGAAAATTAGCAAACAGGGGAAAAAAAAAATAGACTATTTATAGTTATTTTCTCAGTGAACAGGTATTTTCTTACGTCATTGGTGACAAGGAAAATCAAAACATGAAACCAGAAGAAGACCACAAAACCAAAGCTCCTGCATCCAAAGCCTTCAAAAAACATTAATTTATCTCAGGTCATGGAAGAACTCAAAAAGGATTTTGAAAATCAAGTAAGAAAAGTAGAGGAAAAATTGGGAAGAGAAATGAGAGTGATTCAAGAAAATTATGAAAAATGAGTCATCAGTGTGCTAAAGGAAACCACCCAAAATGTGAAGAAAATAACAGCTTTAAAGTTAAACTAACCCAAATGGCAAAGAGGTCCAAAAAGCCATTGAGGAGGAAAATGCCTTAAAAAGCAGAATGAATGGGCCAAACAGAAAAAAAGAGGTCCAAAAGTTCCCTGAAGAAAATGATTCCTTCAAAATTAGAATGGAGCAAATGGAAGCTAATGACTTTATGAAAAATTAAGGAATTACCAAACAGAACCAAAATAATGAAAAAATAGAAGACAATGTGAAATATCTCACTGTAAAAACTACTGACCTGACAAATAGATCCAGGAGAAATAATTTTAAAAATTATTGGACTGAAAGCCATGATCAAGAAAAAAAAAGAGGTCAGACATCCTCTTTCAAGAAATTATCAAGGAAAACTGCCCTGATATTCTAGAAGCAGGAGGTAAAATGAAATTGAAAGAGTCCACCAATCACCTTTGGAAAGAGATTCTAAAAGGAAAACTCCTAGGAATTTTGCAGTCAAAATCCAGAGTTCCCAGGTCAAGGAGAAATATTGCAAGCAGCTAAAAAGTAATAATTTGAGTATTGTGGAATACAATCAGAATAACACAAGATCTAGCAGCTTCTACATTAAGAGACTGAAAGACTTAGAATATTATATACCAGAGGTCAAAGGAACTAGGATTAAAACCAGGAATCACCTACTGAGCAAAACTGAAAATAATCTTTCATGGGAAAAAAAATTGAACTTCAATGAAATAGAGGACTTTCAAGCATTCTTGTTGAAAAGACCAGAATTGAGTAGAAAATTTGACTTTCAAATACAAGAATCAAGAGAAATATGAAAAGGTAAACAGAAAGAGAAGTTATAAGGAAGTCACTGAAGTTGAACTGTACACATTCCTACATGGAAAGATGAGACTTTTCCCATAAGACCTTTCTCAGTATTAGGGTACTTTGAAGAGATAGATAAACAGATAAAGATACAGATGGCACAGGGTGAGTTGAATATGAAGGAATGATATCTAAAAAGTAAAATTAAGGGATCAGAGAGGAATATATTGGGAGAAGGAGAAAGGGAGAGATAGAATGGGGTAAATTGTCTTACGTAAAAGAAACAAGAAAAAGATTTCACAATGGAAGGGAAGAGTGAGAAGGTGAGAATGAATAAGTGAATCTTACTCTCATCAGATTTGGCTCAAGGAGAGAATAAAATACATACTCATTTGGGTATGTTACCCTATAGGAAAGCAGGGGAGAAGGGGATAAGAGTGGGGAATGAAAGATGAGAGGGGAGATTAGGGGAGGGGGTAGACATAAGCAAACATTTTAGAAAAGGGACAACATCAAAGGAGAAAGTAGAATAACTGGTGGGAGGGATAGGATGGAGGGAAATATAGTCAGTCTTTCACAACATGACTATTATGGAAGAATTTTACATAACTACACATGTAAACCTATATTGAATTGCTTGTCTTATCAATGAGGGTGGGTGATGAAGGAAGAAGGGAGAGAATTTGGAACTCAAAGTTAAAAAGAAATGTAAAAAAATGTTTTTACATGCAACTGGGAATATATATTTTGTATATATATGTATATATATATGTGTGTGTGTGTGTGTGTGTGTGTGTGTGTATGTTTCTATGGGGCTGCTAGGTGGTGCAGTGGATAGAGCACCAGTGTTTGAGGCACAGAGAAGATAAACAACTTGATCAAGATTACACAAATGGTATTCTGTATATATACTTGACTCCAAACCTAGTTTTCTTAATGTATACATATATATGTATATACACATGTATTCATTTATATATGTATTTATATACATATAATTTTCCTCAGTTATATGTGAAAATAATTTTTAACATTCTTTTAAAAAATTTTGAGTTTCAAATTCTTTCTAACCTTTTCTTACCTCCTCCCCACCTAAGATAGTAAGCAATATATTGTACATGTCTAATCATGAAAAACATACTTCCACATTAATCACATTATGAAAAAAGAGACTAAAATTATATATACTTATGTGTTTATATATGCTTACATATATACATATGTGTGTAATACATGTAATACACATACGTAGAATAAAGCAATGTGCTTCAATTTTCACTTAGATTCCATCAGTTCTTTCTTTGGAAGTAGATGGGATTTTTCTTCAAAAGTTTTTCAGAATTGTCTTGGATCATTGTACTGCTGATACTAAGTCATTCACAGTTAATCATCTGACAATACTGTTGTTAGTGTGTACAATGTTCTCCTGGTTCTGCTCACTTCACTTTACATCAGTTCATCTGAGCCCAGATTCCTCTGAAAGCATCCTACTCATCATTTCCTATAGCAAAATAATCGTGATCATATACCACAAATTGTTCAGCTGACCCTCAGTTGATGGGCACCCCCGATTTTCTAATTCTTTGTCATCACAAAAAGCTGCTATAAGTATTTTTGTACGTGTAGGTCCTTCCACCCCGTTTTTTGATCACTTTTTGAAATAGTGTGGTATTGGATCAAAGGGTATACATAATTTTAGAGCCCATTGGGCATAGTTCCAAATTGTTCCCCAGAATCATGGGATCAATTCACAACTCCATCAATGGTGCAATAGTGTCCCAACTTTTCCATACCTCCAACATTTATCATTTTCCTTTTCTGACCTCTGGGCACTCTGATAGTATGAAGTGGTACCTAAGAGTTGTTTTAATTTGCATTTTTCTACTCAATTGTTATTTAGAGTATTTTTCATATAAGTATAGATAATTTTCATGTCTTCATCTGTTAATTACCTGGTCATATCCTTTGACCATTTCTCAACTGTGACATGACTTATATTCTCATATATTTGACTCACTTCTCTATTTATTTAAGAAATGAGGCTGTATCAGAGACACTTGTTGTGAAAATTGTTTCCCAGTTTTCTGCTTGCCTTCTAATCTTGTTTGTACTAGTTTTGTTTCTTCAAAAACGTTTTAATTGTTTGATCATAAATTCTTCCCTTCCCCATAGATCCAGCAGATAAACTACAATGCTCCCCTAATTTGTCAATTGGCATCACCCTTTTTGTCTAAATCATGTACTTATTTTGTCTGTGTCTTGGAATACAGTGCGAGATGTTGATCTGTACCTAATTTCTTTCCTACTGTTTTCCAGGTTTCTTTGCATTTTTTGTCAAGTAGTGAGATTTTATCCCCAAAGCTGAGATCTTTGGATTTGTCAAACAATTGATTACTATGGTCACTTACTACTGTTTCTTATGTGCCTAATCTATTACAGGGATACACCACTATTTCTTAGTGGTTATCAGCTAGTTTTGATGATTGCTACTTCATAATACAATTTTAGATCTAGTATGGATAGACTACTGTTCTTTGCATTTTTTTATCCATTAATTCCCTTGGTATATTTGACCTTTTGTTCTTCCAGATGAATTTTACTACCTCTTTTCTACCTCTATCACATATTTTTTGGTAGTTTGATATGGAACTGAAACAGTAAATTAATTTAGGTAGAATTGTCATTTTTATTATATTAGGTCAGACTACCCATGTGAATTGATATTTTTCCAATTGCTTAGATATGACAGGAACAACATATTATTATTTTAATGTCAGTCTTATGGATGAAGATTAGATATATTAAATGATTTGCCTTCGGACAAACTGCTACTACATATTCAATACAGGACTCAAAGTACAAACCTTTTCAGGTATTATAAACTGGAAAATCTTTACATACATGATGAACTATGTATCTTCTCATCAGTATACTAATTAGTTTGAGGTTCACCACCTGGTGAGGGTGATTTTTCTTTTAAGTCTTGGCAAGTCTTGAAGACAAAGTATTAAGTTCTTGAGGGATTGCCATACACTTGAAGACATTGATGACATCATGAATCCTTAATATATTGTAATACCAAATCTGTTGTAGATAACACTAGAATAATCTTTTTTACCAGTTGATAGATCTTGCTATAGATTGCATTTGAGATGTAAGTCATGCAACGATTCATTCCTATATACTTGCTTCTTTAAGTATAACCTTTTTCCATTTAGTTCAGAAATAGAAAAAAATTTCTTATTTTCTAATGAAAGTCACTAACTCACATATATAATCAAAATCACATGAAGTTCATATACAAGAACTAATGGTGATTCTCTGTTCTTCCTCACCTTTAAGGGGGCCTTTTAAATTTGCAGGGAATGTATAGTTTTCTTCAATAAAAAGAGAAGTGCTTTTCTAAGACTGAGCCATAAGAAGATAAGAAGGTGCCGACCTGACTTGTTAGAGGGAGTTTCTTCACTTGGGAGTTCCATACCAAATAAAGCACAGGTCTAGTTCCTATTACTACTCAATAACTACCAAAGTAATAAAATGTATATTCATCTGTAAATGATATTTATGAAAGAAAGAGAAAAGTGGGTATAAGAGAATATGAGGACAGAGACATGAAATGTCTACTTTTCATTCAATGAAGGTTTCATTTGTGTTTATTATGGAATATGCATTGTTTTAAGTGATTTGTTGGGGGCATGGGGAAAATGTAAAGAAAAACATGATCTTTGTACTCAAAGAATATACTATCTAGTGAAGTGAAAGTGCCTATGTGCCTAGGCAAATGTAATTAAAATTAGAAACTATTAAATGAATAAAAGAAGTTCAGAATGCTATGAGATCAGATGAGAGAAAACTAATATCGCATTTAATTCTTTGTATTTTTCTTATGAACTTTTCATTATATTAAAATTACTTTAGCATGAGTCATATGCAACATCTAGATTATAATCTCCATGGGGTCAGGCACATTTCTCACACATCTCTGTATTTTACAGTACTTAACACATTGTTCTGCACATAGTAAATGCTCACAAAAAAAAGAGATTTAGTGAATTAAAATAAGATGATTGCCAGCTGGTGTGACCAGGGAATTTTTAATGAAAAGCAGAATGTCTGAGTCAGGCCTTACAGGGTGGTTAAGGGAAAAAAAAAGTAGCTTTGAACTTGAAGTCAGGAAATATCTGATTTTGTGCATTCCTCTGATATTTACTAGATGGGTACCCATGGGGAAGTCACTTCACCTTGATCCTATAAACAAATCCTATTCAATCTGCCAAGAATTTTTTTTTAAGTTTCTGCTACCTTAAAAAAAAAAATTAACAGCTTTATTTTCAAATATACCCATCTTCCTACTATCTCCCTAGAGTGACTTCACGAACAAGAATAAAGAAGAAAATAGTTCAACAAAATTAACCAAGACATTAAACTGCCTTGGATTGCTATTGTGAGGATCACATGTCATTCTGTACACAAAGTGCTATTTAATTTTGCTCATCATTGATTTCATTCTGTAGCCTGGGGCCAATCATAGATCCCAGGCGCACTCCACTAGAGACCTGTTATATTGAATCAGAACCTTAATGTCTTCTATATGAGAGCTGGCCCAACTAATTTTATCTCTACGTATATTTTCTAGCTCACAACTGTCCATCTTGTCCTAAAGAATATAATTTATCTTATGCCACAAAAATCTAGAATTGCCAACATTCTCCTGCCTACTACTCTAATAATTCCATGCGATTTTGTTGGTTTCTTTTTTAATCAGCTTACTCTGGAGTGATCTGCTCTTGATGAAGAAGACACACTAGCTCTTTGAGCTTGTCTCTCTGTTGACCAACCTGTTCTTTTTAATAATATATTCAACTTAGGATTTGAAGTGACATGAAGTTTGTCATTGAAAACTGGAACATTAACCATTTCCCAATATTGCATAACTGTCCTGTTTTGATGATTTTTTTCAAATATCATTGAAAATGACTGAGCAATCACATCTGCCACATATTACTATAACAGAGAAATAGTTCATTTAGGCCCGCTGATATGACAAGAATAGTTAGGTTCCATCTTACTTTCTCCTTGTTCTCTAGAATTTCAAATACCCTTAAGAAATTTTTATTTTGACCTTTCTAGCCCAAAGTTTCTTCTCTTTGGTAAAATAAACAATATTAGAACTGGGTAGTTATGTTTTCTGTCCATCGTCCATTGTCATTTTCCCAACCATCCAACAAATATTTTGATGCTCCTCTTTTCCCCAATATGACGATCACCCAATACGGTTGTTCTAAACCCCATTTTCATCTTCAGTTTATTTATAGCTTTTACATTCTTGAAACGATTAGTATAGGACTATGCCACACTTGTGCAATTATCCTTCATTACTTGTCCTTGCTTCCATATTTGGACATGCCATTTAACAATTTAAGGTAGTTACTGAGTTCCCTGTATGGCCACATCAGTTTATTTAGCTAGTTCTCTTATATTTTTCCTGTGTATTAAACTCTTTTTTGGGGGGTCCTCAAAATTTTATTTTCAAAAATTTCCTGATTGACAGGCTATATGGTATCATAGTAATATGTTGAACTTGTCAATAGAGAAACCAGGGTTCAAATCCTGGCTTTGATGTATCACCTTGGGTAAGGCACAAACTTTGTTACCTTCACTTTTCCCACCTGCAAAATGAGAAGGTTGGACTTGATGGTCTTTAAGGTGACTTCAAGCTTTAAATCTCTAACCCATTCATCACTCCTAGGCTGACTCTTCCTATAGAATTTTATTCCATGAGACCCTACCTCTTTCCTTGGTCTGAACTCTTTGAAATCTGTTCTCCTTTAATCTATAGAGCATGGCAGACTATATGCCTAACTTTGATCTCCTGAAATTCTCACTCTCCTCTCCACTCCTTTAAGGATTGAATCATTTCTACTTAACCAACCATAACTTCCTTGATATAATCATGTTTTAGGTAAAAGTCGCCTTTGTTGTTCCTCTTCAAAGGATAAAATTATGTTAAATGGAAATGTTCCCCTTTTGACTTTGTAGACCCTGAATATTTGTTTGCATTTAGTAATAATGAGGAGCTAAATTTAGATTTTTCTTTTGCAATACTTTCTGTGTATGTTTGTATTGGTTTCATGAAAGAAGGAAATTATTTTTTGTTTGATTTTTGGGGAAGCGGTTGTGGTGACAGAGGTATCTTGAGTTGTAAGAAAACATATACAAATGATAGAAAATATCTGAATAGCACTTCTTTTTCTTTGCAAATATTTCTTGGTTAAATAATCTATTGATATTTATAACAACATTGTAAAGTAATATGCTCATTTTAATGATGAGAAAACTGAGCTTGGGAGAGATGAAGTACCTTGTCAACATTACATAAGTAGTACAATGTTTTTTGTGTGTTTCATGACTGTATTTGTATATCGTGTGTGTCATATGCATACACATATATACCATATATGCATATATGTATGTGTAGATACACACACATATACCTATATGTCAGCAAGCACTGAATAAAAATCTAAAATTGAAGCCATAACATCTGATGCATTTGGATGGTAGGTTTTTTTTTTGAGATTTTTAAGAGCCAGTGAAGCATAGTGGATAGAGAACTGACCTTCAGAGCGTTTGAAGACAGGAAGACTAGTTCAAGTACAATTTCTCATGCATACTAAATGTATGACCCTGGGCAAGTTGCTTAACCTCATACTATCCCTGGCAACTATCTAAGAATATAAACATCAGAACAGGTAACTGCAGTGATAAAGGAACATCACTGAAAACACAGGTCAAGTTTCTTTGTCTCTCTCTCTCTTTCCCTGTATATATGCATATGTATATGTATGTGCATTTTGTGTATGTATATGTATATTTATGTGTATTTTACATACACGCATATATGTGTGTATGCATATGTATATATATGTCTATATTCATATACACACAAATATATACCTATATATCATATCTTTATACATATTATGTACTGTATGTATGGCATGTGTGCTTATATAAAAACATACACATTATAAACACATATGTGCCCATGAATATGAATACATAAAACATGTGCATATGTACACACAACACAGGTGTATGTACATATACACATGTTCATATATGTATAAGCATATAAATATGGGCATGTAAGTGAATATGTATATACCAAGTCTTGTAATGGATTGTAATGACTAATCAATTTTTAATATATTTTTGCTCTAATTAAGATCATTTTTCTTAGTTCTAAAATGTTTGGGACAGAGGAGCCAACATGGCAGAGTAGAAAGACTCATGTATGCTAGCTCCGAACTCACAGCCCATAAATTTTCTGTAAAAAGAACTCCCCACAAATTCTGGAGCAGTGCAATCCGGGCAGAACGGCAGTGGAGGAGAGTTCCGTTCCAGAGAGCCATGGAAAGCTGTCCCCAGGGGTCCCTTGCACACCAGATGCAGAGCCCACCCCTGCCCTGCCCTGGCCCCGCGGCCCCAAGAGAAGCAGATCCAAGCAGGCTTCAGGGAGGGAACTTCTGGTGGCGGCGAAGGACCCTCCACCCACAGGCACTATAGGTCAGTGAGAGAGACTTCTGGGCTGGCCGAGAGGGGATCGGGGTGTCTCTGTGACTCGGGCCCCCTCGGGAGGCAGTGATGGAGACAGGGAGAGCAGCAGACCTGGGCTCCCAGAGCAGACAGGAGCTGAGGGCCATTACTGAAGGTCTCTGCATAAACCCCCTGAGGGAACTGAGCCTGGGAAACGGCCCTGCCCCCACCCCAGCACCAGAACTTAAGCTCACATTGAATAGCAGCCCCGCCCCCCACTGAAAGCCCTGAGGCTGAGGAACAGCATTTGAATCTCAGACCCTAAGCACTAGCTGGGCAGATCTAGGCAGGGGTGGAGAGGAATCTCAGAAGTCAAGTAACTGGCTAGGAAAATGCCCAGAAAAGGGAAGAAAAATAAGACCATAGAAAGCTGTTTTGAGCAGGTGCAAATGTTCCTGCCTTTTGGTTCTGATGACGAGGAAATATTCTTGCCATCAGGGAAAGACGTGGAGGGCAGGGCCTCTGTATCCCAGACATCCCAGGGGAATGTCTGGTGGGCTCAGGCCTTGGAAGAGCTCCAAAAGGATTTTGAAAAGCAAGTTAGACAGGTAGAGGAAAAACTGGGAAGAGAAATGAGAGAGATGCAAGAAAAGCATGAAAAATGGGTCAATACCTTGCTAAAGGAGACCCAAAAAAATGCTGAAGAAAATAACACCTTGAAAAATAGGCTCACTCAATTGGCAAAAGAGGTTCAAAAAGCCAATGAGGAGAAGAATGCTTTCAAAAGCAAAATGAGCCAAATGGAAAAAGAGGTTCAAAAGCTCACTGAAGACAAAAGTTCTCTCAAGATTAGAATGGAACAGATGGAGTCTAATGACTTTCTAAGAAACCAAGAAATCATAAAACAAAACCAAAAGAATGAAGAAATGGAAGAGAATGTGAAATATCTCATTGGAAAAACAACTGACCTGGAAAATAGATCCAGGAGAGAAAATTTAAAAATTATGGGACTACCTGAAAGCCATGATCAAAAAAAAGAGCCTAGACATCATCTTTCATGAAATTATCAAGGAAAACTGCCCTGAGATTCTAGAACCAGAGGGCAAAATAAGTATTAAAGGAATCCATTGATCACCACCTGAAAGAGATCCAAAAAAGAGAAATTCCTAGGAACATTGTGGCCAAATTCCAGAATTCCCAGGTCAAGGAGAAAATCTTGCAAGCAGCTAGAAAGAAACAATTCCAGTATTGTGGAAATACAATCAGGATAACACAAGATCTAGCAGCTTCTACATTAAGGGATTGAATGGTGTGGAATAGGATATTCCAGAAGTCAAACGAACTAGGACTCAAACCAAGAATCACCTACCCAGCAAAACTGAGTATAATACTTCAGGGGAAAATATGGTCTTTCAATGAAACAGAGGACTTTCAAGCATTCTTGATGAAAAGAGCAGAGCTGAACAGAAAATTTGACTTTCAAAAAAAAGAATGAGAAGCAGCATGAAAAAGTAAACAGCAAAGAGAAGTCATGAGGGACTTACCAAAAGTGAACTGTTTACATTCCTACATGGAAAGACAATATTTGTAACTCTTAAAACTTTTCAGCATCTGGGTAGTTGGTGGGACCACACACACATACACACACACACACATACATGCATGCAGGCACATACACATACACATGCACACACATACAGAGACAGACAGCACAGAGTGAATTGAATAGGATTGGACCATATCTTAAAAGAAATTAAGGTAAACAGTGAGAGAGAAATGTAGTGGGAGGAGAGAGGGTGAAATGGAATGGGGTAAATTATATCAATCAAGAGGCAAGCAGGAGACTTTTTAGTGGAGGGAAAAAGAGGAGAGCTGAGAAAAAAACATGAAGTTTACCCTCATCACATTTGACTAAAGGAAGGAATAAAATGCACACTCATTTTGGTATGAAAACCTATCTTACAATACAGGAAAGTGGGGGAGAAGGAGATAAGCAGTGGGGGCGATGATGGAAGGGAGGGCAATGGGAGGAGGAAACAATTTGAAGTCAACACTTAGGGAGGGACAGGATCAAAAGAGAGAATAGAAACAATGGGGGGGGGCAGGATAGGATGGAGGGAAGTAGAGTTAGTCTTACACAACATGACTATTATCCAAGTCATTTGCAAAACTACACAGATATGGCCTATATTGAATTGCCTGCCTTCCCAAAGGGAATGGGTGGGAAGGGAGGGATGGGGAGAATTTGGAACTCGAAGTTTTAGGAACAACTGTTTGGTATTGTTCTTGCTACTAGGAAATAAGAAATACAGTTAATGGGGAATAGAAAGTCATCTGGCCCTACAGGACAAAAGACAAGATGGGGACAAGAGAAGGGAGGGGTGATAGAGGAGAGGACAGATTGGTGATAGGGGAAATTAGAATGCTCGGTGTATTGGGGTGGGAGGAGGGGATAAATGGGGAGAAAATTTGGAACCCAAAATTTTGTGAAAATGAATGTAAAAAGTTAAATAAATAAATTTATATTTAAAAAAATGTTCGGTAATTCTCAAATTTCTTTGCTTCTATCTTTCAAATTATAGATCATGAAAGCAACCTTTCTTTAAAGAGGCAAAAGTAAATAACAAACTCACTAAAACCAAGCACTTAAGGAAGACAAAGTCTTTTTTTTTTTGGAGGAAGCCACAGTAAATTTTGTGATTTCCTCCAGATTATTTCATCTAGGAAGTAGTTCCAGGACATCTTCACAGAAAAAGTTTTGTAACAATGAATGCAAGCTTTAAGAGAGTACAAAACCTATTGGAGATTTTTCAATCCTATATGAGCAATAAAAAACTATGGATAGAAAATGGAACTGCTGTTTCATCATCTTAGGGAATTTCCACTGTGCAAATGCCTTTCCATGGTTCAGATAGCAACCCTTTCCATAGCTTGGTACATAACTCCTAGGGGGTTGCCTGAGGCACAAAAGTTAAATGGTTTGCCTAGGGTCAAACAGCTAGTAAATGTCATAAGTGGGATTTCAATCTCTCTTCCAGATACAAGGCCTAGCACTCTATCCACTAAGACAGGATGTCTCTCAATATCTTTTCATATGTCATGATTATGCAATTTGATTCTTTGTTGAACTGCTTTTCTAAGCTAGTTGCTGTTAGCTTGATGAAACACAATAGAATAAAATTAATTGAAGAAGTAGCTGCAAGGCAATAGAGAAAAAATACTGATATTTCCCCAAAATTCTGACAATAGAAATAGACAAAACAAATAAGTGTTGGACTCATATTAGGATCAAGCCATATTTCCAATCACTGTGGAAATACAAATACATGCATACATGCACATATGTATATATATGTATGTGTGTATATGTATATGGAATATATGTATATACAAATATATATAGTATGTATGTGTAAACACATGTACATATATATAGGTGTTTATTAGTGCAATGCATTGGAAATGCATAGAAAAAATGGAAACCATTCTTGTCCTCAAGGACCTGAGAGAAATGATTATTTCTTTCTTATATTAATAACCAATTATTGAATTAATATTAAAGGGTTTTCTGTTTCCTCATCCAGAAATCAACTATTGTAGGAATTCTTGGGAAAAACTTAGGCTGAGAGAATTGGTGAATTTCTGTTCATTGTCTTTGGTTAGATAGGTGTAAGCTAGAAGTGGATTCCCTTTTTGATGTGTATATTGATAAGCCTCTTTGACCAAGACTTAGGTGCTCCAAGTCATATACCCCCAAGACTCTCATTAGAATGAGCTCACATCTAATCATAATATTCATTTTCTCCTTAATTGTTAACCAGCTAGAGTTGATTGCCACTCTGAGGAATACCCACCTATCCAAGGGCTTATTAGTTATGAAACTACTACCATGAAGGCCTTTGGCATTCAAGAATGGAACTGACCTCTTTTATTAATAACATACTAATATTATTAATAAAATGACTGATTACCCAGAAACTATGTGTCTCCAACTTTTTAAACATCACATAACATTTCACTGGGATAAATGCATACAGAAAAATAAATACCAAATACATAAGAAATGATCTTCCTTTTAAAAAAAATTATTTATTTTTGGTTTTCCACATTTGCTTCAACAAAATTTTAAACTTTAAATTTTCTCTCCATCTCCCCCCTCTCTTCACTCCAGGGCAGCATGCATTGGGATTACCCTTTCCTCCTATCTGCCCTTCTTTCTACCACCACTACTCCTTATCCCTTGACATTCTATTTTCTTGTAGGGCAAGATATATTTCTATACCCCATTGCTTATATATCTTATTTCTTAGTTGCATGTAAAAACCATTTCTAACCTTTTTTAAAGCTTAGAACTCCATATTCTCTCCCTTTCCCCCTCCTCATCCACCCTCATTGAGAAGGTAAACAATTCAATGTAGGTTATACATTTGTAGTCATGCAAAGCACATACACAACAATCATGTTGTGAAAGACTAACTATATATCCCTCTATCCTGTTTGGCCCTCCATTTATTCCATTCTCTCCTTTAACCTGTCCCTCTACCAAAGTGTTTACTTTGGTAAACACTCCCAATCTGCCTCCCTTCTATTATCCCCCTATTCTTATCCCCTTCCCTCTGCTTTCCTGTAGGGTAAGATAAACTTCTATACCCAATTAAGTGTGTACATTATTCCTGCCTGAAGTCAAATCCAATGAAAGGAAGGCTCACTTCTCATCTTCCCCTTCTTTTCCATTTTAAAAGCTCTTTCTCAAAAACCTCTTATGTGAGATGATTTATTACATTCTACCTCTTTTTTTCTCTCCTAGTACATTCCCCTCAACATTTGATTTTCTTTTTTAGATATCATCCCTTCATATTCAGCTCATCCTGTGCTCGCTCTCTCCCTCTGTGTGTGTGTGTGTGTGTGTGTATATATATATATATATATATATATATATATATATATATGCATACACATTCACATACACATATATATATACATACACACTATACATATATGTGTGTATCTATATCCGTCTCTCTATATAGTTATACACACATACACATATGTTCTCTCCAACTATCCTAATACTGAGAAAGGTTTCACAAGTTACAAATATCATCTTTCCATGTAAGCATATAAACAATTTAACTTTAATAAGTCCCTTATGTTTTCTGTTTCCTGTTTACCCTTTCATTCTCTTGATTCTTGTATATGAAAGGCAAATTTTCTATTTAGCACTGGTCTTTTCAACAACAATGCTTAGAAGTTCTCTTGAACTTCATTGAAGTTCCATTTTTTTCCCCTGAAGTATTATACTCAGTTTTGCTGGGTAAGTGGTTCTTGATTTTAATCCTATCTCCTTTGATTTCTGGAATATCATATTCAAAGTCCTCTGATCCCTTAGTGAAGAAGCTGCTAGATTTTTCTGTTATCCTGATTATGTTTCCACAATGCTTGAATTGTTTCTTTCTGACTGCTTATAACTTTTTCTCCTTGACCTGTGAACTCTGGAATTTGGCTATAATATTCCTAGAAGTTTTCCTTTGGGGATCTCTTTCAGGAGGTGATCAGTGTATTCTTTCCATTTCATTCTGCCCTCTGGTTCTAGAATATCAAGGCAGTTTTCCTTAATTATTTCTTTTTTTTTGTCATCCCTCTAGTTTTTTAAAAAACATTATTTATTCATTTTTAGTTTTCGACATTCATTTCTATAAGACTTTGAGTTCCAAATTTTCTCCCCATCTCTCCCCTCCATCCACTCCAATATGGTATACATTGTGATTACCTCTTCCCCCAATCTGCCCTCCCTTTCATCATCTCCCCTCTTATACCCTTCCTCTTTACTTTCTTCAAGGACAAGATAGATACGTGTGTGTTCATCCTTGGTTTCTGAAGACCATGTCAACAGAGAAATAATGACATGACTTGCACTTGACTTTGTTTTGAAGTGAGGGAGGCTTGTGTAGGTTACCAGCCTCACTTTTCCTACAGAGCCTTCTGAATCCAGTGATCAGATATTCATATAGGTTTGGAGTCAAGTATATATACAGAATACCATTTGTGTAATCTTAATCAAGTTGTTTGTCTTCTCTGTGCCTCGACCAAATCTCTGAGACTAATGCACTATTCATATATGGCCTGAGATCTGGACATGCTATTGGAAGACATTTTCATCCTCTGAGTTCTCTAGACTTTGTATAGCTTAAAATGACATATATATGAAACTGTTTGCTTGTTTTAATGTCATTAGGCATGGTCATAAACCTTGAGCCTGGAGTATCGGGTGTGCTCAAGGAGGACCAGTACCTTTGGTATGATGACTGTTGAGCCCTTTTTAGGGTTCTTTCCACATTTGGTGTCCTCCTATTCTACCCAACTCTCACCTGTGGCTCCAAGAAGCTGCAGCATGCACAACAGCCACACTCCCAACAGGCCAAACCAGGTTGAGAGTAACCAAGGGGTCTCAAACCCATTGGTGAGTTAGGGGGATGTCTACCCCAAGTATGTGAAGACTTCCCCTGGTGGAATGGGTGGATAAGAACAATTTGTTCCAAGAGCCATGAAAGCAGATGAAGCAGGCCATGTGGAGTGCTTAGAGCTTGGTTAGACAGAAAAGACACCAAGGTCATACACTATATCTTGAGCCACTGCCAGCCATCTTGACTGTGTTCTGCCACTGTACTATGATGACTCCAAAGGAGAGAGTGAGGTTGATGACTTCATGCAATTCTGCCTCACTTAAATCCAGTTTACCCATGAATCAAGACATCACCCATACCATTTTACTATTATGCCTCAAAGTCCTGTGGCAACAGGCAAGTGATTAAGCAGCAGGTGCAGACACACTAGGAACTGTAGCCACAAACTAGCACACAGGTGCCCCAGGCCATAGGGTCATTTCTCAATTGAAGCAACAATGGGACTCAGGAGCCCCAGGTGTCTGAGTAGCCTTTTAAGGATCACACTGCTCACCTCCTGCTGTGAGGAAAGGGCTAGAAGATGTGTCCTAAACATTGTCTGCTTACCCATCCCTGGTCTCATTACCGCAGCAGGCAGGGAATCCCACTATGTGGTCGAAACACATGCAGACACAAGAAAATGTACAAAATATACAAAAATATCTGCAAAAATGACTCCACTCAACATCGACACATGGAACGTGTGCACACTTACAGACAACACCAAATTCAGTAGATCTGAAAGATGAACTACTCTTATTGCAAGAGAACTCAACAGGTTTCGAATCCAAATAGAAGCCCTCAGTGAAACAAAGTTGGCAAATGAAGACCAGCTTACTGCAGTTAGAGTTGGATACACATTTTCTGGAGTGGGTGCAGTGAAAGGGAATGCAGTTTAGCTGGCATGAGTTTTGCAATGAAAACTAATCTAGCCAGCAATCTATGCCTGCCAAAAGGAGTGAATGACAGGCTCATGACAATACGATAGTCACTTGCAGGAAAATGCCATACCATCATCCTCAATGTCTATGCTCCCACCATGATGAACCCTGATGAGGTCAAAGAAAAATTTTATGAAGACCTAGAGATGCTTATCATCAATGTGCCAAAAGAGGACAAGCTAATTTTGGGTGACTTTAATGCTAGAGCAGACTAAGACTATCAGACTTGGCAGGGAATCCTAAAGAGGAATGGAGTTGGAAACAGCAATAGCAATGGTCATTTACTGCTGAAGACATGGGCATCACATGACCTTCTTATCACCAACACTGTGATGAAATAAATCTTCATGGATGCACTCTCACAGCAAACAGTGGCATCTAATAGACTACGTGATTGTAAGAAGAGACAGACAAGATGTGAGAGTGACAAAGCCAATGTGTGGTGGAGAGTGCTGGATTGATCATAGACTTATTCTTTCCAAGCTAAATATTCATATTCATCAATAGCACTTCCCCCAAGGCAAAATGACTACCAGAAGAATTAATATCAACAAATTAGAGCTCTTCTCTGAGCATGAACTGTTTGTTGCTAACTTGGAGGGAAAGTTGAGCCAACACATAGTCGGCAGTAGTAGAGCAGAAAAGGAGTGGGCAGCTTTCAGAGATTTGGCGTATGGCACTGTATTTGCTCATCTGGGTCAGAACACTCGCAAACACCAAGACTGTTTCAATGAAAATGAGATGAAATTCAGAAGCTGCTAAACAAAAAACAAGAACTCCAAAGGATATACCAGCAGGATAGTTCATCCACCTTTTCCTGGCTCAGTAAGAAGGCAGATGAAATTCAGTTTTATGCTAATGGTAACAATCCAAAGCACTTTTATGATTCCCTGAAAGTTATTTATGGACTAAAAAGCCATGGTGCATCACAACTACTCAGTGCTGATGGAGCCACATTGATTAGTGATAAGGACATGATCCTAGAGAGATGGGCTGAACACTTCCATAGTGTTCTCAACAGACCATCATCAATCAATGCTGAGGTCATTGGTCATTTAACCTCAGGTTGAAGTCAATCCCTCCTTAGCTGAACTTCCAGCTGAAGAAGAGGTTTGGAGGGCCATTAGGCTGCTTTCATGTGGCAAAGTACATGGTACTGATTCTATTCCTGGTGAGATTTACAAGGGAGGGGAACCATTGCTCATACAAAAGCTGACTGAAATTTTCCAGGTCATATGGCAAGAGGAGGTTATCCCCCAGGAGTTCAAGGATGCCTCCATTTTCCATCTCCATAAAGGTAAAGGGAATAGATTGTCCTGTGACAATCACAGGGAAGGTCTCTCTCTTAGTCACCTAGATTCCTCCTTAATAGGCTGATCCTTCACCATACCTGAGAACCAGTGTGGCTTCAGAAAGGACTGAGGACTGAGGAACAGTCTATATGGTGTTTGGTGCCTAACAACTCCAGGAAAAATGCCAGGAGCAGGACAGAGGTTTGTACACAACATTTATAGATCTGATCAAGGCCTTTGACATTGTTAATCATGAGGGCTCATGGAAAATTATGTCAAAATCTGGTTGCCTGGAGTTCATCAATATTGTATGTCATTTTCACAATGGCATGTTTGCCCCAGTTTGGGATAGTGGATAATGCTCTCATGCCTTCCCAATGGAGTGAAACAGGTCTGTGTGCTTGTGAAACATGGACAATCTACCAGCACCATGCAGGAAACTGAACTGCTTCCATGTGAACTGTCTTAGGATCAACTGGCAGGATAAGGTACCAGACACTGAAGGCCTTGCTGGAGCTGAACTGCCAAGTATTCAAACTATGCTTCAGAGAGCACAACTCTGATAGACCGGCCACATTGTTTGAATGCAAAATGTATGCTTGCCGAAAACACCATTTTATGGAGAACTCACATG
Organism: Bettongia penicillata ogilbyi; assembly: GCA_023548195.1. Lineage (NCBI taxonomy): Eukaryota > Metazoa > Chordata > Mammalia > Diprotodontia > Potoroidae > Bettongia > Bettongia penicillata. The sequence continues at coordinate 15,688,562 of JAJHZJ010000090.1, forward strand.
GGGCAGGAAATCACATGGAATCGGTACAAGGACACTCTCAAGGTCTCTCTCAAGAACTTTGAATTTGACTGTACAATTAGGGAGACTTTGGCACAGGACCCCTCAGCATGATATGCCCACATCAGAAAGGGTACTGTGCTCTATGAGTGAAGCAGAATTGAGATAGCACAAAGTAAAGATAGGATGTGCAAATTTGGAGTATCCACCCCAAATATTCACATGCACCATCTGTGCCCAACCTGTGGTAGAGCATTCTGAGTTTGTATTGGTCAGATCAGCCAGTCGGACACACTGAAACTTCACTTTATCATGGTGATGTCATTTTGGTCCTCTTTGAAAAATGAAGGACAACAACCAACCAAGTTGGTAGAACTGATGGGAGTATTTTAGTTGATAATACAAAGGTTGATAAAAAAATAAGTATTTATCTATGGACAGTTTAAGAATAAGTAATTTTTTAATATTAGAAGGTAAAAACTTCAGTTAAACCACCATAAGTTGAAACCATTCCATAAAAAAGAAATGATTTTTAAATGTAACAGCTCACTCTTAAAAACTTTAATGTGTATTGAAAATACAATATTTAAAAAATAGCATACATCAGTCTAGAGTGACATAAATGTCATTATGACCTTCATGGGTTTTTTTGTAGCTTAAATAATCCCACTAAGCCCAATAGATTTAAGAATACATCTTCAATCACTTCATTGCTATTATACCCCTGATTGTAGTTTTCTAAATCTTCCTCTAATACAGCTATTCTTTTTCTTTAAGAAACATTAAAATAACAAAGCTTTTTTCTTTCTTTTAACAGAGTAACTTGTCAAGGAGAGGACTGTCTTCAGATCCTTATGTTATGGATTTAGTTGTTTAATTATATGAAATCTGTCTTTTCTGGGTTTCTGGTAAAGGTAATGTCAGCATTCTATTCTAAGCCTATTTCTGAAGGATTCATCCTTTTATTTTCAGTAACCACTTGAAGACTTTTTATTTCTGTTATTATTTCTATCAGATACATTTTTATTCTTCAATTATGATCAGTCTATTACCAGAAGCAAAATTTGGTATTTTTAAATGACTGTTAGAAAACGTATTTTCTTATGATTATTATTTTGCCAGGTTAGTCTACAAATGCATAGGTAAACTTATCATGTAGGTAAACTACACTACTCTACTACTATTAGACTAACTTTTAGATATGGGGAGCATTGGGTCTTTCAGTGTATTAAGCACATTAGGAAAAAATGATAAAGAGGCTCCTAACTAAATTTTGAAATATTTTACTTCTTTCCCTTGCCTTTCTTTCTCTGCCCCCTTTTTTATCTCCTAGCATTTTTTGCCTCAATCCTCTACATGACTGTCTTTTAGGATTTTCTCAACTCTCCAAAAGGCTACATGACCCAAAATTATCTATATTATACTATCATCACATCCCCAATGAAAACTTCAGTTTGTTCAATATTAATGTTCCCAAGGCTATCATTACTTTCCTCCTAATTCATAGTAATGTTGCTCCCAGAAGTATTCACATAAAAATTCTGGGTTTAATTCAAATAAAACTCTAATTGATAGAATTAAAAACCCCATAAATAGCTTAAAACTAAACTCTTAAGGGGAAGATAGTTTCCCCACATTGATTTCAAAGAGGTTTATTATAAAATTTCCTGGTACATAACTAGGTATATCTTCATGAACTACTACAAAAAAAAAGCAAACCCACTGTATTTATTATTTTATCTATAGGTCATGTGAGCAACAAGATAGAAAACTATGCATTTTATCTGATCCGCATGACCTCTCAACTTCTCAATATATGTATGCTAAAAATAAAACAATTCCAGCTGTCTTCATGGTCAAGGACAGCCAGATTGAACAAAAATGTCAAAAACAAAACAAAACTTAAAAAACATATACACCATGAATTGACACTTAATGACCCTTCCCTAAAATATCAATTCTTCACTTCCCACATTATTGTCTTTGAGACAGAAATAGCAGAAGTAAGGATAAGACAAATGTTTAAAACAAAATCCACTCCTACATCCTGGACAGGTTTACAACAAAATCTGGCCCTATATCCTGGTCCTTTCTCCTTTCCATTGTCATGAAGACCCAGATTCCAAACTGAGCAAAATCTCTTGGGAATCAAAAGTCAACTTATTTTCAACCTTCAGTAGCAAAATTCTTCTAGCCAGAACCTGGAAGCATCAGTGCTGCAAAACTCTAAATTCCTGGTGCCAGGCCAGAGAACTGAGAAAAAGGAATGGGACAGATGACCAGCATGGAACAGTCTAAATGTGGAAGACTATGGTACATTCCACCCAGTCTGAGGAAAAGAACACAGCCTAGAGGTTGGGCCAGTTTAAAAGTCAGTTGGAGCAGACTCATAAGCTAAGGAATTATGACTTATCCAGTAGAAGAGACTGAAGTACTTTGAAATTCAGCCCCCAAGAAAACCGCAATCAGAGGAGAGGGAGTTAGAAAGTGAATAAAAGGAAAATAGAGAGAAGGCAGAGTCTGAAATTGCCAAAGAGTTGAGGAAGAGGAAAACTCAAAGATGATGAACACAGACCGATAAATCGAGAGGAAAAACTAACAACAGAAGAAAACATGGCCTCAAAAACAAAGGAAAATGATACAATGTGTTGGACACAGGACCCTTTGGAATTAACCACAACAAATTGTTCCTGAATAGCTTAAAAGAGAAATGAGAAGGATGACAAATACCCCATAGAGTAAAATAAGGAAGAAAAAAAAAGATATAAAAACTGGAATCTGCAAATGGTCTCACTAAAGACCAAAAGAGAAAACAATAGATCAGGAATGTAAATATGCAGCAGTGAAGGGCAAACTAGAAAAAAGAAGGAAAAAGACAATAACATTAGAAGAAAATAATCTTATTATGCAGACAACACATATGAATTTCAAAGACAAAAATGTAGAGTCAAGTTAAGGATCAGAGGTCTCCCAGAAGAATGTGGCCAAAAAAAAAAAAAAAAAAAAAAAAACACCATAAAGAAGTAAATAATAGAACACTCAGCACTTCTGAACATGGAAAGTTAAATTCCAACTGAAAGAATTCATGATCACCTCCAGAAAATAAAAGATCTGAAAATTCTGAGATATATATTGGTTAAATTTTATTTCAAATTCATTTCAAAAACAACATTTTGCAAGCTATCAGGATGAAGACAATCAAATACATAGGAAAAGTCATGAAATAAATTCAAGAGTATTCTGCCCCCCAAAGAGGAGGCAGTGGAATCATGGGTTTTGAAGAACAACGGAGCTCAGTATACAGCCCAGGATAACCTTTCCTTCAAATCTAAATTTAACCATAGAAGACAAAGAATCACAGTCAATAATAGAGTTTGAAACATTTTTAGAAAGAAAACCAGAACTGAGGAAATTATTTGCTTCTTGAACACCCAAATATTCAGAAATGCAGAAGGCTTGAATAAATGCAGTAGATGAGCATAGCAACAATAGAGACTTCTTACTCAATGTGCACAAAGAGATGGAGGTGAAGGCATAAATCTGGTAATCAGTGAAGAGACAAGCAGGGCATATGCTAGATACAACCTGGTGACAACGTGTCTACTGGTATTTCCTTTGTTTTAGCCACTATTACTCTATCAGACTGTGCCCTCAACTCTGGTGGCCAGTGGGATCTCTGATAGCTTTGATGGATTCTTTTCTTTCCTGGGCACCCTCCTTCTCATCCCCTGAATATTAATTTATCTAAAATGAAAAAAGAAAAAACACAACAAAAACAAAGATAACTTGTGAGCAGAGACACATGACATTTGAGTGAGAGAAGAGTCCTATCTCTTACCTAGAAGCTCACAGCAGTGCTTCATCACTCATTATTAAGAAGGAAAAAGAGCAAAAATGCAAAGAGATCTGTTGCCCTATTTATATGTAAACTCAGTTCCAACTCAGTACCCCTACAGTCATCAAGCCTTCTGGCTCATCCAATTAGGCGGTTTCTCATCATTGAATAGTACCAACCCCTCAGTCACATATGGCTAGAAACAGCCTTCTTGCCCAAGTTCCACATGGATTGGAGTCAGGCAGGAAATTTCTTTCCATGCTTTCTGCAACAAATGAGGAATGGCAAATAGAAACACTCTAAGGACTTGAATTTCATTGGCCAGGTTCATTAGTCCCTTACAAAAATAAAAGCTTCCAAGCACTACTACCTTTCAAAGTTATTTACTCAAGTTAATTTTTATGAAGTCTTTTTTTCCTTTCTCCAATACAAATTAGCACCTCTGGAACTCCTACCCTTTCTCTTCACCTTTTGGAAACTCTAGCCCCCTTCAAGGTTCATCTTAGGAGCAATTTCTTACATGAAGATTTTCCTGATACCCACTAATTGTTAATGGTCCCAACACCAGAAACACGCACGCACACACACACACACACACACACACACACACTCTCTCTCTCTCTCTCTCTCTCTCTCTCTCCCCTCTCTCTCTCTCTCTCTCTCTCCCTCTCTCCCTCTCACTCTCCCTCTCCCTCCAATTACTTTGCATTTATTCATCTAATTACATGTTATAGCCTCCTCTCCAGCATAGAGCAACCCACCTAGTATAATCCTTGCAGGTAGAGAGGTTTCATTTTTGTCTTTGTTTTCTAGCAAAGTGTTTAGCCCATCACAAACTCTTAATAAATATTTGTTAATTTTTTTTAAAGTTTGTTTACGGGTTATTTATTTAATGAAAGTTGCCTTTCCCTGAGATAAAATCTAGAAGCTGCACTATCTGATTTGTATTTGATTCTCATTATATAAATATAATATATATTAGATACATAACAAGTCATGTAGGCTAAAAAAGAAGTGTCTTAAATCTTATTTCCCAATAACTCTGTGTCCCCACTCATTATTAACTAGAAATTAACTAGAAAAGTTTACTTTGTTCCACATCTGACTATCATAATGTCACACCCAGGAGTCTTTGACTTTGGTGACTTGAAGAAACAATTGTGTCCAAGTCTGTAGATTATTATGCAAAGGTCACTATTCCATTTTTAGGCAAAAAAAAGAATGAAATGCATTTATTAAGAACTTAATATGTACTAAGCATTGTATATGGTAATGTGACTTGGAGATAAGGGTTTAATGAGAATAAGTTCTGATCCAGAGTCTTCTATATCTTGGGGAAAAGAGATCAAATAGGTATCACTGAAAATTAATAATAATAATGAATTTGGAGTTAGATGATTTGGGTCTGAATCTTGATTTTGCTCATTTGCATATTAATTTGCCTCATTTAACAATTGATCAATTTAACATCATTTCTATAGACTGTTTATCTATAAAATGAGGGCTTTGGACTGGACAGTAGTTATCTATCATTTCTTCAAGCTTTAAAATCTATGATCTGACAGCGTTATTTATGGTTAGGGGAGGAAACTGAGAAAGAATTAGAGTTAAAGATCAACCTACTAAGAGAGGGAAGGTTGTATGTGACTTCAAGAAATTGATGAATACAGGCCTTCCCTTCAAGTGTATACTTGGTATTGAAAACATCATCTTCAATAGCTATCACTAAAACTGCCTCATCGTTCACTTTCCTTCCACAAGGGGAGGTTTATAAAATATCTAATGACCAATGAAAATTGATAAAAACAAACACCACATCCATGCTGAAATCCTCAGTTTTAAATAAAACCAGAGAGGAGAAAGAGGTTTATGCTAAATAAAAAGGATAACTCACAGGTTTGTATCAGAGAGAAGACAAACACAAGAATTGACCAAGTAAGTTGCTTGATTTTTTTTTCAAGGGCAATAAGAAATAACTTTTCATGAGATCATTGCAGAGTCCACCACTAGACTACTATATACCTACATGGCAGTTTATGTACCAATATCTATTTCATAGGATGGTTGGTTGTTGTCCTTCGTCTTCGAAGACCAATTTCATGGAATAATGAAAAGAAAATCCATGAATTAAATAGGATCCACCATAGTCAGCCAAAATATCCTTGGAATCTAATGACTTAAGAAAAAATGTGAAAGCAGAAAAAACAAAGGGGAAATATTATTGCATGTTACATATAGGAAAACCAAGGCACAAGCAAATTCTGAGATTTGCTCTAAGTCATACGGGTGTTTGTAATGAAGCTACTTTTCTTGAGTGTCCTTTTCTCTGCCTTCCCCTCTAGGCAGATTTAAATGCTCATGAAAATGAACAAAACATATGTATATGAACATATGGAGGGGTTAATTACTCCTGAAATACAGAATTAAGGGCTACTGCCTTTTTCTATTCCTATAGAAAATAATTTGAAACCTTGCTTTCTAATGTGTAGATTTTGACCTTTGTGCTTATAACATAGGTTTACTATTTATCAACTTTCTGGAGCCTTTAGCAATTTGAAAAGTTAAAAATCTTGCTGCATTTTCCTTCTTGCTATCTTCTGTGAGGTTACAAAAAAGATATAGCAAAACAGCATTTATTAGAGAAAAAACCAATTTAAGAAGCTAATGATAAGAATAATAATTACTTTTCACTAAAGATGCAATTATACACAGATAAATTCCAATTACTGAAATAGTGGTGAGATGAAAAAAACAAAAACAAAATGGAAAATCTCTAACAAAATATCCAGCAATTCTTCCCTTTGACTATAAATTCTAAATTCTTCTGTTTCTATGTGAAATAGACTTTCCTTAGGTTCACACCCAGCACCTGGGTATTTCAAAAACATTTCCTATAAGGCATGTTTATTATTAGAGGAAAACAATCATAAATTATGAATTCATTAATATGTATTCTATAGTGCCATGTATTCCAGTTGATCACAATAAGATCCTTATCTAACATATCTATCAGTAGGATAAAGGAAGCTATCACATGCTTTTCATTTGTCCTACATCCAATGTCCTGCCTATAGCCAAAGGGACAAATATATTTTAAAAATCTTTTAATTTTTTGCCAAAAGTTCTTGGAGAATTAAATTTGCTTGAACACTACAGGTGATACATGAAATAACACTGGGGGAAAAGGAGTTTTAGCAGTGTATTGACACAGATTTACTTATCCTAGGTGTTTCTTTACCTGTGATATACTAAGTTTGCTATGCTCACTGACCTTCAAATTCATGTTTGCACAATCAGTGATGGAGAATGTTTTAGTAATGTACAGCTCTGTAAAAATGAAGATGAGTAGGTTGGCTCTTTTAAAGAACTCCTTTCACATAGCCTATATTTTAATTTTATTTCTTGTGTTTCCTTTTTGGCTATTTCTTTTTAAAGAAAACATGTTTTCTTTAATTGATAATACATACTTGGCACGAATTTCAAAAAACAGTGATTAAAAGTCCCATTTATTATTTTGTGACCTCAAATATACTCCAAACATTAATAAATATTTCAGTTCCATAGAATATTGGAACTAGACCAGACATCTTAGGTCATTCAGCCTAGTCCTCTCATTTGACAGATAAGGAAATTGAAACTCAGAAAGGTTAATAATGATACTAATTATAAAAACTGACATTTTATATAGCATTTTAAGGTTTGCAAAATGCTTTATGTATGCTACCTCAAGTGATTCTTATAAAGCTGAGACATATGATGTGCAACATAAATTATCCCCATTTTACAGATGATTTCATGGAAGCCAGAGAGTTTTAGATCATAAAGCTAATATGTGTATAAGGCAACTTTTAAATCTTGGTTTACCTTACTTTCACCATTACTGCTACTATTACCACATGCTTAGCATATCACCTGGCACATATATAAATGTTAGTTATTACTATAACTATTACTAGTTATTAGATTTGCAAAGTGCTTTACATGGGTTATCTATCTTTTTCTCACAACAACCTATTATGATGCCCATTTTACAGATGAGGAAACTGAGGCAAAGGTTTACTACTTACCCAGCTATTGTCTGAAGTTGGATTTGAACCTGGTCTTCCTAGATCTAAATTCAGTGCTTTATCCACTCTGCCACTTAGTTGCCCAAGGTAAAGTGAGGTAATAGCAAAAATAGCTAGCACTCCTTTCTTCTAGTTCCTAGACCCATTTCCTTTCCATTATAACAAATGTAACCCAAGATGACTTGATTTTTTTCCCTATAAACTTGATATGCATATTATTCTCTTATGACTTCTTAAAAATGAATTAAAAATTGAGATAGTCTACCAGTTCCTAAAGAATTAGAATTTGGTTTGGGGGGGACAGAATACTTCCTCTTCAATGTAGAAAGGTTGGAAGGACAATGAGGTATGGTTGAGATCATCTTCGTTTATCATAAATATACAGAGTCTTTGACGTCTTTTTCAATTTTCTTGTATAACTGGTCAAGGCACAGAGAATACATGAAACTTTCATGCCTGCTTCTGTCTGATCATATGATCTAGCTCAGTGCTTGGGCACTGTGAAGACAGAGCGGTTCCTTTATTGGAAGGAGTCAATTAATCAGTGAATATTTTATAAAGTGAATGATCCAACTTAAAATAAATCTTTTCTTCTTGGCTTCTAAGAGTGAATAGATTTTGGCCCTCTCACTAAAGGGCAGTGATGGGAATTAGGTTGGTTATTCCTCCACACCAATTCAGCATCATGATGACTATTCCCATGTAGTAATTAAATCAGGGAAACTTAACTAGATGAGCCTCATGACTTCTAATATACTCATTTATTTATTAGTCATAGATGGTGCAACAGACATTTGAGATGGATATACCTAGGTCCTTAATATATGCTGATTTTCTTCCCCTCTTTTCCTTTCCATTCCTTCACAGCAAGTAAGTACAGGAAGGCTTATCACCCATAGGTCATCTGCTAAATATTGAATTATTTGTCTAGCATAGTCTGTGAAACCAAAGTATAAAATATACTACAGTCCTGGATGGTCTCCGAAATAAGGTCCATAATCACTCATAAGAGTGCAACCTAACAATTTACATAACGAAAAAAAGTAGATGAACACTACAGATCCCTATGGTCCAGAGTATGATATACATTTGGATAGATGGTTCCTTGAGCCAAACAATGAATTTAGCCCAGAACTGAAAAGGAAGTGGTATACAAGCTGGATTGCCATTTGAAGATTACATTATGATTTTAATGACACCCACTATCTCCCTGAATCAAAGAGTAATTTTTTAAAAACATCAACCATTCTCCAATGATGTTGAATGGCTACAAGTAAGGGGGTACTATTATCTCTAATGAATAAACTTGTGGGTCACTGAAAGTGTAATATACAGGTAAGATTTACACAATAAAATTGCATAATATTACTAAAAAAGCACAGGTGAGTGTGTATGTAAAATATATCACAAGATAAATGTATAACTTGAAAAGAAAAGAATCATTGATATAACAAGAAAAAAAAGAAAAGTAATGAATAGCTTGTGCTTTATTGGTGCCAATAAAGAGATTAAGAGATTCAGCATGGCGGGTGGATCCATTGTAGGATTTATAGCAGTATATGAATGAGAGCTGTATATGATAAGAAGGTATAGATGTATGGCCATACTCAATCACATTGTTGAGATTATTCATGGGAGTACACAAATAATTAGCAACTACTGTAAAATATGTAGTCTCAGAAATACACAATTATAGGTGTGCTAAAGACACTGTCCTGTCAAAATAATAGCTTTCTCTCCTTGCCATAATTTCCCCTCTCCCCAACTCTTCAAAAGATGACTATTCTGTCTATAAGTACTAGCACAATGAAAACTACTTATGTACTACTGTGTGGCTTTCAGTAACTTATATTTCCACCTTAAATCTATTTCATTCATAATATGGATTCATCATATATTACAAATTATGGAAACATTTTAATAAAATTCTTTTTTGCTGTCAAAGGAATAGTTTTATTAAAGGAGACTCTGATATAGATAAGTATAGGTTGTTAATCCAACAAATTAAATTACTCCTAAGTCAACCTTATAAGTAAGTCATAAATCTTTAGGGCTATAAAATAGCTACCACCCACACAATTAAAATAAAACAAAGAAACCTCTTATTGAATTTTACCACTTGCCTTTACCTTTTTGTGGTGAGTTCCTCTCAGCAGAAAAAATTTTAAAATTATCAGAATGTAAGAATACGTTTAGCAGTGATGCACTCCGGGCAGTGGTCATCCCATGGAACATTCATGACAATGACTTCCTTCCCTGGCCCTTTCAAGTGGACCTCTTGGTAAAGAGTATGTGCCACCTGAGAATTCTGGTTAGTCCCCATGTGCACTTCATTCTATTTTATAGGACACTGTGAAGAAGATGATTGGCCACCGAGAAGCAAAAAACATCCCTCTTGGTGGAGTTTAAAAGGAAAGATGACTTAGACTCTCGAGTTCTTTTCCCAGATCTGACTATAAATATAGCTTGGTACTCTAAGGAATCATCCTTGCCCTTTCCGAGATTGGAGGAGATACTCCTCTACCTATCTCCTAGAAGCTAGACCATGGTAGAAAGTACATATGTCTTCATGTTTTCTACTTGGTGTTTCTTTCCTTGAACACAAGTGATTGAGCAGTGATCATGAAAACAATTCTGTTTGTTTATGTGTTTTTTTTAGCTGGATAGCTATCTCAGGAGTGGAAAATTTACCTAAGCTCCATGGTCAGTTTTGATTATCCATAGGAGAAATTTTCTAAAATTCTGAAAGTTGAGGAAGACTACCAACCAAGAGTTTGAATGCAAGGTCATCCCAAGATTAGTTTAATAGTAAATATGGAAATGGAAGAAATTATTCAGAAAATATAAAATCTATGGCTATTCATGATTTATGCTTTTTATATCATTTTAGAAATCTTTCTTATTCACTTATGAGTCTTTTGTGTTTTAAACATCTTTTTAGTAGAGAAAATAAATAGCTGATATACATGAAGGACACCAAAACTTTAGTTGTATGACCCTAGGCAAGTCATTTTCTCCTTGTACCTCAGTTTCCTCATCTGTAAAATGTGCTAAATGGAAATGGCAAACTACTCCAGTATCTTTGCCAAGAAAACCCCAAATGGGGTTATGAAGACTCAGATGCATCAAAAAATGGCTAAACAACAAAAAGTCTTTAAGTTTACTCTCCCCTCTTTTTATTGGAATGAAGAGCTATTAAATAACCAGATTGTTGGGATTTGTGTGAGCTGAGGCAGGGAGGGAAAAGAATGATTATAGGAAAAGAGTAAAAAAGGAAAACAAAGGGATCAAAGCTGGTCCTTCATATTATGAAATCAAAAATTGATACCCTATTTTATTTTATATTAGTTATGAATTATTTATTGAGAATTGTACCTAAACACTCAAATCAATACTTATGGATCAACTAGACTTAATTGTGTAGGCCTCAGTGGTAAAATTTGTCAGAGTTTATCTTCCTTATTACAGTGTACTAAAGTCTGATGATAATGACTCAAAATCTGTGAACTTTGTGCTGACCATGGAAGGGAGGAGGGGAACAAGAATGATAAATCAGCCTGGTCATAGGATATCTTACCATCACAAGATTTCCCAGAGGATATTAGTCAACTCTATGTTGTTCCTGTTGCTAAATCTCCTCTATGAGTCAAGTCAAATGTAAGTCAACCCTCTTTCTCTGTGTCAGACCAATCACAGTCATAGTTTGTTTGCATCCCTGGACCATATGAAAGAGCTGCTCTGTCAAATGCATCCTTGACTACTGGGGAATCTTGGATCCTTTCTATTGGCAACTGCTAGCATTACTGGTAGATTGAGAATGCTCAGAACTTTGTGCCTAATTTCAGTTTTCCTTTATATCCAATTTTTATTATGACAATATTATTTTATTAGGTCCACTTAATTCCTGCCCACTTTGAGACTCAGTGCTGGTAGGTGGAAGGAGGTTTGAAATATAAACAATGAGACACTATTTGTTATAAAATAAGGATATAAAGGGAATACAGCTGGATGACCACTACAAATCTTTTCAAGCTATATGACCATCATTTGTTTATTCAGCTTCAATTTAAGGGTTGAGGACTAATTCTTTTGAGATTAAAGTATTACATATGAGTCAAATACAAACTGATTATGATTTCAGCTTGAACAAATTTTGAGAATTGCATTTATTTCCTCCAAAATTTGTTCCCTCTAGCTTAGATTAGGGGATATGTATTCCCCCCCAAATAAAATGAAAATCTTTATGTTAAAACTATTGGTGCTGTTTGTCCTTCCTTCTCTAAGAGGACTCAGGATGTTTTGATAAAGCCCATTGGGATTCAAATCAAGCTACTTGACTGACGATGTCTTAAATTCAGATCACTCTGGCTCTCACTGACTGGTCAGTAATAGGTCTCAGCCCAAGCCTTACTTGGTCAATGTTAGAGTTTTGATGACTGAGTGAGTGTTAATGGCTCTGTTTTGGCCAGAAACTCTGAGGGTCTTCACCTTCCATTCTGATTTTTTTTTCTGAGTAGACAAACTAGACCACCTTTTACCTCATTTCTTACTTAGCCATAAATCACTGAATGGGTGTTGCCTTGGACAAATGGAGATCTTATTTTAAAAAGGCCAAGGTCTACTACTGCATCTGGGGTTATATCTCCAGTCAACCTGACCTACGTCTTGCCAAAAAACTACATCAATGTGAACACCTCTGAGCCAGTTTTAATTTTATTTTATTCCTTTTTTTGGGTTGGGGGAGAAATTGGGGTTAAGTGACTAGTCACAGAACTAGTAAGTGTCTGAGGCCAAATTTGAACTCAAGTCCTACCGAATCCAGGGCTGTGTACACCTAACTGCCCCCTGAACCAATGTTTGTTTTTTTTTCTTTTTTAAAACTGATAAAGTACCAGGAAGTTAGTACTTTTGAACAAGGACTAACAGTTAATATATATACAAATGAGGGCTTTTTAACATGGATTCTTGATGGACATAGATTGATGACCTCATCTAATTACCATTTTCATCCATGATCTACAAAGGATTACAGAAGAAAAGATTAACACATTAACAGGACATGACAACAAGTACATTTAACTCAACCACTTCCTTTTTCCCATTCTCATCACTAATAAAGAAAACACTTGAATTTCTTATTGTATGCCACAGTCTACTAACCCTTCTATTTCCTAATCACTAGCTCCTACATATTCCATAGATTTAAAAAAAAAAGGGGGGCGTGGAAAGAGTGAGAGATTATCCTTCTGAAAGGAATATCAACTTTGTAAGGTGCCTATTTTTTCATAAGTAGAATCAATGCATTTTATTTACTATTGTTTATTAAATAGAAATATCCCTCCATTACATGAACTACTAATTTTGAAAGAATATGAAAAGGCATGGATAAGATCTTACAGCTTCTTACAGTTCATAGTTTGAATATTAATTGATGTTCTTTGAAGAAAAAATGATACTCAGTGCTTCAGTTACTACTTAAACTTTCAGCAACGAAGGACGAACACACACTCATTACTTAATTTAACCATGATACCTCAAGAACTAAATAAATTTGCATAGCAGAACTTCTTGAAGTCAATAGCTTATTATTCCTGTGGGGAATTATTTAGCAATCTGCTTCATTATCATAACTGCCTTGACATTGTTGCTGTCCTGGCATCTGACTGGTTGTCTGGTTTTTAAAAATAAATAAATCTGCATTTGTTTGTACCCGTATTTTCCAATGTATCCCTCCAACTATGGGATGGTACTCCTAGAGAACCATCCCTTATAACAAAGAATACAAGGCGGGGAGGGAAGACAGTTAAACAAAATTAAGCCATATATACATATATATATATATATATATATATATATATACACACACACATATATATGTATATTTAAATCTGACATTCATTGTATTCACCATTCTATACCTATAGACCCCCACTTTTGCAAAGAAGCAAGAAGAGGTTCCTTTTTACTTCTCTTTTCCGGAACTCAAGTAATTTACTATAATTTTCCAGCATTCAGTTTTATACAATCTGGTCTTAAAACCTTCATAGACATAGAAAAATTGGAGTCTAGGAAGGCTACAAACATCTTTCCCAAAGGATACTGAACCTTTATAGAGAAACATACCAGACTTCATTTGAAATCATCCTGGCAAGTCTCTCCTTTTCACTGGTATAGGATTAGCAAGATTTGCTCACACCAGCATCTTTCCTGCTTTCTTTTGTCAATTGGTTTGTGTTCTGTTCACCAGTCCTCATACTTGGGGGAGGCAATGTGCTCTACAGGAAAATCGATGTTCTCCCCAGACCTGAGTTGTAGGAGAAGTTGCTAGGCTGGGGTAAATTTATTTTTTTCTAGTCTGTCTGTCTTTCAGTCAGTGTTCAGTTTCTGTTCTCATTTGTGACCAGCTTCCTGCTTCTTCAGCTGAGGAAAACACCTTTATTACAAGCTCTTCACGGACGTTTTATTTATAACACCTGGAGATACAATTCAGTTGTCAATTAACTATACACCGAAAGCACTGCACATCAGGTGTATTTCACAGCCTTACCTGCCATGATAAAAGTCATTCTTTCCAGCTGAGGGGAGGAAAGCTGAAGACTAATGAGGAGAAAAAAAGAAAGAGGGAAGATAAAAGGATTTTTTTTTAAAGAAAGTTCCCCTTCCCCTGTCAATAAGTAATAGAGGGAACCTCAAAAGCTGCTTATACCACACTGAATTTTTTCCCCTCCACCGTCGCTGCTGAAACAAATGGAAGACTCAGCTTCATTTCACTTGGATCTTGCAAAGGATTTTAAGGCAAACTACAATATATGGGAGCTGATTTAAAGTATTCTGTTTTCTTTAGGCGTGAAGTACAATCTCTGAATTAACTTCAAAGAGACTGAATCCTGATGCAGATAAGAGGAGCTTAGATTTAGCAGCCAAGCAGCCCTTTCAAGACCTTCAATTGGATTCCATATGCCATAGCCACGTTTTCCTATGGGAGGGAGGAGGGGAAGGAGGAGGAATGAAGATGAATGGCTCTTACCTGAGTGAAAGAATAGGACAAAAGTATTTGGGAGAATAATAGGATAATTCTGGTGGTCTGGGCAAAGCACCTAACTAAAAATGAACCCCATGGAAGAAAAGGGAGACTTAATTGGTTTGTCAATAAACACAGACAATATCCTATTATTTTTCTCTCCTTCCTCTGACATCTCTCCTCCCCTTCAAATGAGGAACCAGAGTTACCACATGAATTTTAGAGATTCCCAGATGATATGTGTAGATATATACATATATGTGTATATATGTACACATGTATACACACATGCATATATCCTTTTTTCTCATTAATATTTTCTGGGAGCAGAAACCCTCCTTTCTCATTGCCATGCTATTTTTATTTGCAGATTTATGACATTACTCTTAGAAAAATAATTCCTATTCTCTTGTGAGTGAGGAAGGAGAAGATTATTCTATAGACAGCAGACCACATGCAACCAATTTATTAAACTAATTTTTTTTGATGAATCCATTTTATGTCAACATATTCACTTCAACTCAGTTGGAATTTAATATTTTTTTTCATAGCTTGCAAAGTAGATGAATCAAAAATGCAAAGAACTCATGTGTTTATCCATTTAATTAAAAACATAATCTGCAACATAACTGCAGAATATCACCTATGAATTAAAATGCTAATTTCTTTCAAGAGTTGAACTTATTTGATGTTCTCCTTTCCCACAGTAAGAAATACACAACAGAGGGATGTGGACGTCTAACTCTCAGATGCAAAACTAATTAAGTAAAATAACCATTATTTGACAATCATGAAAACAGCAGTCATGCCATTGTATTTTTAAAAGCAAAGAGAATATACGCTAAAGTTATCTGAGCCCCTAAGCATTGTGCTAGAAAAGTCTTGCCTAGAATGTGAATATTTGACTGTGAGCAACACAGAACAATTTAGAGCCATAACTCTTGCTCTGATAGGAGAGAACTGCAGGTGTTCTTCTTCTACCCTAATACTTATTTTCCTTTGTTGCATAACCAACTGGCATATCTTAAAGAGAACAAGGATCTTAAATAAACCCCAACCCCTCAGTCTGAGTAAACAAATAAAACACACAAAAGATATTTAATGGTACAATTGGCAGCAGTATGATTTTCCATCTAATATGTTGTAAAAAGATGTCTTTTCTTAAAAAAAATAAAAATGTATGGTCTGTGCAGAAATTTGCTTGCAACATTTTTGCTCCTTTTCTAGGTAGACTTTCTATTGTAACTGCTGCTATTCTTTAATTTTCTAAATTGGGGATTGGGGGATAAAAGACATGAATAGTGAAGAAATCAAATTGTTGTTTCCCCAGCATTCACTGTCTTTCTCTGTTCCCTTCATCCAAAGCACCTTCCCAACCACACTTCCACTCAAACGATTACTGATCCAAAAATACTGTCATTAATATCAGGGTAACAAAGGCATGAAGCACACATTGCTTTAGAACTCTGGGTCTACTTACATGAGGACTCCTTGTGATCTCAGCATGTCTTGCCAAATAGCTACCAAAGTAGAGAGCCAATCATATTTCATCTCTTCAAATATCCCTGTGCAACTCCCTACAGATCTCATCAAATTCCAACATGATATTGAACCCATAACTGATAGAAACCTGGCTTCAGGTTCTGCTGTTAACCTCCTAAGGTTAACTTGCTTGGAGTTTTCAATTTAACCTGTATTTCCTGTAGCTTCTTCCCTATTCCCGTGGACAAAGAGAGGTTTCTTCCCTTAAAAAAATGACCCTGGGTTTGTGCAGATTCCTGGTGTGCCTATAAAGTTACCTGTCTACTTTGATATCAGCTTCCTTTTTAATTGCAATGATGTTTTGTGGGTAGAAATGTCACAGCAGGATCTTTCCTTTTTCTGGCTATAGGACTACGTTAGGGTCTGCCTTAATAAAGTCCTCTAGGAATATTTTCTCCACTGTGCAGTGGGGAGAAGAGGATATCTTATTAAATTTGTTTCTCACTATGGTGAGGAGGTGTAGTAGAAACCAGGGCATGGGCAGGTTGCTTGAGAAGGCGATTGTATCTGCCTTTTGAACCTCTCATTCTAGTGAGCACAGACCCTGTCTTTACAATTTCCATCCTCTACCAGGGAAGCTCTTCCACTGAGCCTGGCAGGGTGGGAGAGATAGTTACTATCTCATGTGGGGCTACTCTCTGCCTCTGGCTACAGGATTTGCCCTTCCATACATGCCAATGCCAGATTACATTACATTCAGAGATGGGTACTGACTTAGCAAGAGCCACGGTTGGGAGGTTGCACATAGAAAGCAGTATCAATCAAACAGGAGGGAACTCTTACCTTAGAAGAGGTAAATGAACTCAACAGCCAGCTATGTGTTTAGGAGTTATGTTCACAGGGAAGTCACAGCTCTACCACTAAGACTGATTAATAATAAAATGACAATTATATATCTATAAGACTAGGTGTGGTGGTGGTGACAGAGACTTCTTATTCCTGAAATTGACTAGATTTCCTTTTCACCCATCCCTGCCTACCCTCACTTACAGCTAGTCTGTGGCTTTTAGCTAGGATAAAGGGTCCTATAGGGAAGACAGTGCTTTGTAGAACTGCAGGTTTCTTATGTAGCAAATCCCACTAGCCAGAAAGCAGTGATTTCATGATTTATTAGCATTCAAACAAACTCTATATAGATTCTCTCATTCCCAGTTTTGCCCTTAATATTCTATAGCTACTCCAATCTTATACGTGCCTAGCACGAATAAGCAAACAGATCCATAAGTGAGACTCCAAAACCCTCCAGGCTCACTCTAAAGGCACTTCTCATTTTAACATGGTCATCTCTACAATTGACTCAATAAAGATTATGAATTATTAAATTAATATAACCTTAAAAGGGAAACTGGGCATTAGAGCTCATATAACAGGGTATCTTTCTTTATACAATATGAAATTAAAATAAACAGTATATTCATAGTTCAACTATAAATTAAATGTTGATACTCATTCATCTTTAAGGGATTTCAGCATATTTAACTTATTTTGTTTGTTTGCTTAAATGAATAATTTGTCTAAAGTTTCAGCTAGTTAGTGGATTAGAACTCAGGTTTCCTTAATCCTTGTGAAATTTCTGTTTCATACTTCCTGTCTTAAAGTATCTAAGTATGCTTATGTTTTAAACAAACCAGATTTATAATGTGCAGGCTTTCATGGCAGGATTTCTCCAACTATATTTTCAAATCATCTGTGCATTTTAAAATGCTTACCTCTTTTATTTTCCTTAGGGAAAAGAGCACATTTGTATTATATGCCTGTATTGTTAATGTATTTTTGCATAATGGGAAAATCTTTCCCATCCATTAACAGGTCCGTGAGACCTGCTTGAGTTACATGGAAGCCTAAGTCACATGATTCTGTGGTGGCAGGAGCTTGCCAAATGTGGAAAAAGAAGGGGTGGAGTAGGAAGGGTGGAGCAGAGCTGAGAAGAAGTTGGACACAGTATTTAGAGCAGAGGGAGAGAGAGGAAGCAGACAGGGAGCTGTGAGTGTTTGTGGGAAGGCCTTAGCAGGGGTAAGGCATGGGGATGGTGGTGCCCCCTACATTGTTACTATGTGTAGATTTCTTTATTGCTATGATGAATTTGGCTTTCTGGTATTGGGATTTTGCTTTCTGGTGTTTAAATAAATATTTTGGTTCTGTCTTCCATGTGGAGAGCTTTATATTTTGTGATTCAGAATTATGCCCAGCATGTTTCTAACCACTGTAGATTCTATGAATATTGCATTGGTGCTACAATTAGCCTCATAATATATTGAAACCCTCTCCTCCACCATAGGTTTCATTTATCTTTCTTCCTTTCTCCTCCCTTTTCCATCCATTTGTGAAATCTTACATTTGGGCCAAGGTAGGGGTCAAACAGCTTTCATTTAATGTCCTTTATTGAGAGAGGACCCACTACCTACCAAATAAGCCCACTTCATTTTTTAATAACTCAGTTGTAGGAAGATTTTCCTCATAACAAGTTTAAATGTACCTGTTTACAACTTCCACCCTCCACTCTTAGTTCTGCCCTCCGGAGACAAGAAGAACTAGTGAATCCCTTTTTCTCATGAGGGCTCTTCAAATACTTGATGGCAGATAGCATGCCTCCCCTAAGTCTTCTCTTGTCCAGGCTAAAAATCTCCAATTCCTTTAAGTGCTTCAAGGTCCAGCACTATTCTGATAGCAGTCCTCCAGATGCTTGCTAGCTAATCAACAGTATTCCTAAAAAGTCCTGCCCAGAACTAATGCAGTCCTCCAGAAATAGTCTCACAAGGGCTGAGTGTACTAAGACCCTCACTTCTTTACTTCTACGCAAAATGCCTCTCAAAGTACCCTAGGACAGTGATTCTTATTTTTTTTTTTAACCTTATGACCATTAGTGGGGACATGGACAAAAATGTCAAATCTTTGCAAAATGCCACCTATATATACCTCCTTTGCTGTGTACCTGTGAAGTAACATTTTTTAACCTAAATTTACTTTAATATTTTCCCCTATTAAATTTCATTTGATTTCCTTTTGGCCAATATTCTAGGCTTACCAAGATAATCTGATTCTGACTTTTCTATTTTAGACTTTTCTATTTTATATCTTAACTATCCTTCCCAATCCTGTATCATTTGCAATTCTGATAAGCATGACACCTATACCTTTATTGTAATCATTGATAAAAAAGTTAAATAGCATACATTCAAGCACATATTCTTGAGATGTTTTATGAGAGACTTTCATTAAAATTGCATTCAACCCATTAATATCAACTGTTTATTGAGTCTAGTCATAAAAGATACAGAGTACATCTAATCTAATCACTTCATTTTATACTTTATAGATGGGGAAACTGAGATCCAGAAAGTATTCCATTTCCAAAGGTTACAGAAGTAATAAGCCTCATAGGAAAGATATGAACCAAGGCACAGAGCCAGTGTTCTATTCACTGTACTAAACTGTTATCATCCCATCAATTCTGAATCTACCTAACTATATCATTGTCTAGCTGATATTTTTCCAGTTTATCTATGAGGATAAAATAAGAGAATTTGCTGAAGAAAAATTATGAAGGAACAAAAATAATGTACTGTACAAAGTTATGAATTCTTATTCATTTTCCTCATATCAGTACTGTAAGGAAGGTAGTGCAATATAATCATTGTCAAAGTCACGAGTGATATAATAGGTGAATCTGATGGCCTTTTTCCCCCTTCATACTTCTTGATCTCTATGAACTTTTTAACATCAATGACCCTCTCATCCTAGATACTTCCCTTTTTCTAGTTGCTAAGTTTATCTATTCAATCTCTTTCATCTCTTCCCTCTTTCTATCCACTTGACCACCTATTTCACTACAGTCCTTGTCATCCTCCCCCTAATCCATTAAAAAAAGCTTTCTAATTAGTGTTTCAAGTCTCTTCCCCTTTCAATCTATCCTCCAGGGAAACCATGTTACTCTCCTGCTCCGTAAATTCCAGTGGCTCCCTCTTTACCTTTAGGATCTTCTGTAGCATGTAAACTCCTTCATAAGATGGCTCGACCCAACTTTTCTAGGTATATCAAATATTACTGATCTTTATGCACTGTATACTTCAGCACTCTTGTTCTTCCTCACATAAAAATATTCCTTCTCCTACATGTGACCTTTCTTGATTCTTCTGTCTCTTCATGCTACCTCACACTTTTCAAATTACCTTGTAGAAATGTATTACACATATACTGCTGTATACAAACAACTCCCACTCACCCCCTTTGAAATTTAAACTACTTGAGAGAAGTGATTGATTGCTTTTTGGCCTTGATACCCAATTTAGAGCTGAAGAAACTAAGGTTGAGAGGAGGCATTATAATGAGTATTGTAAATTTATAGTCAGAGGACCTTGGTTCAGTTACATCATTTGGTCATTACTTCTTATTTATGTAACTGAGCAAATCACTTAAGTTTTCTTGACCAAAGTTTAGTACAGTGCCTGGAATTACCAGCATTTAATTAAGTACATGTTCAATGACCACAGTTTCCTTATCTATAAAATTAGTCGCTAAACTTCCCCAAAGCTTTCTAGAACTCCAATCTATGACATCTGAAGAACAGAGGGAACTTGGATGAGTTTTCCTTTTCTACAAAGTTATGTTATGACTACTGAAGAATAACATCTCAGAAGTAAATCCTTGTAAGTCACACTAAGTGACTTACCAAAGACTGCATATCCGTTAAATATTGGAGCCGAATCTTCATCTTAAATCTTCTATTGTTAAATCTAGTATTCTTTGAATGACTATTTTTGGACCACACTTGATTTTGTTGGTATTAGAAATTCCCTCAACCAGTGAAGTTCAATATCTGCTCTAAAACTTATTGTCTTCAAAAGTAACCATACTCAGATACTGTGAAACTGAAAGACTATCTAAATATGAAATGATTGTATAGCATTTGACAAAATCATTCTATACTTGTGGACAAGACAGATAAATGTAGGCTATGTAATAGTGCAGTTGATTGAGAACTGGTTACATGACTAGCTCAGTCACTGAAAGAGAAGTACTTAAAGATATGATAGCAACTTATAGACAAGACTCTAGTAGACTATCCTAGGAATCTGTCATTAGCCCTGTGCCATTCAACACTTTTTCAGTGATGTAGATAAAGTTATTGAAGGAGTGCTTGTTAAATCTGTAGGTGACATAAGCCTAGGATGGATGATTCACATGTTGAATGTCAGAGTTAAGATCCTAAAAGATTTGAAAAAGATAGAATAAAGAGCTAAATTGTGTAAGATAAATTTAAATAGAGTAAATGTATAATTCTACACATAGTGAAAAAACTCTGACATATGGGGAGATAGAATTTTTCAGGGCTGTGCAGTTCCCATTCTCCCCAATCCCAACTCCCTGATTCCACTTTGTGTACCCTACTGACCTTTTGTTCTGAGAATAATTAATCATCCAATTTCAAGGAAGTGAGATCTCCCTACTCATTTCCTTGATAATTGTGTCTTTGAAGCCTATACAAATTTACTGGAGGTCATACCTTCATATAAATAACCTGATCATCAATTGGTACTGATATGTTAAAAATAACTTCTGCTAAGAGACTCAAATATATATTATTTCTTTAATTAATCACCCACTTATGACATCTAAAGAGACTTGGAAAACAGAATAAGTTTCCCATTTCCATAAAATGAAGTTATGATTACTATATTGTAATAACCCATGCTCATGTGAAAGTGACTTCTTAAATTACAGGAATGATTAAGAGCTTTATGTAACCTAGATATTCCAAGTTGAAGGTTAATATCTCACAAGACCATACTGGAATCCCCTTCTTCCTGTGGTAGCCTGAAAATCATCCTGCTTGAGGCCTGTCAACCACCTTTTTGTGTATTACTTCACTGTGTGATTCTGAAAATCTCCTTATCTCCCAAGACTTCTGGAATAGACTGGGGCATATGAGTGTAATATTAATGGGAGTTAAAAGATCTTTGCTGCCCATTAAGGGCATCTGATGGAGTCCATTAAGGGAAGCTTGATTAAGGGAGGCTTGTTTTGTAGGAAGGCCCACATCTTTTGTTAATTGCTAATGAGGCATTGGGTCTAGGGGTCATGATGGCCTTGGGCATAGATAAGTAGATTAGATAGATAGATAGATAGATAGATAGATAGATAGATAGATAGAGATGTATATGTACTCTGAGGTGAGGTGGGGGCTAACTCTTTGGATGAAGGTTCCTGTGCCAGATGAGACTCTAGGTAGCCTTTAAGGATTACCCCTCTTCTCCCACTGCTTTGAAAACCCAAATATTGGTGCTTCTCTCTCTGATCTGTTGTATGCTGGGGTGCTTGCTGCTACAATGAGTTGCAAAAATCAGCTTCACAAGTTTCAGGAAGGGGAAGAGTACCCTACACAATAATTTCGGTAAAAAAAAAATGGTGGAAGGAGGTGATTTAGGGAAATGCAAGCTAAGTATGAATTGTTAGTGAGATATGGCAGCTTTCATTGAATTAAAAGAAGCTTATTGTCTAGAGAGAGGGAGATAGAAGCTCTACTTTATTCTGCCCTAGTGAGACCATATCTAAAGTGTTCGAGTTAAACCTTGAAGGAAACTAGCATTCTCAGAGGCAGAAGTGGGGAAGGAGTTCATTCTAGGCGTTATAAATCCTTTCACAAGATGGCTCTACTGAACCTTTTTAACTGTATCATATATTACTGATGTTCATGCACTCTCTATTCCATCCTTCTTGCTCTCATATACAGTATCCCATCTCCTAGCCCCATGATGTTGCACAGGCTGGAATACATAGTACATGAAAATCAGTAATATATGTATGATATAGCTTGAAAGATTGGGTAGAGTCATCTTGTGATGATGAGATTTAAATGGTCTTGTGAAGAGATTTACTTGCCAAACAGAAGATTCTAATGGTAAACAGGGAACCACTGGAGTTTGCATGGTCTCTCTGGAGGATGGATTGGAAAAGGAAGAGATGTGAAGTAGAAAGACCAATTTTAATGGTTCATGGGAAAAAAAAAAGAAGACTGGAATGAAGTTGGTGGCCAAGTGAGTAGACAGAAGGGAAGAGATGAAAGACATTGTTGTAGAGGATGAATTGACAAATAGCGACTGGTTGGACACTAAGAGAATGAATAGAAAAAAGTGAGGTTGCAAGGCAGAATGACTACAAATATGATGAATCCATTGACAAAAATAAGGAATTAGGAAAGAGAGATGGGACTTGGGGAACATATGATGAGTTCTGGTTTTGAACATGTTAACTTTGAGTTACTGAGGATATCTGGTTCAAAATGTCCGATAGATTGTAGTGATTCAGAAGTACTAGTGTGAGTGTCCACACACACACACACACACACACACACACCATATACATATAGGTCAGATAATGATTTCTTATAAAAATTTCAGACTTGAGGAGATATTTTGAGAGTAAAGTCTTGGAGAGGAAGGAGGGATGACATCAAGAGCTAGCTTGAAGCACATATTTTAGGAGAAAGAGAAAGCAGTTCTGAATTAAGACAAAGAAAAGAGGCATCTGGGAGGGTCATTGCCCCACTGCCATATGCAACTAGGAGGCCCAAGTTAATACCACCAATTGTACCTCCCTTCTTAATGACTGAAGGAGGTTTCCAGTAAAAGGTCTTTCTCCCTTCCTGTTACCCCCAACTATCCCTCTGGGCTTGTATTGTCTTTTTCCTTTACTCAAACATCTCTAATAAACTGAATTTTCTCTCAACCACAATGAACCTAGGTGCTAACAAGAGATAAATATAGTTGTAAAATAAAGCAGAAAAATCAAACCTCTGCCTAAATTAAATCTTAGGCATTTCCCTAATTGAAGTCTTTGAGGTATTATTTATTTAATACAAATTCCCCAAAGCAGCAAAATAGGGGATCACATGGATACAAGTGGCCATTATATTGCTTCTCACTTGAGGTCCATTTAACTTCTTTTTTTAAGTAGATTTTGATAACTGTATTCAAAATAATTGGTTTACTTTGTGATCTTATGTATTTTATTTTATTTCACTCATTTAAAGGCATTATTCTGAGCAGGCATCTACAGTCTTTGACAAACTGCCAAAAGGGCTGTGATACACAAAAAACTTTAAAAACCCCTGCTCTAGGCATAAGACAAGCTCATTATTATAATAGAGTATCCCATTTGTGTCCTGAATTTAAGAAAAAAAAGGAATAAGGAGTAGAAATTGAGGAAAGGCACGTTAAGTTACTATGAGGAGGGGGGCATCCTAACAGCTTTGCAAAGTGGAGTGGATGAACTCAGTAAGTGGTAGAGTCCCCCTCAATGGAGATCTTTAAGCAAGGAACCTATAATTACTTGCTGGGGATATTGTGATGGAGATTGTTATAAACTGCTTCATTGGACCTTTGTAAATCTGAGATCTTACAAAGCACTTTCTCGTTAGGAAATTTCAGAGGTGGGTAGAAAGAAAAGAGGTATACTAGATACTTAGCAGAGAAGAAAGAACACTGAAAGATGATACCACCTTCATCTTCTCCAAACCTTGCAGGAAACCAGCTGAAACAATGAAGTAACAGACATTTATATCACACTTCCTGAGAGCCAAGTAATGTGTTAGTCACTATGGATGCAAAGGTATAAGTAAGAGTCTCTGCCCTTAGGGAGTTGAACAACCTAGCTGGGGAAGACAACATATGCATACGAGTAAATACAAAACAGACACTATTGTATCTGAAAGTATGTTCAACTCCTAATTAGACAGAAACACAGCAGGACCATTATTGACTCAGTCAGCTACCTTTCTTCTCTTTAATTATAATTTCTATTCTTTCCACATAATCATCTGGGAAGGGGGGCAATGGACAGTAGTCAACCTAATGAAGCCATTTTCACTAGCACTACTGACTATTTTGCAACCATGTTTTTAGAGCACCTCTTTTCGGTGACATATTTCACATGGGGTCATAGGGTTAATAAGACGTTAGTTAATGTGATAAGGCACTCCATTGCTTTATAGTTTATCTGTTGAGAATTTCAGCTTTTAACGCTGCCATTACTTGCTGAGGAAATCAATAATTTCATCAGCCTAATAAGGCTGATGCTCCAGGATCAAGCTGATTACGTGGAATGTCTGTGGGTAATATTGGAGTTGCTTTGAACACTCTGAACATGGGTCAACCTGAATATTTGTATCAAAATTCTAAAGTCAGATGGAGAGTGCTCTTGAAGCAGATGAATAAATTGTATTAGTATGTAGTTGGAATGGGGGAAGGAAAGGAGTTGTGATCAGATGAATAAGAGAGGGCAGCTGGAAACTATATTCAATAAGTATTTACGTGCAAGGCATTGTGCTTAAGAGAAAGTGCTTAATAAATATTTGTGGAATTGTATTGACTTCTTTTTAGTAACTTTGAACTAAAGCACAAATTAAATGGACATTTAATGGACATTTATTTCCACATAGGTAGAAAAAGGGGAGGAGAAAGGATTGTACATGAATGTATAAATCTATTATATACAGCTTGCTTTCTATTTACATATATAATGAACAGAATGTGTAATTGTCAAAATGGTCCTACTTTATGATTTTCCTGGCCTTCCATTTTTTTCTATGCATTTTAAAAAATCCTCTTTCCTTCTTTCTTCTCTTTCTTTCCTTCCTTCCTTCCTTTCATCCTTCGATCCTTTTTTGGCTATCCTGTCCTTAGCCCCCAAATAGAACTGACAGATCACTGCCCCATAATTCTTGGTCTGTGTAGTTCTACTTTGCCTTTTCATATAAGCTCCTTTAGGGAGCTATTTACAATAGCAATTTCCCAAGGCCTTCTATAATCTCTGCATCTATTTTTATTTGCTTTTTCTGTCAATACTTTTTTGTTTCCATCTATGTCTAAATTCACTATAAGTCAGGCTACTGAGACAACTCTAGAATAGCACAGTGGTTCTCAAACTTTTGAGTGTTTTCTTTTAAATTTTTTAAAAAATTGTTTATTTTATTTTTAATTTATAGAACAAGCATTTCCATAACATAGCACAATAAAAAATCCTATTGCAAATGAAACTGCAAATCTGTTATGTACAACTTGTTATTCCCTTTAAATATATAATAAATTTATTGTGTAAATTACTTTTCTCCCTTTTTTCTTCCCTCCCCCCTCCCCTACAGATAAATGAGTGTGTGTGTGTGTGTGTGTGTGTATGTAAAATCATTCTATATATACTTCTATTTATCATTTCTTCCTCTGGATGTTTTCAAACACGCTTAAAAAATTATGGAAGACCCTATCAAAGAACTTTTATTTATATGTATTGTAGCTATCAATATTCACCATATTAGAAATTAAAATTGTATGTCTTGGTGTTTTTATGAAAATACTTTTGTCCTTTTGGACACCCTGAAAGGTAATTGGGGTCTCTCAGGGGTCTCCAGACCACACTTTGATAACTTCTGGTAATGAAAAGAGCAATGGGTTGGGAGTTAGAAGGCCAGAGGCCCTGGCTGTCCTACTATCTGTGTGACCTTGGGCAAGGGATAACTTCTCTGAGGCTTGGTTTTAAAAAAAATCTGTAAAATGAAAGAGTTGGATGAAATGATCTCTAAGGTCCTTTGCAGATCTTACATTGAGTGAAATATCTCTTACATTATCTGGCCTTTAAAAAATACTGGAAATACAGCTTCTTATAAAGTACATCTTTTCTGATGATGTTTTACTTTGTGCATTTCCTCAGCTTTTCCAAATGGTTATTTTCCTATATTTAAGAAGTAATAATTTCCCTTGAACTTCCATTTCTTTGTCTCTTCCCTCCTACTAAATAGGTAACCAGAATATAAGCAGACTATCACAAATAACTTTAGTAGCATTGAGCTCTATAAACTGTTCTGAGCAATTATTTTGAGAGAATTTTGTTTCTGTTAATTTCCCATTTAATTTCAGGAAAATCAAATGGGTATTGGGGGATGTAATTGATAAAGTGAAATTCATTTCCATACTCCCCATCCTGTAGAAGGGTGGAGAAAGCTTAGTAGGCTAAGCATCTGGTTCAAACATTTAGACTCTCTGGAAGCAGAGGCTCAGATCTCAGCAGGATCAACTCAGCCATTCATCCTTCCAAGGTAGATAAATTGAGTGGTGCACAATTTAGAATGTGTGGGTCTTTCAGATAAGGCCTTAAAAAGCAAACTCTGTGTGAACATTAAAGACTGCATAGCACTCTATAGAGGAGTCGGGGTTTGCCCTTATGTCCTTGGCCTAAATTCCTTCTCTCCTAAATGTGTTGCAATTTGAACTATATCAGTGAGCTCTGTTTTACCGAAGCTATTTTGGTGTGGCTTTCCAACTCTGGAAACCTTGAGAATGAAATGGACTTCATCAATTAAAGCTGATATTTGCTCATAGTAACCCCAAGTTGACTCTGGCTGCTATTCTCAGTAGCTGGTAGGTGAGAATTCAACCACTGAGGAGACTGTTCAGAAGAAGTCCTCAGTATAAATGTGTTGAACAATGAACATAAGGGCATTTAGGAGGAAAAATAAAGGGGAAGGGGTGCGTAGGGTCATTGAACTAGTAACAAGTCTGCTTTATTTTTTATTTAACTGGCTATCAAGTTAAGTAGTACATATCCTATACCTGGCCTGGAGTCTGAACACTGAAGACAGAAAATGAGTTTATGACTTGATTCAAAAGTCACAAGAGCAGAAGGGACTTTAAAGGTCCTCTAGTTCAATATCTTGATTTTCCAAATTTACAGAATGAGTCAGATTTGGATTATCCACAGTAGCACAATTCATTAATGACAGAGTTGAGAGTAGCCTTTGGATCTCCTGAGTCTCGGCCTACTGATCTTCTCATACCAGGCAACCAATGTCCAGGGAAGTCTTTAATAATTCATGTCCTTATGTTTGACTTGATGGTCTACCTTGCCAAGAATCAGTATACCTCAGTTTTCTCATCTATAAAATGAGGAATTTATGAGGCTTAGAGTGGTTAAGAGAACTGCCCAAGAGGTACACATAAGACAAGCAAAGATTAAATTTTTTGTGACCAGGTCCAGTATTCTTTCCCCCTTCACAGACATTTGCGTCTTTGGAGACAAATGCTTTCTTAAGCTGTAATAGAGAACTATTGAGGTCTATCATCAATGTTTTGTCTAGTTCTTTGAATTTTGCAAAATGCTTTACGTATATTATCTCATGTTATCCTCACCACAATCCCATGCAAGAAGTGACACCATGATCAACGTTTTGTTGATGAGGGAAATGGGGCTGAAAAAAGTTTAAGTGTCACTCCCAGGATAACATAGCTAGTAAGTGCATGAGGTAGGACTTGAATCTAGGTCTTCCTGATTCCAATTTCAATACTTCATCCTTTATGCCACCTTGCCTCCTGACATCAAGAAATCATGAGATAAATTGTAAGTCCAAAGGACCATGTATAGATTCAAACCATCAAAATAAACATGTAATGAAATTACCTTTCCCTGTAAGGACCAAATAATAGCAAGTAAGATACATGTGCATTTAAAAGAGTGGCATAAAGCTTGGGTGTATACCTGACTGCAGTGATTATTAAGCTAAGGGCATGAGTTCCCATTTACCTCTGAAAGAGAGGAACATGAAAAAAAGGATCGGAAGAGAGATGAATTTAGGGGTCCTATAGAAATGGAACAATGTGTACACGGACGGATAGGATAAAAGAAGGTTGGAAACCCATAGCATAGTGACTTGTAATCAAGCTGGAACTCTATTGGGAAGTACAGTGTATAACTTGAAGTTACAATGCAATGAAAATTGTACTGGGGAGTTAGAATTGATTTTGGATTTATTGGATGGCTCTTAATGCATTTCTATCAGGATATACTGACAATTCTTTTGTTGCTAGAATCCTGTAAAAAAAAGTTACCCAATTGTGATTATCTTCCCTATTCAAAGAATGTGTATATATATATATATATATATATATATATATATATATATATATATATATATACACACGTGAAACTGTATTGTATTTTTGTGTTTTGTAATGTGAAACTTCATATACAAATTATTCAAAATTCTCACTATTCTTCTCTATTAAATGCAGTAATTACTAGCTATAGCAGAAGAGGATATTTTCCTCTTTACACTAGACTATTTAGGCATGGGGGTGGGGAACCTGTAGTCTTGATGCCACATGTGATCCTTTAGGTCCTCAATTGCAGCCATTTGATGCATTCCAGACTTCACAGAACAAATCCTCTTAATAAAAGGATTTGGATTCATATTTGAGTCACACTTGAGGACATCCAGGGCTAGATGAGACCTTGAAGTCACAGGTTCCCTTGAGGCCACAGGTTCCCCAGCCTTGAGAGGAAATGCACTGGGGACTGTTTTGGAAGGAATTAGAAAGGACTTGCCTTACCAGCAGGAGCAGTGATGAAGATTCAGTGAAGAGAAGGAGACGTGAATTGTAGATTCTAGTGATGGAGAGGAGTAAGGGATGGAATCGGGTCCGAACAGGACAGGGTTGGAACTATACATCCAGTGTGTTCTAAATGGCTGAGTTAAGTCATCAGCTCTTGCTTCTCACTTGTATCTCTACCACAATTCCCATAAGGCAAACTAGTTTGGAGTGTTTCAACTATTCCTCACAGGGGTATATTCATGCTCCTAAAAATAAAACAGAACGAACAAACAAGACAAAAAACTTTAGCATACAAGAGAGTAATGAATGCTGCTAATTACAAAGGATTCTCATAATTCATTAATGGATCACAGATTAAGAATTTACAGTGATTTTGGAGATTATTTGCTCCAGTTCATTTTACATGTCAGAAAACTGAGGCCCAGAAAGGTTAAATAATTTGCCCAAGCTCATCCAAGTATTGAACAGTAAACAGGATTCAAACTCAGATTCTCTAACTTCAAGTCTAGGTACTCTTTCAACCCATAGCAAAGGCAGGTAAAATAATTCTGATGCAAAACCATTCAGTTTTCTTATCTAATCAATCTGTTAATTTGATTAATGCCGCTTGCTATCTGATGGGCTACCGCTCAAAGATATGAAATGTTGCCTTATAAAATGGTTAAAATATATAAAATACTTAATAAAAATGCTGAATAAATGTAGCTATTTATAATCCCAAATTATAACAGGATAGTATTCTAGAAGGGCAATCTGGGGTTGCAGGAAATGGTTGATTCAATCCATGAGGCTCATTTTGCTTCTGAATCAGCAGCTCCTGGGGTGGTTGAAGGACTTGGGTCAACTGGGGTCAGCTGAATGGAAAGTCAAACCCAAGTCAACCATTAGGGGGTCATTAGGAAGACAATTAGCATAGAGATTAACTATGAGAGCAATGTCATTGACCTGAAATCTGGGGCAGAGCTAATGGACCACAACACTCTGCTCCATGATCAGTCCATCTGAGTTGCCATCAAATGATAATCAAGGACAAAAGGGACAAGATCCGTTCATCCAGTCTCTTCTCAAGCCAATCACCACCCAGTCATTGACAGAGACACTCATGCCCTTTCAGTCCTGTGCCATGCGGTCTGGATAAGCAGGAGATTTGATACATTTGTGCTTCATTTGTTTCTCTTTACTCCTCTCTGATGTAGCTTAGGGATCTAAGATCCCTCCCCACCCTCATCTCCCTTTCACTAGATTGCCCCACAAAGCCAGGCTTCAGATACCTCTGGGAACTCATAATCATTACCCTGGTAAAGGACCAATTCTGACAGGTTCCCCCACTGGCTAAGCAGAACACACCCGTCCCAAGTGCCTTCTGTGGAGTGCCCCCCGCTGTATAAAAAGTGAGACTAGAATAGTGTGATAAAGATCGGGGGCGGGGGAAGGTCCTCATCTCTCCCAAATCATAAACTACGTTTTTGTTTTTTTTTTACCAGTCTCTATTTGACAACTCTCAGATTATCCAATACTTTTGAAAATAATATTTCCGATTGGTTGTTCACTCTGTTCTCTCTACCCTCACTGGCACCACTCTAATTCAGGTTCATATTACCTACTAAAAAGTCTCCTAAAAGTCTCATAGCCTGCTTCCAGTCTATTCCTCCTATAATTTCCTTCACCCAGCTTCCAAATAACCTTTCTAGAGCATAGGTCTGACTATTTATAACCATCTGTTACTGCTGAGTTAAAAAAAAAAAGAATAAGCACCCCTTCCAAAAACATCTGTCTTTAAAGACCTCCCCAGTATGACACGAATCTACATTTCCAGCTACATTTCATACTTCCTTCCTTCTTGAACTATATTTTACAGACAAAGTAGAAATCTAGCTGAAATGGTCAATTCAAATATTTACATAAGTTTCATACTCCTTCCTGAAATGTATACTCCTTCATTTTTAGCTTCCCAAATCACTGTTATTCTTCAAACCTTGGCTTAAAGGGCACCCTTCAGCAAAACCTTCCTTATAATGTTCTCTCTTCCAAATTGCCTTTTAATCACTAATCTGGGGGCAATTAGGTGGCTCAGGAGATAGAATCCTGGCCCTGGAATCAGGACCTAAGTTCAAACCTGGCCTCAGACACTTACTAGCTGTGTGACCTTGGGCAAGTCACTTAAGCCTGTTTGCCTCCGTTTCCTCATCTGTGAAATAAGTAGGAGAAGGAAATGCCAAGGTACTCTAGTATCTTTGCCAAGAACACCCCAAATGGAATCACAAAGAACTGGCATGACTAATTGACTAAATCACAACAACAAATTAGAAGAAGAAGGGTGGGACAGAGCAAATAAGCATATTTATAGTGCCCACTTTGTGTCAGGCACTACACTAAGACCTTTTTAACAAATATTTTCACATTTGATCCTCACAACAACCTTGCAAGGTGGGTGCTGCTAATTAGGGAACAGACAACAGAGGTTTAGTGACTGGTCCAGGATTACACAGTTAGTAAGTACCTGACTTTAGATTTGAACTCAGGTCTTTCAGAGACCAGGCCCAGCCAGTCCTCTATCTATTGTGCCGCCAGCTTCCTCATATAATGTACTGTATAGATTGTATGCTCCTTAGAGGTAACAATTGATTATTTTTTTTTTTGTCTTTATATAGCTAGCACCTAGCACAGTGCCTTGCAGCTAGAAGGAGCTTAATGGGTGATTTTTGAATTGAATTGAGTATGCAGTCAGACACCATAGACTGATTCCTCTTGTATCCCCCATAGCACCAAATACATAGCAGAGCACACAGCAGACAATACATGGTTACTGTTTGAACCAAATAAACACCATGGGGCTCACTGAAATGAATTTAAAAGTCATCTTGTAGAATAAAAACAATAATTGGCAAGGAATCAGGGCAACAATTCCATTTGAAAAAGAATTTGTTTGTAGCCTTTAAGCAAAGGGACAGGCAGAGTTACGAAAAGGAATGGTTTATACCAAGAAAGGCCAGGCAGTGTGTTGTACTCAATTATCAATGAAATGAATTTGGATCATGTTTCAGATTTGACCATCACTTACACAGTTACATCTCCAGTGGAAGAACTTTGAAATGCAATAAACCATTATATACAGTATGAGGATAGATGATTCTACACTGGATACTTCAGCATGGTGTCCTTCAAATCAAATACAGGGAAAGGAACTCATACTGTATTTAGTATAATGCTATATCTGCTGACAACTTTAATAACTATAATTTGATGAGTTTACAGATACATATAAAGATGAGGTAGCATGGTTTATTGGACAGAGGACTAACCTTAGAATCAAGAAGACCTAGGTTCATATGCTGACGCTGGCACATAATAACAGGTGATCATGGGAAATTCACTTTACTGTCAATTGGAGAGTTGCCCAAGTGACTGATATGTTAAATTATCTGTATTGGTAGAAAGAGTCTCCACCCTGGAAGTTCCCTCCACTTATGAAATCACAGGTCTTGACCTCTCCAAAATACATTAGATATATTAATTACAACAAATACTATTAGAAACAGGTCAATTTGTTTATAAAACAAGACTGCCAAGTATTTATAAAGTTATAACGGTTCCATGTTTCTCTGAATCCTAGATTCAAGAACCTTTTACATTTAAAGTGGAAAATTACTCCTCACTTTTGTACTTGTTCCAGATTAATCATGGATAGGATTAAGTTTTGAGAAGCCTATAGGAAAGAACATAAGGCAGAAAAGATGCTTCCATCCATCTCTATCTCATGAAGCTTATTTACCCAATTGAAACACAACCACTTAGGAGTTACCTGGAATAAGCCAATTTCAGGTGAAAATTATTTAATTCAATCTTGAAAAAGTATGGAACCTTCCTACTTAAGAAGTTCCTCAATCAGGAAGGGAAGTTCGTTTGCTGGGACACTTTGAAATATACCAGAAAACAGGTTGGCTGGCAGGTTGGTTTGTGCTGCAAGATATTCTGACAGCCTGTCAAAGTTCCACTTTTCTCACATTCAACCAACTTCTCTTTTCTAAAGAAAGCATGAAATGTCAAAATGACAGGTGCCGAACGAAGCACAGCAGCCAGCTTCTGGGCCTATTACCTTAGGAAGAGAATAGTTGAAAAGTTGTGCAAATGACATATGCTGAAGAGTGATATAATTTGCCAGGTAAAGGAGTGGCTCTATGGAGCTCCTATTAACTCTTTTTTGAATGAGTGCTAGAAAGATGGGTTTGGGGGTCAGAGTTACTACTAGTAGGTGCTATTAGGAGGTAAAAACAAAACAAAACAAAATAGTGTTTTTATGGGGATTTTGCATTTAAATGATTGTCTACCATATACTTTCATGTATAAAGACTTTCAGCAATTAATTGACCAAATCCAATTTAACCTGATTAATAATTCAGTTGATAAAGTATCATGATTTTATCATATTTCTAAGGTGTAGTAGGTCGGGTCAGTATAAGCAGTATACGACATTTAGGTCAGGGAAAAGAACTAGTCACTTCTGCCTTTAATTTATCATTTTTTAAGGATCTGGGCTCTTTTCTATTATAGGCAATAATAACCATCGATAGGAAAGGAAAACGAATTCCTATTAATTGAGGAGAAAGCAAATCTAAATTGGTGACAAGATTGAACTACAGAACGTACTTTTTTAAAATGGCCTTATTACATTCAAGAACATAGAGTAATCTGAACTGCTAAATGTTTCCAAATAGGGACCCTGCTGAGCCTTATTTAATGAATAGATAAGAATCATTTGTAATTAGCAGCCTCTATCCCTATGCTGCATCCCCTGAAGTCCTTTAAGGACTTTTCCCCCACATTAAGCACTGTTAAAAATAGTCCTGTCCTCTAATCCCCTCTCCAAATGTATGTTACTAACTACTACACTTGTAATAGATTGTCTCGTTATACATTGTATGTAAATCTGGGCTGGCCCACAGGCAAGAGGGAGTTGATAGGTTAAATTAATGAAATAGATCGATGGAGATAGGAAATAGAGAGGATAGGGATAGACTTCTGATTTCATTGATCTAGACAGCTGATGGTCTGGGGAACTCCCACCAATGAACGTTGGTTCCTTTCCAAGAGCTGCCCAGGGACACAGAGCCAGTTATGTTAAGAGGCAGCACTTGAACCCACGTCTCTTTGGCTTTAAGGCCAGTTCTCTCTCCACTAATCCAGTCCACTTCAAACTCCTTGGTGATAATGAAAACAAGGACAAATCATATGCTGGGCTTGTGATGAAAGGGTGAAATTTGACAGATGAAATGCAAGAGAACGAATCAGGTCATATATAAGCAAATTGGGAATATATATGTGTGTGTGTGTGTGTTTCTCCCCATCTTGGTATATTGGGCAGGATCTTAAACTTGGATCCTGGTACTTTTTAGATCTAAATCTTTAGAGATCTTCCGGTCAAATACCCATATTTTACAAATAAGGAAACTAAGAATCCTAGAGCTTAAATGACATATCCAAGGACCTGCAACTCAGTGGCAAAACCGGGATGTGATCCCATGTTTTCTTTACTGCAAATCTAGGTGAGTTTAGTTTGTTTGTAGAATTAGAAAGGATTTTGTTTGCTCAGTGTCTAGAAGGCTTCAGAAGATGAAGATAAAAACATGACAAATGTTTTCTCATTTTTCTCAGATATCAGAAACTTAGAGCTGGAAGGGACTTTAGGTGTCATTTAGTACAATGTCATCATTTTACAGTAGAAGGCACGGAGACCTAAAGAAGTTTCAATTTGCTCATGGTCACACGTATTACAAGTAGAAGAAGTGGGATTTGAATTCAATTCTTCTAACTCCAAATCCAGCAGATTGTCTACTAAAAACATGATGATTTCCAGGATTAGATTGGAAGGGGAGTATGTGTATGTATATCTCCATCTCGTAATGCAAAAGTATAGTTTAGCTAAATCAAAATGAATTATTACAGATTAATACTGATTTTAGCTTCATTTACGAGATTTTACTATACTTAACCAAATTATGCATGTGTTTGCTTATATGTGAGGTTGTGAGATAACTTCTCCATGGTTTGTTTTTTTTTATTCCTTATAAACAGCATAATCATTAGAAAAAATGCTGGGAAATTCTTTGGGAAATTGTAGTGCTCACTGGGAATACTATGCAAAGGCTCTTTTTGTGTGTTTATGTATCTGTGTCATTTTTTTCACACATGAAAAATGGTATGAATTCTAAACAACACATTTGTTTTAAGAAATGTTAGCTATTTCATTGTTTAGTTTCTTGATACCACCAGGCAGGTTTAGAGAGGCCATTCTAGTATGACACCTTCATATAAAGCATATGCATATGCTTTAATTTGCATATGCATATATTTTCAGGAGTAGTCTATACACATATGTGCACGTACTTCACAAATACAGGCAAACACACACATATACATTTCCATAAATGCCTGATCTCCAAGCATAAGTAAATCTCTCAAGAAAAACTGGGTCACTTTTAAGCCGTGGAAGAATATTTTTTAAAACACTTCAATCTTTGGATTCTGGATCTTAAGGCAGTAAGGGAAAGAAATATTAGATGAAGGGAATCTTCCCACAAGCTTTCTAAATCACAACTCTAGTATGTGCTTTCTCCAGGGAAGGCAACTGTCTTTATGCCCCATACATCTCACTTTTCAGAGGGTAATATTTTTTGGCCTCTTCTTGTCTGATCCAACAGAATTCATTATTGGAGCCCAAGCTCCATACTTGTTCCTTTGATATTGAACACCTAAATAAAGTGGGAGAACACTTTCTGAAGAAATTCTTGTTCCCCGAAGGCCTAGGTCTTTTGGCACCTTGTACTTGTTTTTAGAAACCTTAGGGTATAAACTGAGCTTATCAAAAAATGATCCTTCAGGACAAAGCAGAGATGGATGAAGTTCTGAGTAGCTTTACACTCTGACTGGTTCTCCTCTTTGCCATCTTCAGCATGACTCTAGAAAATACCAAACACCTTAGCCACCGTGTCCTCTCCTCAGATCTTTATTTTTCCCATTATTTTATTCTTCCAAAGCCAGCTATGGGTGACTTCAGACACTGAAATGCTGCTCCATGTACAGACATTATTATTTGCAGAACTGATCCTGGTAAATATTCTCCAGGTTCATGCCTTACCAGCCTTAGCATTTAGACCAGAAGTTCTTAACCTAAGGTCTATGAATTAAAACAAAAGAAAACAAATTAAAAAAAAAAACTTTTTAATATAACTCCCTTTATAATTGTATATATTTTATGCATTAAAAATATTCTCAGGGGGTCATAAGCTTTACCAGACAGCTGAAGGGGTCTATGACATGAGGAAGGTTAAGAATCTGAACCTTTCTAAAGTTAGAGTGAGATGAGAAACTGCCAAAACCAAAAAAAACAAAAAAACCTGACCCTCAGGCCCTAATTGGGAAAACAGCATAATTTACTGAAGAGATTCAGAACTAGATTCACTTGCTATTTTGCTAGGAATGTCTATGATGGAGGATGAGGGAGAATAGTGGTATCAGTGTCTTTTATGGAATTCACCTTGCTTATGTGCAAAATGGCAGGGTTAGACTAAATAATTCCTCCCCAGGAGTTTTTTAAATGTTAATCTCTGACCTTGGACAAGTCAATGTATCTGCGGGCCTTGGTTCCTTTCTCTTAAAAGGAGGTTGGTCTTCATGATCTCTAAGGTTTCTTCCAGTTCTAATATTCCAAACCCTGTCTTTATCTTGGAAGAAATGATTAGACTCATGAAACATTATTAGCCCCTTATAACTGAAGGGAATATTGACAGTGACAATAATGATAAGTAGCTGTTAAATTAATTACAAATAGCTCATATATACATAGAGATTTATAGTTAACCCTGTGTTTTATGCACAACAATTTTGGGATGTAGGCTACTCAAGAATGATTATCACCATTTCAGAGACTGGGAAATCGAACTCAAGCCACATGGCTTTAAGTATAAAGAGGTAGAGTTAGTGAGGATTTGGGAAACAAAGTCAAGCAATCTAGTAATAATAAAAAGCTAAGATTTGTATAGCAGTTATTATATGACAGGCACTGTGCTAAGTACTTTACAAGTATTATCTCATTTCATCTTCATAACCACCTTGGGAGGATACACTTATTATTATCCCCATTTTATAGATGTGAAAAATGAGGCAAAGGGTTAAGTGACTTTACCCGAGTCACAGAACTAGGGAGTGTTTGAAGCTGGATTTGAACTCAGCTATTCCTGACTCCAGGCCTAACTCTTCTATTCAAAGAACCACCTACTTGCCTTCTGACTTCCTACCTGACTTCTCGTCCACTATTTGTCAGCTTCCCTAAAGAATGTTGAATCAGTGTTGGAAACTACATGTTAGGCTATCTTTGGAGCTTCCTGATAATTATCTGTAATACTGTTTATGCCATTACCTTAGCAAATCCCCCCCTCCTAATGCAAAGGTATAGTTTAGCGAAATCTAAAATGAATTATTGCAGATTGTCACCAATTTTAGTTTCATTTATGAGATTTTACTGTACTTAAAATGGTGAGAAATTCTTTGGGAATTTGTGTGTGTGTGTTTGTCCGTTGCTGAAGAAGACCATGCCATCAGAAAAATAATGACATGTGTTCACTGGGAATACTACGCAAGGGCTCTTTTTGTGTGTTTGTGTATCTGTGTCATTTTTTTCACACATGAAAAAAGTATGAATTCTAAATAACATAACATATTTGTTTTAAAATGTCATCTATTTCATTGTTTAGTTCCTTGACACCACAAGGCAGGTCTAGAGAGGCCATTCTAGTATTTATACCCAAATATTCTAGCAGTATCCTCACTAAGAAAGAAAGAAAAAAAAACTATAAAAATCATCTTCTCCTCATTCTTACTAAAACATATACAGAAAAGTTTAAAAGTACCATACATGTCTAACATATGTTACGATCTGAAATGAAACCTTAAAACCATTTTAGTCTGGGTTCCCATCATGACAAATGCAACCAGTTGAAAGAATACTCATAAAATGGCTAGGCATAATTCCAATTGACTGGATTGGAGCAGGCTGAATTTTTTTTAAAAAAATCTAATTCCTTTTATTTAACCACTTTACTTAGTATCTACTTCTTTCAAGACACTCAGCACTGTGGGGTATCCAAAGAAGACAGTGACACAGATCTTGACTCTATGGAGATAGATACAATACAGCAGAACTCATGGTAAGAACATAAAAAAATAACACAAAGTATGATGTGAACATATAATAAGAAGTCCAAAAGGCTATATTAGTTCAAAGAAAGAAGCAACCTACTCCATGGCTTCCAAGAAGACTTCATACGGAATATGTTAACTAGAAGGTTATAGGATATAAAGCTAACAGGGACCTTAGGCATAAAATCCAACCTATTCATTTTTAGAGATGAAGATTCTGAAGCCTAGAAAAGTCAAGTGGTTTTCCTAACAGGTCACTCAGGTGATAAGGAAGTCAGAAACTTAAGCCAGGTCCTCTTCACCCAAATCCACTGTTTTTTCATGACTATCCTGATTGGGTCATTATTAGTTGTTGGAATTACACAAGCAGAAATGGGGGCATGAAGAAAGAAGGCTGCAATGGGAGAAGAGAATGGGAGCATAGGACTTTACGTCCAAAGGGGTTCAGTACATTGAATTTATTAGTAGTTCTGTCAGTATGTAGTGAGATCAGACAGCAAGTTCACCTTTGCATAGGAAGGTTAAAATGTTACTACTCTATAGTCCACATGTAATAAATCATTGTGTCACCAAGAGTTAGACATGGCTGAAAACTACTGAACAAAAACCACAGAACATTTGGGAAGCTTGGAGGTCTATAGATTAAAGTTTACTTTTCTTGTGAAGTACCTATAATCATTACAAGTTGCAGGCCTATGTAGAGCCCAGAGAAATAGCCTTTCTTGGTAAAATAAATAATCTTATGTATCCCTAGGTATATCCAAACCTTCTCCCAGCTGCCCACAAATATATGATGATTTTCTTCAGCTAAAAGCATCCATTTCTGTACAACAATATATCAAACCCCTCCCTTAGCTTTAATTAAGGGTGCTTGACAAGCTTAGGTTAGAATATCAATACGATAGTTATAGCCAAGCAAAGCACAAGTCATTCATTATTTGGTCTTAAGACTTTTTTTTTCCTAAGCAGGTTGAGTCACTTGTGGGGCTAGAAGAAAAAAAAAAAATACTTCAGATTCTGTTGATTCTGTTTCTCTGCAGCAATGAGCAGTGTCAAAGTAGACCTCCAGGCCCTATCGGCAATGGTTCAGCACTGCTCATTAATTTTAACTTGCAGGCTATTACATAGTGCTAACCTCAGTCCAGGATTTGAAACCTGGATAGGAAGAGGGGGAGGGGAGAGTGTTTGTGACAGAGAGGATATTTTCTCTCTCCCTCTCTCTTTTTTTAACACTTCATTTACCCTACAGACAAATTCCTTAGCTGTTTTAATCCATCATGTCAATCAATGAATTTTAATAGCCAGTCATTTTTCATAATGAACTCTAGTGGAGGAAGAGGTAAAATTTTAATTCAAATGAAATATCAGGAAGAAGTTACTGTACACAGAGGAAATATGGTTTAGTACAAAACTGCATGTTATTAAACATAAATTGTCGCACCGTGGAATTTTAGAGTAGTGACTGGCCCTGTGGATTTTTTATCTAACACTATCATTTGAGAGGTAGTGTGGCACAGCTGGAAAGGCATGGACCTGGAGCTAGGAGGACCTGAGTTTGAATGTGCCTCAGATGCATGTAGTAACTTTTGGATCCTAGGCAAGCCAAGTAGCCACATTGTGCTTCAGTTTCTTCATATGTAAAATATAGAAATTGAACCTGATAATCCCAAAGGATTTTTCTAGTTCTAAAACTGAAATCCTATGATGCTGTGATTTTACAGGAAAGAGAGCTGAGAGATGCCTACTGCAAAAAAGCTAGTCAGAGGTAGGACTTGGACCATCCTCACCTCATGCTCTTTTCTTGATATTCTAAGCCTCTTCATAATCTGTGAAGCCCGCCCCCACACACATCTTTTCAGTCTTCTTATACCTTCTCTCCAACCACCACCGCTTTCCCCCAAAACACATGTAATTCATGATCCAGTGACAGTGCTCTCCTTTGACATTATTCAAATAAAACACACCATCTTGGACTCTTGAGTTTTTTCACTGGCTGTGCCCCATGCCTAGAATGTTCTCCCTCATCATCTCTATCTCCTCACTTCTCTGGCTTCCTTCAAGTCACAGCTGAAATCCCATTTTGTACAGAAAACCTTACTTGATCCCCCTAATTCTCCCTGTGGATTGTTTCCAATTTATCATACATTTAGTATGTTTTCATATTGTCTCCTCAATTAGATTGTGAGTTCCTTGAAATCAAGGACTGTCTTTTGCCTTTCTTCATATCAGCAGATCTTAACACAGTGCCTACCATATAGCAGGCTATTAAAAAATGTTCATTAACTGGCTGACTGAATATAGACTATGCTATAATTCACTGCAGGCTACTTTTAAATGAATTTAATTGTCTGAAGATATTTGGAGCAATTATCCCAGCTCTTGAAGTATTGTGGTATCTAGGATCCAGCTTATACTTCTCCACCATCTTCCAGTAGGAAAAATTGTCTAACCTATGGCTTACAGATCAGAGTAAGTTAAGCAAAAACAATGAGGGGGTGTGAAGTAGGTGACACATGGTGACATAAGAATGCTGTAAAACATCACAAATAAAATCTTATACTGAAGATACCAAGTAAATGGTAGAAATTCATGACTGCTCTGAAGAGAGGTTGGCTAGAAAACAAACAAAAAAAAACCCAGTGGATCCCTTGCATCCTCTTTTGGGAACATAAAATATCAAGAGGCTTAGAAAAAAGGCTCCATTGCAATGATCTGCATAGATTGAGGGTGGTTGGTGACTATATCCACCTTGATGAGGTAAGAGTTCTATCAAAATATCATCAAAGAACTTTAATAGTCCCAGGATCTTTCCTTGTCTTTCTGTGCCTGTTCCGTTAGTCAAACAGAAATCAAAAACTCCTACATCTTCATAGATTGTCTTTGTGCATTATTATGATTGAAAAATACATTACCCTGGAGCCAAACTGGTGATAATCCTCTGTAAGTAGTTAGGCTGATCTTCAATGAAAGCTGTAGTTTATCATTAGGGCCACTAAAAAATAATAGTTATTAAAAATAAAATATAAAAAATAGCAAAATTGCAACAAATATTATAACCATCCTTTAAAGTTTTCCAAATTTTTAAAAAGCCATTTTACTTTTTATTATCACAGCTCCCTTGTGAGGTGGGTAGAAAGGACACTAACATTCCCATACACATGAAGTGTGATTATTACCCAATTTTAAAAAGTGGTATATTAGTAGCATGTTCAGAATAAGGATTCATATCTCCTGTTCTCCAATCCAGGTAGCCTTTTATCTCCGCCCCCCATATCTATTATACCTGACTCATAAGAGATGCTAATAAATGCTCATTCAACTGAATTGAATTGATTTCTTTGTCTTTCCTCTAAAAACTTCTGTAGGTTCATATTGATATTTGAGGATTTCATTCCCCCCTTCTACCCAACTAAGTGGCAGATGAAGGATTTTCTCTGCTACAGTATTTCTGAGTGCCCCAGAATTAGAAGAGAATATCGAAGCTGGACTGCGATAGAGCATAATTCATTGCCTCCCCTGTGGTGATGGTTGTTCCTTTTATGTGACTTTTAAAAATTTCTTCTTTAGAAAATACCTGGAGGGCACTTCTGACTAGGCATAATTTTCAACCAAATGTCCTAGGTTTTTCATTCACAAAATGAGGTAGGGGTGTAAAGCTAATTTCACCAGGGAAATGTCGGGAGGGAGTTTTTTTTTTTTAAAGAAGCATTGGCAGTAATGTACAGTATATAATTCAATCTACAAATGTATATCCTCTATTTATTCAACAAATTTATTTAGATTTCTTCACACAGCAAGTGTCTTCTTCCTACTTCTATTTTTCCCTCATTTATTCTATTAGGATTTCAAGGTCAGATCCTCTTGCATCAGAATAAATCCCATTAGTTTTCTCCTTTTTTCTAAATGAGCACAAAGACCAGTGAATTTAGGAGTGTTCAATGTACCTTCCTCTCAGTATTCTATGCTCCATCCAAACCTTAGCTTCACTGGGGTGTAGGATGACATAGCAGATCAGCAGCCTTCCAATGAAGCATGATCCTACTTATTTATCACAGTGTACTTCTAATTTACTGAAGTCAAGCAACTACCTGGATTGTAGAACAGTTCTCTGCTTTGAGGACCCTGCTCACTCTTTTTTACCATCAGCATTTCATGTTCTATATGTCCAAAAGAGAACTCATTATATTTCCCTAAAAACCCACCTCTCTTCCCAACTTTCCTATCTCTTTTAAGGGCACCATCATTCTTTCTGTCACCCAGGTTCACAAAGTCAGAGGCCTCTCTAGTTCCTGGAGTTCTTTCACTCCTACATTCAGTCAGTTGTCAAGTCTTATCAGTGCCATCTTTACAACATCCCGTACATCTTTTCCCTTCTCTCCAGTCACTTGGCCATCACCCTAGTTTAGGCCATCATCAAGGGAGGCCCTTGATTTCATCTGAACTGCTCCAACCAACTCCTAACTCGTATCCCTTCCTCCATCTTCTTCCATTTTCAGTCCAACAGCCTCAAAGCTGCCAAAGAGATCATCCTAAGACACAGATTTGACCATGGAGTTGCCTTAGTCATTCAATTCCACCAACTCCCAATGATGATTTTGGATCAAATTCAAACTTCTTTGCATTTAAAATCCTTCTCAACCTGGTTTCAACCTATGTTCCAGGTGGATTATACACTATTCTCTTCCCTACATTCTGCATTTCAGCCAAACTAGCTTTCTTGCTGATTATCCCATGTGACATTTCATTTTCTCTCTCCACACCTTTGTACATGCTGTCTCCCCTGCTTAAAATGTACTTTCTGTGTAACTCAGCTTCTTATAACTTTTACCTTTCTTCAAA
Source organism: Bettongia penicillata ogilbyi (assembly GCA_023548195.1). Lineage (NCBI taxonomy): Eukaryota > Metazoa > Chordata > Mammalia > Diprotodontia > Potoroidae > Bettongia > Bettongia penicillata. The sequence goes on from JAJHZJ010000090.1 coordinate 15,732,434, forward strand.
GTTCAGTTAAAGTACAATCTCCTACATGGGATATTTCCTGATCCTTCCTGCAGCTGACAGTACCTCCCCTATGTCCCCCAGTTTTGACTTTACCTCCCCTATTTCCCCATATTTACTGTACTCTTCCATATTTACTTTATATATGTTTTGTATATAATATATACATATACATGCTACATACACACACACACACACACAATTTTCCCTTAGAATGTAATTTCTTTGAGGAGATAAGCTGTTTCATTTTTGTCTTCATAGCTAGCTTACTCCTAGAAAATAGCAAGTACTCATTGATTTATTGATTCAATTTTTTAAGATTATGTGGACCCACACTCTAGTTTATTGACATTTCTTAGTTCCCCAAAAATAGAACAATAATGACAATAGTAGTAGTATTTATTTCTAGCATTTAAAGGTTTAAGCCTCACAACAACACTATAAAGTAGCTGCTTTTTATTACCTCCATTTTAATACTAATATAAATTATGCAGATAATATTATTAGACTCAGTGAATTAAAGTGAGGTGCAGAGGACCATACAATCCAGATATTCCTGACTCCAAGTCTAGACAAATATGTGTTGGATCTTGCCTCCCAATTGGGAGAAGTTATCATTTGTAGATATTGGAATACACTGATATGTTTCTTCATGATTGTTGTTTGAAGGTAGAGACAATAGGGAACAAACTTGATTGTTTCCCTTTTCTACTTGAATTTTGCTTATTGGGTAAAATAGGCCTGGAGTCAGGAAGACCTTAGTTCGAATCTAGCCCATACACCTACTAGCTGTGTAACCCTAGTCAAGTTCCATAACCTCTCTTTGACTCAGTTTCCCATAAAATGTAGGGAGTGGGGTTGGGGGTAGAGGGAATTACATGGGGTTTTCTCAGTGGGTGGTTGTGAAGTTCAAATGAGATAATAATTGAAAATCACTTAGTGACACATAGTATTTCATATGCAAACATTAGCTATGATGATGATGATGATGATTATGATAGGAAAACTTCTAATCATTATTGACTAGGTGACCTTCAACTAGTCAAATGACCTCAGTGAGCTTCATTTTTCTCATCTATAAAATAAGAGCATTGGACATTCTGTTTTCTAAGATGACTTCCAACTCAAGGAAGAAAATAATCAAAACTTTATGCCAATGAAGTGAGGAGGAACTTAGATATCAGTTTTATTTCTGACAAATCTTGCTTCTGATGTAGGAGGTAATGATTTTATGTTTAGTAGAAATATGTATAAATGTTGGGAAAATGTTATTTCTTCTAGGCACACAGAGGTAACTAAGAAAAAATGGCTAAATTTGAGATATTCATGTTCTTCAGTTAGAAATGGTCTCCATGACATATTTGATGGGCACAAAGACTTTTGGGAAATTCATTGAATTCAAATTTCTACTAGAAGAAAGAGTATTACCAGACAGGCAGTATAATTGATGTACAGCTATTTAACCAAACTGTTGAATCTGGTTTGGTTTTTCTCTTTGAAACAGGGCAGAGAAGATTGTGGGAATCACAAAAAATGGTACCTAGATTGCCTCAGAAACCATGGAAAAATGGAAGCCAAGATCCCTAGTTTATTCTACCAAGGCCATTAATTCCAAACTTTATATTTCAATATTTTGTGAATCCTTGGTCAGAACCCAGACCTATACCTAATTTTTTCCTTCCCTCTCTTTTCCTGTTCTTGAAAAATGTGCTTTGATAATAGACTTGTCATCCAGAGTTAAATGTTCAGTAACCCAGACTCTCATAAAGAATCACCTTAGAAATTACTTATCTCCAACCCACTCATGTTAAAGATGTGGTGACAGACCTAAGTGGGTGATGTGACTTGCTCAAGGACACACAGCTTGTTGGTTCAAGAGCACCCACTGGTATCTAGTCTTCTTCATCCCTGGATCTTCAATCACATTGCATTTACTTCTAACAAGCCGAAAAGGAATCAGGCAGATCTCTGCACAAGAGAAAACTGAAGGCTCACTTGTGGAATCAGTATGCATTTGCCCCCATGGAATTTGTCATCTTCAATTTTGTGCATGTTATGGGATTTATGGTCCTGTTTTCTGACTTTGCACTTGATTTGCAATTCTGGGCTGTGGCAATAAGCTTCCCCAGAGTACTGAGCAGCGGTCAGTGAATTTAAGCTGTCTCAAAACTGATATTTAAGCTAAATTGTTACATCTCCACCTAGTGGAGAAATGCACATAGAAGGAAAAGGAAAAAGAGATTTGAGGCTTCAGAAGAGAAAGGGTGAGGGTGGGGCTGGCTCCATAAGGAAGGAGGCAGGGAAGGAAGGAATTAGATCACACAGATAAGACAATGTTGCAAAAGAATGCATTGTAAACTAAAGGATGCTATGGAGAAGTGAATGTATAATTTTAGAAAGAAAAAACCATCCATCAGCTTCCCTATTACCTCAAGAACCCCTAGAGATTTTTATAACTCCTCCAGGATGCTGTTAGATATGGAAAGAGGAAAAATCAGAGGCAGGAATTAATGGAAAATGTGAGTGAAAGCATTTGGGTTACTTTCCTAGCACAGAAGATTGTTCATTAAAATTCAACCCTCAGATATCTGAAAGGTGGCCGGTGACCCGCTTTGGCATTAAAAGCAATGTAAAATCTGAATGAACTACCAAGTCCTGGTCCACAGCCAGGTAAGCAGCTTGATAAACACCACCAGCAACTTAACATGAGAACTCTACTAAATGATTAATAGGACCCGTCTCTAATTTATAGGCAGCATCCTTTATTCCCTCTGTTTGTAGCCTGGCATGACCAGAAGCTCCAACAGGGTTGATCTAATATGCTATTATCTCTGGGGAACTGAAAAGTAGCAGCGTTTCATGAGAAATGCAATCTCCAGGGCATAACTGATTTGGGAGACACGACTAGCTCTCTTGAGATGGTAGCAAATCATGCCCCATCTGTTTGCGCTTGTCAATCCTGGTTAGTTAAGTGGTATCTACTATAAAAGCATCATCCCTTGTGCAAAAATCTCCCTGACTTACTCTCCTTAACCTTCACCTATTCATCCTTGGGAAGAAGCCCTGGTTGGCAGTACTGACTATATATAGTGTATTCAGAGAGTTCCTGTATCTACAGAATTATTAAGGGGGGGAAGAATGTGGATTCCTAGAAGGGAAGGGATGATAAAGATTATATCATTCAAACTTCTCATTTTACACATGAAGAAACTGAGACATAGAGAATAAACATAGGAATCTAGATTTAGAGAAGAGACCTTTAGTATCATCTAAACTCATCCAAATCATTATATAGTCTAGGAATCTAAGACCCAGAAAGGTTTCAGGGATAGGAATCTGTGGCCTTGAGAATACATGTGGCCTTCTTGGGCCTCAAGTGTGGCCCTTTGACTGAGTCCAAACTCCATAGGACAAATGAATCCCCTTAATAAAAGGATTTGTTCTGTAAAACTTGAACTCAAAAGTTTGAATTCAGTCCAAGGGCTGCACTTGAAAACCTAGAAGGCTAGTCAATAAGTGGTTTGTCCAAGTTCACAGAACTTACAAGAAGTAAGTTGCAGTCAGGTTTGGAACCCATGCTGTCCAACTCCAAACCCAACATTCTTTCGTTGTATTTGGCTGCTTTGATTTCTTATCTGCTGGGGAAAAGGGTCAAAGCATGGAAAGGGCCAGAAGAAATATTAACAATGGGAGTTAAATTAAGAAATGACAATATTCCCTTTTTGTCAGAACCATGGCTTTGAGCAGAGATTGAGTACACTAGAGTAAGGAAGGAAATGTTCAGACAACTTAATAGGATACATGAAAGTTGAAGTTCTGGACAGCGCAACAAGGCAAGGGGGTATTACCTGGAAATTCTAGGGATGACCATTTGAAAATGTTGGGAAATGATCTGCCCAAAGTTACAAAGCTAGTATATCATAGATGAGGGTTGGAGAGTCATACCTAGGCTTCCTAACTCACTGTTCAGTTTTCTTTCCTAAACAGTCTCATTATGTTTGCCCTTGCCATTACTGCTGTTTATACTTGGGAAGGAAGTGAATACATACAACTACACATATAAACATCTATAGATAAATATACACAAAATCACATACATATACACATAGAAAAGATATAATCTATGCAATGAATGGCATGGTTCCTGAAGGTGACATAATGGCACATGCATTTTACCTCTCTCTATGGGAACCATGAAGATCCACTGAATTTTTCATTCGCATCAAATTTTTTTCTAATGGGTATTCACTAAAATATTCAGAAAAGAATATATTTAGGACAAAGGAGAATGGACAAAACTCAATTGTTTATGACAGTAAAACATTCAATTAAAGAATAATTATTAATCACACATTGTTTGCAATACACTGAGGATAAGCAAATTTTAAATGAGATGTGGGCCCTGCTTTCATGAGCTATGAGGTCTTATAGGAGCATATATAGGCATTATATTGTTACTCATAGTTTTTTTTTTTTCTCTATAAGCATCATTTCTGTGTAAGTGTTCCCCAGGTCACTTTTCTTGAATATTTCTCTTAGTTTTTTTGAAAGGATGGATACACACCCATATAACTAGAATGCAAAATAATATAGTGGACCATAAGATCAAGTGAGATAATATGAGTAAAGCCACCTTTGAAAACCTTAAAGCACTGTATAAATGTAGCTGTGATTGCTGTTTTCTTGTTTTAAGAGGTAAAAGCTTTGTGGAGCCTGGTTAGGGTGCATCACTACCAAATGGGAGATCAAAGGAAACTTTGTGTGTGAGTTGGCATTTAAACTGGGTATAAAGAATAACTAGGGTAGAGATCTAACGGGTGGAGATGAGGATGTTCCAGGCATAGGATTTAGCTTGGGCAATTTCAGAAAATAGGAGAAATATAGTGTTATACGTGGGACGATATATAGTAAAATTTGGCTAAAACATAGACCCTGGAGGAGAGTAATATGGAATGATGCCGATTCAGTAGGATGGCATCAGATTGAAAGTAGCCTGAATTCTAAAGAAAACTTTTTCTTCATATGCAAAATAATACTAATGTGCCAAAATCTTCATAAGTTTCATGAGTTTGCTTAAAAAGTTATGCAATAGTTTTAAGAACAGTGATCTACTCAATGACAGGGTTCCAGATGTGCTAATGATGAAGTATACTAACAAGCTCCTGACAGAGATGGTGAAGAAAAAGACATATTTGTGTATGTATGTATGTAAATATACATATACATGCATATACGTATATATGTATGTTTTAACATGGACGATAGAGAAATTTATTTTGCTTCACTGCATATATATTTGTTAGGGGTATTTTGTTTTTCTTTTCTTTATTTTTCTTCCTCCAATTTTGGGTGAGGGATAGAAGGGAGAGATGGTAGGTACTTGTCAATTTAAAAATAGTAAAAAGAAAAACTATTCAAAAAGGTTTATGGAGCATCAAATAATGTAAAGTACCATTACACGTTGTGGAAATATTCAAAGACAATAGGCAGTGCAAAGAGGCATTTTTGTATAGGGGTTTGTTGTTGTTTTAAAGCACTGACCTGAAAGTCAAAAGACCTGGTTTAAAATAAATACTCATTCTATAATTGTTCGAACTTGGAAAAATCACTTCAACTCTCTGAGCCAAAGTTCACTAATCTCTAAAATGGGTGTGTTAATATTTGCACTACCTACCACTTAAAAGTTTCAGCTTTATTCTTAAGTGTTGGTTAATAAGCGTCAATCTGAAGAGTATATCTAGGGCATAACATTTTTCAGTCTGATTCAAGTTTTGTCACCTTCATAGAAAAAAAGATATGGAAGCAATTATTTTAAAATCCATAGAAAATTTTGAAAATTTAAAAGCTATAATAATTTACATTCATTATAGGACTTCAAAGTTTATAGAACACTTGCCTCACAAATAATATAATGGAAATTGGTATAGGTGCTCAGGAATCAGTGGACATAGGATCGGATCCCTCTTCTAACATTTATCTGACCTTGGGCAAGTCATTTAACTGCCTTGGAAAAATGAGGGACTTCTATGAGATGAATTATGAGGTCCTTTCCAGCTCTAGATCTGGTGCTTGGGAGTAAACTGATTTATAGATAGCTACATATCTATCAAGTGTTAGTACTAGGAGCAGAAACCAGGTCTCTTTATTCCCTTTTCTATGGTTCTTTCTACCACTCATGTGACCTTGTTAAAAGTTATCTTAAGAAATTACTTAATGGTTATGATTTTGTTTCTGCAGCTAAGAATCTTGATTTCTGAGGGACATTTCTAAGAAATTGACATGTATTAAATTTTCATTGACTACCTGAATTTCTACATGAAACACAGAGAACAATGGACAAGTTGGCATCCTTCAGAAGGAAGATGAAGGGAGGTGTGTCACACTATGACATAATCATCTGCACATAGCCTGGTAAATTTTATCATACTATTTGCTAAAGCATAGAATTTGGTGGAAGAGATTCTCTCTCTTATCATTGCCAGTTTAGTTGGTAGAGAATTAAAAGGAGTTCCTTTTATATGGAAGCTGCCATGTATTCACTTTTGATCCTTTACCACATCCTTTAATTTGTTAATCAGAAAGAATTTATTAAACATATATTTTATACCAGGCACATTGCTAGGTTCTGAGGACACAAAGAAAAAAAATAAAATAGTTGCTGTCTTCAAAGTGCTTCCATTCCAATATGTGAGGATTTTTTCATTCTTTGTATTTGTAGACTAAACACCTACATAGTGATATCAATTTGGCATTAGTGTAGAGGATGTTTAAGACCAGGAATTATGGCAGGGTATGAGAGCTGTCTTCAAGTGTTTGAATTATTTGTCATATTGATGAGCTATAAGACTTATTCCCCAGACGGCAAAACTAGACACTGTGGGAGAATATTGCAGAGAGGAGCAAACAGCAGGGAAACAAATTAAGAAGCTGTGAGGATTGATGTATTGGTGGGCTCTAGCTGACAGATGGGACTCCATGTTTTATCACGAATTGACCTGCCTACGTACTGGAAAGTTCCTATGGATGCAGTATTGGTTTAGGTCTCAGTTTAGTAAATGTAATCCTTATTGCAAGGTTAGCAAAGTACTCATCACAATGACCTCGTGGTTGATAGAGGAGGGTCAGAGACTGATTGACTACTCTTAGTCCTCTGGTCGCTATGAAGCTGTCAATCAACAGCAGTTGGATATTAGGGCAGAGAACCCAGACTTGGGATCTCAACGGGAGAACAAATCTGTTGGCCATGGCTTGTGGGTAAGCCCATAAGCTTGCATGCCTGTGAGTAATAAACTGCCTCACTTGTGATCCTTTGAGGACTTATGTTCCTTCTTGGGACTTCACCCATGATCTCCTCACAAAGGCAAAAATGATGAATGCCTAAACTTGAGTGAAAAGCATGTGAGGAGATAAAAGGGAAAAGATATTGGAAATGTTGTACACATAGTGTTAGGGGCCAAGCTCTGGACCGGCCTTGGGGAGCTGCCTCCGCCCCCAGGGAGCTGGCTCTGCCCTCAGGGAGCTGACTCTGCCCTTAGGGAGGAACGTGGGTGGGGCTCTGGCTGGGGATATAAGGAGCTGTCAGAGAGGGATGGGGGAGAGAGATGTAACCAAGAAAGAGATGTAGAAGGACGCCATCAATAAAGTGAAGTGCACTGACAACCTTGATTCCCCGACCTCTACGCACGGGGCTATTCCCCGGCCTCGGCTTAGTTGGGTTTCTGTTCGGGGCAATTCCCCAATCTCTATGCATGGGGCTATTCCCCGGCACGGTCTAGTTGGGTTTCTTAACCCCAACTGATCCCTCCAGGCTACCTCGGCCCGATCTCCTAACCCCAACTGACCCCACCAGGCTCCCTCAGCCTGGTCTTCGCTTGCTCACCTGTTCCCTGGTCTTCGGACGTCTCCGGTCCCTGCCGTGCGACCGTATGGCCTAGCTGCGCGACAGGGCTGTCCCCTCCTCCACGGAGGGAACAATGACTACACACTGGCCTGAGGTTGTCAGTGCACTTCACTTTATTTATGGCGTCCTTCTACATCTCTTTCTTGGTTACATCTCTCTCCCCGATCCCTCTCTGACAGCTCCTTATATCCCCAGCCAGAGCCCCACCCATATTCCTCCCTAGGGGCAGAGTCAGCTCCCTGAGGGCAGAGCCAGCTCCCTGGGGGCGGAGCCAGCTCCCCAAGGCCGGTCCAGAGCTTGGCCCCTAACAACATAGAATTGACAAGATAATCTTGTCTTGCCTTAAATTTGAAAAGAACTCATTTTTCTATAACACTTTTTAAAGTTTACAAAGCACTCTCCTATCACTGAGTAAGGAAGGTAAAGCAAATATTACTATCTCCATTTTGCAGGTAGAGAAGCTGGGACCCAGAGAGGTTAGAGAATTATACACATTCAGATTTGGTAGGATTCTCAAACATCCAGTTTAATCTGTTCCTTCAAAAAGGAATCCTGTCTACAACATCCATGACTAATGTTTGGGTGGTCTTGGGCATTGAAGTTTCCTAAACATTCTCTCCATATTCTCACCTATAATGGGGTTCAACTCCTTGTTAATGGTTTAGTGCTATTTTTCCTAGTCTGAGGGTCATTGTCATTGGCGGGAAAAAATGAGTTAAGTATTTGTTTTCTTTTTTATCATCATTTTATTAATACTTAGGCAGCTTGATGGCGCAATGGGCCTGGAAGCGGACCTGAATTCAACTCCAGGCTTAGACATTCACTAGCTGTATGATCCTAAGCAAGTCACTTGAACTCTATTTGCTTCTGTTTCCTCAATTGTAAACTGTGAATACCAAAAGCACCTACTTCCTAGGATTGCTAGGAAGACCCAATAAAATAACATTTACAAGGAGCTTAGCACTGTGCATATAGTAGGTGCTTAATAAGTGCTTATTTTTTTTCTTCCTTATCCTTTCTTTGATATTCCCTTCCCTAAACATAGCTTTTAAAAAACACCTTTTTGTTGCCCTTAGCACCATTCATCATGAATATCGTCTTTAAAGCTTGAAGATTTTTATACATTTTTAATGGGCTATGACATTCTTTTGTATGTAACTTTTATCATTTGCTCTTGTTTCTTTATCATATATGTGTACATATATATGCATGCACACATATACACACATGTATATATGTATGCATTTTTAAAAATGAGTCGGTTGAGAACTCTCTCTCTGCATCCACAATAGTTTTATTTTTAAACATGTATTCCTTTCCTTCCTTTTGGTAAGTGTTTCTCTTCATATCTTCCTGAGAACTTTCTATATTTTAGGCTATGTTCCAAAATCCAAAACCCCATTCTTAGTTAGTTGTTCCTAAATCTGCCATTGTCTTTTGAAGCTTCTACCTGCAATTTGCAACAGTGAAGGAAGCACCTGTGCTTCTGAGATCTTCATTTTCTTGTCCAAGATCATAATTCTTTTGTAATGCGTTCACAGATTCATCTCCTCTCGTGTATCGTCATCAGAGGTTCAGATATGACAATTTTCTAAAGACTTTTCATCACAACTGGATATACAACGGAGGAAGATGGCATACTCTTTGACTATCAAGTCAACAGCCCCAGTACCCTTATAAGACAAAGGTTCTTAAGCTTTTCTGTGACATAGACCTCTTTGGTAGTCTGATGAAGCCCAAAGACTATTCAGAATAATGCATAAAATGTACAAAATAAAACACATATGATTACAAAGGAAATCAATGATATTAAAATGTAGCTTTCAAAATTTATTTTCCTACAAGTTCAAAGATTCCATGTTAAGAAATGCTGCTAAAAACATTGTGAGATGATTAACTATGATAAATTTAGCTCTTCTCAGCAATACAGTGATCCAAGATCATTTCAAAAAAATATTGATGGAAAATACTAACCACACCCAGAAAAAAGAACTATGGAGTCTGAATGTAGATCAAAGCATACTATTTTCACTTTTTTTGTTTCATAATATTACTAATATGTAAATACGTTTATCATGTTGTATATGTATAAATTATATCAGATTGCTTGCTATCTTGGGGAGGAGAGAGGGAAAGAAAGGCAGGGAGAAAAATTTGGAACTCAAAATTTTATAAAAATGAATTTTGAAAATTATCTTTACATGTAATTGGAAAAACTACTAATGCTACATAAAAAAGGAAATGCTGTCATAGGGAGTTGCTAAATACCACTACTCATCTTTTCTTTCTCTTACCCTTACTGGATGATCTTTAATTTGATACTTTCTGTGTATTTGTATCAAGAGTCCCCAAACCGAAGAAGCCCTATCCTCCTGAGATGAGCTCTCCTCTCTCTATGGGAACAGCCTCATGCCTGCCTCATACCCAAAACAAATATCTCATACTCGCACTTATTGTTCCTCCTTCCTTGACTCCTCTTTCTCACATTCTGTTACCGACAGCCTGTTGACAAATTAGGGTCTCCCTGTGTCTCATCAATTACTTTTGCTGATTTGTTTCCACTTGGAAATACTCCTTCCTTTCTTTCAAAAAAGACTTCATTCTCCTTGATAACTAGGACAGTGGAGAAATACTCTTTCAAACCTTTCACTTTCATCTACCTCTGGAGGAAGAACAACCTTCACTACACACATATTGTGGTTACTTGTCACCAACAGGAAAAAAAAATAAGGGTTAAATGATTAGTTCATGATCATTGTCTACCTAGTAAGTATTGAAGGTAAGATTCAAACCCTTTTTCTCTCCATTTTAAATCTAACACTCTGATTCACAGTATCATTAGTGTGGTAATGTAATAGTTGAGATCATTATTCAAAGAATTTATTATGGGTTCTCTTTGGTACCCTGTCTACCAGCTAAAAATACAACTCATGGGGAGATATTCTAATTATCAAATTGATCTATATTGTTTTACTGATCAATTTATGATACTTTACTTCTTAATAACGTTCTATGATGTCCTAAATTATAGCTACTTATGAATCTTCTTTCCTACTGGATTCTTCTATTCATCCATTCATCCATCCATCCATCCATCCATCCATCCATTCAAGAACTCACAAAAATTGCTATTTTGGAAATCATTTAGTGTTCTGTGCCACCATCTTCGTATTTTTAAGGGTTTAACATATATTTTGCTAATTATTCTCTTACTATAACTATATGCATACATACTATAATATGTATCCTAGCTAGATTAAAGTGCCAGGTCCACATCTTTTACATCTTTTTTCCTTCCCCATTGTTCCTAGCAGAACTCATTGCACGGTTCTTCTGTGGTATTTTTTTGATTGATTGGTTGATTGATAGATTAATCTTCATGGCCCTCTTCATTCACTTTTTTGTTTTTATCAATTCCTCCAAAAGTTTAAAGGGAAGATCCAAAAATTAAGTCACAAAAAATGTGTGGTCTGTTTTTCCATAGCATAGGTGAAGCACCAGAATGGAAAACTTTAAAATATAATCATGATAATAGCTATTTGCAGCAACAAAATAAGAGATTCTCAGAGTTAGAAAGGACCTCAGAGGTTATCTTGCCTTACCCAAAGAGGAATTCCATCTGCAGTGTCCCTGACAAGTAGTCATTTAGTTTCTCTGCAAGAAGACCCCAGGGCTGGGAAACCCATTGCCTTCTAAGGCAGCCCATTACACTTTTGGACAGCTCTAATTGTTTTGAAGTTTTCTTCTACACTGGCTTAACTTCAGTCTCTACCTATAGCTCCTAGAGCTACCCTCTAGAACAAACAGAACAAGTCTAATCCTTTCTTTTTTTCTTAACAGACTTTCAAGTAATAATAATGATGGTGATAGTAACTGATAGGTAGCATTTAAGATTTCAAAGCACTGTGCAAATAGTAAAACATTTTAACTTCACACACACACACACACACACCTTGGAATATAAGTGCTATTATACCAGGTTTACATACAGGGAAACTGAGGCAGGCTAAAAAACCTTGCCTAGGATTTGAAGCTGGATTTGTAGTTAGATTTTCTTTAGGTTTCCAGCTCCAGTGTTATATTCATTTCACCACCTAGTTGCCAGTCTTCCAATTCAGCTATCACTTCTGCAAAGTCTTCCTCCTTCAATTTCTTTCCTACCCCTAAATATTCTCATTTTCTTCAGGATATCTTCTTATTTTTTGGTTTTCAAAGTATAATGGATTAAATTGCATCCTGCTTTGTATCAATTGCTAGGTATCTCTCAATGTGGAATGTAAGGTCCTTGACAGCAGACTCTGTTTCACATTTGTCATTGTAACCCCAGTGTCTAGCACAGAATTTTTTACATGGTAGGTACTTAATAAATGTTCATGAAAGTGAATTTAATTATGAAATTTATGAATCCATATATATTCTGTGCATATATTCTAATGTTGTACTGTTGAAAAGGAAAACTTTTGAGAGTCATGACCTAACGTACACAATTTCTCTTCCCATCATTTTTTCATTCTCTCTTTCCAAAAATGCCTTGGTTATTTCCCTAAAGGAAAGCTTATTGAGTAGTTTAATGGAAATGCTGAGCTAAGAAGTCGCCAAAATTCATCCTTTACCCTTAGTGCAAAGTTGTTAGCTTTGTGTTTTACAAGTTCAAATTTCTGCATTCTGTTTTTTAATAACTAGATCTTCTAACCCATGAAATTTTTAAGAAACTATTAATTCTCCATGCCTTAGTACCTAAAAGGACCTGGCATATTAACATGCATGCTCTGAAAATTCAATAGCTCTTTGTTAATAATTGTGGGTGACTTTTTATGTGTTCACTTGTCTTTTTGACATGGGTTAACGTACAAAAGAACAGACACCTTGGTTCTATACACTCCTTACTCTGCATAACATAAAATACTGTCCCTACATCACATTAAAAGTATACCTAGGAATGATCTCAGAAAGATGAATCAACCTTTCAATATCCTAATACCATTGTGCAAGATTTCTTTACTGCCTTATGATGCTGATGGGTTTTTGTTTGTTTGGCAATTTGGGAAAGTTATACTCCAAGTACAATTTTCCAGGGTTGATAAGGACATGATCAGAGTTAGCCCAGTTGCCTTATACCCCTCCCTCCTCCACCTCCATACACATTCTTAATGCTTAAACTGTGCCCTTGCGACTTTTCTGTTAGTTAAGAGATGTACAACACAGGGGCAAAAATCAATCTTAATTAAGGCGAACTCTGGAATTATGATCGAAGGAAGCTACATTAGCCCAGTGCTTCCAGACCCCCATACACTGTTGTTATTGATGTTTGGACAGATGGGGAAAGTAAAATAGGAGTCAATATTTCGACCTACCTTGTTCTCTAAGGATCTGAATTTTTAACATATCTCTAATGAGTGCTGGTGGTGTTTAATAAATACACTGTTCTACCTAGGAATGGCTTTGTCTGCAAAACAAAAACATCAACGCCCTTCCAATTCTGAGAAATGGAAGAAGGTAGTCAAGCTTCTCAGATTGGCCCAAGGTAGAATTTTGAAGTTTGACCTCAGGGACCTCATTCTTCACTTGTATTATACCCTCTGATTCTTTGAAGTATAGTACCCTTCTCAGGCTCATGCAGTATATTTATATTGCCCTGTGGGTTAATGGAGGGTAGAAATCTGATAATATCCCCACCATTAAGTCTTCTTAAGTCACTCTCTCCCTATATACACTGTGATCTAGTGATAACTACTCCCTTGTTATTTCCCACACAAGAAACTCCTCCCAACCAGCAACTGGCTGTTCCCTGGCATGCTCCCCACTTTCATCTTTGCATCCTGGATTCCCTGATTTCCTTCAAATTCCAGGAAAAATCTTACCTTCTACAAGAAGTCTTTTCTGATCTTCCTTAATTCTGGGGCTTTCTCTCCATTGATTATCTCAAATTTATGACAGACAGACAGATAGATAGATAGATAGATAGATAGATAGATAGATAGATAGATAGATAGATAATTGAACATGGTTGTTTTTCATGTTCTCTCCCCTCTTCTTAGATTGTAAAATTCTTGAGAATAGGGATTGCCTTTTGTCTTTTTTTGTTCATAGAAGACGGTTAACAAATGTTTATTCACTAACTGACTGAAGGATGATGTTTTTAATGACTTAATGGTGCTCTAGTTAAGTCTGGATAATCCACTGCCTGCTAATTGTATGTGAAATTCATGAATGGACAAGAGATGGAATTAGATGACCTCTGACATTTTATGATGATTCATACCAAGGGTAGTTGGACTGCCAGGGAAAATTTCTTGGATGGCAATAGAATCTTAATAACAAATTAATAAATCTTCTAGGACAAGATTTATTGGAAAATCCTGGGGAGGGACTCTTTATTGTCCTTTTCAAATCATATCACCTACCAAGTGTCCACTCTGCCTATGTACTTTTAGTCCTACAAACATTTTTAAAGTCGTATTAACATCATCTGAACACCTGTACATTTACAGTCAGGTTGTTACTTAGGTGTGCCAAGAATATTTCCTCTGCTTTTATCAGCCATATATTGCCAATTTATCTTTAATTTCTAATATACCTCACTAGGTCTCTGGAAGATGATAGAATCATAGAGTTAGAGCTAGAAGAGATCTTATAGACTTTCTAATCCAACCTTCTCATTTTGTAGGTGAAAAAACTAAGGATCAAAAAGGCTATAGGAACCACCCATGGTCACGCATGGTCAGTAACCATCAAAGGAAGGATTTGAAATCAGATCTTCCCGACTCTAAGTTGAGCATTCTATCCTTCATGCCTTGTTGCTACTGTTGGTTATAATCATGATAATTAACATTTATGTCATGGTTGCTATGTGCTAAGTGCTTTACAATTGTCATTTCATTTAATCCTCACAACAGCCCTTGGTGGTAAATGCTACTGTTATCCCCATTTTATAGATGAGGAAAGTGAGGCAAATAGAAATTACATGACTTTCCCAGGATCACACAGCTAGTAAGGGTCTAACACCAGATTTGAACTCTGGTTTTCCCAACTCCAACTCTAGCATGCCTATGAGGTAGGGATTCTGAAGATATGGAATAAAGGCTTTTCTTGAAGAAACCATAGAATTATAAATTTAGACACAAAAGTGAATGCAGAGACCATCTAATATCATGGTATCAAACTCAAGTAGAAGCAGGGTCCACTATTTACTAAACCAAGCACAAGTACCTTTGTGAGACACACAATGACATAGAAAACCACATATTGACATTTTCTATGTTCCATTATATTTTTATTTTGTTAAATATTTCTCAGTTGCATTTTAATTTGGTTCAGGCTGTGGCATCTTTGAGAACTTTGATATGATCCTATCCCTTAATTTTGCTAATAAGGAAACTGAGACCCAAAGTGACTTTCCCAAGGTTATACAGGTGATAAGCAGAATTACAATTTGAAACCAGATTCTCTGACCTTAAGTCCTACTGTCTTTACTCTGTACCATATTTCCTCTCAAAAAGAAAGCAACTCACCTGTGTGAAATAAGTATATGTTAGACACTTAGCTAAGGCATTTTTTTCTCTATAAAAATAATATTCCCTACCTTTTCTGTTAGGGAGAGGGATAAGGGAAGGCTTTCTAAAAGATACAGCATTTGTGTTGGACTTTACAAGATGGATAGAAATTCAACAGGTAGGGAAGAAAGAGAACTTTTAGGCATACAGAAAAACACTGAGTAAGTAAACACAGGATGTATAGAGGATACAGCAAACCTGGAATACCACTCTCTCAAAAAATTTAAATCAGACATATATAGAGGATACAGCAAACCTGGAATACCATTCTCACGAAAAAGTTAAATTAGACAATTCTATAAAAGACTGGTGGATCCATTAGACATAGCCCCTGGTACCAGATCCTGGGCATATCCTTATCTAGCCTACTTATGGTTGGTGTATTCCAGATTTGGCTTTAGCTGTGTGACCCTGGGCAAGTCACGTGACTTCTGTTTACCTTAGTCTCCACATCTGTAAAATGAAGCAGTAATTTCCTCCTAAGGTGGTTGTGAAAATCAAATGAGACAATATTTGTAAAGCATTTAGCCCAGTGCCTAGCACATAATAGGTGCTATGTAAATATTTGCTATTGTTAGTTACTATTTTACAGATGAGGAAACTAAAACCCCGAGAATCTTGTCCAAGTTCACTCAAATAGTAAGTAAATGAACTAGGATTTGAATCAGGTCTTCTGACTCCAAACTGGCTACAGAAAGCCAATATTGATAAATCTAAGAGAACGGAGCTCTGATCCATGACTCCTTGAGGCCAAGAAGATTTTAAAAATGTCTAATGCAGTGATGTATGATAGATAAATATATTCTACTATGGAGGGAGAGATGATGAAGACTTTGATTGAAGTGAGGGACATTTCAACTCACTAGGATCAGACAAGGAGGAGGATATTTTATTGGTAAATGGAAAGCTCTCATCTCAGTTCAGAGAACTTAAAGCTAATAAAATTAACAGTCTGCTTCTCCAAGAGGCAACAATGATATCTAAGTATCTAAGGCTGAGAAGGCTCATCTACACTTTCAAGTTCTGGAAAATAAAGTTGATTAACTTAAGGAAAGAAAAAGTAATCACAGCAGTTATAGAGATGGAGAAGAACTCAAAGCTCACCTCAACTCCTTGGAAAATGGGAGAAGGGAAAGAAATCTGTATGACCTGATATAGATCTAAGAAAGTTAGATGAATTTTAATTCATTTTATAAAATGTCTGGAGATTTACTACAGACAAAATCATGTATTAAAGGGTTTTTTTTTGTGTTTGTATCTGTGTGAGTGATTGAGTTTGTCTGGATACATGTATGTGAAGCTCCCATGAAGCATCAATTACCAATTAGAGATAATATTTCAGTTTTTTTACTCCAGTTCAGTGAGAGAAGAGAAGTGGGAAATGACTGATTTTGGAAATTAAACATATAGATTCTAAATTATAAAATGTTGGTAGACTCATGTGTCTAGTCTGTCTAAATAAGTTTCCAACTGATACATACATATATAGATATATATTTATAGAACAGAGCTTAGCACTATTTAAATTAATAGCTTCAACTGTAAATTTGTTAGGATATATAGTTATATGTTAGAATATGGTTTAGTAACTCAACACTTTCAAGGAAAAGATAAACTGAGATTGCTGGTCTTAGCCTACTGTCTTACTGATTTACAACTCTTTATGGTGTTTTTTTTTTTTATACTTCTAAATGTGTTGTGATAGAGAAAGATCTAAATTTATACATCAAGATGAGCTTGTTTAACCAAGGGGAGTCTAAATCCTGCTTTTTAAATTTATTCTACTTGTCTGCATTTCTGCTTCTATTAATTTAAATGATTTCACAGGCATTATTTTATTAAATGCGGATTTGGTAGATTACAAATTATAATGGGATGAAAATTGGGTTTTGATCTGATTTTCAGATGAACTAATGAAAGAGCAAAGGCAATAAAACAGCAATCTAATAGCAGTCATTTAAGTTGGCCTGGAAATCCCAGGGATGCTGCTGACCAAAGATGACATCAGTGTGCCAGGTGGAATAGCGCTCTCTCTCTCTCTCTGTCTCTCTGTGTCTCTCTGTCTCTGTCTCTTTCTCTGTCTCTCTCTCTGTCTCTCTCTTTTTCTCTCTCTGTCTCTCTCTGTCTCTTTCTGTCTCTCTCTATCTCTCTCTCCCTTTCTGTCTCTCTCTCTGTGTCTCTCTGTCTCTGTCTCTCTCTGTTTCTCTCTATCTCTGTCTCTCTGTCTCTCTCTCTTTTTCTCTCTCTGTCTCTCATCTCTCTCTCCTATTCAACTAGAAATTTATCCCTACTTGAAGAAGATCCCCACCACCTCATGGCAAACTGACTTCAATATAACAGCACCCTTCTTTCCTCTCAAGGGTAGAAGTATGTTCCCACGTACACTAATATTTATTCATTCCGTGTCTGTAGTCCACCCATCACAATGGTTGCTACCATGGTGGATTACTATTTCTGAAATGAGGTGAGCTAGAATCCAAAGCTGGGACATATCTTAGGTATATCTCATTCTCTGTCACCTGGATAGAAAAACAAAACAAAACGAAAACCTCATGGAGGACAGAACTGGCTGCTGACACAGATCTTAAATTGCTTTTTGGCTATATCTACCTCCTGGAATACTTTCCCAATATCTACCAGCTGAACAATTAACTTCATTATGACTTCAGTTTGGTAGTTACCAAATGGCAAGAGGAAAAGAAGGAAAAAGGTGAGGAAGCAGTTGGATGAGTGGAAACAATGATTCAAACACTGTTTTTTTTTAATTTTTTTCAAATTAAAATAAGGGTCAGTATCTTTAATATCCCTTTTGAAATATCCATATATTCTGATGAGTGACCGAGAAGGAGAACTAGATATTCCTGAAATGAAATCCCTGAAATTTTTTCCATCCCCAGACCCAAATCTCTGTTGGTTTTCTATGGGAGATCAGCTATCTCTGTGTAGTCTCTCCAACTGCTCTTGGGAAAATATAACTAAACCAATCCCAGAAACACTGGGTGAGTTTTAGTTAGTAGAGCAGTTTTGACAGAGCCTGTTTTGCTCCCTGGGAGAAATCTGGCCAGGATGAGTCAATTAGTGCATTTATAAAGTACTATGAGTGTACTATGTACCACTATGTGCCAGGTACTCTGCTAAGTGCTGATAGCTATGAAAGCATCATCTGGGTAGTATAACTCCTTTGTTACCTAACAGCATTCCATACCACAGCTTGACCCCAACCAGATTCTCACAAATCAGTATTCTTAATTTAAGTTGTGATCTTCCCAAAATTGTATATTAAATTGGTAATTCTATCTGCTTTTGTTATACACAGAAAAAATATAGAATCTCTGATGGATGGAGTCAGGGCAGAAATTTTTAGGAGCACATCTTTGGGTCATTTCAGAAAACCATAAATATCTCTTCTTCTATGCATTCACCCAAGTTTCAAGGGGTTGGCTATTTAACAAGGGTAGAACTAGATCTTACAGAATTATTTTGATACTTTCCTCACATTTGGAGGTCAATGATTTCAACCAGAGATATGATCCCATGAGCTTTTATACTTGATCTGCTTATAGCTGTTGACAATGCTGAGCTAGGACCCTGGCTCTCCATCTTTGATCTCTCTGTTGATATATCTATATCTATATTATCTATGACTATGTCATATCTGTATGTATATATATTATATATATATATATATTTACGTATGTTTGTATATGTGTGTGTGCAATCTATTCTTTTGGGTGATCTGCATTCTCTAGCAGTTGTTTCTTCTGACATATCTACAGGAAATATGCACACACACACACATATATATTGCATGGTTTAATTTTTTGTGTATGGGTATGGGTATATGGATGATCCATATAATATGATCTCTTTGAGGATAAGCATAATTTCCTCTGGTATCTGACATAATTCTTGTTCCATAATGAAGTAAATCCTTAATCAACAATTGCTCAATGAAAGAGTGAGCAAAGGGGTAAAAGAAGGAAAGGTTAGAAAACAGCATAAGAGAAAAATAGGATGTCTTTCAAGTCAAGTGTGGAGAAGGTATCCAGAAGGTGAAGGAGTTCAAAACTATGAAATGCTGCAGAAAAGTGAGGTTGGATGAGGGGGGGTTGGGGAGAAGGCCACTGGATTTAGAGATTAAAGGGTCAGTCTTCTCTGAAAGGGAAGTTTTGAGACGAATGAATAGTCTGGAAGATATAGTTTCTGTGTAATTAATAACCAATTTATTAATTAGACTAGCAGATAGTGAGTCAGTTGAGGTTAATGGTTCTCTTGGAAACTAAAGACCCTACATAGAAGTGGAAATTAACTCTAATTGGTTAACAATTAATAAGGGAGTGGACATATTAATTAGGAGGTAGGCAAAAAGTCTTCAGCTCCTCCTGCAATGAGTGTGACCTGATCATGAGATTTAGCTGCTTTCAGCAATTTGGACAAAAGAATCCATCTCTACACAGACCACTCTGGTTGGGTTTCCCTTTCATAAACTTGGCTACCCTAAATTCTAATGCAAGGTTCCAAGGATAAGTGCTTTATTCCTAAGGGCAAGAACTCACTTAGACTGGATTGTTTGTAAGGTTTTATAGTTAGGTGAGATGCCACACAAGATTGAGAAACATGTTCCCAGAGAATATGGGCACTCTCACTTATCAGCAATGTCCTTCACAGACTGACTGAATGACTGCAATTTTCTGAATGAGAAAATAGGAAGGGAAAACCAATTCTAATTTAATAATTGGTTATCAATGTGAGAAAAATAATTTCAGTTTTAATACTGTAGCGATTATGGAAGTCATATTTTAAATAATCAAGGATAAAGATGATGGTGACAGAATAAAGATATCATATGCAAACTATTTTTTAAACAAAGTTAATTCTTTTCTCACCATAATTACAGGTAGTTTTATATTTTTTGGATGTTTCATAGTTTATTTTGATATTATGATAGTTTATTTTGCAGTTTTTTTCTAAGACCCTTAGCTTATAAACTCCTTAAAAGCAAGGACTATCTTATTTCATCTTTGAATTAAAAGTGCATTGAATGTAGTAAGCATTTAATAAATGTTTAAATAGAATGATTACTACTGTTCAATTTTCCCCCTATACAACATAAAATGTGATAAATGTGCTAGCAAGAGCGAAGAATTTTAGAGTAGGATATCACTTTGAAATAAATTTTTCTACTGAATCATGGAATATTTGGTAATCTGTCCTCCCTGACACCCCACTGTTATCTGGATGAAAGCTGAGGTAAGTCAATTTCTTCATTCTGTCTTCATTCAAACTGTCCTCAGTTTCCTAATAATAATAGAAATAATAGCTAACATTTATATAGCACTTACTATGTGCTAAGCACTTTACAAATATTATCTCATTCAATCCTCACAACAACCCTGGGAAGAAGATACTATTATATCCCCATTTTACAGATGAGGAAACTGAGGCAGACAGAGGTTAACTGATTTGCCCAGGGTCACACATCTAGTAAATGCATGGATGCATATTAGAACTCAAATATTCCCTGACTGCAGGTCTGGTGCAGTAGCCATCGTGCCACCTAGCAACCTAGCATTGGACTAGATGGTCTTTAAAGTCCATTCAGATTCTAATGATATGATCTTAAGTGAAAGACATGGGGCATTTTCTTGCCAAATCAGTGCTACTGTGATGTCAATATAAAGTTCAAAGGTAGGACAGATTTTCTCTGCCAGGAAGTGACAGGGGAGAGAAAATCTGTGGTTTGATATTCTATTTTGGATACTGGATGACTTATACTGATGAATTGCTTAAGAAAAAAAAAAAGACCTGTTTTCAATAGGCCAATCCACTGAAGAAATAGAATTTTCATAAAATGTAGAGGAGGCAAGGCTACATTTTATTATATCATGATGAAGTATGGATATGTTATAATGAAGTAAGGTGCATTTGAGTATATTATATTATCCAAACAGTGGCAGAACCAATGTTCCATGTGTGAATTTTGAAAGCAAAATGGATCCCTTTTGCAGATCTCTATATGACCACCATAATTTCAACAATCCAAGTGATTGATGATCCCATTGATATAGGTAGTATTCCCTCCAACTTTTAGTCAGTTTGCAAGTATTTCTTAAGTGATTGCTACGTAATAATATTAACATTCATTTAGTTCCTACTAAAGTGCCAGGTGATGTACCAGCACTTTACAAATGTAACCTCATTGATCCTCAAAACAACCCTAGCAGGAAGGTGTTATTATGTCCTTCTTATAGATGGGAAAACTGAGGCAAACACAAAGTAAGGCAATTGTCCAGAGTCAAACAACTAGGTAGTGTCTGAGGCTGGATGTGAACTCAAGTCTTTTTAAAGACTCAAATCTTTATCCATCTATCTGCCCCATGCCAAGTCTAATGCTAAACTATGGGGCTGACAACAACAGGTAGCTTGGTATAGTGGAAAGGGCTCTGAATTTTAAACCAGAAATCCTGGATTTAAATCCTGTCTTGACTATTTCCCATCTGTGTGACCTTAGACAAAATCATTTGGCTACTGTCTTTTTGTTTTGTTTTGTTTTTTATCTTCAAATGAAGGGGAATTGTCTAGATAAACTCATATCCATTCCAGTTGTAATGCTAATGCTACGATCCCATAGTACCAAGCAGTCTCTATCCTTACAGAGTATACATTCCATTTGATTAGAAAACATATAAATATGAGTATATAGGCAAGGAAATTTGAGAGAGAGAGAGAGAGAGACAGAGAGAGACAGAGAGAGAGAGAGAGAAAGAGAGAGAGAGAGAGAGAGAGAGAGAGAGAGAGAGAGAGAGAGAGAGAGAGAGAGAGAGAGAGAGGGAGAGGGAGAGGGAGAGAGAGAGAGAGAGAAACATTAGCAAGAGAAAATGCTGATTTTTTTTCTTAGGAAAAAGAAAGTGCATTTTTTTTTCTCTGTGTCTGGTGCTTTGCCAGATATGTTGAATGGCTTATATCTGTGATCACAACTCAGTAATTTATGGATCAAATCAATGTTTTACTTTATTTTAACATGTTTTAAAATACTACATGTGTTTTTCTTTTATAACTCAACAGAGTTTCCAAGAGCTGATGCAAGAAATACAAGTGAATTAAAGCTATGATTAAACACACAAACTTTTTTTTTTGGTGGGGGTAGGCAGTGTGGCAAGGCAAGGAAGCATGGTGGTGCAGTGAAAATATTAGAGCTGAAATCAGAGACCTTGAGTTCAAATCCTGCCTGTCTCTGCTGCTTACTATCAGTGTGACTTTGGGCAAGTTACTTGAACTTTCTGGGCTCAGTCTTCTATAAAGTGAGGGAATTAGACTAGAAACCCTTAAGGTTCCTTTTTGCTCTAAAGCTAGACACTTAAAAGCCTAGGAAACTTACGAATTCTTAAAAATAATCAATGACTGAAAATTGCTATTTGTTATAATAAATGGTAATTTTTACTAAGTTAAGTAGTTTGTGTAGATAGTCTTCCCTCCAAAAAGAAAAAACAAAACCCTACATTTTCTTGTTCTGTCTGTTATGTTAACTGCTTATTAAAATAAATGAAAATATTTTTTGTCAAGCCAAACTCCTCACGGTTTCACCAAGTATGCCATGAAATGGGCTTAGTGGGAACTAACATCCCACAGTCTAGAATCTTTAAGATGTCAAGTTACAGTTAAGCTTCATATCCTATTTGTGACTCTGTTAAAAAAAAGTAGAATGAAGTAACAGACAACCAAGAAACACATTCCACCAGAGTCAATATGTTGTTAAAAAAAAATCTTGATTTACTCTCTACTCTTTAGGAATAATTTCTTTCATTGGCTATTTCAGAGCTTATTTCTTAAAGGCATTAGATTTGCTATCACACTGTTTAGTCTGGGAGTGATTGGGAATAAAATGAAGAAAAAAAAAGCACTACTTTCAATCATGAAAGGAGAAGGATTCCAATCTATCAGACACAGTAACAAACAATTTTTTGGAAGGCCAAGAAAGTTGTTTTCTCTTGATATTTCTCTCTCTCCCTGCCTCTCTTTTCTCTTCCCACTTATATGAGGCCAGCTGGTGGAATAAACAGAAAGTTCAACTCCTTGACAATCTCTAAGGAACCTTCAATTCTAAGACAGGATAATATTACATGGAACTGGACTTATTTCATTTTATTTGACTGTTACCAGCCTCCTTAGGTGACCAGGACCTCATCATCCATGCTTTGGACCATGCCTTTGTTTTAGGACAAGAGAGAGTTTGGTTTTGATACTGGCACATGCTAGTTTAATGCTCTTTCATGGGTTATTGTGGGGTGCTAATATTCCCTTCAGGGTAAGGACATCTAGGTGACCTGAGTTAAAATCTGGCTTCAGATACTTATTACTTATGTGACCCTTAGCGAGTCATTTAACCCTATTTGTCTCAGTTTCCTCATCTCTAAAATGAGCTGAAGAAGGAAATGGCAAACCACTCCAGTATCTTTGCCAAGAAAACAAAAGGGTTCATGAAGAGTCAGACACAAATGAAGAATAAATAAGATTATATTATCAGGAAGTAGAATGTCCCTCAGAAACCATCACATCCCACTGGTACTCCAGAGATCCTCCCTGTAACATACTCACAGGTGGTCACCCGGTTTCTGTTAGAAGACGTAACCAAAAGGAAGCCATCTTGTTTCAAGGCAGCGTATTGTACTTTTAAACAGTTCTAGTTGGTAGGATTTATTTTAGACATTACATAACTCACAACACCCAATTATAACATTTACTTTGAAAAACTGTCTCATAGAACGATTTCCTAGGCCAACCTCAGCACATTCATTTCAAGTTATATCCCAACAAAAATTCCATGTCCTACAGGAGGTCTTCACCAATCCCTCTTAATTCCAGTATCTTCCCTCTGTTAATTATTTCGTATGTATCCTGTAATTTATATATATTTGCTTGCATGTTGTTCCCCCCTTCCCCATCAGAGTATAAATTCTTTGAGGGCAGAGGGACTGTCTTTTGACTCTTTTTGTATCCCCAGTGGTTGGCACAGTAGCTGGCACATAGTAGGCATTTAATACATATTTATTGAATTGAAGTACTGCATTCAAAACAAAATCCCAATAAGCTTAAGACAACCCCTCACAACTCATTACAATTGGATGTATCTGCTATTATTACTAAATTTAAGAGTCAGTAGGCATGATAGAGAGCAAGGGCCTTCATGTTAGAAAGGTCTGGGATCAAGACCTCTCTTTGATACACACTGGTTGGGTGACCTTGAACAAATCAATTAACTTCTAAGTGTTAGGTATTTCTCTAAGACTGTGAATTTCAGAATAGGAGCAAATATACATTAGTATAGAAAGTTCCTCAACAGGACCTACCAATACACATGAAATAATCACTCTAGTTAAAAAAAGGGGGTTTGAGGAGATAGTAGGTAGAGGAGAAGGGTTTCAGGAGCCATTTATGCACATGGGAAAGCGTTATTCTATCCCCTTCTGCACAAAGATAGCCTTTGGTCCTTTTGATTTCTAAATTGTGCCCTAGTAATGAGTTAAGTGCCTAGGGAAATCTTTTCCTTGAAGAGTTAATGTATTTCCCTAAGCACTTGACTGATGAAGCCATTGTAGAATAGACTCTATATGTCTATTATTTTTTTAAAAAAATCAATATTACAAATGTAGATTGCTGGTAATTCATATTGTAGTCCTACAAACATTGTTTCCTTCCTCTCCCCAACTGTTTTGTATCCTATTCTAATTTGGGACATCTCAAAATTCCAATATTATCCTTAAGGGAAAAAAATGGTAACAAACAAGAAATATGAGTTTGGAAAAACATCTTCAAAGTTTGTGTCCAAAGTTAATGGAATGTGAAAAAGAACCATGCATCAAGAATCAGAATGATGATAACATAACAAAACGTACATTTTAATTGCCAGTGAAACCCTTCATTTTGTGTTGAAAATAAAGGTAAAACTTTTAGTCACATTCCTACATTCTCCTCCTTCCTGCAATTTGTTTCTCAGTTTGGTTTTCCTGAATGTCATGGTATTTAAAGTTCATTTTTCTGAAATTTCATGAACACAAATGAGAAAAGATTATCCTCATTTTTTTTTATCCTAAATTACCTTTCCAAATTTTAATGCACATACATTAGTTGAAAGAAACTATGGACAAAGATTTTTGAGTGGGGCTCATGGGGCCTTTTATAGAATTTGAATCCCTGGCAAACAGATTGCTACAGCTTTGACAGTAAAAAATAGCAGATGGGATTAATTAACTGGGTGTCAACTTTTCAGACCTACCTAAATTAATATTTTTCTCCAAACAATGTATTCTGATTACCATAAAACTAAGTGAAATTGATAGAAATAGATTTTGGTTCTAATGTTTGTTTTTTTAATCCATTCTTTCTCCCCCACTCCTGCCTCCTTTAGATATCAAGGCTTAACCAATGTGTACATGTCAAAAATGAGAAAATTTATATTGAAGTTAGTAACCCCATTTTTAGCCAGTATGGCCTATTTGTAGTGCCAAAGCTCGTCTTGACCACAGAGTCTCCATCTGCCACAAGCAGGGGGTGAAAGGTTCAGGACATTGATCAAACCATGCATAATTTCATCCAAAAACACCAACTCTGCAGATCAGCTAATTGCCTGCTCTATATGACCAACAACTCAACATATAAAAATCAAATTTTCATCAATGCTGTTAAATGTGATGGCCTACAGATTGAAAGGGCATTTGATCTAGAAAACAGTATGATAATTCCAACCTTACCCTGACAACACTCTCTTCCCCACTCTCAAAATAACAATGTCTGATATGGAACCAGGGAATAGGAAAACCCTACCCTAACAGGTTATTTTTGCTTCTGTCTCTTTATTCCCAATTCCTAGCACAGTGATTTGCTCTTGCTCTTTCCCTGCCTTCCACCCCTACTTTGGGACCCTGTGATTTGTTCAGTGTAGAAACTTTCTATTCTATAATCTCTACCAATTCCAACAGTCAATTTGTCTGTTACTTAAGTTTGTAGATTTGAACTGAAAAGGAAAGAACATTGTTATTCCTTTCATTCAAAGGAAAGAGTTCAAGGAAGCAGGTTATCTTGTCCTTCCTCCTCATTTTATAGATGAATTGAGTCCCAGAGACATTAAGGCCCAACATTTAACACAGTGCGGGACATAAGTAATTGCTTAATAAATGCTTCTTGACGTGCCTTCAGTGACTTGACCAAGGCTACCTATAGTTTTAGAGAATTGTCTAGGAGCGCTGGGTGCAGGGTAAGTGACTTACTTGTGGTCATATAGTTAATATGTGTGTCAGAGGCTGAATCTAAGTTTTCCTGACTACAAGCCTTCTTCACTTTATCTCATACATTGCTTTGTCTCTGGCCTTACATAGAGTAATTGCTTATTAAATGTTTATGCTTTGGACTGACTAAGAAAAAAGTTTAAATTCTGATTCCCAAAGCAAATATTTTAGAGAAAGATACATTGGTTATTTTTGCAAAATAAACACATTTAGGGAAGAGGACCCTTTCTGTATCCTTAGTTCTTTCTCCAGAAACTTTGCTTAAGTCATCTTATGTTTTATTCAAGCAGGGAAGGGAAAAAAAAAGGTGAATGAATGCGGAATGCAGAGTACTGATGCCCATAGATCTTATTGGGGTAGCCAGAGGAAATGAGAAACTGGTTGTTCTCCCTCACAACATTTTCTCAGGGTAAGTTCACAGAAGTCTTTCCTTCTAGAGTCAGCATATCAGACAGGGTGATACTATTTCACATGTGATGTTGGAGACTTTTGAAATCTTAATTAATTTCTTTGGATCAGTAGGGTAACTACTATTTAGGATTCAATCAACTCTACAGCCCAACAGAAATGAAAGTTTGCTGTAGAAAAAATAAATCTACACATACCAATCATTTTAGTCAATTGCTATTATATTCCCATTAAATTCTTTATCAAAGATTTGGACGTGTTCAAAACTTTTATTTTGTTTGTAAATGAGTGAAATGGCCATAGAAAAGGAATCAAGAGGAAAGTAAAGAGAGATGAGGATTCTAAGACTCTAATAAACTGTGTGATCTTGAACCTCATCTTTATCCATAGAGGATATTCATAGAGAAACATAGACTTTAGGCAACTGGCACATTTAACTCTAAATCTATGATCTATAATTAAAATCCTGTGATTTAAAATAAATCAGCTAATTCCTTAATCAACTAAAAGATTTTGTTGTTCTTCTTAAGTGCCTATTACTTGCCTGAAATGCTAAGTTCTATGGTGCAAATGTAAGGAATCCACAATCCCTACCTTCCAGAAGCCTCCATTGTGTTAGGGGAGGCATTAGAGTTACATGCATAATACATACATACACAAATCCATACGGATGTAGATACATTCACATTCTGGAAGAGTTAGTAAAGTAGGAGCAGTGTGGTACAGTGAGAAGAGGAAAAGGATTTGGAGTCAGAAAACCAAAGTTCATAAATGGCTTTGTCATTTCCTACCAGAATAATCTCAGGAAAACCACTTCTCCTCTTTAGATCTCAGGTTAATTTATCGAATGAAAGGATTGGCCTCTAGATAACTTCTTTATACTCTCAATCTATGGTTCTATAATTCTAAACTTCTACAACCATTGCTTTGTTTATGGGGAGATATTTAATTTAAACATTTAGAAAGTCTGACTAATTATTGATGAAAACTATAATTCAAATGCTATTTTTTCTGTTCTATTATTATCCTTAAAAATATTACTTATCAAGCAAAAATTTAGTATAAGATGAAAAGGTGTAGGGTGGGTATTAAAAATAGAAGTATATAACAAAGTAAAGGGATACAGATATATCCCTACAAATTTTAACATGATTATATATTTCTATGTAGTTGCTACTTATTTTTAATTATATTGTCTCTCTTTCTAAGATGAGGTCTTTGCAGTTGTTAATATTCAAAATAGCCACATTAAACAATCAAAATAACCACATTCATCGATGTTAGATTTGCCCAACACTTTCCAGCTGAATTATTGACTCTTTCAGAGTTAGCAGACTGGACCCTCGTGCAATACACTGTAAGCTTATTCAAACAATGTTGGAACCATTACACAAATAATTGATGAAGGCATATTTACTGAGATCCACAGATTCACTGTCAATGTGCTTTTAGCCACTAATTGGTTTCCTCACAGAACTAAGAGACTGACCTGTAGGAAATAAGGTATTGTAAATATTCATCTTACATTATAACAAGAGCATATCATTTGAAAAATGATCATCATCATAGAAAAAAACATTTTTTTTTTCATTTTGAGCGTTGGCATCTGTGATGTATGTGTTTACCAATTGTCAATAGCTAAAGTTCCAACCAACTTATCAAAAAATAAATCACATTTAAGATTCAGGACACAAAGTGAGAATATAAACTCTGACTTCATCTGGAGCCCTTCTGAAAACAGATAGACAAATGTCTCTCCAAGTAGAGAGACATAGCTCCTGCCCTCCGGAAGGAATGGAACACCCAGGATTAAATGAGCAGTGACACAAAAATTCTACCTTTTACTATGGAAGTTCCCTTGGGCTAAGGTGGAGATATAATTGTACAACCAGGGCACTATTCCTCCAAGGAATAGGAAGCTCCATGTGAGAGATGAGATTCATATTTTGCTTTTGTGTTTGTTTTATCCTGTCAGCCTTATTTCCTCCACCAAATCTACCTATTGCCTCTTAACTATCTGAAGTAGATGAACATATGGATTTCTCTACACTATATATTTGGATACAGATAAGGATAGGGAATGGTAGTGGACCTGAGTATAGGGAATTCCCTGGTGAGGAGCATTCCTCTACCAATGCAGGTCAGCATTCTCTCTGAAATATAGTCTTAAGAGTGTATGTATGTATGTATAACATATGTATGTATAATATTTAACAATATAAATATTAAGGACATTTGAATATCTAGCCTAGAACAGAAGTGTCAAACACACTGCATATGATGGGTGTAAGAAACATGTAAAGGGTTTTCTGAGTATTAAAGTATTATGTAAATGTGAACTATTATTATTTTTAGAAATTATTATCACTAATATGATTAGTTATCACATTACTTCAGATAGTTTATGGTGCAAATTATGTTGTTCTAAAAATCACTAGGTAAAGAAAAAGCCTCTTTATGACAACAGGCATTTATCCTAAAACATAGGATCCTTATAGCTGGAAAGAACCTTATTTGACAACTGGTCCAATGCTCTTATCCATGGAGACACTGGAACCAAGAGAGACAAAACGATTTGCCCAAGGTAGCAGAGCGAAAACTCCCTACCTCCCTATCAACACTGCTCTTTGCATGATATCAATTTGTCTCTTGTCTATAATAAGGCAGTTATTTCTGTCCAGAGAAATAATTGTAGTAAAAGGCTTCATAGCGCTAATTGTTTTTTGACGCATGGCATTAAACACACAATTAAAAAAAGAAATGGACATACTTCAATATTGCTCTTTTCCCTAATTTCCAACACCAAAAGGGTAAATAAGCTGAATTATTTTCTATTCCCTGCCCTTGGCAAGGTTCCTGACTGGTCTCTTACACATATTGCCCAAACACAGAAGGCAGGTTTTCAATGGAAAAAAAAGAATTCCTTTCTCCTATTTCTTAACTCAGCCCCTGGGGCCTTGGCCTGTAAACCTAAAAATAATGGGCCCTTTGAAGAAAGAGTGCAGTTCAATCAGTTGGATTAACTTGATCAGAAGGCTGAGTTATTAGCAAATATTTGGGTCAGATTTTTCACTGTTTTCTAATTCAAGTAAATATAAATACAATGCAAAAGAAATTTTAAAAAATCCTAGCAGAATCAAAGACTTAGCAATCTTCTCAAAGAAATACTTCTAAAACTCTCTCACGTGCTTTGAAACACCCATTCCCAAGAGTAATTTACTTAGCACATTTTCTAGATAAGTCTTCTAAATAGGTTCTGCAGATTTTGTATAACACAGGACCAGAAGAACTTTCTGATTTCCTTGGCCAACTGAAATCACCTGGCCTCTAATCCACTTCTTACCCCCCAGCCCCTGCAATCCCTCTCTCAGGGATAAACAGCCATTTATTAAGCAACTTCTATGTGCAAGGTCCTCTCTGAAGCTGTTGGGGATACAAAAACAAATATTTCCTGACCTCAAGGAACTTACATTCATTGGAGGATGAAAGGGTAGTATTAGTGGGGGGGACACAGTTGGGGGAGAAACAACATGAATCCTTGAGGTTACATACAAAATACTTTCTAAAGGGAAAGAGTGCTATTCTCCTTCTTGGAAATCAGAAAAGGCCTTCTGTAGAAGGAATCTGTGAATTTGGGTTTTCAAGGAAGTTAAAATTCCCATGAGCTGAAGCTGAGGGGAGAACATATTCTAGACTAGGAGGCCACTTGTGCTGAGGCCACAGTAGCAGGAGATGGGATGTCGTTGGCATGTTGTCTATATAAAAATAACTATCAGTCCAGCTTGACTGGGACACAGGGATAACAAGAATGGGGACAATTTAAAATAGCACTTGAAAGGTAGGTGGGACCCAGATTATGAAAAACTTTAAATGCCAGGCACAGTAGTTTGTATTTTAGCCTAGAGGGAATAAGTAGCTACTGATTACTTTTTAGGGGTGCAGAGGTGGTCTAGGGCAGGGAGTGTCATGATTAAAATTGTTTTGGGAGCAGCATGGAAGTGGATTGGAGAAAGGAAATGACTGGAGGCAGGAATATGTGATTTATTTATTCTTTATACATTCTTCTCTTCCACAAAAAAAAAAATCACATGTAACCTATATTACCACAACTACTCGTGATGATTTGATTATTTCAACTTTAGTATTGTAACATACCTAGGGAATAAGGAATGTACTGATGGGGTCCAGACTCTGGGAACTTCCTTGGGCTCCCCTGGAATCTCCTTATTTAAACTGACTTTTCCTACTCAAATTGAGCTCTCCCTGTATCCCCTCACAGAATCTGGCCTTTCATACTCAAATCTGTGACCACTGTCGGTTATCTCTTGATTCCCCTACCTGCTTCCCACCTAGGCACCCCCTTGTCTGATGTTTGTTGATTACCGCCAGTTGTTTCCAGCCTTTGATCCTCCTTGGAGGCCCTTCCTGAACTTCTTCCCCCATCACTCTACACTGCCAGACCACCCCCCACCCCCCACCCCACCTTCCTATACTCTTTTCTGTATTTAAGTCCCACTTTGCCTCCATGAAAAGCTCAGATTCAATCCAGCTCAAACTCTGTCTAGCTGGGATCCTATGTGGCCCGCTTGTGAATACAAGCATCACAAATACTTAGGCTCCTTTAAGAGGCAACCCAATCAGGCGAATCTCTAATAAACTTTGTTTTCTTTGGCTTTAAGAAGGCTTGAGTTGAATTCATTCAAGTACGACCCGGACTGTTGGTATTTTGGGGTCCCCCCTTCACCCATCACCCAGAAACCTCATCAGTCCAGGTTCTTTAGACAGGATGTGGTTACAGAAACATATAGCTCATTTCATTTCATCCTTCTATCCATCTCATTCTGTATATATGTTCATCCTTCATTGCCAAAGAAGACCATACCATCAGAGAAACAATGACATGACTTTCACTTGACTTTGTTTTGAGTGAGGGAGTGCTATGCAGGTCACCAGCCTCACTTCTCCTCCAGAGCCATCTGAATCCAGTGACCAGATATTCATCAGGATGACTGGAGATGACCCAGGATGAGGCAACTGTGGTTAAGTGATTTGCCCAAGATCACACAGCTAGTGAGTGTCAAGTGTCTAAGGTGAGATTTGAATTCAGGTCCTCCTGACTCCTGCACTGGTGCTCTATCCACTGCACCACCTAGGTGCCTCTCATTCTGTGAATCATTACCCAAGGTAGTTAGTTACATGACATGGTAGATAAAGTGCTGGACCTGAAATTGGTAAGACCTGAGTTCAATTCAGACTCCGTTATTTAGTACTGTGTAACCATGGTCAAGTCTCTTAACCTTGTGTCTGCCTTATTTTTTTCAACAGTAAAATGGAGACAATAATAACTCTTACTTCATAAGGTTGTTATGGAGATCAAATGGAATTAATATTCATAAAATACTTAGCATTGGGTCTGGCACACAGTATATGTTTAACAAATGCTTATTCCCTTCCATCTTTCTTTTCCAGGACCTGTCCTTATAGATTATTCCCGTTCAATCATCTAGTTGATTTATTTCTTATATATGATCAAATTTGAAGACATACTCCTAGTTGTTTTGCTACTGAAGGAGAAAGCTTACTAAATCCAGGTTTAAATTCTCTCAACACTAAAAACAAAAGGAGGCAGCAATGTATCAATGATGGAAAAAAGGACTCGTCTAGAAGTCAGAATACCTAGATGAAGTACTGGTTCATTCATTAACTTAATGTGACTTTGAGTGAATCAATTTATTTCCTCAGTTTTTTCAACTGTAAAATGAGAAGATTGTGTTAGATAAGACATGGGGTGTATAGCAGATTGTCTAAAAGGAATCTGAAGGTTTTTGTGGATTGGAAGCTGGAAGGAGACCATGGTCTAATATTTTAACCAAAAATGGGGGGGGGCGGGGAGAGAGAGAGAAAGACAGAGACAGAGACAAAGAGAAACACACTATGTACCAGAAATTGAGCTAACCTTGAGTGACATAAAGATAGACTGACAAGATAATTTCTGCCCTCAAGGAATTTGTATTCTAATGCAAAAAGACAAAAAATAAAGAGGAACTGGAAAACAATGAGTGCAAGTGAAGAGAGGAAAGGTACCAATTATTATATAGCAGGTGAAGAAGGGGACGATTCTGGAAAGAATCCTTTAATGACTAAAGTACATAGATTGTAATCAAATGAATTAAAAAAATGTAATATCCAGGACTACTCATATAAGAGTTCTGTTGGACTTTGCCTTAGTTAGACCAAGTTGAAAACATTGTATTCAGTTTGAGATATCAGACTTAAAAAGGTCATTGATAAGGTTGAGATTGTCAGAGGGAAAGATCATAGACAGAGGTGAAAAGGACTCCAGATTATCAAATTTATTGTACAGATAAGGAAACTGGTACCCAGAGAATTTGTGAAACATGCTCAAGTTCATCTGTGTAATAGACAAGGCCAGAGATTCATAGACAGGTTCTTTGCAAAATCAATGTTCTTTCCACTGGACCTCAGAGTAAGAATGTTGAAGGGCCTGAACAATGTGCCACTTGAAGACTGGTTGAAAAAAATAAGAATGTTTAAGTTTGGATAACTGAAAAATAGTGTGTTGGTAGGACATGATAGCTGTATTCAAATATTTGAAAAGCTGTCAAGGAGAAGAAAGTTCTGATTTGTCTACCTGTCCCCAAAGGCCATAACTGGAAGTGAAAAGTGGAAACAAGAGGCAGGTTTTTGTTTCTGTCTATTTATTTATTTAATTTATTTTTATGCAGTTAGGGCTCTCCAAAAGTGGAAAGGGCCACCTTTGGATGAGCTCTTACAAAAGGTCTACAGGGGCTACTTGTAGATGGGTTTCTCAATCAGATAAAAATTGTACTAGATGAGCAAAAAGGTCCTTTGCAAATCAGAGATGCTGTGATTCGCTGTCGCTCAAATCCCTTTCAGCTTTACCAGTCCACTAATTAGGTCTCAAATGTCTTATTTTCAAACTGCTACCACTTTTTGCTTGACTACTTGAACTATTAAGAAAGAATTGGTAGATGAACTTCCAGTGCCTGACATGGTCTTGGCACACCACAAGTGCTTAATAAATATGTATTTGTTGACTGATTCAATAAAGAATAGCAAACTTGTAAGATTTATAAATTTTGGTTTAGTATTTAAATTGCAAAACCTATACAAAGGCCATTCATAAGAAAATGTGTTTTAAACTATTATTCTGCTTTTAACAAACACCAGCAAATATTTCTGTATACAAAGTAGGACAGAAAAAAATAGGATTGTATGTGAAACCCTGAATCTGTTATATACAGCTTGCTTATATATGTGTATACATATGTACATATATAATATAAATTTTAATATGTTATTTTCAAAACGGTTCTGCTTGTCTCTTTTCTGCACTTCCTTCTGTTCTCTTCTGTGCATTAAAATAAAATGCCTCAATTTACACTCCTTTCTTTCTTTTCTTCTTCCAGTGTGTTGTTATGTACATGTTTTGGTGGTGTAATCCCAAGTCCCAGTGTGTATGCTTGCCACAGATGGGCAGAGAAGTCCCCACATCCCAGAATAGAGGAAACCTTGGAAGAAGGCAAATGTGTTCATACTTCACTCTTTGAGAATACCAATAGGTGGTGAACCCACTAAAAACCATTTTACTAGGCTTAGTGGGACTGAGGTGCCTCCTAGACACCTGGCTAACATTCACAGATTTCCCCATGAGACTCTTTACAATAACCAATCAAATTTAAATAGAAGATGCCAGTGAAAAGAAGGACAATAGGAACAGCTCTCCCCATTCTCTTCTCTGAATCAACCTGAACCAACAATGCCTCCTATTTTAATAGAAAGCTTTGTCAGAAACAAGGTCCCTTTCTTTCAGCATCAGCTGGAGTGAACCTGTGCCCTGCTGTGTTCTGTCTTCATTTAATCATTTAATTGACTTAATTTATGGAAGAAAATGGAGATTGCAAATTCTGCTACTTAATTGGGAAAAGAAACCAAAGAAATGCTAAGTGACACACCATATACAAAGGTTAAATGAATTTGTAAAGTTTCTGCTACCAGTCACCAACTTCAGAATGAAGTATAAATTTCAGGCAAGTGGTTGAGCTGTACTTTCAAAAGTTGTCGATTTGGTGAAGTTATGGTATGCAGGTCTTGAGTCTTGACTCTTTAGATCTTGTTTACTGTTGCTAACTTCCAGGCTAATGTAGATTCATTCAAACATATAGATTAACCGAGAACTTACATGAAAAATACTGTGAAAATCTAGTTATACTTTGTCTTGTAATATCACAGAATTAAAAATAAACAGACTGATAGATTCTATTAATCTAATAACTAAATTTACATGCCATTCTAATCTCCCTCCTTCATTCTTTTCCCTCCTTTCCCCCTCCAAGAAAAAAATCAGTCATTTTCAATTAAAAATGAAGTATCAAACATTGAGAGAACCAATGGAGAAGTTGCCAAAAGAGTTGAATTGTCAGGGGGCATTTTTAGCCATTTCTTAGATTCTTGCCTCTAAAAACCTGAGTTCTGTACTGGGAAGTCTTATATCTTCCCTAGACAGGAGTCGGAAACCTACAAAAAGGTTCAACATGCTGCTTTGGATGGATGTGCTGATATGATTAATATTCCTCCATTTCTTAAAAAGTCAGCAAACTTCTATGTCTCAGCTCTACTTCTCTCTATGGGGCAGTATCAGCTTGCTAATTGTTTTTGGATTTGTGAATTACCCAGTCAGAAACTTGGCCTAACGTCCATATAAGTAGAAAAACATTCTTAGATTCTACATAAAGTTAGTTTTAAGTATAGAATTAATTTATGTAGTAAATAAATGGTACATAATAACAAAACAGTCAAGACATACTAGGTTATCAACTTCCTTGCCTCTTTAAGCCATCTAGACAGACAGCACAAAAGTGGCTTTGAATCCAGGATTTCTAGTAGATATACCATTTGAATTTATTTAATTCTCTATGGTAGTGATCAGGTCAGGAGATAAAGGAGTGTCCATTTAGAAAAGAGTGACCTTTAGTCCAAGATCCACACTTTCAACAGAAACTAAAATAAGTTTAATTCTAAAACTGAGGGCACAAGGAGACGGTTGAGAGATCCTGTGTATATTGGAACTAAAGGGTGAATTAGTCAACAAATATTTGTTATATTCTTGCTATATACCATTCACTGTGCTATACAACAATTCAAAAAGGCTGTTTGTTTTCCTGTCACTCAGAGGTGTGATCACTGTTGTGGATCTCTGATTGCTGATTGCCTTGACTAGCCCATTGTATATTGGGGTGAATTGACTCAGTAGTCAACCCAGTCAAGGAGTCATGCCACCATAATGTTGTCCTAGTGTCCTTGTGCTTGATATGTCTGGAGTTTATCACTGCTCTATTCCCACAGTAGTTTAGTGTTCCTATCTTTCTTGCTTCCCAGTTCAAAATCTCTCTTCTTCTACTTTCCCCTGCCCTCCCCAAAATCTCTCACCCTTAGAAAGGAAGCTAAGGATAAGGATAATTATAGTCAAATTTGTTGACACCTTCATAATGAAGGGACAAGTTTTTGAGTCACTGAAAGAAAAGGCTACAGTTTCATAAAACCATATGTTTGAAGCTAAAAGAGAATTCAGAGGATGTCTAGTCCAACTACTTCATTTTATAGATGATAAGACTAAGCTAATTAACCAAACTAAGGTTACAAAGGATGTAAACAACAGAAGCAAAATTTAAACCCAGGTCTTCTACCTTCAGAGTTATGATCTTTACCCTATACCATGGTATCTTACATTTAGTAGACAAAAAAGAAGACTGAGAAAATTTTCCTACTCTTTCATGTGATTATTTCAGAGCCATTATAAGATCATGTGCGAGTTGTAACCTTTCTAAACATCATTGCCTCATGTGTAAAAGGGAGTTAATAATTTTAATAAGGGTTTCACTCATGCCCAGACCATCTAAAATGGCATCACCTAATGAGGAGACATTTGGGATCTGCTCCAAGGAGACAGGAGAACTAGACTCTGAATGGACATTCTACAGTGTCCTACTATGTGGTTGACAGTAACCTCTTTCCCTTGGCTGAACAGCTGGAACTGGATGTATCTTTAAATCTACCTGATTGATAGTACAGTGTTCTCTTTTCTCCATTCAAATCTAGGGGGAAAGATTCATTCATAGCAGGTCATACCTTGTGATAAGTAGGTAAGGGCCTAAGAGTCACCTCCATCTCTCCTTGGGCCATTTGACCCTGTAAAATGGGGTGGCATTTGATCTTGTGATAGCTGTCCTTTTCATTTCTAGATGCAGAGAGTAAAATATTTGACTCAGGAGCTTGAGCCGTAGGGATCTTAGAGCCTAGGATTCTAGTCCCGATATTGTAACTTATAATACATTTTTGCTTATTGTTAATGTAATATTGCTTCTTAATGGGAAGATCTTTCCCATCCATTAGTAGGTCCATGTGACATGGAAGCCTGAGTCACATGAGTCAAGAAATATGGAACAGGAAAGGGTGGAGCAGGAAGGAGGGAACAGGAAGAGGTGGACCTAGCACAGAACTGAGAAGAAATTGGTCAGAGCAGACAGAACTGAAGGAGAAGGAGAAAGGCAGCTGACTAGCATGAGTGAGGTAGTTTGTTTTTTGTTTAAGGGAGCTGGCTTATGGGAAGGCTAACAGAGGGAAGGCTTGGGGATGGTATTGCCCTCTGCATTATTATTGTGTGTAGATTTCTTTGTTACTGTGATAGATTTGGCTTTCTGAGGTTGGAATTTGACTTTCTAGTGTCTGAATAAATGTTTTGGTTCTTCCATGTGGAGAGTCTATTGTATTTCGCAATTCAAAATTGCACTAGCATATTCATGGCCATTGTAGGCACTGTGAATATTGTGTTGGTGCTACAAATGGCAACGAGGACTGGATCATGAAATATCAGACCTGTATTTGGAGGCAGAAAGGCTTTAGACTAAGAAATGGATATTGCAGGATGGGAGGATTTACCTTATTCCTCCCAGGTGAGGGAATGGGCTAAAAGTGAAAAAAATGGGAACCAAGGCTACAGAAGGGAGGACCCAGAAATTTAGAAAGATGTTGCAAGGAATACTAATGGAAGTAGGGCAAGAACTGGCAGGGGTATATAGGAGAGGCTGGGCCTTGCTAACAAGTTATTGCCTTATGTGTAAAAGCAGAGATAAGCTTCTAGAAGAGAAAGTTCAGATGTAAAGGAAGTTGGCTAGTTTGTATGAGAAGTTTTTTATGCTGCCACCTTCAAACTCTCCTTTAGAAGAGCAAGCTGGAAAGTTTCAGGTGGTAGAAGAAAAAGCTGTTGTTAGGTTAGCTAAAAAAAAAAAAAAGAAGAAGCAAAAAAGTAACAAGAGACTTGATTGGGTCCAAACACCTGCCAGCAGGATCCATGGGAGGCTTCTCAGGCAGAAGCATACCCAATACAGCAGGAGAATCAGGGGCCCGCCACAATGTTTGGGAAGGTAATTGAGGATTTTACTCTTCAAGAGGTCACAAATATGTTGTCAGTTCACTCAAAGGATGGGAGAATTGTTGGTATCTCGGATGGTAAGAATCAATGAAAAGGATAAATTTCCTCAAGAGAGAAGATTTAATAGCCAGTGTACTAAAAGTTAGAGTAGAGTGACAAAAAAAGAATTGTTTACTACTCTATTGAGAATAGGTGTAGATTTTGGAAGCATAGATAGCATTCCACCTAATGACTACATAAAAATGTATGAAGAAAAGGAACTTGATATTAAATTGAGCAGGGAGATGAGAATTGCCCCTATAGATCCTCCTGAAATATCATATCCAAGTTTGTCACACCTGCAAGGAAAATGGGAAGGTCATCCAGGACCCAGCTCAGATTAAAGAAAGTATACCTCTAGTCAGGATGAAGACCTCAAAACTGGAAATTGTAAAACAGTAAACGACAGTGAGGCTATGCTAATGGATTCATGGACTCCAAGAAGTATGGCTGACCCTATATCTATTCTGCTTCTTTTTATTTTCTCCTTTTTTTTTTTGGATTTTTTTCTGTTCACCTTGTTTGTCAGATTTGTTTTCTGCGGTTTTAATACCCTCCACCTGCAAATGCTTAAGCCAGATATCAACCCCTGTCTAGGACTGTGATGCGTCACCCCTGGACCTGGCTTCAACTAAGCTCCTGATAACAGCTAAAGAACTGACCCCTCAAATAGGACCTCTTAGGGCAGGACAGCTGTACATCCAATTTCAGCAGAAAGTAGCTATGGAGGAAAAGACCTTTATCCCTTACCCCAAGGGATTTTGAGCCCCATTCATTCAAGGAGGGAGTGGTGGGGTGCCTTTCTCAAGCCCCACCCTAAGATATTGTTTTATGTGCTTATTTTGTATGATCCCTGTTATATTCTTATAAAATTCTGTTGATATCAGTTGCCCAAGAAATTGTTTTATATGCTTATTTTTTGTTATCCCTGTTAAAGTTCTGTTGATACTTGTTGACCTATGTAATGGATAAGAAAGATTCTGGGGTCAAATGTATTGATGATACATTTTTTCTTATTGCTAATGTAATTTTGCTTCTTAATGGGAAGGTGTTTTCCATCCATTAATAGTCTCATGTGACTTGCTTAAATGACATGGAAGCCTGAGTCACATGAGTCAAGTCACATGGAACAGGAATGGGTGGAGCAGAAAGGGGAGAATAGGAAGAGGTGGGCCTAGGAAAGAGCTGAGAAGAAATTGGTCAGAGCAGTCAGAACTGAGGGAGAGAGAGAAAACAGGCAATTTGCTAGCATGAGTGAGGCAGCTTGCGTGTTTTTTGTTTAAGGAAGCCCATTTGTAATTTGTTTAAGGGAGCTGGTTTATGGGAAGGCTAACAGAGGGAGGGCTTGGGGATGGTATTGCCCTCTCAATTGTTATTGTGTATAGATTTCTTTGTTACTATGATGGATTTGGCTTTCTGGTGTCAGGATTTAGCTTTCTGCTGACTGAATAATTGTTTTGGTTCTGTCTTCCATGTGGACTGTCTGTTGTATTTTACAATTCAGAATTATGCTACCATATTCATGGTTGCTGTAGGCATTGTGAATATCACATTGCTGTTACATTTGTCCAGTCAAGGAAACCCTAAGAAACCAGGGAAGCTCACCTAGTAAAGGAATTTCAGATTTGAACTGATGAGACTGATGCTATTTAGGAACTGAGGTAAGTTGTGACCCAAATCAACCTTCTTTCCCCAGAGACTGAGGTGGTGTAGCATGTAGTAGTTTATGCCTGGAGGTCTTAAGAGAAATGAGTGTATGTTTGTTCTTGCTATATCTTCGATGTAAATTTTCTTTTGTAAAAGGTAACCTGACTGTTAAGTGGTTAAATAGAAGAGGGATGGTTGGACTTAGGGCTTTACTGAGAGAGTTGAATGTTAAATGTCCAATGTGAGCATTTATACCTCAGAAATCCGCAGACACTAAAATCAGGGCTTCATTTATTGTTTTATTGAATGTTTGGATTCGGAAGTTAGTTAAGAAATGTGCAAAATGCAGATTAAACATAAAGTATATAACAGTACATTTTTTCCCTGAAGAATGAAGCAGTTATCAACACACCACTATTGGGATCTATAAAATCAGGGCAATAAATAGTAAGGGCTCTTGCCAACGGTAGAGAAAGAAACCCCTCCAACTCCTTTAGTGTACTATAAATTGGGGTCAGCCCCTGTTTTGTAATATTTGTACAACCTATTTCTTAAAGGAAAAAGTTGTCATAAAGATCAAATGAGATAATCTATGAAAAAATGCTTTAAAACCTTCAAGTGCTATGTAAATGTTTTATAAACCATGAGGGATGAGGTAAATATAGTTTGTCATTATAAATCCTAGCTAAAAGGCATTAAAAAAACAAAATATTGATCAGTTAACTCCTTACTGACACTTCTGTTTCATCAGTTATTAGTATATTCTCCCATTACTCATATTACTTAGTATTTATTTTTAGTTTTTTTAATTCATTCATTTGTAAATGTATTGTTGTCCTCCATTAGAATGAAAGCTTCTTGGGGACAAGGACTGTTTCATATTTTCCTTTGTTTCCCCAGTGCTAAAGAGTGCCTGGCACAAAGTAGGCACTTAATAAGTGACTTTTGAATGCATAAACTAAGGAACATTGATTAATGCATGAGTTTCTCACAAGAACAAGTTCCTGTAAAGAAAGAAAGAGAGTCACTGCTCATTTCTTCTATAATATTCCAATGAAGTATGATACTAATTATTGATAGCTTAAGGTGCTAGACAAAGAGAAAAAGTCATAAGGCCATGCAATGGCTCCTGATTGTTCAAAATGTCAAATCAAAATTTCTCTTGCAAGCTTTTAAGGTTTTCCAGAATCAATGTCCATCCTGTCAATATAACTTTATCTTTCATTTCTTCCTAAATTCTGTTATAGTCAGGATAATCACTTCACTTGCCCCATGAACACTGCATAATTATTTCTACTTTCATACTTTCACTCTTGCCCAAATTGCAGTTGTTAAATCCTATTGATTTGGCCTTACAATCATAATTACATCTTTCCTTCCCTTTCCATTCACTGAACCACTAATACATGATCTCATCATCACTTTCCTGTACTGTTATGCTAAGCTCCTAACAGATTTCCAGAATTCTGTCTCTGTTCTCATATAAAGCTCTTCAGCTGGATATCAAAATGATCATCCTAATATATAGGTATAATCCTGGCCAGACAAAACAAAATAGAACAAAACAAAACACCTTTCAGTGACTCCTTATTACCTAGATTG
Organism: Bettongia penicillata ogilbyi; assembly: GCA_023548195.1. Taxonomy (NCBI): domain Eukaryota; kingdom Metazoa; phylum Chordata; class Mammalia; order Diprotodontia; family Potoroidae; genus Bettongia; species Bettongia penicillata. The sequence continues at coordinate 15,774,335 of JAJHZJ010000090.1, forward strand.
TGAAACAAATATACATCCAAAGCTTTCTACATTTTAGCACAAACTCCTGTTATTCTAATTTTAGTTACTCCCTTTCATAGATTCTAAAATAAACTGGAATCCTCATTCTTGCATCTCATCAATCAGCAAACTTTAATCAAGGACTATACGCCTGCCATTATTCCATTTGACAGATATGGATAAGGCTTTGAGGTTGTGACAACTAAATTCTACTAATCCTTATTGGACTCTATGGTGGGATCAACATCCTAATCCCTTCCTCCATGAAAGTATGGGAAAAATTCCTTATTCTTTATTGATATTGTTTCAGCCTAGCTATATGTGGCTAGATATTGTTTCATGCAGAATATGAAGGATGGGATATTATGACCCCAGAGAATCTGTAAGGGAATGGAGACCACTGTAAGGAATACTTAGATTCTACCTGGGTCTTACTTTGGGTTCACCCAAAAAGCTTGGGTTATGGACCTGCCTATTAGCTTTTGTTTTGGCTTTGCCCACATTTTATTGAATATTTACATTTACCTGCTGATATATAACTTAAGCAACAATTGGACCTCCCTTTTTTGGAAACTAGATACATGCCGGCCACTCACCTTGTACCCTTGTTTGAACTCTATATGACATGAGTCTGAACAGAGATTAGAGGGAAGACATGCCTTTTTTTCCAGCTCTCTCCTCTGGTGAACTGACTAAAAATTTCTTTCTGAAAACTTTTCTAAATTTTGGAGTTTGTCCTTGACTGACACTAGTTAGGCTATGTTCTCTTTAAAAAGTAGTGAAACTATCCTCAAGATTTGATTGACTCAAGTGATCAAAGACTCAGATATTTAACATAATTTATTTACTATGTTACAGTCTTGAAGAACTCTCTGATACTTTGCAAAACAAGGTGGGCAAATTGGGCAAGGGAGATTCATTCAGATGAATAAACCAGAGGTACCTCTGTGAATATCCTTATTAATTATCCTTCTCTTATTGTGGCCAAGTAATTCTCTCTTGATCTTTTTATAAATTTTATTTTATTTTTTTTCCAGTTCCATATTCACTTCCTTTCCCCTCTGTTTCCCCCATCCTATTGAAAAAGTAAGAGAAACTATATCTGTTTCAAAAATGAATACTCAAGCAAAACAAATTACTACCTTATCCAGGTTCAAAAAATAGGCTAGAATCTGCACTCGAGTCTGGAACAATGAGTCTGTAATATTTCCAATATCTGGAGGTGGATAGCATGATTTTTTTAAATCATAAAATTTCCTTTTTTAACAATTGAATGCTCTACAAACATCTCATTTTGTTGCAATATTGAATCTAAACTATCATGTGATTGTCCTGAATCAGGCCCAGCCCAGAAGAGTATACCAAGTTCAAAGCACTCCCTAATAGCTAGACATTCATTCTCAAGGAAACCAACTCTTATGACAGAATCATATATTTTCTTTGATTGAGAAGGGAGTTCAGAGGCCATCTGAGTCACCACTTCCTAAACAAGAATTTCCTCTAGAACATATGTCATGAATGCTTATCCAGCCTTTGCTTGGATGAGGAAGCCTGAGGAGGGATCTATTTTTCTAGCTACAGTGCATTCCCCTTTGGATACACCAAAGTTTTAATACTTCTTCATATATGGCCTAAATCTTACTATTCTCAACTTATAGTCATGGGTACTGCTTTTGCCCTCTGAAGTCAAGCAGAACACATTCAATCCTGATTCCCTTTAACAGTCCTTTAGATAATTAAAGAAAACTATAAGGTTTCCCTTTCCTTTCTTCTACATGTTAAACATATCCACTTCCTTCAAAGGAAACTCATATGGAATAATCTTTAGGGCTTTCTTTGTCTTCTTCATCTTCCTCTGGACAATCTCTAGCTTATCAAGGTAATTCCCAAAAATATTCAGAAGTATACAAGATACTTTAAATATGTTCAGACATATACGTGAGATTGTTAATTCCAAAATTCTGAATATTTTGTCTCCCTTGATACAGACTAAGACCCATTAACTTTTAGGTTGCCATATTACAGTATCATTGCATATTGTGTTTTAGGTCTACAGAAACCCTCACTTTCCTCCCCACTGCCCACCAGATAAATGTCTATCTGGGCATTTCTGCCCTATCTTATGCTTAAAGTAGCCATATGGTTTTTAGAACTAGTGATAAGATTTTATATTTCCTAATGCATCATCATGAGAGGATTGAGAGCTGACAGCAAAGCCAGAAAGATGTCCTTTCAAATGTTGCCTCTGACACGTACTGTCTTGGCTATGTAACAAAGATTGGCACGTCACAGTCTCTCAGTGAACTAGGTAATGCGATTACGCTATAAATTGTAAAGAACTTGCTAAACTGCATTTGTAGAAGCACATTTCTCAACCAGTCCCTTCATATACCAATGAAATCACAAGTCCACTCTCTATCCTCTAAATTACGCTGCATTCAAACTGAGTCAACAAGATGGTTAAGTTTTTTTTGGACCCTGACTCTATTAGGATGTGATGTAATGTTGTATGTTGTTATGTTACCTATCCTGAATAGCTTTTGCATCATTGTCCAGTTTGATGAGCACATCATCTATACTTCTATTCAAGTCAGTGATAAAAATGTTAAGCCAGGGCACAACATTCCTGGGACTCCACTAAAACATTATGCCTTTACACTAGAACATTCCACTTGAGCATGACAAGCCCTCCTTGTAAATTCTTCAACAACATTGATCCTCTTGCTACTTCTCTAGTCCCTCTTTGAGGGATGTGTGTGTGTGTGTGTGTGTGTGTGCGTGTGTGTGTGGCAGGACGGTCAAAATCAGTTCCATCACCACTAAGCCTGGTAAATCTCAAGCATATTTCTTGACCGAAACCACTGATGGAGAAGTTCTCCATTTTGGACTGCAGCCATAGTGCCTCCTGGTATCAAAACTATATAAATTGCTGGCAAATCTTAAGGCTGTCTGAGTCGATTCTTTGTAGATCTTATTTGTCCTTCTCTAGCTTCACTTTCAGGCCTCTCTTCTGCTGCTAACTTGAAAGTCCAGACATTAAGTCTTACTCAGATCTGTAGTTATGACATACTATCAGGTGATAAACTCATTCAGAAAAGTGTGAATCAAGGAATATTTTAGATGGAAGGACCCTTAAGTATCTAACTACATACCAAGGAAAGTTAGCCAATAATTTCAAAAATAACTTTACAAGTATTTAAAAAAAAACTATTTTGTTAGACTAGCAATAGATAAAATGTGGAAGGAAATATTGTCTTTGATCATTTACTCCAAAAAATAGTCATGTAAATTCAATAGCCAACTACAATCAATTTGAATTATATTTGAGAATGTTTTAATATTTTCTTAAGCAAATTAAAAACAGGACCATCTATAGCCAAAAAGCCATACAACTGATATCTAAACCTATGAAAACTAGATTAAAAAAAAACCAAATCTTTAATGCTAAACTGGTTATTAGTAAGAAATTGTCATCACAGGACAATCTAATTTTTAAACTAGATCTAATTGAACCTTCTTTTGTCATTCATATCAGTCTTCAATGGGAAAAATCTTATTTGTAAAAGTGAAAATACACTGATATAAAAGGTTGACAGGACAAATTTAATATTTCAAAGCATACTCAAATAACTAATGCATACTTAATCTTCAGATCATGTTCTTTGATGAGAAAATTTAATTTTAAATATTTCTATTTCTAAATGGCAAGGTACTCAGTAGTAAAGTCATTGTTACAAAGATGACAATAAAATTAATGTGACAGTTAATTTTATCCTATCTTATATCATTCATTATTATTTTATGTGTCTTTGTCTTTCTCTCTAAGCAAATAGAAGTGTTCTGCTATCAGGAAACTTCTTGATCTCCCATAACACCTCTTAAAAGAGCAGAAACTACAATTTTCCATCATTGTATCCACAGAATCATACACATATTAAGCACTTAGTAAAACTTCTTGAATTATGTGTTCTTGTTAATATCAATAGAGGCAGAGTGTTACAGTATAAAAGAGTCTTGGATTTTGAGTCCAAGGGCATGGGTTCAAATTCTGTTTCTGATATTTATTACTCATTTGATCAAGGGTAAATCAATTAACCTATCGAGGCCTCAGTTAAACATAAAATGAGGGATGGAGTAGTTGGCTTATAAGGTCCATTTCAGCACTAACTCTATGATTTTAAACTCCAAATTTTCAGAACAGCTTCCCTTTCCAAAAAATGCTTACATTCTCCTTTTCTTACAAGACTCATACCAGGCATCAGTTCTTTCAAGAAGAAGTCATTTATGCCCTCAGCTTGAAATAATCAATCTGTCTCTGAATCTCTCATGCCCTTCTATTTGACCTCTTCTGGATATTTAGCATAGGACTGGTGAGAGCCATCTGTTGTCTGAAGAGCAGCCTAGCTGAATTTGGAGAGACTCATTACCATATTGGCCATAGAGTTTTGCCACTGATAATGATTCAGAAAAAAACATGTATGTTAACTTACAGAGGGGTTAGAATCTGTAACAACAGATGAAAGATACATACATATACACACAAAAACATAACTCCTTGAAACATTGGAGAAATACATAATTTTTACATGATAATTTATAGTGAAATAATTTCTGGAAATGCTTTATCTTTGACTAGAATGGAAGCTCCTTGATGGCAGGGACTGCTGGTTTTATCTTTTTTCTTTCTCTTTATTCTTCATGGCCTTGTATAAGGCTGTACACATGTCAACTACCTAATAACTGTCCGTTGAATTGAATTGGCATTAGTACCATTAGAAAAACATACTCTAATGTATTTATTGTTATGGTTTGTTTTAGCTATTCGGTGGATGAAATAATCCTAAACTGACAAATTTCAATGTCAACAGGACACTGCTTTCTAAGACTGAGAAAAGAGAAATAACTTATATTAAGGTCCCATATTGCTGAATTCAACCAAGAAACTAATGCTTTTTTCCTTCCTTTCTCTCCATTTACTTAGAGCCCTTAGAAACAAAATAATATTCTTCCCTCAACTTGAAGAGATATTTGGAGTGGGTTAGATTTTTATATATTTTTCTTTTTGCTCTGACTCTAAGACCAGAAATTTGCCATTGCATAGTGATTTCCACCTGCCTAAATAGATCTAAAACTACTACTAAGAAAATACTTACATATATAAAATTGCTACCTTGGGTTTGATCAATTATGGAAGAAAAGCTATCATTCCCACACCCTTAAAAATGACATTTTTGACTGTTCACATAGAGTTGGCCCCATGGGGTTCTTGGCAATTCAGTAGAAAAATTATCCATTTTCATTTTTCAAAATTTTAGAAGAATGAAGGTAAATTTTCCTTAAGTCACTTTACTAAAAAAATGGAGAAATAATCAGTTATGACTCCACTCTCATCACATAATGTCCAATAAGGCTTTTTCCAATGTTCTTTTTTCCTGGTAAGAATTGTATGTACCATGTAGGACCATTTCAAACAATGCCCAAGCAACCCTAAAGGAAGGGAAACGAAACAATCTAGATGCCCCAAGTAAGGGCTTTGAAGCAAAGATTTTTTAATATGGAAATGAATTTAGTGAATTTGGTAGATATATTGAGGACTGATGATCCCATTAAAATGCAGTACTGATGACTGGGAGGTTTTTAAGATGAGAAGATACTTTAGGAGGTAACTTGTTTCTGGAATAAAACATAAGCTGTAGGGTTAGAGGTCCTCAGATCATAGATTTAAATATAGAGTAGATCTTAAATAATCCAATCCAATTCTCTCATTTTCCAGATGAAGATACTAAGGCTTGGTGAACTAAAGAGATTTCCCCTGCTCATATCGGTACTAGGATTTGAATTTCAGGGTTTGAACCTGGATTCTCTCACTCCAAATCTTTCTACTATACCATACTACTTCCAGGTGAATCCTCAAAATGATGTGGATTTCTGGGTTTCTAAAGATTATGCACAAAGTCAAGGATAAGTCGTGTCATTATTTCTCTGATGGCATGATTTTCTTCATCAACAAAGGATGAATGCATTTAAGGCTGTAAACAGGAAATTAAGAATTGTAGCAGTTTTCAAGGCTTTGTTTTCTAGGGAGTCATAGTGGGATAAAAACTCTGCTAAGTTCTACCAAGATGGCAATGCGGTGCAGGGCTAAAAAAGTAGGAAGGAAGAAAACAAAGTTCTGGTAAATGTCTACTGTTACAGGGACTATGTAAAGTGCTTTACAAATATTATCTTCTTGAAACCTCACACTAACTTACTGGTGTTATTATTATTATTAATATTAAATTCATTTTTACAGTTGAGAAAACTGAGGGAGATAGAGATTAAATTACTTTCTCAGGGTCACAAAGTTGGCAAGTATCTGAGGTTGGATTTGAACTCAAGTCTTCCTGACTCCAAGTCCAGGGCACTATCCACTGTGACACCTAGATGACTCTAAAAGAAGGTGATGCATTTAGAGTCAGAAGACCTGGGCCATTGACTTACCCTATCTGGGTCTAAGTTTTCTGAGCAGTATAAAAATCATAATTATTGATAATTATCATAATAAGGATCAAACTAGAAGATTTCCCAGTTACCTTCTAGCTCTAAATATAGCATCCTCTTATCTTATATTGGTCCTTGGTGGCTTGGTATATATTTATTAAGTAACAAAATATTACCAAACTTATTTCCTGATCCCACTGTAATCTTGGATAGAACTGGGAAAGACACTGATATCTGTTTTGCAAAAGGTCCTAAGAGAAATTTCTCTCATTTTGCCAAAATGCATTTTACTCATCTTGTCCTTTTAGAAAAATCTCCTACATTTATCTTTACATTTGGATTAACAAAAATACAAAGCAGTAAAATCAAATAAAATTGATTGTTTAAATGTATCTCTCTACCAGTAGAATTTACTATCACTCAGGCACAAGCACAAAGCCTTTCAATTCAATTCAACAAACAATTAAATACCATTGTGTTTCAGGTAATGTGCTAGTGGTTGAATGTGCAGAGACAAAACTAAAAATAACTCCTTCCCTCAAAGAGCTTATAGTCTATCGGATAGACTCTTAACAGATGCTTACTGAATTGAATGGAAATGAAATTCTGGTAACCTAAGAATGTGGGGGAATCATATGTTTCAGGCAGATTGATAAGAACATTGCAGGAATGCCTATATGTGCAGAAGGTGGGAGACAGATTTTGATGGCTCCAAGTCAACAAAATAAGTAAAAAAAGGCATTTAAGAAATGCACAAAAAATGGGATTTCTGGGATGTCAAACTTTTTTTCTAATATTTTTTCCCTTTAAAAAGTAGGGAGAGCCTGTGTGTCTTTTGTAAGAATTTGTGATGAGATTTTAGTAAATTATATTAAGCTCCTACAAAGATTGACACATATGGGATGACTTTTTTATTTGAAGTTTTGTTTCTTATACCAAGGTTCATCAAGCTGTTTCATATTTATTTCTCTGATAAATGATATGTCAGAATTCTAATTCTAGTACCAATTTATGCCTTGTTGGCAACTAGAGAATGAAACAGCCATGCAGGCAACAGGCAGTATTGATTCTTATCCATCTTCTTTGAACTCTAGTAAATGTTTCCCAAATGTGCTTTTCTGTGGCAACCAAACTAAATATTATAGTCTTATTTCTATCAACCATTAATTATGTGACTTCTGAGAGTTGCAGATTACTTAAAGCACAACACTGTAGTTGGATGCTATGATTTGACTTGTCAGTCAAGCTGAATTATAGGTTGCATACATAAGTATTCCTACCATTAAGTTTCCTCACTCATAAAGACATATCATATAAAGGTTATTCTATGTGAATGGATTTCATAGGATTGAAAACAGAGAACAAAGAATCTTAGAGGCAGTATAGTGTAATGAGAAAAGCACAGAATCTGGCAGCAGAGGACTTAGGCTCAAATAATGCTTCTCTCCTTTACTCTGTGTGCCATCTCAGCCAAATTCTTTTATCTCTCTGAGTCTTATTGGTTTCATTTTTAAAATAGTTGGGGGCGGGGTGAGGGTGGATAGGGATAGTGTGGACAAGATGACCTTTGAAGTTCCTTCCAGTCTCAAATCTTGTATCCTATGAACTTGTATAGTATGGAATTTAGTTTGGTAACTATTTATTTTTCCCAAAGGTAAAATGACAAAAAGAAGAGAGTAGGAGGGAATGGAATATTTTGGGTAGGAAACATCCTACCTCTTTGTCAAGGAAAAACATCAGTGTGTCTCTTCAGAAGCTAAACAGTACATTCAAAGATATCCTTAGCACCATCAAAATGGAAATTAGGCCTGAGATTGCCTGTTTTTTCCCCATTGTTATTAGGATTCGAGGCATAAGCTATTAAGTCAAATGAGAAAAAAACAGCTATTGGCATTTGAAGTAAAATGCTAACAAAGCCAGTTTCTCATCTCTGTCTTGCCTTAAATAAATAAAGAAATATACCCCATCTCCAAACAAGCAAACAAAAAATTCAGTTTGATCATAACGATTAACGAACATAGTCTTTCAGGCACAGATATCTTTGTAGAAATCCAAATGGTGAATATAGTGTTAAAATGCATACCATCCATACACACACACACACGTATGTATATCTCTTTCCACTTTGCAGGCAATGACAAAACAGTTGTTTGAATGGTATTTATCAAGCAAGGCTGTTTGAAGGCCAACTGATAATGATTTTGAATTGGATTTTGAATGCTAGCTGTATAGAGTGCACTTTAGTCTATTTCAAATCATTGTTGCAACAAGCTGTCTTATTCTACCAGGAGTTTAGCCTATACTCTCGTTAATTGGTGACACACAGGCTCACCTTCTTTTCATTAGTCAAGGAGAAACCTGAGCTCTGCATACACAATCAGCCTATATCTAGGGATTATGAAAGAATAAACCAGAAACAGACTTAAACTGTAGTCAAAACTTAAAAGTTCAGGGAAGGTTTAATTAGTTTTCAAGAAGAGATACGTGTTGGACATATATAGAAACAAGGAGTTTGATAATCACTCAAAGTTATTGAGTGGATGTTATAAAGACAGATAATAGCGATTCCACATCTCCTATGGATATAGGAGGAATGTGAAACTTCTATCCTTCACAGTTAAGAACTCTCTAGAAAATGACAAAGTCAGTAGTTTTAATTCTTTATTTTATAGAAGTGAGGTGTAGGTAATTTAACATGAATTCAAATTGACAAGCATTTATTTAGGACCTACTATGTACCAGTCTCCATGGTAGGTACTGTTTAGCCGTTTTCAACTCTTGATGATCTCATTTGGGGTTTTCTTGGTAAAGACGCAGGAGTGGTTTGTCATTTCCTTCTCCAGCTTATTTTACAGATGAGGAAACTGAGGCAAACAGTCTTAAGTGACTTGCCCAGGATCACACAGCTGATAATTATCTGAGGTCACATTTGAATTCAGGTCTTCTTAACACCAGGCCTGGAACTCTATTTACGGCACTACCTAGCTACAGCTCATAGTAGGTGAGGGACGTACAAAGACAAAAAATGAAACAGACCTTCCCTGCCTTCAAGAATCTTGTCTTAACTGGAGCTAAAAAAAAAAGAAAGAAAAAAGAGGGTGGTGGTGGTGGAGGAGGAGGAGAAAGAGTGTTGGAAAAAAAAAACAACTTAGTCACATTTCTTTCTTTCCTTTTTAAACACATGCATTTCAGAAGGAAGAAAGACAAAAACAATAATCACATTTAAAATTCTTATGAAGGAATTTTTAGGGTTTGCTAATGCGTCAAAGGAATGAGTTGATCTTAGCACTCCAAAAGTGCTATTATCAGAACAGCTGAGGTAATTTTACACCATTTTGTAGTACTCAGAACTCACATCAATTATTGTTATCAATACTAAATTCAGCATAGGTCATTTGGGAAGTTGGGATGTTCCTTCTAGGTCACTTATCATCTAAAATTATTTCAATTAAATTAAGATTCAGATATGAATATATACCTTGGCAGCAAGGGCACAGGTCTGAGAAAGAAAAATGGGGAGGAACAAGAAAGGGGAGACAACATGATATGATGGCTAGAGGACTGGATTTGGAGTCAGTAAACCTGACTTTAAGTCCTGGCTCAACCACTTCCAAATTTCTTAACTATGTTATTAACTTTTTTCTTGGATTTCTTTCCTCATCTATAAAATGATGACACCAGACTAGATAGTCCCTGAGGTCACTTCAAGCTTCAATTCTTTGATGTTGTGATTAAGGAGAGGAAAAAAAAAATCTACCTACCTTTAAGGAAAATAAATGAATAAAAGACATGTTATTCAGATTTTTTTCCCCATGGTATCCTTCTTTCTTCTAGACAACATCACTATTTGTAACCTAGGAACCTGGAGGGCTAAGTAGAGATATTGGGTAAACTCTGAGAGATGCTTTTTATTTTGGGCTTATTTGGGCAACTTTGAAATGTTCCTTGTTCTGTGAATCTGCAAAACTTTGCATTCGGAGATAATTTTGATTTTCATTTGTAAATGTGGGATTGCTATGATAATATAACACTGGCTGTATTGAGATTTTACTGTATGGCACTGGCAAAGCATGTGAAAGGACCTTAGTACTTCTGCTTCCTCAGAGACATAGAAAACTATTCTGATTTTGGGACAAGGACTGTTAAGAAAAAAAAATGGCTTTGTCTATTTGCCCACAGATTCAAATGACAAAAGAGGTAGAAACGTGTAACTTTTCAAGGCACACCCAGTTCAGGTAATACAGTAGTGCTCTTAAGAGGTCCTTGGAGCATGTACAGATTGAGTTCCATGGCACCACTTAGGTGGGTGGGGGTAGCCTACGGGCATCCTTAAAACCAGGGAGACAGAACCAGTCACCCCTTTCTCTTTCCTGATGCTCTCTTTCTACTGTTATCTTCTTGGTTGCATCTAGTGGGTGAAAATCACAATTCACTCTGAGTATGTGTTCTATAAACTGAATTGTTGAGAGGTGACGCTTGTCCTTCCCTTGCTTTTACCTCCTCTCCAACCCTGAAATGGCCCTGGGGTGTTTGTTTCTGTTTAGTGTTTTTGTTCTTACTGTCAGGTACCCGAGATAAAACCAGTGGTCCAGAAGTTTGAACTTCACTTCAGCACCAGGTTGATAGGCAGGATGGTGTAGCCAGCCAGTCAGTCAGACATGGAATCCTTGAGAAACCAGGGTTATTTAGCCTGAGCTAATTAACAGCACTAGTCTGAGGGCAAGTAGGGGTGCAATTGGACTAGAATTATGCCTGTAGGAACCAAGTTAAACTGTGAACTTTAATCCCCTTCCCCTCCTTTAAGATTGAGTCCTAAGAGGAAAGGGGGATTATGCTTCCCATGTGTTTGGGGGAAGTAATTTATATATTTGTAATTATATCATCTGAAGTAAATATTTCTATGTAAAACCAATTTTTCAGTAGCTGAATTAAATTCAGGTAAAGGGGACCTACCTCCTACAATTGAGAGAACATCAGTAAGGGTGGGAAACATTTGCTGAGATCTTGGACAGTGTCAACCCCCTTAAAAGAACCAAAGAACACTTCCCTAAGGAGAAGTGTTAAACCTAACACACTTGGCCTTCAGGTGGTGGGGGACAGGGTGACCTTTATTGCATATAGATTTGTTACTTTGATGCTAAAAATATAGAACCTGGTCTTTGGAATATAGATTTCAAATCCAATTTGGTCTCAATCCAAACACATGGTGTCTTGGTTAGTGAATTGGCCTCCAAGCCAGGAAGACCTGGGTTTAAATCCCATCTCAGACATACTGGCAGAGTGACAGTGAGCAAGTTAATTAACTTCTGTGTAATCTAGCAAACTCCAAGAGTATAAGTTCCAGAGGAGGGACCAACATGAATTGCTAAAGGGAGTTTCTTACATGAGAGTTCCTTATCCTAGTACACTCATAGGTTTGCTTTTTATTTAGACAAAACATTGAAGTCTAACTCTTAAGTGACCCACGGCATAGAAGATGGAACTTATTACACAAGGAATAATAATATAAGAGGAGGTTCCATCAATCCTCTCCCCCTCCATCTCATTTTCTTTTCTTTTCTTTTCTTTTTTTTGAGTGACCGATAAGCAGTGAAAAAAGTGCTGAATATGGAATCAGAGGAACTTGGATTCAAATCATGCCTTTGCCTCTTAGTGTCTGCATGGCCTTGGTCATGACAGTTAGCCTATTTTTAGGCCTCACTTTCCTGATCTGTAAAAGTAGGAGCTTGATATATATGACCCCTAAGGTCACTTCTAGATCTAAATCTATGCTTCTATTTTCTCCCCATTATACCCAAATGAGAGTCCAATTTCTCTATCTTTACCAAAGAAGGTAGTTGTAAAATGCTGCCCAATTTAAACTCTGGACAGAAACCAGTAATTTAAAATTCATGAATAGATAAGAAGGCTGTTTAGAGAACAGCCTCCACAGAACTAACCAAAATGGTGCATCTGTGATTTGAGAATTCAGACAGATGCACCTTACATTAAATGTTACTTCTGAGGAGTGGGGGTGGGGGAGTGGGGAGCAACAGTAACACGTTTTCCCTCTTTTCTGGGAACAAATTACTGTAGGACCATTTTTTGTTTATAGTGATTGGGCATATTTTCCTATTTTTATGACAATGAAGCCCTTGGTGAATAAAACTTGGTGAACTGAAAGGGGACCCCAGAAACTGAATAGAAGAAAACAGCAGGAATGAATGACCTTGACAATTTGGAGATGGCTATTTGATGTTGTCTGATGGACCTTCCTTGTTTTTCTTTTTTTTTTCTTTTTAATTCCATTTTGGCCATTTTCATCTTTATATCTTCATTTTGACTTTCATGTCCCCTTTAGCTTTTTGCTACCTTGCTGTTTGTATCCAGTGATTTCCTTTTAGAGCTGTAAACAGAAGAAGGTGAGGGAAAAGTAGCACACTTCTTTATAGAAATCTGTATTTAGTCATGTTGTGCTATTTCACCAGACAAGGATAACGAACAATGAGGACATACAAAAGGAGGGTAAATGATTATTTTCCTTCTTAGATTTCAGGAAAAATACAGCTTAAGATATAGGTATTACCTTTGAGAGTGTCGGTGATTTATTATACATCAATATATAAATATTGCTTCCCTTATCCCTCAGAATATAATTTCTTTTAACACAAGAAATATTTAATTTTTGTCTTTGTATCCTAAACAACCAGTTTAGTGCCTGACACCTAATAGATACTAATTGCTTCTTATTGATTGATTGATTAGACTGATGTAATAGGATCTGGGTTTGAAATTTAGCTGTATTCACTTTCACTTTGACCCAGGAGAAATCTTTTAAATTCTTTAGGCTGTGAAATGAAAGGGTTGGAGTAGATGATCTCTAAAGTTCTTTCAAGTTATAAACTTATGATTCTATTTTATAAAATATATAGTCCAGATAGAGGGGTATTGGAAAACAAATAGACTTTATATATCAGATTTGTGCATTTGTACATGACATTCGCTAATAGCATTGGCCACCAGAAGAGCATTACTGGGTCTCCTCAGTGAAAGTCACAGTCATTCAAAATAAATGGTTCTAACCATCCACAATTTAAAAACAAAATGGGTGAAAAACATCTTGTCCAAGTGATGACATGATGTTGCATGGGCATTCTGTTGGGTTATTCTATCAGTATAAATATCTTGGACAAGTGCTACAGATGGGACAATGACATGGGCCAAAGAATAAATTAGAAATAGGCAAGAAGAGGCAGGATGAAATTTAGGAAATTGTACACTAGGAAATATTTCTATGTTCCAAGCAAGAGGTGATGAGGACCTAAATTAGCATGGTGGTTGTGTGAGTAAAAAGAAGGGGTTAGATGATAATGATATTGTGCAAGTAGAAACAAGATTTGGCCCTTGGATCAGTGGCATAAGAAACACTGAAGAACAGAAGACATCCAAGTTGTGAATCTGATTGGATGGTTGAAAGATGCTAGTGTTTTTGACCTGAATAGGGTAGTTTTAGAAGAGGTATGGTTTTGGGGGCCAGCAAATTGTGATAAAGTTTGTAGTTAAGATTATGACTCATCCATGCCTGTTTACCCTGTGCTACTTAATTTGTTCCACACAAAATGGAAAGGGCTAAGGGGAGGGGAAAATCTGGCCTCTCATTAATTGATCAGAGCTTAGACTTGCCCTGGCTGTGCTTTTTGGTAGGCAGATGGGTATAACTGCCTTGAGGGAGCTTAGTTCTAACTCAGTAAGGAAGAGGATGGGAGCTTGCACAGTAGGAGGAAGGGAAAGAGTTAGGGACTATTGGAATATAAGCATTGGGGTGGTTATATAGAAGACAAATCCCAAAACTGGATATTGTAGAAAAGGTGAGATATGACCTATCTTCCCACCTACCAGTTAAATGACCAATCAAACCTTTGAATCATGGTAAATACCACCACTTTGGAGACTTAATGGAGAAGTAGAAGATAAGACCTTAGGAAAGGAACCATCAAAATGGGATCCTGGGGATGGAGGTGATTGAGAAAATAGGATCATACTGAGGACCTTTGGTTGACTTAGGATGAAAGAGTAAGGTCCTGGTATAAATACATCCTGGCAGAGTGAATATGAAATGCTGTAATGACAGTCTCTGAGAAGGGGAAAAAAAAAGAAAAGAAAACATAAGTTTCCAAAGAGCAATAGAATGGACACATATGTCCCCATGGAAGAAATATGTCACCTTATTCCCCATCCCCAAATTTCAGCACACTACAGAAAAGTTCAATGGCTTCTAGCCCTAGTTAGAACCCCAGTAATACAATCAAGTATATCAGTAAGTACCCCAACATACACAGGGGGGCCTACTATCACAGGTTCCTAGATCTATATTCATAAAAGGAAAGGCAACTTTTGAGGGGTTAGCAATCACTTGAATAAAGTACATGTATCAATCCTTTAGTCAAGCACAGATATCATTCACCTAGTTCAGGGGAATCAACACGCTGAACTTCAAAGAAAATATGGAGAAATAAAAGTCAACAGACATAGCTTCCTCTAGCGGAGTTTGACAGTTCCAACTGTCTGACCATAATTACCAGAGAGGGAAGCATGACATCTGGGTTCTCAAAGCCAAGGGGCTCTTTTAGCAGTTTCCCAAAGTCCTCATCTGTAAGCCCCAAAGAAATCAAAACACATGGCTTCCTCTGCCTGATCATAATTCAACAGACAGGTACAGCTAGCTGTCTGACCATACCAGAGAAGCAAGGATGACATCTAGATTCTCAAAGCTAGGAGGTTCCTTAGCAGCTTCTCAGAGTCCTCATCTGGCACTCAAACCTTCTTACCAAAAACTAAACCCCAAAATAAAACCTCACCCTCAGAGTGTTTATACCTTTGTAGGCAGAGGGCATCCCAACCCTTGAGAACCAATGCCTCATTAACAAAAGCTGTTAGTGTTCCTACAAGTCTTCCCTAATCTAACTCCCCTTAAGGGGCAGGCCCATTGATGGATAGGGAAGATCTTTAATCACATTAACAATACAAATACAATATGTTATTTCTAATTAAAGAAACTCTTGTTTCTGTACTTTACTCCTACTAATGATTCCTGCTTGATAAAAGCAAGATTCAATCAGACCCTAATTATACTAAAACAAAAAACAGCAAAAGATCCTATTTTAATTGCCAACACATCAATCTACAGTCAAAAGTATAAAATGAATAGGAATACCATCACCTTGATAATCCAAGTATTCTGACATTTAACACAATACCTAGAGCAGTGTAGGTGCTTAATGAACACTTATTGCCTAATAATGGGTTAAATGTTACCCTTTTATTTTAATGCTTTGTCAATGAAGTTAGTTATAAGTAACTCCAATTTATAGCAAAGAATTACTTTGCAATGAATGATCACATGGTTCCTTCAGATGGTAATTGTGTATAGCAGTGGTAATAGTGTAAAACATTGATTAACAAATATTTAAAATTTATAATAAAATAATGCAATGACATTAAAATAAAAAATCACTTTTTAGGAAACTTCTACTGCCCCTCAATTTAAGAATTGTTTTCTTTTTAGTTTATGAAATCTAGTGCTATAATTTAGGACAAGGGAAGATACTCTTGTACTACAAAATACAGTCAGTCAAAAATGGTAAATCATTTATAGAAGGATTTTATGTGTTGATAAGATACTTCCTATAACATACCAAAATAGCATAGTATATAAGAGGATAGAAAGCTTAAAGGTTAGTAACTGCACTTTGCTTTACATGAAAAAAGAAAAATGAGGAACCAAGGGATTAGATTAGATACAAGGATAAATTTTCCCAGCAGTAACAGCACTTAAACATTGGAATGGATGGGCTATGGATAGGGGTGTTGTCATCTCCATAATGTCTTTTAAAGTAGGATAAATTGATTTTCATCTGTCTATGGTCCTTCCAGGAAACCTTCTCAAGGTTCCTTCTGGTCCTAGGAGCTTACACCACTAAGATGGACTTATTTTCTGTGTATAAATGAATACAAGTATTGCTATAGCTCTCTGTTTCATACTTTATCATGTCAGCTATTATTTGTATATTGCAATAGTAGAATTAATAAAACAATTTTTTTTTTAAAATTGGGAAAATGCAGAGAAGTAGAGAGAGTCATGATTAGTCAGGAAATCAATTGCATTCAGAACTCTATTACAATACAATGATACCACTTTCCAATAAATACACATGAAATATCCTTTTTTATTGTTGGTATTTTCACACTATGAATGTTTACTAACAGACCAGTATTCTACCACCCTATTCCTTGGCATTAGATTTTCTTCAGTCCCATGTGAGTAATGAAGTTGGATGCCATCAACAGACTGAGATGTGTAATGAGTGGTTGAATGTAGACTGGATGAGATGGGTTGCAAGAATTGTACCACTTCCTTTCAGACCTGAGGTATGTGACAAAGGGATATCATTGTAAGTTATACTAGGGGAGAGTCTTAATTAAGCTCTCCTTTGGCTTTCAAGCATAGCAAGTATAACTTTTTTCTTAATTGAAAAACGAGAGTTTGCTCACCATGACAGGATTTTTTTTTTTCAGGCTCACACAGTTCTAACAGAAATCTATTAAAGATAAAAAGAAGTTTAAACAGCATATACAGTATTACTTCCTGCTTTTGTTTATACACGGTGAAGAGTATTCAGAGTGGACTACATCTTACACTTGTACTAATCCTTAAATAATTACAATTCATCTACTCAATGCTGGAAAAACCTCATGGAATGTGACTTTGTTCTGCTGGCTTGTCTAATCCAAGTCAATTACTTCAGTCTCCTCTCCCAGAGGTCTCACTCTCAGAAACCGAGCTCTGTGAGGAAGGTGAGTTGGGGAGGGGAGGGGATGGATGTATGTGAAGTGTTTGGTTCCAACAGAAATGAACTGTGCACTTTTTTTTATCATAGTCCTTTCCTAAATATCAGTCCATCAATAAACATGAGAAACAGCTTGTAATTCACAAAGCCTTCGGCAACTCTGTTGTGATAAGGGCAGATTGGTCTGACTGGAGAAATGTTGGAGATGGGAATAGTTCACTGGCTTGGGCCAATTTGAATGGATGGAAATCACTGAAGTCCCCAAAGCTGGAGAAAAAAAATGATGCTGTGCAGCTGGCAGAAGCTTGTCATCTGCATGCAGGGAACGACAGGAATATTACAGATTTCTTGCACAAAGTGAACTATTTCAATCACCTGCAAAGAGTTCCCTTGTCAAATAGAACCATCAGAGCAAGGCTTCAACAACTAAGGAGACCTCCTCCCTCTCCTCGCCAATAACAGCCACCTGCCCGGAATTAAAACTTTGATTTAAAAAGAGAATAAAATATCAGAGTTCAGTGATTGCTCGACAGAATTTCATGAAAGAAATGGCAATCCAAAGAAGCAGTACGAGGTAGAGCACACACAAGTAAGGATGTATTTGAGTCTGTGTGATCTTCTCTGGATGAAAAAAAGATGAATGCCTTAATTGAGCACCAATCTTTTTGCCAGAACTCAGTTATATAATGAAATGAAACGATATTGTCATTCTGCTCTTGTACCCAACTACTGACCCCTTATAACATTATTTTCAAAGAATTATACCTTTCATCACAAAAACATTTCCATTACTCCCCTAAACAGCCTGTAGATATTCAATTGAGGAATGAATAAGGAAGTGAGGTGCATAACAGGTGGATTTAGAGACAATGCTCTTTAAATGGAAAGTATCCTGTTCCCACACCCTGCCAGGCCTAACAATACAAAGCCTTTACTCTTGAGAACCAGAGATATGGTTCGTAGGCTGCTGCCATAATAGTGAGGATAATTGGCAAAACATCAAGTATTTTTAAAGCAGCTTAATTTTCTCAAATAAACATCAGAAAATTTGCTACCTGTAAAACATTCCAGACTCATTTCAGTTCAATAAAACTTAATTCCTTTCCTTGCCATTCTGGCAGTCTCCAGAGGAGTGCTCCGGGGATCTGTGCTTGGCTCTGAGCTGTTTAGCATTTTGTATCAATGCCTTGGATAAGGCATAGATGACTAGCTTAGGAAAGACGCAAATGACAGGAAAGTGGGAGGGTTTGTAGGACTCTCATAAAGAAGAACCAAGATCTCATAAGATGTTCAACAGTTAAACTGGGGGCTGGGTAAATCAATCAATAAACCTTTATTAAGTTCCTACTATGAGCCAGACGCTGTGCTAAGCCCTGGGGACACAAACAGAGAGTTTCTGCCTTGAAGAAGTTTATCATCTAATGGAATAGACAATGTCAGCAAATACAAAGTCAGTTATATATAGATTAAATAGGAAATAATTTTAAAAAGTCAAGTCATGAGAATTGAGGGAGGGTGGGGAAGGCTTCCTATAGAAGGAAGGCTTTTAGTTGGGACTTAAAGGAAACCAGGGAGGTCAGTAGTGAGAAATGAGGAGGGAAAGAAGAGAAAATTCCAAAAGCTGAGAGATGGAGTTTCTTGTTTGTAGAACAGGGCAGTGTCACTGGATTGGACAGAGAGAAAGAGAGGGAGAGGGGGAGAGAGAGACAGAGAGAGAGACAGACAGAGAGAGAGACAGATATATATATAGAGAGAGAGACACACACAGAGACACAGAGACAGAGAGAATATTATAAAGGTATGAGTGGGCTAGGTTATGAAGAACTTTGAAGGCTAAACAGAATTTTGTATTTGATCCTTAGAGGCAATAGGAAGCCCTGGGAATTTATTGAATAGGGGAAGGTGACATGAGTGGATCGGTACTTTAGGATAATCATGTTAGTGACTTAAGGGAGGATAAGTTGGAGTTGAGAGAAACTTTAGCCAGCAGACTGACTAGTAGGTAATTATAATAATCCAGGTATGAGGTGATGAGGGCTTGCACTAGTGTAGTGGAAATGTCAGAGGAGAGAAGGAAATGTATTTGAGAGATATGGTAAAGGTGAAATTAGCAGGCCTTGACCATAGATTGGATATAGGGGGTGAGGGAAATAGTGAGGAGTCAAGGATGACTAGGTTGTGAGCCTGCGTGCCTGGGAAGATGATATTGCCCACTTCAGTAATAGGGAAGGGGAGGGTGGGAGGGGGAAAGATAAATTCATTTTTGGACATTTTTGAACAATGAGAGACCCTGAAAATGTCTAAAAAGAAATTAATTTTCCCTTCCTTCCTTCCATCCATCCTTTCCCCTTTAAAAAAAAATAAATGTTCATGGTCCCCTTGGGGTTAGTTTAGGTTAACCCTTAGTTTTATTCAATGTCCTGCAATTGTACCCAAGGCTACTACCAATTCCCTGGATTGGTCCAGTGTCACTAGGGGGTGGTATTGTACACTTTGGGAACCTATGGGGAGATGCTTTGATACCTTCTCCCAAATGAGTCCACATGGCCCCGAAAGACAAGTGTTGGTCTCTGATGCTTATATTTATTCGTTTCTCTTTTAGGTAAAGGGGATTAGCACTTCCAGTCTTGAGAGTCTGAAAGGTCAGGGAGGAGCTATGGTATACTGGCATTCCATAGCCCTAATCAGTGTGCCATTGAACCATGAAAGGCAAGGAGTGACCTTCTGGACTTGAACTCAGTGGTAACTGAGAGAAGGACTATTCTGGCTGTCACATCCCATTTATACTTGAACTTGATATGACCAATGTTTTGTCGGAAATGAGCTAAATTCTGAGCCTTTTCCCGACTAGGGATCAAGATAGTAGAGGGAAAGAATGTGTCCGGGGTATATTGGGAGAAATGTTTTCATGTCTATTCATGCTATATCTTTGATATAAATATCTCTTTGTAAAAGCTACTTGATAGTAAGTGGTTAAATGGAACTGGCCCCTAATAAGCAAGAGAATACTAACAGTAGGGCTTAATAGGATGGCAGTAAAGAAGAAAGTCCCCACAAATCCCTTAGGTACCCTAGCAACTTGAGGAGGAAATATAACTTGGGGAGAGAGAACACGAGCATATCCATTACAATGCTCTAAAACTGTATGTTACTTTTCCCTTAATTGCCTTGAATTTCTACTTTTTTGAAAAAATAGTTCTTCCCTTATTTGATTTTCATTTTTGAAAAAAAAATCTTATACTTGTGTTAAAAACAATCTACTTCACAAGTGCATTATGTGGGAAGTATGACTACATGATAATTGTTGTAATAAAGAGTTGGAGCTTTCCTTGTATTGTAATGTCAATATGAGTCAAAAGTGTGAAACGGTAGGTGAAAGAGTCAATTTGATTGAAGGCTGCATTGAAAGACCATGTCTAGGACTCAGGAACTGGCAGTTTTGCTGCAGTCTGACTTGGTCAGACCATACATGAGTATTGTATTGAGTTCTGGGAGTCACATATTCAGAAGAATACTATCAAATTGGAATGCATTTAAAGAAAGACAACAGGTATGATAAAGAAACTTTACACCAAGCCATGGGAGATCTGCTTGTAGTAGTTAGTGACGTTTAGCTGGACACTCAGCTCAGTATTTGAATATTTCAAAGGCTCTCATGTAGAAGATGGTTTAAATGTGTTCTACTTGGTCCCAGCGGGCAGAATTAGGAACAATGGGATGGAAGAAGTAACAAAATAAATTCAGACTCCACTTAAGGAAAATTAATTTTCTCCAAAAGTGGAATGGGCAGCCTTGGGATTTCTCTTCACTAAAGATCTTTGAATGAAGACTCAAAATTCACATGATGAAGTAACAGGAGACAGAATTCCTATTCAGTTACAGGTTGGACTAGAAAAATTATAAATTTCAAATTTGAAGATTCTGTGGTTTCCTAATGGCAGTAAACAGGTATTCAGTGATAAAGAATACAGATTTCTTTAGATGAATATCCCATTTACTTAGATCTTTGTTCTCATTTGTGGGAAGCTGTCTTCACAAATGGAGATTAAAAACCCTCTACTGACTGCAATTTGTGTGATGTTTAGTCATGCCATTACACAAACCCTCCTTAGAGACTTTGAGAGACACATTGGGGACTTTCCTCTGTGTCTTTCAATATATCAGTTACCAATTGGTACCCAATAGCTTATTTTCCCCCACAGAGATTTAACAAGTGCCTATTATACATATCTATCTATCTATCTATAGATATGGACATATCTATATATCTATAGCTATATCTATATCTATCTATCTATCTATCTATCTATCTATCTATCTATCTATCTATCTATCTAGGGTACTGTGCAGGATAAAACAAATGACAATATTGTGTCTTTCCACCAATATAGTGGCAGAAATAGCTGGTATGAAGATAATAATAAATCAAAGGATTATAAAGGACCATGTGAATTAAAGTTTGCAGAGACTGTAGAAATCATCTAGTACAACTTTTTCATTTTACAAATAAAGAAACCAAGGCCCAGAGAGGTCAAGGAACTTGATCAAAGTCATACAGTTAATTGGTAGAAGAGTAAGAATTTGAACATAAAATCTAATGCATTCAATTAAATGGCCTTGGCTTCAAAGGATTTGTTCAATGCAAATGTTTATATTATTATGGTTCTTTGTTGCTAGCCTCAAAATTATGGCTGTTTCATTATACTTACTTTTTAGTAGTGCTCTTATTACAACAGTTTTTTTTTTATTTATCATTAAAAAGCAGGAGAGAGAGAAGAAGAGAAAAAGCTTATGGTTTCCAGAGGTGGTGAAGTGCTTTAATCAGTTCACCTGTGAAAAATGGCAGCTCTTATACATTTTATATTTCTGTAGCCTCTTCACTCCAAGAGATTCTCAACCACGTTGAAAAGCTTCCCTCCTGCCGTGACTACTGAAATGCAGTCACTTATGGGGAGGAAGGCAGTAGCCAGGCAGAACACTGCCAATATGTTCACCCTGAATTCTCAGGTGGAAATCTCCTGATAGAAAAAATTCCCTCCAAATTGAAAAAGCTCTGTATGGATCACATTTGAAAAGTCCCTTTCAAGAAATGGAAGTCACTGAAGGGCTAAATTGTCCTTCTAAGAAGTCAGACTTGAGCCGTGAAGGAAACAAGGTATTTGAAAAATCTGCTGTTTGGAACAATAAGGCATTCCTTCTGGTCTGTGGATGGCTTCTCTTGAAAAATTGCTCTGGAGTGCAATGACCTTCAGCGCCTGCACGCTGCCACCAATTTACCTGTTGGCTAGGGCAGAAAGCCAATCTGCTGTAAACTTCTCCAAATTATTCATCTATAATCAGTGACCTTATGTGGCACTGCAAGTTCAATCAAGTTTCCTTATTTTTGCAGTCATCAAATTGGCCAATTTCTTTATTGCCAAGGAAACAAGCTCTAGAACAGGAAACCATTTTAATGTTAATTGGCGTCTTTTGTAAAAAGAATTGAAGCATCTTCAATTGGCAGGTCAGCCCAATGGGAACACCAGAAAATGGTCCTGCTTGCTAAACTTAGGAAAGTTCATAATGAACTTAAATACTACATAAATCTTTGCTGACAGTCTCATTGAAAAATGAACACTTACTCCCTACTCTCTTTTAATGATGCCTTTATATGAAGATAAAGTATCATAAGCTAAAGAATTAGAGATGGAAGGAAATTTCAAAGTCATCTAGTTCAACCCCCTCACTTCACAGATGAGGAAATCAAATCCAAAAAGTTTAAGTGACTTGCCCAAGGTCACTTAGGTAGACTGAGATATGATTTAAACCCAGGTCTTCTGATTCCAAAACCAGAACATTTTCTACTTCACCTAGCCCACTCAGAATTCATGTTTCCCTACTTTTACTCTCAAACAATGACTTTTGTCAACAGATCAATTTCAGCTTCTGTTCTGATTTTTAATAACTAAACCATTTCTTTTGCCTTTTTTCTTCTTGTGTAAAATGGAAGATAGAATGGCACAGTGGGATAGAGAGATGCCATGAAGTCAAAAGTCCTTCTTGAACACTTCCTAGCAGTGTGAAATCTAGCAGGTCATGTAATGTTTCATTCTCATCCCAGGATCCTCTTGAAGATTGTAAGCAACAGACAAGGTGTTTAATTGTATCGTTAGAAGAAATTCTCAGTGAGTGCTCCATACAGAGATAAAATGAAAGGTCAAATCAAGAAAACCACAAGATGATAAAGATAAAAGTATTTGGAGAGTATAGGAAATAGCAAAGTAAAAGTTCCACAGATGCATACTGAGGACATAGGAGATAGGGGTTCATGTAATAGGACCACATTGAAATTTATTGACAGTTATATTCCTTGGTGGCCAGAGCCCGAGACTGGGAGTCAGAATGCCCTGTGACCTCTAAGGTTCAAACTCTAAAGCCTTTTCCTTCTAAAACCACATTGTACTTTATTGGAGTGTTATTGTATTAGAATATTGGGCTTGATTCTCTCATTTATCTCTAAAAGCATGTTCTTTCCCACAGATACTCTCTCTCCCTCTTTCAACATTCTCCTCTCATTCTTTGTCCTTTAGTCTCCCTTTTAAACTAACGCTCTATTAAACCTTATTTTAAATGTTTACTAAAGCTAGCATCAGACCGTGCTTCCTCCCTAGTGTTAAATCAACACTTCCCACTCCATCTAGATTTTTGACTGCTGAGTTTAACACTGGGAGGAGGTGAGGATTGCTGTGTGTGCCAATTGGCACTCTGACGGAGGAAATCTGCCACCAGAACCACTGTACATTTAAAGTCTGTGTCTCTAGGTCTCATCCCTGCCTCCCTCCTTTCCTTTCCATGTACTTTTATACCTTTTAAGACTTCAAATGGCACTCAAAAAAGCTAAAAAGAAATACTTTCTGGTATAGCATACTTCACAATATATCGCATTTTTACTTATTTGCAATAGAAAAATATCATAAATCTGTGTTGTTTGTAGGACTTATCTTGTTCTAAACAAAATGGACACTTTAAAAAAGTAATTAAAAGGAAAATCTTGATTACTTAGAAATTGAAGGGAAAGAAGATCCCAGAATTAACATAAATAATGGGATCCATGGAATCAACTGTCTTACTGAAAATTATAGCAAGAATATTTCAAAATATGAGTAGAAGTAAAAGGTAACAATATAGTACATTTTCTTTATATGGAACATTTATGAACTTGAATATTATAGCACGGAAATATAGACAGGGTTGAATCAACACTAGGGCAGTTGGAAATGTGTCCATTTTGGATATATCTCCATTGGGGCCCCAATAGAATTTTAATGGCATCAACTTTCACACTGGTTATTTATATTTATACATCTCCACACTGTTTCCTCCAACTCCTACTTTACTGTTTCAAGGACACTAACATACAGAACTCCTTCAGATTTTTAAGCAATTATAGTATTTTGCAGTAAATAAGAGCTTAGAATTCATTTATCTCCAACCTCAAATTTCACAGATGAGAAAACTAAAGGCCAAGATAAGTTAATTTATCTGAAGTCACACATCTAGTGAACGGCAGAGTCAAGACCAGACTAAGAATCTCTTGAATGGTGGTCTAATACATTATGTAGTGTGTGAAGAGTAATAATAGCCAATAGTTATATAACTCATTATTTCCTTTGATTCTCATAACTATCCTATAATCAAGGAACTGTTAATATACTCATTTTATTGAAAGGAAAACTGAAGTTCAGAGAAGTTAAATGGACTTGTCCAAGGTCACCTGCTAGTAGTTTGATCAAGAGAGATTTCATTGTGAATCTTGTATACTCCAAACAGCATTCTATATGTTATACAACACAGTCTCTCCACAGGTCGATCAAAAGAGAGTTTTGGATCAATCAAGATATCAATGTTCAACAAGATTCATTCTATAACTAGGAAGAAATGGTAAGCTAAGGGGCAGATACACTTAGACTATATGAACAGAACAGAAAAAATGATTCCCAAAAGACAGAGAAAATCCAATTCACTCTAGTGCTGGTACTTTCAGGATTCCTGCCACTCCCTGAGCCAGGGAAAGTCACTATACTTGATCAAGCAACCAAATCTTTGTTCACAACTGCTTCTGTCGTAGTAGTTAGAGCGAAAGTCATTTGTTCTGGTGACAAATTATCAAATATAAAAAGTACTGTTATTTGGCTGGACTAACTGATCTCTAAAGCCCTTCCTAAAAATCCAGAATTTTATGAATTTTTCTCATGTGATGAATGGAAGTGACTTTTGTATCTGTCTGTCTATCTATCTATCTATCTATCTATCTATCTATCTATCTATCTATCTATCTATCTATCTATCTGTCTGTCTGTCTATCTATATATATAATCTGTTTATTTATTTGTTTGTTTATTTGTGCTATTTAATATATATTCTACTTTGAATTCCTAAGGAGCTCGAGGGAGGGTAAGATCAATTAATCAAAAAACATTTGTTAAGCAGCTACTAGGTGCCTGGCAATGGGGAAACAAATACAATAGATAAAACAATAACTACCTTCAAGGAACTTACACTCTAGTTATTTTAAAGTGTTTGAAAGGTTATTAAATGGAAGAAGGATTAGACTTGGTCTATTTGACCCCAGAAGTAAGAAATAAGAATAATGGGTAGACAATGAAAAGAAGCAAATGTAAGACTTATGGAAGGAAAAGTTCCCTAACAAATTAGATTTGTCCAAAAGAGTATATTGAATTATTGTGTTCCTTTCTTTAGAAGTTTTCAAACAAAAAAATGGATGGCTACTTTTCCAGTGCATTGTACTGGGGACTCTTTTTCTGTTTGTAATAGTTGTAATAGATAACCAGTGAAATTCCTTTTAATTTGTAATTCTTTGATTTAGTGAACTTATCACAAATCTATTTGAGACTGTGTTAAATTTTAAAAAAAGAAAATTTGTTTTCCAAAAACATAATTTGCCTTTTTGTTTTATGCAGAGGCAACACTATAAAGAAAGAAAATGTACCCTCCCCTCCAAATTTATGAATCACGATTTCTCCTTTGCAGAGAGATGGGTAACTGGGAATATAGAATGCTGTATATAATGTACTTAATATACATACATATATTCTGTAAGAAGGGATCACAATGTTAATTTTACTTTCTCTTTAATACAGTGAGAAACAAATTTTTTAGAATATGATTATAGTATAAAGCAAAAAAGTCATCATTAAAACTTTTAAAAAATGTATACAAGTAGGACAGAGGTTGAGGGACAAAAATGTCTGAAAGGATGAGTCTCCTAAACTGAAAATATATTTACCATTCTTGGAACCTTTTTTTTTTTTTAAAGAAGGAAATAAACTTTAGTTTTATAAAGACAGGTGATCACATTCCTGGTCCATGAATTTGACTATGATTATGACCATGACCATGATTTCATATGCAAAATAAAATCTCTTTTTTATGACAAAACCACAGAAACTTTGGTGATAGAAAGAAAATGAATTTTGCTTTTTTTTATTGTAGAAAGATAGTGGAGATGAGCAAAACACAAGGCAGTGGTCTGCCAAGTTATGTACCTGTATATCTGTTTATCTCTGCTATTGGTAAATTGGAAGACAGAAGGATACCCTGGGGAACAGAGAATCAGGGATGGAATAATAAACAAGGATGTGATATTTTTTGTGATAAGTACACAGAGTAGATAAATCAGAAAGAGCTGACAATGTATCCCTGTATTAAATTACACTCAACAGAAGTGCTGAGGTCTAGTTTAATTTTTCATTATGAAAATGAATTTCTGATTTTTTAAGGAACAAAATAAGAAATGAGTTTATTCATCCGGCTATCAAAATAGGAGATTTAGCATTAAACTTCTCATCTAATCACAACTGAAGTCAAAGATGCAGTACAGACTTCAGGATAAGGATGAGCAATTGCTAATATATGAACCATCCGATAGTAGTACATGACACTAGCCTCAGGCCTGGGAATTCCTGGACTCTATAGAGAAGGGCCTGACTCTTTCCTCCTTGTCTCTGTCTCTTTACACCTCCATATGAAAACCCTGAGGTAAAGAAATATCCTAACTCTGGGGAGTCCCAAGAGGGATAAAAAGGTTGCCTTCAAGAAATTCACGAAGTGTAAAAAGTCATCAGGACAGCTACTTATTTCTTCCAAGAGAAAAAATGCTTTAACTACAAGATGCACAAAAGTATCAATGATGATTTAAGACAGCAAAATTACCTCTGAATTCCTATTGTACTTAACTGGGTGGTTGATGGTTAAAACATTAAAACATACAACATTCTGTGAGAATTTTATACAGCTGTTTCACCATCATGTCAACTCTTCACCATTTGAACAATTTCTTCATTGTCCAAGTCTTTTGGCAAGCCTATGATTTGGGTCCATTGTGATCTTATCCAACATTCAGTTGTGGAAAATTCCTCCAGATGCATGTCTTCTCAGACTGAGGGACCCAGGAACTACTGACAACTCACACTTATGAGGTGACCCACTGCTGGATATGTCCATCCCTTGCTCTTTGATAGGTCAACTCCACTCAGGGAAGGAAACATGGCAGAGGAGACAGGCAGGCACCTGAGGTCAGGCAGTCAACAAGCATTTATCCAGTGCTTAACTTTGTAGGAGATACTGTGCTAAGCACTGAATATATAGAAAAAGGAAAAAAAGAAAAAGAAAAAACAACAGGAACTTATAATGGTAATTTAAATGGGGAGATCTTTCATATTCATTAATAGGCTCATGTGACCTGCCTGAGTCACACGAATCTGAGTCACATGGAGCATGTGGTGGGAGAAGTTTGTTGAATGAGTGGAGCGGGGAGAAGCAGAGTTAGAGCAGAACTGAGAGGAAGTTAGTTTTGAGAGAGGTCAGAGCTAAAAAGTGTAAGGGAATTGCCAACCCCCAGCCTCTTGGATGGCATTCATTGGTCACAACGCAGGTAAACTGAGGGGAGATTGGTAAGACATTAACAAGATGGCGCTGGGAGGAAGGGTTCCGTCCCTGTTTTGCTCAAGGCTATTTTCCCGGGCTTTTCAGAAAACAAAGAAGCCAAAAATGTTTTTCTTTCTTGGGCCTATGTGTCCACACTGGGCAGTCCCGGTTTAAGGTAAATTACTTCCTTATAAGGGCAAACTAATTGGTGATAGGTTCACCTAGAGCACTGGCGTCAGAAAAGAGATAAAAGTACCACTCACTGCTTGAATAAACGGAGTTCTTACTATCTTGTCTCCCATCTCAGTCATTGCTTACAGCTACACTGCACCAAGGCCTGCAGGCCTCTACTGGTCAGATAAGCCTGTGGGCCTGAGAGATCAGGCCCAGACTCCCAGGGTCCCTAACAAAAAAGTATGCAGGCAGCTTGCTAGAATGAGTGATTTTGTGATTGTTTGTGATTTTGTTTAAGGTAGCCTACTTGTGATTTGTTTAATGGAGCTGGTGTGTGGAAAACCTAACAGAAAGAAGGCTTGGGGTTGGTCTTATTCTCTGCATTCTGATTTTTTTATAGATTTTTTGTTGCTATATGGATTTGACTTTCTGGTGTCTGAATAAATGTTTTGGTTCAATCTTCCTTGTGGAGAATCTGTGGTAGTTCAGGATTCAGAACTGTGTGGGGATATTCATGGCTGTGATAGGTGCTGTGAATATTGCATTGGTGCTACAGCACCTTACGCCTTTACAGGCTTCTTCTCTCAAGAACTCTTATTCAAATGGGGTAAATGACAAGAAAACATCTATAACACATAAAGAATATATTCAGGGTGAATGGAAAGTCATTTCAGAGGAAAAAGCATTAGCAGTAAGGGTACTAGGAAAAGCTTCTTGCAGAAGATAAACTTTCAACTGGGTCCTGAAAGAATCCAAGGAAGCAATAGGGCAGAGTCAAGGAGGGAGAGTATTCCAGGCATGGGGGACAATCAATAAACTGGCATAGAGTCAGAAAATTGA
Source organism: Bettongia penicillata ogilbyi (assembly GCA_023548195.1). NCBI lineage: Eukaryota > Metazoa > Chordata > Mammalia > Diprotodontia > Potoroidae > Bettongia > Bettongia penicillata. The sequence continues at coordinate 15,803,581 of JAJHZJ010000090.1, forward strand.
ATATTATATATGAGAAAGAGCAAGACCGCTATATGACTAGATAATAGAGTACATGGAAGGAAGAAAAAAAAATACATGAAAAAGGGAAAGGTAGAAAGCAAATAGGTTGTGAATGACTTTAAAAGTTCAACCGAATTTTTAAAAATAATTTGATCCTAGAAGTAATAAGGAGCCACTGGCATTCATTAAATAGTGAAGTAATGTAGTCAACTGCTTTAGGAAGATCATTTTGGCAAGTCAGGATGTACTGGAGTAGGGAGAGACTTGAGGCAGAGATATCAAGCAGCAGACTATTGCAATAGTACAGGCATGAGATGACCAAGGTAATAGCTTTATTAGAGGACAGAAAGTTCATATAAAAAGAAATGTTGTAAAGGTAGAGACAAAAGGAGTTCGCAACATATTATACATACATGTACATATACATGTACATATATAATAAACATACACCTTATATATGTATATATATGTATGTATGTGTATATGTATGCAGGGTAAATGTGAGACACTGAGGTTGCAAGACTGAAAGAATGGTGGACCTTTTGACCGTAATGGGGAAGTTAAGAAGAGGGGAGGGTTTGGGGAAAAAGATAATGAGTTCTGGTTTGGAAATGTTGAGTTAAAATGTCTATGGAATATCCAGTTTGAGATATGCAATAGACAGTTGGCAAATTAAGACTGAATATCAGGAAAAAGTTTAGGGCTTAAAAGAAATCTGAGAATTAACTGCATAGCAAAAAATAATTGAATTCTTGGAAGCTGATGAAGTTACCAAGTGAGATAGTATGAAGGGACAAGAGAAGAGTACCTAGAGAGGTCCTGGGGTACAACTTCAATTAGAGAGCATGACCTGGGGGAAGATGCAGCAAAGGTGACTGAGACTGAGTGTTCCAAGAGGTATTAGGAGAATTAGGAGACAATAATCTCAAAAAACCCTAGAGAGGAGACAGATGTTTTTATCCTTTGTCCTTGGAAAGTCCCAATGGATTTAAGTGAATCAGAGCTGCCCCAAGTGGTCAGGCTTATTCTTTCCTCCAAAGGAGACAGTCTTGAAGAAAAGAAGGTGATTAACTTTTATTATTTCTGCTGTTCATTCCTCAGAGAGGTCAAAAAAAGATGTGGATAGAGAAAAGGCCATTACATTTTTCAATTAGATCATGACCAACTTTGGAGAGAATAGTTTCAGTTGAATGATAAAGTCAGAAACCAGATTAAAGGGTTAGCTGCACCCAGATGGCAAACATGGCTGCTGCTAGTTGTGAGCAGCCATCACAACAGGTGGGGATGGGGGTGGGGAGAAAAGAGCTAGTGATCCCCTTTACATACCTTTACCTCGGTCTCTCCTCCTCTTCCTCCTCCTTCTGTTAGTGTTGGTAACCAAACTGGCCCTAAACTATACTGGTTCTTTTTTTTTTTTTTTAAGTCTTTTATATTTGTCCTTTCTATCTAGTCATTCAATCATTTATTGCTTAGTGTGCAAGCATAAAACAAACAAAAACCTCTCCTTCTTAGTTTCACTATAGAGATCAAGAAATACTATTTCTCCAACCTGACATGCTTTCCAGACTTTTTTCCTTTAGGAAAGTGAGAATGTAAGACACACCATTGCTTTGAAATAGAGTAAGAATAATAACATACAGTGACTCCTATCCAGATAAGATTCCTCCCTTCCCATTTACCTGAGTGGCTGTTACTATGACCCACTTGGAGACAATGTCTTCTCTTCAAATTCAAAGCTAAGACATTGATCACAGACAGGAAATCTTAAGGGGAAGTGGTCCACGAAGGAACTCAATGATAGCTTCTTTTTCTTATTTACAGTTTCTATAAATGTTATGTCATTTTTTTTACAGTCACATAGGAGAGGGCATGAGGGGCTATGCCAGTTTGCACCTCTCTCTCTGTCACTGTCTCTTTCTGTCTCTCTCCCCCCTCCCCCCCCCAAGCTAGAAATGGTTGCAATATAAATTAATGGTAAATTCAATAAATTGTTTCTGGCAGTATTGAGCCTGCATTGCAGAGTACATTTTTAGTATTAATTTTTTTTCTTCAATAATATTGTATACCAGGCACTCTTCTGTGCAGGCAGGGTCTTTTCTCTCAAAGAATACACATTCTAATGGGAGAAACAACCTGAAAATAACCATGTACATACAAGATAGATATAGAGGAATCAGAAGGTGAAATGGAAGGGAAGGGATTAGAGGAGGGGAAAGACAGGGAACAGTTCTTTTAAAGGAGGTGGGATTCGTTCTGAGTCTTAAAGGAAGCCAAGAAGCAGACATAAGGAAGAAAAGCATTGAAGGGGCAGGAGGAGAGTGTGAGTTGGGAGGGTCAGATAGCACCAACGAAAGATCATTGTTTATCTACTCAGAACACCTGTTATGGTCCCAGATATGACAATATGACACTTAGGAATTTGTGACCCTAGGCAAGTGATAGGATGTCTCTGAACTTCAGCTTCTCATCTGTAAAATGACAATAACACTCTACTCACGAATTTCACAGGATTATTAGGAATAAATTTCTTTGCAAATTTGGTAAACTTTAACGCAGCACATGAATATAAGTTATTATTGTTGTTGCTTTTGGAAGTTATGTCTCTAATACCTGGAAAAACCATATAGCTGGCCACATAGCCAGTAGCACAACATAACAGATGGAACAGTCTTATTGAGCTGTTATGCACAAATTTTTATAAGACCTAGAGGAAGACCTCTAGCACATTGGGAGGATCTTCTCTGGAGAATTTATGGAAACATATGGAGGAGAGGAGCATGAGAAGGTATGGATGGGCTACAATCTGAACCAGTGAAAAGAGTATCCATATGGAGGAGAGCACATATCCATTGAAATGCCAAAGGATTTTCATGGATAGGACTCTAGTCGGAACCTTCATCACATCAAGCCTAGCGAACTTCCTGACTGTTTTTGCCCCTAATCAGTTTTGCACACTGCTGCCAAATTTATTATCCTAAAATTTCAAGTCCTATTTAAAAAGTCTGTAATAGCCCTGTAAGAAAATGAATGACTTCCTTTTCTTTTAAATTAATAAAACCAGCATAGGGTAGTGGTTAATATAGAGCCTGTCTTGGGATCTGTTCTGGGAAGAACTGATTTTGAGTCCTACTACTAGTTTTGTGGCCAATAACAAGTCACATAATAATTTCATGTCCCCAGACAACTTTCTAAGGAAAAAAAACATGTATAAGGTCATGGATTTATACCTGTAGCATCCTTCAGTGATTATCTAGTGCTATGCATTTTATAATGGAGAAAGTGAGGCACCAAGGTTGAAATTACCTAGCTAAGTTTACCCAGGCATGAAATGGTAGAGTTCTCTGACTCCAAATGTACTACTCTTGCCTCTGCATCATGTTATATCAATGTAGGGAGTTATCACATTAGGAAGCTCTCCATATAGATGGAATCATGAGTCCAGACCGCTCCCCCCCCCACAAAAAAAAATACAAAAGCTGAATTCTATGTTAGATCATGTACAAATGTGTTAGGGTATTTACAATTGCTCAGAAAATAAATTTAAAAATAAATCTCATACAAAAATGATGCTTGAGGAAGGCGTCAGTACTGAGCTGGGACAGAAGCAGAGATACTGCAGACACACAGCTGAATGGAAGAGATTATTTTCTTTCCATTTAGCAGGTATGGGCTGAGTTTTTTGATTGGGGAGCTCTACCTGATCGTTGACATTGGATATAGAAAGGGAGGTGACCCATCAAGGGCCAGAGGAAGGGCTAAACAGTTTTGATTAGGGGATCTTTCTTGTGTAATGGATGTCTTTGACAGTCTGATGAAGTCTATGAACTCCTCAGAATAATGCATAAAATAACTTACACAGAATTACAGGGAAACCAATCATATCAAAATACAGTTATGAAAATATTTTTAAGGTACATGAACACCGTGTTAAGAGTTTCCAAAAGTATTCTAGTCTTAGAAAGGTCAGTTACAGTTTTAATCTGTTTCAAAACTTTCTCAGGGATGGGGCCTTGCCATGAAAAATGTGGAAATATAAGTAAAAACCAAAGAAACAGAAAAGTTCTACTCCTAAAATTCTAAGTTTTTAGTCTAACCCAAGATTCAGAGGCACACCCTTGGGAGACCGAAAAGGAATTGCATCTATTCTAGCAAACTGCAATACATTCAAGAGCAGATTACTGGACAGTGAATCTTTCTGAAACAAAAGAACAGTATAAATTAGATTTTCACTCTTGTGGTCCAAGATAGGTTATAAACAGTAACAGAAGCAGGGAGTATATATTCTTTTATAAATAATAGTCACAGCAAGACCTATAATATAATAGATATTTAATAAATTCTTATTGATTATCTCAGAAAGGCTGTGTCTTGCCTGTGGTTACACAACTAATGAATGTCCCTGTCAGTATTTGAACCTAGGGCTCACTGATTCTAAGACCAGTAAATTAGAGTTTAAGTAGAAATATTTACATTGATAATACAATCTTAATTAAACTTCTCTTTACTTATTTTAAATTTTGCTTAAAAGTGTCATTTGCCATTTGGGTACCTGATAGATATACTTTTGGAAGAAGGATCTCTTTTGATTGAATAAAAGAAAACAATCTAATTCCAACAGCATTCCAACATGTAGTCTCTTGTGAAAGTCAAGTCCCTGTTCTCTGAAATTGCCATGTTAATTACCATTGCCATGATTTTGTCCACACATTCTTCCGGACGGAAGTATCCTCCACAGTCAGCCTTTGTCTTTCCAATTCTTGCCCTTATTCAAGTCCTCTTTGCTTCATAAATTAAGCATATGCATACATACACACAGATATATACACACATACATGTATTCACATGTGTATGTGTATGCATGTACATATTATCTCATTAGAATGATAGGTCAATGTGGGAAGACAATATATTTACCTTAGCACTTTGTATTTACCTTAGCACTTTGCCCAGTCTTAGATTTGTTTCTAATATTCAGCAAAATATTGATCATGAATTATAAAATATATATATATACATATATATGTATATATATATATAGTTTTTTACAGTCTCACCTATGAAACATTATAGTTTGGATTAAAACTTCCTGAAATGAGTTTCTGTTTTTTTGTGCTTTTAGGGTAAAACATCACCAAAATCTTATCTAAATCTATAATACCACCCTCATAATTGTAGCACATGGTTTTCACTGAGGGTCAACTATGTTGGTTTTACTGGAATTTTAGTTTTATCAAATATTGTTTGAAATAAACTATCTCACTGTTGATTTGAGCATTTTGGTTGTAACGACTTTTTTTATCTTACGCATTTCATAACAGGATTTGCTGTGTATTCTATTTTATTTACCCTTGCCACCCTGATAGTAATAAACAATGGAAGGAAATGGTCAGTTTTCAAATCAAAGATTCTGATTCAAGCAACCTCTATTACAGAGAACCTTTCAAACAGAGGCTACTCTGGGCCTTTCACCAATGAGACATGGAGTTCTCTGCAACAATTATGGAACGAGGCTAACAGAAGTACACTTACTTAGGTAGATAAAGTGTGTTTGGTTTGCTGAAATGAATCTTCGTAGGAGCAGAAAAAACACCCTTGAGAATGCTGTTAAGACAACATAACAAGTTAAATTAATATGGATTTGACCAGCAAATGATTCCTCACTTACTGGCCTTTGGATTTCAATAATATTTAGCCAGAGGCTGTTTTTCAAGTACTGTCACTTGGGCTTTTGTAATGAAAGACCGGAGAGAAAGCTGTAATGAGCTCTACATTAGTTCATAACATTCATACTCTAAACCAAGAAAACAAAGACAGGCACCTGTAGGTTTCTGACCTAGTGTTCCAATAGGGGATTCTTGGTAGGAGAGTAGAGAAGGGCAACTGCCAGGGGGGGCGGAGATGGGGGAGAAGGAAGTACTGTAATCTGGTTTTATTTGACTTATATTAAGATCAGTTTTTGTAACTCTGGAGACATACAGTCCAATGTTAGATCTGAATATGCTACAACAACCAGGCCAGCTTTACGTTTATCTAGGTGAAGTGATTTGAGGGACTTTGGAAAGATTTTCCTGTCCCAAATATCTTCCTCCAAGATGCCTGAAATGTTATCATCAAAAATATATACATATATGTATATATTTTTTTCTTTGTGTTTTGAAGTTATTCAAGCAATCACGTCCCTTTACATGTGAAAATAATCCTGGGGATGGGCACTTAACAACTTAAGCTGTTCATACTTTAATGAGTTTTTATTTGTAACTTAAAAGCATCATAAAACTAATTCAGTTCTGCATTAGGATAGGAACCAAGCCCTTATCAGAATGTGACATGGTAGCAAGAGGATACTGGATGTCTAGAGAGGCAGGAGGTGAGTGTTTTCCAAATGACAATACTGTCTACTTCGTTTTAGTTGTGCAAACATTGAACTATATAAATGTGAGTTCTTATTCACAGCCTTATTTAGGGTTCCCTGATGCCAACATATTTAGCTAATAAGCATGAACTGTTTGGGGAAAAATTACCTTAATTTACTTTGAAAATAAGGAATATGGAAAATACAATTATTTTATTTCACATGATGGTTAACCATACAACACTGAGTGAAATGCACAAGCGAAGCAAACAAAGGCATCCTCAGACCTGTCTTACAACTGAATAGTGACATGCCTATTTATTCCCTAAAGAAATTAGTGGGGCAGGAGAAGAGATTCAAGACAGACATTTTATTTGAAGATCAAGAGAACAACTTGACACTTTCATTCCTTTCTATTTCACCCACTAAGTACACTGTCCATAGTGTGCACTTAATAAAGGTCTGTTGAATTGAATTCATTGGGTTTTATGTTCAAGGTCAAAGCATATAATTCATAAGCAGTTGTGTGACTTTTGACAAGTTTGCTGATAAGAAAGCTGCTGATAGGTACAGTCCTAGAACTGCCTAGAAAGAAAGAAGAGTGGCTTATTTGCATATAGAACAGGCTGCTCAGTGTGTCAGTTCTCCACATTCCCAGTCACACTGAAGTTTTTTTAGGTCATGTTTCTGACAATTCAGGTAAAACATTAGAAATGAATGCAAACGTAAACTCCTTTCTGTTATATGCAGTGTTTACATAAGGCCAAATTTCATCTGTCTTCAGTTCTGGGTCAGTAGGTAGCAAAAGAAGTTCTGGGCCACAGGTGAGAATATGCATAAGAAGCAAATGATGCTCTTGCCCATTGATTTGTACATTTTTTAAAGGGATGGCTTTTCTAACATGAATCTTATTCACACAAATGGCAATTCTGCTGTGCCCTTGTGTTGTCATGGGGGAAATAAAATTTCAACTCATACTTTTCAATACTCATATCATCATACTATGTATAGTACTGGAAAATGGTTAAAGTACTGTCATTATTGTTAACAGCAGTAGTAGTTGTTGTGGTAGTGATGGTGGTGGTAACAGCAAGCATGTGATAACCAGATAAAAATTCTACATAAGTACTTGCAATGTAAGCAAAGAACACTTTGAAACAACACAAACGGATCATGAGCACTGGATTTTGTATTTGTCAAATGTAACTAAAAGTTAGATAGAACCTGTAAAGTGATGACCACTAAAAAAGAATCAAAATACACTTCATGGGCAATGTCTACATGAATTCAGGCAGCAATATTTGTGAAGAAACCAAACAAATGACTGTCATATAGATTTGTTGGGGCTGGGGTGGGGAATAGAGGAATTTATGATGGTACCTGAGGACCATGTCATTGCTACTAGAAATTACAGAAGGGTTCTTCTCAAGTCCACACCTAGAGTGATAATGTAGATTATGCTAGGAAATGCTGGGAAGAAACTTAATAGACCAGTAAAGTATATTAAAATGTATTACCTACTAAATACCTAGTAAGATATAAAGTGATGGCTAGCATTATACATTAGAAGCTTGCTACCATTTGTGGGCTAAAAGCCAACAAATTCCCATACTACAAATATAGTCCTCAAGCACTTCTGGGGAATACAAATAAGAAACTGCCTGGAACAAGGCCATTATCATAAATTTGATATATCACAATCACCTGGACATAAGATTGATGCATAAATATTTAAGAACTACATTTTTAATGTGACAGTCACCTTCCAAAATAATCATAATTTCAAAGCTATGTGGAATAAAACATAGCATTATGATGATATAGGGAACTGCCAGAAGAGATCAAAATCATGGGGGGGGAAAGGAGGAGATGCAGAAATTCCTTTTTCTTTCAGCTATTGGAATTATATTGAGACTGCTTTCAATGAGGCTACAAAAGATAAGCTCACATCCTAATAGTTTTATTCAAAATTAAAATTGGTTATTTTATCCAACTGTATGGTATCACTGCACATTAAATATAAAGGAGTAAGAATAGGTTAGCAACTTGTCCTACTACTATATTTATCTCTGCACTATGAAAAAATGAGAAGAAAATATGTTGAGACTGATGGTCTCCTGACATCAAAATTGAATGGGAAGAAGACATTTAGAGCAATAATATCCTAACAATAATAGTTTTAAAACACACTTTTTGTACTTAGCATAGTGCCTGGCATATAGCAGGTGCTTAACAAATCTTGTTGATTTGACTTTTGACAGAATACAATGGATATCAACTAACTCAAAAATGCCAAACAAAAACCTTTGCAATGTTAAGGAAAAACAAGACTCATCATCTCATAGCAGCTATGAAATACAAATTTTCCTTAGGAGAAAAAAAGAAGAAAATTGATAGATATTCATAGAGTGCACAGCATATAGGCCAAAATTTTTAAGGAATTCCTTTGAAACAAATAGGTTTCACTTTTAAAAACAATAGTAAAAACAGAAAAGCATGACACCAGATTTGTTGCCATGTGTGGTTTATCTCTGGAGAGAACCAGTGATGATTATGATAAACTGTGGCTATATAAGTTCCTAAGTCACAAGAAAGGAATTAAAAGGCCCTGCATGAATAATATTCCCATGAACTTAATCAATAATATATATGTACATATATACATATATATTTTAAAAAATCCATCAAGCCATGTCCAACGAATGCAAACTTTCTTATAGAAATAGACAGTTTTTTTTATAGAGATTTACAATCAAATTGTTGTTATCAGAAGTTACAAATTAAGTTGATTGCAAGGAATCTAGATTTAAAGATTAATGTAAATTATGAAATAAACTGGTGAAAATGTACAACGTATACCTCCAAGTAAAAATTTAACATCTACCAGATACCTAAAAAAGATTAAGACAATAATTATATGCCAAAGGCTTGCTCTCCTTTATAACATCATAAATATTGAATCCCCATGATACAAATATGAATCCCAAAAACTTAAGAAATCAGTAGGTAAATTGTACTAGAATCAGAGAAACATTATACAGAGAAGAAATGCCTAAGTATAACATTGATTAACAAATGTATAAGAACAATATTTTAATAGACACACCTACTCAATAGTCACCATCTCCAAATTGAAACTTTCCAAATATAGGCACCCAGTGGAAAAAAAAAATAAGAGTATGGGGAGTCAAGAGGAAATATATATATAATGTCTTCTGCCTGGTACTAGAGTTTTCTCAAAGACACTTTTAGTTATTCTATCAAAAAGTAATCTATCTTTCTTCTTAAATACCTTTCTTTATTCAATTATAAAGAGCAATTTTATCCTCTTGTACTATAGAACATGAAGTAGGAAAGAATAATAGTAAGAGAGTGACTTGTTCTACAGACATTTCTATCAGAACCTCATCTAAAAAATGAAAGCAAGATAGAAATGAGAGCATCTTTGCTATGCACTAGTATGCTATAATAACAAATTTTGTCATGATATTTCCATTTTTAAGTAAGAGCTTCATTCAGGAGGATGAGGGGGTGGCAACAGCAGCATTGGCAGAGGCTGCTTTCTGAGCTCTGGGCCCACAGACAATGGGGGATCAAGCAATTGATACAAAATCCCTGAAGTCTGGGACAGTGCACCCACCTACCCCCATCCCCACCAGAGGCAGCGTTACAAAGAGTAAGAAAGTCAAGTATTTGACTGGGAAGATGAGAATACATCATAAAACAACTCAAAATATGGAATCTTACTTTGGTGACAAAAGAAAATCAACCAGAAAAAGACAACAAAGTCAAAGCTCCTATATTAAAAACCTCCAAGAAAAATATAAATGGGTTGCAGGCCTTGGAAGAGCTCAGAAAGGATTTTGAAAATAAAGTAAGAGAAATAAAGGAAAAATTAGGAAGAGAAATGAGAGTGGTGCAAGAAAATCATGAGTCAACAACTTGCTAAACACTGAAGAAAAAAATACCTTAAAAATAGACTAACCCAAATGACAAAAGAAGTCCAAAAGGCCAATGAGGAGAAAAAAAGTCTTAGAAAGCAAAATTGTTCAAATGGAAATGGAGGTCCAAAAACTCACTGAAGAAAATAATTCCTTCAAAATTTGAATGGAGCAAATGGAAGCTAATGACTTTATGAGAAATCAAGAAATTATAGAACAGAATCAAAACAATGAAAAAATAGTAGACAATGTGGACTATCTCATTGAAAAAACCACTGACCTGGGACAGAGATTCAGGAGAGATAATTTAAAAATTACTGAAGTACCTAAAAGCCCTGATCAGCTAGAATTCCTGGAAGAGTGACTCAAAGTTGAAAAAACAAAGGGCAATTTTTTTGGGGGGGAATGAGAGCACTTAAGGAAAAATATAGAAAATAAATGATAGCTATAGAAGAAAAATGTCAAACTATTTAAGAAAATTTAGTCTGAAAAATTAGAATGGATCAAAGAGAAGCCAATGAGTATGTGAGGCAACAAGAAATATGAAAACTAAGTCAAAAGACTGAAAAAGAAGAATGAAGGTATCTCATAGCAAAAATAGCTGACGTGGAAAACAGAGAAGGGAAAGAAAGTAATGAATGAATAAACTCTGAATGCCTTAACAAAAAAATATCCTAGATATATTTTTTCAAGAAAAATATCTTCCCAGCTCTCTTAGAACCAGAGAGTAAAATGGAAATGGAATACACTGGTCGCCATCTTGAATGAAATCCCACAAAATTAAAACTCTCAGGAACATTGTAGCTCAAATCCAGAACATCCATGTCAAAGAAAAAACAAGCAAAACAAACAAAAAATCAATGGAAGCATCCAGAAAGAAAGAATTCAAGTATTGAGAAGCTGTATTCAGGATCACATATGACCTGACAGTCACCACTATAAAGAACTGGAGATTTTGGAATTCAGTATTCAATTCAGTATCCAATTCAGCCGATGATAGCTAATCTAGCAAAACTGAGAACAATCCTCAAGGGGAAATATATATGTGTGTGTGTGTGTGTGTGTGTGTGTGTGTGTGTCTTCTGCCTTGTACTAGAGTTTTCTCAAAGATACTTTTAGTTAGTCTATCAAAAAAATAAACTATCTTTCATCTTAAATACCTTTATTCAATTATAAAGAGCAATTTTATCCTCTTGTACTAAAGGACATGAAGTAGGAAAGAATAATAGTAAGAGAGTGACTTGTTCTACAGCCATTTCTATCAGAACCTCATCTAAAAAATGAAAGCAAGATAGAAATGAGACCATCTTGGGAGAAAATGGATCTTCAATGAAATAGAAGATGTAGAAGTATTCTTAATAAAATGACTAGAGCTGCATAACAATTTTGAAGTTAAAAAAAATGAGGAAAGAGAAACATGAAGAGGAAAGTAGAAATAAATAATGATAAATGACAACAGAAAGATAAATTGGTTAAAAGGGAGGGCCAATTAGAGAAGGCTTGAGATTGGTTGTGTTGTTTTGATAGTCTTAATGGAAAGAGAGTGAAAGAGAGATATTACTAGGACAGAAGGGAAAGGAAAATTAGGGGAAATTATTTGGTAATTATTGAAAACCAGTAGGTTCTTTTAAAATTTATGGTTTTCTGCATCCCTAATATGGTAAAGAATTCTTTCTATTAGTTGTGAATGATATGATCCACCCTCTCTGTTATTGCTTTCTGTTTCTGTCTATCTCTTTAATGGTAAGACTTCTGCTATGTTTATTTTGACCATATTATGGTAAAGAGTGGAAATTTTTGTCTATATCTAATTTTTGTCATAGTGCTTTTCTGTTCTTTCAACAGCTCTTGTCAAATAACAAGTATTTTATTAGCAACTTATATTTTGGGGTTTATGAAATGCTGGAGCACTGGTTTTGATTGCTGCTGTTTCTTGCTTATCTAGTCAATTCTACTGATTAATTATGGCCATCTCTTCCTATTACCTTTTCCCTCTACTAACTCGCATCAAGAAGTTCTCAGGATGCATTTAAACAACTGTTTGATTTCTGGTTGGTGTCTGCCTTGCCACATTTCTGTTGCGGTACCCATGTTCCTGACCAGTACAAGTGCTTATGTGGTTATGGCCCAACTATTATATCTTTTACAATCTTACCTAATATGAGGTTTTATACACACATACACATACATACATATACACATATACATATTACGCATTTCATTAAATATTTCCTAATTACATGAAAAATTTTTATCATTCATTTAAAAAAAAAAGAGTTGCAAATTCTTTCTTTCCCTCCCCTTCCTTTACCCCTTCTGACTTGTATATACATATTATAAATTTCAATAAACAGTGAGGTATAAATTGGAATTTATGAAGTAATACAAGATTTTAGATGACTTGGGATATACTAATATACATCATATCAACTCCTGACACTTTGCAAAGTGAATTTTGCCTAAGGTACTTTAAAAGTACCCATTTGATACACACCCTATTTTGACATGAATAGGTAAATCTTTTATGACAGAAAATCTTAAGAAATCCATTTACTAAGCTCTTGACTACCCAATAAAGCATTTCTAATCATTCTCAGTGTCAAGTCAAAGTAACGATTACAAAATTCAGTAGATGCAGTGGCTTTTGGGACTGTTAAGTGAATGGAAAAATCTCGAGAAAAATCTTTAAAATGCCATGGTATCTCCCTGCTTTGGAGAGAAGAAGTTATTGGACCCATGAAAGCACATTTAGGAGAAGGAAGTGGAATCTTTGTTCTGTTTAACTTCACATATAACTGATCACATATTAGTATAGCACTTCATGACTCAAAACTGTTTTGTTTGTTTGTTTTACTAAGGATGACTGAGCTACAACTGAAGAGGGACACAAGTTAAGTAAGTGACAGACAACAACTGACAAGCTACATGAACAATTAGTTGCTCTTATAATATAACTCTTTTTTTAGGCACAATTGGATTCTTTTCAAATATTTATCTTTAAATTCACTTTGCTTTTAGGTTAAAAAAAAGAGAGATTTTTCAGCCCAGAAGAGTGAGGTTAGGGGAAAGGATGCTCCAAGGCACTTTTGTGCCTTGCAATGATATGCTTCTGAGAGTACAAATGGGAATCCCACTATTTGGAAGTAACTGTACACAAAAGTATTACAAACTCATATTCATCATCTCTAAGGGAAGGAACATTTCACTTCATTTCCAATGCCTGTAAGCTACAAAGAAAGTGAAAGTTCTCCTTTGCTGAACCTAAGCTTGGCAGTATATTCTTTCAGCTAGATGTCACTTGTGGTGCTCAAGCTCAAGGGAGGCACAGAGGCTTGGGTCAGTGGTAGGTGAAGTTAAAAAAAAAGAGAAAAGCTAGAAATTTCAGTCCTTTAAACTGGGTGCAAAATGGTGCTTTGGGCTTTTTCGTAAGGCTCGATAAAAATCATGTCATATCAAAAGAAAAGGAGTAAATTGTCTTTTATCAAATTAGTGGATGTAGAGAACCACATAAATGCATCTAATTCATTTCAGTTAATGAATCTTAGCCATTAACTTGGTCCTGATTTTATCTGATAAACTGACCGATCAAAATGCAAGGGAGCTTTGTTAATTGATCAAAGATTTAGCATGAGGTTTATATTCACAGGGTAGCACAGGTAATTTTTTAAGCACCTGGGATAGGATAACAGTGTTACCAGCTCCTTGGGTTTTTACCACATTTCAAATGAGGGGACACAAATGAAATACCATGTGTTTTTTGTAGTGAGAACCTAAGGATTCATGCATGTTCCTGATGATTGTGGCCAGAGGTTCTTTATGGTGGAGATAAAGTCTTGTACTTCCTTATTCCATTTTGGGTGACTCCCAGAGGGGTTGTAAGCCTTATATGTTTGTAAGCCTTTTTTGATTCTTTTCTTATAGCTTTCTGCTTCTCCTTTCTTTAAAAAACATTTCTCTAACTTCTTTGCAGATCAATAATAATGATTAAGGACTTGAAAAGTTTGGGGTGGAACCGTGTAAAACTTGACATTTCAGGGGAGTCAGCCAGTGTCTCTGTAAACCCAAAATGGTTTGCTGAAAAGTGAGAAAAATCATCGTAATTGATTATTTTGTCTACATACCCAAAACATTTTGCTTAATTTTTTTTTTAATTTTACTGGATTGACTGTCTTAACTGGTTGTTTGTGGGCCACATCTCTACATTCCCATGCCTGGCATGTAGGTGCTTGATATCTGTTGACTTGAATTAAAATTACTGAGGGTTTATATACTTTCCCAGAAAAAATATAAATATCTTAGAATATACAAGTTTAGAGGTAGAAGGAAGTCCGTGAGATCAATTAAGTCAGAAATACCATTTTGCAAATGAAAAAAACCATAGGTACAGAGAAATTAAATAAAATTCAAAGCCTCATAGTAGCATAAGTAAAATAAAAGGTTCATTTTTATTTTTGAGAACCAAGTCTGTTGGCTTTTATAATGCATAGTTATCTAATTTCCTAAGAAACCCATAATGCCAGAGAATGTTATAGATTTTTTACATATGGTAATAATTGTATTTTTACAGCTCTTCTTTTAAGAAGAGACAGTAATTCAAATAGAGAACAAGGATAGAGACTAAAACTACCACATTTGATATAATTGGTACTATATATGATATTGTGGTTTAGTTCAAGTGTTTTTTCCCCTCTAATCACATCATCCATTTCTACTGGCAGTAATTTCTTTAAAAAAGAAGATTTTAAAATAAGGCCTTGCTTGAAAATGCTAGCATTTTTTTATTATTTGCTATGTGCAAGGGGATAGGAAAACAGTGTTAGCAGAATAGATAATGTAAGCCTACAGTTAAGATGTGGACCACGGGCAAAAGCCAAAAGGAAAACAAAACAAAACAAAACTGGAAGTTTATTTCTGCCCTTGAGACGTACTCCATATCTAACACTTAAAATATACGTAAATTAATTTTAAGATGCATAAAAGGAAAATTAATAAAAATATTAAAACTGAGGTAAATAAAAACATATTCTGATAGTTATCCTTATACATAATTTTCTCTTAGGTACTTTTTGTTTTACTTCTTTCATTTTGGAATCCAACAATTAAGTCTTTATCAGCTTTCCCGTAGCCTCTGATGACTTAGTATTAGCTTTCTCTGTACATAGCTCTTGCTTTTTGTGATCGTTGTGGTTGAAAATTGTATAAGTAAGCACCCCAATATATACAGGGGTGCCTGCTATGACAAGTTCTTTGATCTGCTTCTCTAAAAGAAAAGGTAACTTTTGAGGGTTTAACAATCACTTTAATCAAGTACAGGTATCAGAGAAAATCAAAACCAAAATTTCAGAGAAATCAAAAATCAACAGGCAGTGCTTCCAAATTGCCTGACCATTAATACATACATCTTTATCAGAGAGGGAAGCACCAACATCTAGCTTTTCAAAGCCAGAGGTGGGGGTACTGCTTAGCAGCTTCCCAGAGTCTCATCTGGCACACAGATCTTCTTCCAAAAACTAAGCCTCAAAGAAAAACCTCACCCTCAGAGTATTTATACACTTTTCAGAACCAGAGAGCATGACCTTCTGATCCAGTGGCTCAATAGAAAAAACAAAATGTACTTGGGACCCTTCTATAAAAAACTCCCCTAATCAAACTTTCCTCAATGGGAAGGCCCATCAATGGATGGGGAAGATCTTCTTTACTCACATTCAAACAGAGGCTTTATACTTCTTGATTATACTAAAACAAAAACAAAAAAAAAAATCCTACTTTGGCCTCACAAAAGCATATATGGATGTTTGCCCTGTTGACAGATTAGATCTTATCCTTCATAGAACCAATTATTATAGGGGGAGATTAGGGGGGGATGTTTCAGAAGGACTAGCACCTCTTTTGGGAGCACTTGCCAAAGGCCTTTAAGGGCTGTTGTCCACATGTCACACAGCTCTCACCTTTGGCATGTGCAATGGCCACACGCCAGTAAAATTGCCTGGGTAGACAGGCTAAACCAGGTTAAGGACAATTGACAGACCTCAAACTCATTGGTGAGTTAGGGATTGTCCATCCCACACATGGGAAGACTTCCCCGGTAGAATGTGTGAATGAGCATAATTTGTTCCAATGGCCATGAAGGCAGCTGAAGCAGGTGCTGTGGAGCTCTTAGAGCTTGGACAGACATTGCAGATGCCAAGTTCATTCACGGCATCCCAAGCCATCGTCAGTGATCCTGAGTTTTGTTTTGTCGCTGGACATCATTGACTCTGGAAGGAATAGTGAGGCTGATGATTTTTTGTAACTCTGCTTCACTTAAATCCAATTCAAGCTCAAGTCGAGACATCACCCCATGAAGTCATTGATCTCCTCAAAAACGAAAAATGAATTATAACACATTGTGGTAGCAAAAAACTGGAAAGAAATTGAGTATTCACTTCAGGAATAAGTGAACAAATTGTGGTATATGAATTTTATTTATATATTATTGTGCTACTGTAAACAAAAAATACGAGGAATTTGGAAAGACAGGGAAAACTACATGAATTACACAGAAACCATAATATCTTAAATTAATACAAGACAAAAAGGGAACTACATTCAAAATAAATATTAATAAGTCAGCTTCAGATAGTAGATAGTAAAATATAACAGCTTCCTTTCCATAGTGGGGTGTGGAACTATAGGTACATAATGCTATAGCAGTTGTTAAAAAAGAAGTTGATTATATAGATTTACTTAAAAGATTCTTGTCGGGGCCGCCCCACTACTGCCTCTACTTACCCTGTCCAGGGTCTTCCGACGTCTCCGGCTCCCTTCAGGGGTGCGAAGGGAGAATTACCAGGCAGAACACCGGAGTAGTGGATCAGAGCTTTATTGCAGGATGATCAGTCAGGAACTCCCCCAGCCCTTCCTTGGTGTGCCTTTTATCCCTAGTGCCTTGCCCTCCTATTCCGGGTAGGCTCCTCCCCAGTTCCTCCCTGAGGGCAGAGCTCAGCTCAGTATGAAACCTCCCCAGTACCAGCGTGGCAAAGCCACGTCAGCAGGTCCAGACTTCCTGGCGTCTCCTATCCTTCTCAGGGGGCCTGGGTCCAGAGCGCCCCTTACAACTCCCCCTTTTTGTTTATATCATACAGGGGGTAGAGGGTTTCGGCCTTAATGGCCTCTAGGGCTCTACGCACACTTGCTAAAAAGCATGAAATGAAGCAGGGCAGACAAAGACATAATAGAAATCCTCCGGCTAACATCATACCCCCTATAGTTAGCCATTGAATAAGGTTTTGAAGATGGAAATTTTCCCACCAATCCTTAGCAGTATTAAAATTTTTTTCCCATTCTTCATTGAATGTTATCATGGCATTTTCCATGGCTGCTATTATTGTATCTAATGCGTTCAATTCAGATGTGAAATTGGTGGCTAAGGTGGCGTTTGTTAAAACAGCTTCGAGATACATATACATGGATACATTATAGGGGATGGGTGTTACACAGACAGGATAGTACTTATAATGGCACTGTAATCTCATATATCTCAACATCAAGGCCTGTTGGTGCGCTAACACCTGCACAACCCCGATATAGCTTGTAACTCTTGGAATAGCACCCGATCAATATGTTCTTGATGTCGCCACACTATTCCAGATTGAATCATGAACTTCTGGAGGGAGTGCGCAAGGAATGTCACCTCGCTTTGCAATCTTTGGATTTGCACTTCCTCCAGAATGCTCATAGCCAAGCTGACCACCGAGAGTATCTCTCCAATCCCTGGGGCCTCTCGCTTTGATCGTATGAGTTTTGCGAGGAGTTCTTCTGAGGGTGAACTAGCAAAGGGGTCAGCCCTCACTGGGTGGATGGTATAAGGGGGAACCCTCAGGAGAAATATAACATACTGAGAATGTGAATTACTAAGCGTGTTAGTTATGATGGGGCACTTGCAGCTCACATTATATCTGCCTTTCTGGCCATCTAACCGTAGTACAGTGAGGTTCCCGACCCCGCACAGCATGCCAGTGCTTGCCCTCCTATTCCGGGTAAGCTCCTCCCCAGTTCCTCCCTGAGGGTGGAGCTCAGCTCAGTGAAGCCTCCCCAGTGCCAGCGTGGCAGAGCCACGTCAGCAGGTCCAGACTTCCTGGCGTCTCCTACCCTTCTCAGGGGGGCCTGGGTCCAGAGCGCCCCTTACAGATTCTTTTCAAGGGAAGTCTTGAAAGAGTATATCTAAAAATGACTGAAATGAAAAAAAGGACAGGAATTAAGTTTTTTTAGTAGCAGTCATCTTTTTTCTTTTCTTTTTTATTCTCTTACAGGCAAGAAATGGAGTCTTAGTAAATGTTGTATATTTATTAACCTAAGAAATAAGCAATATAAGCAAAGGTTTAAAATTCATTTTATACTTACCACCTTACTTGTTTTCCTCTGAACTTCCTAACAAAAGTTGTCTATAGCATTTTGTATAGTTATATATTATCCTAAATATGATATAATATTAACTCTGTCAATATTAACTGAGCCCTGTCTCTCCGTTTGTACATGCTTCTATACATCTATTTATATAGGTACGTAGGTATATATGTATATATAAATATATTTATGTGTACATATGTAACATATATAACTGTACCTTTTATTTGTGTACACATTCCTATATCTGCCACATTTATATGTGTATCTATGCATGCATGTATATTTTTGTGTATATATACATAATCTATACGCATATGCCCATATAAATACCATATTTGTGCATATGAATTTGTTTGTATATTAATGTGTGTTGGGATAGACAAAGACAGATAATATAATCTTAATAAGTCAATCAACAGTTGTTAATTCAGTGCTTACTGTGTGCCAGGTACTGTCAAAACTCACCATCTAATACCAGAATATATAATTCTTGTGTCTATAGGATATAAAATTAAAATAAATTCTATAAATAATAATCTAAAATAAATTCACAGTAAGTGATTGTTATTGTGTCATTCAGTCATGTCTGATTCTTCATGATCCCATTGACTATGCTGTCCATGGAGTTTGCTTGGTAAAGATACTGCAGTGGTTTGTCATTTCCTTTTTGAATGGATTAAGGCAACCAGAGGTTAAGTGACTTGACTGGAGGCACACAGCTTGTTAGTGTCTGAGGCTGGATTTGAATTTAGGTCTTTCTGATCCCTGGCCCAGCACTCAATTGAGGGGCTCATCTCCCTAAGAATAACTAGCATGATGACAATGATTAACAAACATTTGTTTAGTACTACATGTCAAGTATATTGCACTAAGACAAAGGGCAAAAAAAAAAAAATAGAACCTGACCTCAAAAACTTCCATTACAGAAGATAATTGATATTCACATATACAAAATAAGTACAAAAAATTTGTTTTTAAATTTTATGATCCTAAATTTAGAATTAGAAGATATTGTCTGATCATGTACTTATTCCCTTCATTTTCCAAATTACAAAACTGTAGCACCAACCTCATGAGGCTGTTGTTAAACTCAAATGAGATAGTGTAAATAAAGTGTTTTGTAAACTTTAAAGAACTACAAAAAATTTAGTTATTATCATTATGTTAATAATCATTTAAAAAGTATCAAAGAATAGCTATGACAGAATATGTTAACAATCCTACTGAAATCCTAAATTTGAAGCTTAATTTTAGGAATATACTTAAATCAATTAACTTCTATACAGTATCAGTCAGTATATACTTTCGAAATTGTAAATAATAACCAAATAGATTTTAAAGCATCTTAAAAATCCCTTTGTAATAATTAAACATAGGAGCAATCAGGGCATATCACTATAAAAGACCTATGGAAAAAAACAACACTTCTTTAACAAAAGGGGTGGGGTGGGGGTGGTTTGTAGACACTGAATTCATATAAGTTAACAGGGTACAGAACTTTTTTTTAAGAATTCTCAATTTTCCTCAAAACAGTAGGAATTGATTCAGGAGAGACAATTCAAAAATTATGGGACAACCTGGAAGCCATGATCAATAAAAAGAGCCTAGACATCATCTTTCAAGAAATTATCAAGGAAAACTGTCCTGATATTCTAGAACCACAGGGTAAAATAGAAATGGAAAGAATTCACTGATCACCTCCTGAAAGAGATCCCCAAAGGAAAACTCCTAGGAATATTATAGTCAAATTTCAGAGTTCCCAGGTCAAGGAGAAAATATTCTAAGCAGCCAGAAAGCAACAATTCAAGTATTATGAAAGTACAGTCAGGATAACACAAGATTTAGCAGCTTCTACACTAAGGGACTGAAGGACTTGGAATATGATATTTCAGAACTCCAAGGAGCTAGATAGAATGTAGCAAATCATCTCTCATAAAAGAGGGAAGATAGAGCTTTTACAATGGAGGGCAAGAGAGGGGAGATGAAATAATCGACTTAAGGAAGGAATAACACACACTCAATTGGATATGGAAATCTATTTTACCCTGCAGGAAGGCAAGGGGAAGGGAAGTTGTATTGTTACACATGTACAACCTATATTGATTTGCTTGTTTTCTTAATGAGGGTGGGTGAGTAGGGAGGGAGAGAATATGGAGCTCAAAGCTTTATGAATAAATGCTAAAACTGTTTTAGCATGCAACTGGAAATTAAGCTATATGGACAATGGAGTATAGAAATCTATTTTTGCTCTACAGGAAAACAGAGGGGAAGGGGGCTGGAAGAAGGGTGGATAATAGAAGATAGGACAGATTGGAGGAAGGGGTGGATGTCCTGGGATGGAGGGTGGGGAGAGACAGGAAGAAAATTTTGAACTCAAAATTCTTGTGGAAGTGAATGTTAAGAACTGAAAAATAAGTAAATAATAAAATAAAATAAAGATTACTCAAGGAAATGGTAGAACTGAGCAACCAATCACAGTCACACCAAATGCCTACCATTATAGGAATGGTGGCTAGCATTATTTATTAGATTTTCTTTCTCCTTCATGGACTGACACGTATACAAGAGAAATCAACCAAGAAACTAGTGCAACTTAAATATTTTCATACAAGAAACTGTTGCCCACAATCCCCTGGACATAATAGTGAATCATATTAACTTAAAAATACCATTTTAAAATATTTTCATACAAATATTTTTTATTTCCCCAACTACACACAATGAATGATGTCAAAATAGAAATATATATCAGAGAAACAAAAATCATTCGCATACAGGATAATATATACTGAAGAGAATGATTTTACCCAACCATGCAATAATTAATATAATTTTAAATATATAAAAGAATAAAAGTATGATAGCAACTTCTTCAAGGACTCCTTTTGTATGAACCCCAATCAAAAGAGACCAGAAAATGATATAACTGTGGTTAAGGGTATTATATCTCTATATATGTATAATTATATCAATGCATGTGTGAGCAATTAATATGGTCATACTTTCTAATAGCACAGATTAGAAGTCATCCATGACTTCTTAGCCTATAACTCAGATTACCAGAGTATAGGACTATGTTCTGAAACTTACTACATATATGACATTAAAAAAGTTATTCAGCATATAAAATGAAGAGATTGAACGTGATTACTTCTAATCTACATCTGCAATCTGATGATTGTTAGAGGTATGAAATGACATACACATGCACATCAAGATTGGGCTCAAAATATAGGATATATATATATATAATATATATATATTATATATATATATATATATGTATGTATGTATACCAGACATCACAAGAAAAGCATTATATATGTGTTTGCACATACACATTCAGGTAAATGTGTATATAATATATGACATGAATCAAACTTTTATTTTCACAGAAAATATGTAGTATAAAATAGAAAGTCTTTTATTTGCTGCAGAATGCAGAAAAACAAATGGAAAGAGTCTTGGGAATGTTGATTAACACTTCATTCAACAGGATGTGGGTGCTTGCTTGTCAGAAAATCTAAAGGTGAATTTCTCTTTTGTACTTGGGATAAAACGCTCAACCCCTAAGGTCATAGGAGTACTTTATTCCACCAATGATATTTTGAATGTTAGGACTCTTCTTCAGTTAATGGTGAAGGAAACTAAAACACCCTGGGTTCTATCTTTCATCATTTGAGGAAATTCCTTCAAAATAATTCCTGATTTGTCATTCTTTTACTAAGTATAAAGAAAATGAGGAATGTCTCCAGGGATGAAGACTCATGTTGGGGTGGGGTTTAAGTTTTGTTTTTTTTTTTTAATGTAGTCTGTGAAACCTGAAATGCTGACCAATGAGAGACAATGCAGGAAATTCAAATACAGAACAGAGCATAAACAGTCTTGCATTTATCTGAGCAAGCATACTCCATTAGGGAGCTATCCATTCCTTCAGAAAGAATGAATGTAAAAGAAATATAATGAGAACATTCCTGGCTTCACAATGAGCATTTTCTTTCTAAAGTAAGCATGTTTTCTCACATGCACACACACATTTATACGCACACATATATGTTATGAATATATATGTTTATATACATATACATATATATATAATTGATGAAAAACTGTACAGAGAGATTAAAAATTTGCTTAACCTCACACATGCAGTATTAGAGTATGACCTTAATTTACTGTTTCTGGAGATCTCAATTACTGGATGAGAGGACATGGGTATTGAAGAGTATGTCCATAGTAATTAGACCACAGGTACTCTGATATAATTGTTTTTATAAGGTTAGATATAATATCCTTAACCAGTATTATCATGTCATTTTTCTGATCTCTTTCAATTGGAATTCATATAAAGAGTCTTTAGACAGATTACTATCATGCTATCGTTCTTTTAAATTTAAAATGATATTGACTATTGAACAGTTGGATAAAGTTGCTACATTGAGTAGATTTCATCTTGTTCCCAAATGATTTTGGTTTCTCAGCTAGTTATTTCTATTTTCTATTTTCATATCTTTCATTCTATCATTCACACACACACAGATATACACACACAAACATACACATTGTCCTGTAGCTAGTAAAATACAACAAAAGCAAACTGAAGCATATTTTCTAGGAACGAGAGAGTAGTTTATTAATAGTGACACATAGGACTGTTAACAAAGCAGGTGACTCTAGCCACCTCTCAGTAAAGCCAGGGACCACCAGAACAGGTGGGACTCTTCCTTTATCAACACACATCAAAGAAGGGTCCTAGTAGGCATGGAGAAAAGGTAATAGACTGTAGGATTGGAGCAGAAATATTACAATTGGATATATTGAGAAAAGTGGGCTGGCATTCAAGTAAGGTGAACTGGTATTCAGGTAAGGCTAATCACATCCTTCTGTAACAATTAAGGAATGTTAATTGTTTTACCTTGTGAGGATCAAATGAGAGAATATAGTTGAAGTAATTAGCATAGCATCTAGCATGGTATTATATAAATATGTATTCCTTTCTTTTTCCCTTCCACTTGTCCTAAAGTGGGTAGCATTATTTCTCATACTTTTAGGGTTACAGTTGATTATTTAGTTAATAAGAGTTCTCATCTTAAGAAATTGTTCATTTTTCTAATATTGACTACTAAATGTTCCTTTAGTCTAAATTTTACCCTGAATAAATTATACAAATCCTTTCATATCTTGCTGAAATCCTCTTTTCCTTCAACTGATATGGCAAAATGTATGCATGCATGTACATATATACACATGCACGTATGCATGCATGTATCCTGTAGTTTTGGCTAGAGGCAAGCATTGTCTCCTTGGAAGAAATGAAGCTCCCTTAAAGACACAAAAATAAAAACAGACCACATATTTGTGGAATGGTAATTTTACAGGGCTAATCAAACAAATGCTCATGAAATATCCCAGGGGATACCAGTATAGAAGAGGAGATGACAATCTTTCTTTTAAATAAACTAACTCAGAGCTAGCTCACTGGATTCCTTAGCTCAACTTAAACCAGGGGGATGCAGATCAGTTGTATTCCAGAGCTAAGCTCTAGCCAGGTGGATGCAGAACCCAATTATAAAATAATGCAGTATAAAATCAGTTACATTGTAGAACCAATGAAGTAAAAATCAAATCAGAGCTAATATTAATTTCACAGTCCTAAAAGTCTTAAAGCATTTTTACAGGTATTAAATTTTAAATTGCGCTAAGACTTTGGGGACTCTCATGTATACATTTACATATACATTTGTGTGCACTTGTGCATATGTGTGTATACACACACACATACATACATACATTTTGCCATATTCGAGTAAGAAAAAGAGGGTTTCAGCAAGACATGGAAGGATTTGTATGATTTAATTCAGAGTAAAGTAGAGAAAACCAGAAATATTTAGACTATAACATCAATATTAGGAAAATGAATAATTTCCTAAGATGATGACTGTTACTAACTGAACTGTAATAGTAAAGGAAAGATAAATAATGCTACCCACCTTAGGACAAGAGGAATATTTACATTTATACAACACCATGTTAGATACTATGCTAACTGCTTCAAATATATTCTCTCATTTGATTCTCACAACAAATCTACAAAGTAGGTACTGTTATTTTCTCATTTTATAATTGAGGAAACTGAGGCAACAAGAGATAAAGTGTCTTGTCCAGAGCCACACTACTAGTAAGTAGATTTAAACTCAGGTCCTCTTCACTCCAGAGTCAGAGTTCTATCTACTGCAATATTTTAATGATGATGGACAAAATATGCAAAATAAGAAATCTATTTTTGGATATAAGCAATATAGAGATACATTTGTTTAACTATGCCTATGGGATAAAGAAGTGTGGATTTCCTTCTTTCCTTCCTTTCTTCCTTCCTTCCTTCTCCTCCTTTTCCATCTCCCTCTCTTTGTCTTTTTCTCTCTGTGTGTCTCTTCTTTCTCCCCTTTCCCACCATAATCGGATTTTCTTTCTGCATTGTCTATTATTTTTTTCTATTTTACGTAAGAGAGGTCCAATAATATAAGGCTGGCAGGTGGTACAGGCACTAGAGCACGGAACTTGGAGTCTTAAAGACCAGAGTTTGGGTACTTTCTTGGACACATACTGGCTGTATGATCCTAGGGAACTCATTTAACCTCTGTCAGTCATTTTCTTTATCTGTAAGATGGAGATGTATCATCTTCATCTCAGGGTTACTGTGAAAATCAAAAGAGATAAACATATGCCAAGTCCTTTGAAAACCTTAACATGCTATAGAGACACTAGCTATAATAGTAATAATAACTGTGGGTTGTTTTCACTGTTGGTAATATGTTAATGTGAGCATGGATTTTTTTCCTTTAATTTTCTAAGCCTGAGTAGATGAAAAGAATTGATAGAATGTGTGGTCAGGGATATCCGCATGATAGGAAAAGATAGTAGACTGAGTACTGGACCTGAGTTTAAATTTTCATTCTTCTACTTAGTATATGTGTTATCTTGGGCAAGCCGCATTTTGTCTCTGATTCCTTCATTTATCAAATGATTAGGTTAGATGAGAAGAGTAGCCTTCAAAGTCAAGAATAGGGTGAACAGCAACCTGACCACTAGGATAGTGGGAAACAGCCAATCAAAGGATAAGATGGGTCAAAGGCCACTTCCCCTGTGAAAATTAACTATGAGTCTTGTCTCCATTAAAACTACTTTATTTTCATTTTATCATTTCCACCCTGTCATGTAATTTAAAACCAAAAAAGCCCAAGATTATAAAATGTATGTTTTTTTCTCATTGATGCCTTATTGTGCTAACATTATTATGTACTATATCACGCCATAGGCTCATTTGACCTATAAATACAAATACACACACATACACATGTACATACATACATACATGTTTGAGTGGATATATGCATGTGTGCAGTACTGCTTATTTTCTAAATGTATACCTCATCCTATGCAGCATATATGATATTTAAAACTGTTTTAAATTGGATCACTGTCTAATATACTGGTCACCTAAACTATGAGAGATCATATGAGCACTTATATGACAGAAATGTTTCATCCTGAGGTTGACTCTATTTTCATATAACATTCATATTTTAAAAGTATTTTGCCAGGAGAATATTGAGACATGAACTGGCTCTACATAGGCTTAGTAGAAGCTTGAACAATGGGTCAGTCAATTTAAAATTAAACAGTGCAATTAACATAGCAAAATATTTTAGTAAATACTTTTAAAAGTAGAAATACATTTTTGAAGAATAAAAGGAGAATGATACTTGGAGCATTAAAGCTGCCTGATGTTTAGGAAGTGACCATTATTCTTGATATCACAACAATCCACTCCTTCCCTACTATCCTTCCTCCACTTTACCACCAAAGCCGAATGGGAAGAGCACTTTAGAAAAACAAGCTTTCCATTGGTATAGTCAAGTTTCCTCTTCATCCTTCTAATTTCATACAGGTAGATTTCCAATTTAACAAATATTATTTTACCCTTCAATGTAATGAGGCTGTTTCAATATTCCTCTTTTGTAATATGGTTTGGAGCAGAAGATTCTGAATTTATTGCACTTTAGGAAAGGAGCTCGAAACACATAAGTTCAAAAACATCCAATTCATCAATGAAGTGTGATTCATGCCTTCAGAAAAGCCATTCTACCAATTTATCTTGCATATGAAAATTCATAAATCAGCCCACTGCTCTTCAGTTTCTCTATAGCTACATATGGGTTCACTCAAAGTCTGGAAGAACATTTCTGGCTTTTTCGGCAGTTGGGTACCTGGAAACCAGTGTTAGCAAATATATGTACAGACAAGAGAAACACATCCATCCATACACCTCCAAATCAACAATACAACATTTGGAAGTGTCTTCCTGTCCTACTCTGATGTGACAGGTGGCTAAAAAACCTGTTCACACTCTCAGTTCTAGGTGTCTTTCTCTCTGTCACTATGCTGTCCTTTCATATCTTACAACTTGCTTACAGTTTTGTATCAGGGTATATCTCTCTCCTGTTTATTTGCTCTCAAATTTTTTCACAATATATTTTTTTTAAAATTTGTTTCTTTGTGTTTTGTTTTTCAACCTGGGGATCCAAAATTTTTCCCATCATGAAATTTTGGGTGTCTTTGAATTTATTTTAGGAATTTTTCAAGTTTCCATTTTGATGTAAAAGCAATCCCACTCACCTTCATTTTTTTACTTTCTATTTATTTTATTTTTAATTTATGGAATAAGATAAACATTTCCATAACATAGTACAATAAAAAAGATGACTGCATGTGAAACTGCAAATCGACTATGTATACAACTTGCTATTCTTTTCAAATGTACTACAAAAATATTACATAAATTCCTTTTTTTCCCTTTTTTTCTTCCCTCCCATGGCCTGCCTTGGAGATGACTACCATTAGACACAAATAAGTGCGTATTTATACACACACACATACTTACATACATATACACACACACATATATATATATATACATGTATATATACACATACATGCATTTGTAAAATTATTCCATACATACTTCTACTTATCAGTTCTTTCTCTGGATGCAGATAGCATCTTTCTTCATTTGTCCTTTATAGTTAATTTGGGTATTTATAATAGAGGAAATAACTTATTCAAAGTTGTTCTTAAAATAATAGTGGTTTTCTTTTAAAGTAAAAATGGACCTGACCATGGTTCTAATCAGTTCCAAAAATAGATTTTTAGTATATTTTAGTCCAAAACAAGATATTTCTTTTGCATGTTTTTGATGCATGATGTGGCTATCTGTTTCTGCTTTCAAATTCACTATATGCTTTTGGGATGTTTTTAATGGTTGTTACAGAAAGAGTACCTAGTTTTCTATGGATTGATACTTTAGATTTCTCATTAAAATAAAAGCCAGGTTCAAACTAAGTGTTAAGTTTCTACAAGTTTTGAATATCATCCTATAGTCCATAATAAGGAAAAATTCCCAAGGGGTTTCATAATTTGTCTGGCAGAACTGTTCCTTTGTTCTTAGCTTGATCTTGCACATTTTAAAAGCAATTGAACATTGTGATTTCTAGAGTTTAATCATAGTAATTTAATCACACACATCTACTGTGCGTAATACCTTCATATACTGTGAATATTTATACCTCTATTGCTCTGTATCTATATAAACATGCAATTAAGGAAATGGGTAACCATATTATCAGTCTTATTATTTAAATTAAACAGCCTTGCACATAAAGAATGGGAGGGGGGAACTACTTTATATAAAATCCAAAAATCATGGGGATCTAGATTTGATTCCCTACACTGCTAATTATTACCTGTGAGACATTGGAGAAGTCATTGAATATCTCCATTTCACAGTTTCCTCTATGGTTCTTCCAAAGGATTCTATAGTAGTAAGGAATTTATGTTATTTTAAATGGAGAAGGAATGATAAAGCAGAAAGAATGCCAAGCTTGGAGTTATAGAACCTGAATAAATACCCTGACCCTGGATTTTCTTCCTGTGTGATCTTGTATAAGTTAACCTCTCCAAACTTGAATTTCCTAATCTGCAAAAAAATAAAGGAGTTGGACTGAATGATCTGTATCTTCCCTTTCAATCCTAGATCTATGAACCTATGAAATAATGACCAGAACTGACTTAATTATAGAAAGAACGCATCAGACTTTGAATGGATATGAGTCCCTCCTCTC
This sequence comes from Bettongia penicillata ogilbyi, assembly GCA_023548195.1. Lineage (NCBI taxonomy): Eukaryota > Metazoa > Chordata > Mammalia > Diprotodontia > Potoroidae > Bettongia > Bettongia penicillata. The sequence goes on from JAJHZJ010000090.1 coordinate 15,832,440, forward strand.
TCTGCATTCCAAAGTCATAGTCAGGGGAAATAGAATTGGAAGGAACATTGGAGTTCATTCAGTCTAAACTCTGATGTTCTAAATAAAGAAAACTTCAGTTCAAAGAAGTGAAATGACTTGCTCAAGATGTAGTCATCATCATCGTCATCCTCATCATCACCATCATCACCACTGTCATCATACAACATTTATATATCACCAGGCACCATGCCAAGTAATTTACAATTATTATCTTCTTTTATCTTCACAGGAACCCTGGGAGGTAGGTGCTATTTCATACTTGAGGAAACTGAGGCAAACAGGTTAAGTAACTTACCTAGTATTATACAGCTGATAAATATCTAAGGTCATATTTGAACTCAGGTCTTCCTAACTCTGGGGCCAGTGCTTAATCAACAATACCACCTAGCTGCCCTGATTATATCTAAATTTCTCACAAAATCCTTCCCGGACATTCCATGCAGGATCCTAAGTAGTATCATAGAAAAGATGGGATTTGAAATCGGATAGATTATCCAATCTATCTGTTTTACCTTCAGAAAGTCATAGAACCTCCATTTGTCACATATCCTCCTTTGCAAAATCAGAATGTTAGAAAAGAAGAATAGTCTCATGTATTTTTAGGAACCTATAATTTTAAAAAGAAATAGTTCTCTTTCATGTCTTCCCTTGGTTCAGAAAGGAAAAGTTGTCAAAAGCAAAGGAAAACAAAATAAATAGGACATGTGGTGCTGATATCACTGAATATCATATAGTCCTTTCCCACAAATAGATAATCTGGGTACAAAGGTCAATATTAGGAAATTGAGAAAGGAAGGGATAAAAGGCATAAACAAATTACTGACACTATAGCTTTGGTCTCATCATGCAATTCTCTTGTTATTTCAGAAAATATTTTCACTACTCCTGTCAAAGGAGAGATACAGAAATTGACTAGAACAGAGGACATGTTTTCTTCCCTCATTCTCTGAAGTATTCTCACTCTTTTCCTCACAAATGTGTGCAAAGGTGCTTTTGAATAGGAGTTAAATGTCTTGCGTCTGAAATTGAGGATGGGTGTGGATGGAAGAAAGTTTCAGAGGCAAATATCTTTTTTATACAATAGTTGATCAATCTGGGAGGAGAGTTGGGGGGAGGCTGAGAAACGCAATCCAAAGGGATAATTGAACTAATTCCTTTGGAATTCTGTTCTTAGATTCTACTACAAAGGTACCATTTTTCTCTGTCCATAGCAATGTTTATGCTATGTTCAGGAAAGGGAACGGGCTCTCCCTTGTGGAAAATGCTAACTCCACAGTTTCTCCTCTTATTAGAACACGTTGATTTGATGTATGACTTTTTTCAAGCCAACTATCCGTTTTCTAATTCCTTCCACTTTTCATACTATAAAATTATTCAATCACATAATGATTTAACCTGTATAAAAAGTCAAGCTTGGAAAAGCAGTCCTCAATCATGTAATGATGGGAGTTATGTCATGTCATGACACTCCTGCACTGTCATTTTCAAAGGATTTTTGAGAATATTCTCCCTTTCTGGGAATTGACAGTGGTTTTTACTTGCTAAAGCCAAAGACTTTTCTTAGCTCATAAGTATTCCAATCAGGAAGTCACAGCCCCTCATCAGAAGTCCTGGGCATTCATTTTATAGGACGTAAGACATCACAGGGTAAATCATTCACTACCAAAAAAGAGAAATCATTTACCAAATACAAGATTGAAAAGTGCTAAATATTTTGTTTCAAAAGAGAGTATTGTCTCATTTCTTTTGTGCATCCTAACCTTTGCCCAACAGTGAACAAAATGGCCCTCAAAAAAAGACATATTAGTCTCTATGCAAATCAGTACTGAACCTTTCAAGTAAAGACTGATTGTATCAAACTGTGCCAAGGAAAACACACTGAAAAAGCAAAATCTATTTGAATTTCCTTTTGAAGTCAGAAGTAGCAAGGGATTCCTGCCTTTGAGCAATTTTAGATTTTCTTGTGATCACCACTTCAATGCAGGGACAAGGACAGCAACCTTAAACTATATATTCTATGCATTTTATTTAGACTGGGGCTTTAATGTCTTAGAACAAAAATGTTGCCATGACCTTCTACCAGAAAAAAAGGCCATTTGCAGCCATAATAAATTCATAGTTAATTAAAGGTTAAAAGCAACTTGCCAATTAGTATGAAAGAAAATTGTTCTCCTTTTGGCTACCTGATTATGTGTACCATTGGGTATGTGAGAATGAGTGTTGTCCAATTGTTTAAATGAAGTTGCCAGCTTTAGCTGCAGCTGTAACTCCCTAAAGATTTGCCCTTGGAAACAAAAATTGAGATAAAAAAAAGCTTCCTTTTGGTATGAAAATTGAATTCCTACTATTTCTAACAGGTAGAAAGGAGGAAGGGAGAGGGGAAAGACAGAGGAGAGGGAAAAAAGGGAATAGGAAAAGACATCTTAAAGGAATGAGAAGAGGAGGTATGGAGGGAAAGAGGGTAGGAGGAAACAAAGAAGAGAAGAAGTAAGGAAAAAAGAGGATGAAAGTGAGGGAGGGAGGGAGAAAGAAAAGAGAGAAAGAAGGAAGAAGAGAGAAAGGAAGGAAGGGAGGGAGGGAGAAAGGAAGGAAAGAAAGAAGAAAGGAAAGAATGAAGGGAGGAAGGTGAAACTAAAATCCCTGGGTTAGAATGCATATTGAAGAGAAAGAAAGTTAGATGTTAACAAGCTAAATATCTGACTCAGGATACTTTAGTTACTAAAACTCTAGAGTTCCTAAAATGGTCCATAAGTAGAATATGCTATGTAAGAATAAAGCATGGGTGTGTGTATAGAGAATGAAGACTGGATATAGAGTCTGTGTCATAAGTGGGTGTACGTATGTGAGTAGTTTAAAAAGAATGAGAAATTATACAAAGACTAAATAGCACATAGAACCTTCCCAACGAAATTTCACCACATGCTACGAAAATTGTGAATCTAAAGATTAGAGCTCTAAAAAGTGTCAATACAATTGCAAAAGCTCACCTCCAAAACTTCCGAATTACTGAGAAGTGATAGACTTGCATACCTGAGGTCACCATGAATCTCCCAGTTTTATTGGTATCCCTGATTTTCTAAAGACTTTGTGAATCATTATTGGAGGAACAATCAGACAAACACTTCATGATTCCTACTATATTTATTTGCTGTATTTGAAATAAAATAATTCCTGTTAGCCTTCCTGTCTAAGGATATCATATTAGTGTAATTTATTCCATTTTTTAAAAGAGCGTTAGCTACCTCATATAATGAGATGTTTGTTTAAGGGTATTCACTTAACTAAATTCTAAGACAAAGAATAAGAAAATTGGAAAGAGAGCCACCCTTCCCCCTAAATAAAGGTGTAGCTGAGAAAAGAATAGTGAGAGGATTGTGAACTATAACTATTCACTGTTTTATACCTATTTCCAAAATGTGTTTAATTTTTGTCAAAAGAAAAATAAATTTTAAAATGACATGGATACCTGAAGGACCCTGGTGATTTTTTTTTTTTTTGAGTGGAGAGGGGGAAAACCAAAAGAAACCAAAAATGAATGTGAGTGAAACAAAACTGGGTTCAATATCTTGTCATTATATTCTCAAGGCACTTTTACCATGGAGAATGAGATGCTGAATCATTTGCCTATTTACATGATCTTGGTGCAAAATGATGATGATAAGCATGTTTCAAGACTCCTACGCAACTTTTCCATATGTTTTAAGAGAAGTTTCATGAGATAACGGCATAACTTGCAAGTACAGGAACAAAGTCGTGCATACCAGAAATACACTACTCTACATCAGCTCTTTCCAGTATGCAAATGTGCAGTACTTTGTAAATGCATGTCTGTTTTATGCTTGCCAATAAGGGAAGCTATTGATTAAAACATAAAAGCTTCAAGGTAAGCAAGTGCATTTCTTCACTTTCAGAAAGTATTTCATTTGTAAGAACCCTGGTCTCTGAGAGATTAATTCTGTTACTGACCTTTGTTTATTTTGGATAGTTTTTCAGTCACAAATGACAGTCACTTTCCCCACTATGTTAATTCAATTCAGTTCAAGAAACATTTATTAAGCAATTAAGAAACTATATTAAACATTGGGGATGGAAAGGTTAAAAAAAAAGGAGAAAGAATCCCTGACATCAAGAAGATTATACAGTATTTTGGCAGGGAGGGGACAGGAATCAAATATATACACAGAAGTGTAAATATATCATGTACACACATACACACATAAAATATGGCCAATGTAGATGTTCCCTGTATATATGTATAACATGCATGTGAATATATGTGTGCACATATATATGTATGTGTATGCATATTTATATATGCATGTGTATATACACACATACATATATACATACATACACACACAAATATATATCAAGTAAATTGAACAGTCAAAGTAGACTCTAAGGTTGCTAATCTGGTAACTGGAAGGATGGTGGTTTTGTTAACAGAAATAGGGAGATAAATAAAAGGGATCACTTTAATGAGAAAGTTCATTGAGCCTTTATTGAGTTTGAGAATCTTGTAAGACATCAAGGTTAAGATGTCCCATGGGCATTTGGTGATGTGGGAATGAAGTTTAGGAGACAGATGAAGATTGCTTATCTTCTCTGAAATTCACCTTTACAGATGTATTTGATGCGTAGAATATAATGAGACCTCTGAGAAAGGTTATCAAAAGAGATAAGACAAAATGAGACATGATGAGATGAGACAGGATAAGATGTGATGTGATGAGATGAGATGAGATGATATAGGTCCAGAAGAGAAGGAAAGAGAAAAGAAGATGGCCCATTATAGAGATTCAGAGGCCACCTATATATAAAAGGATGGCGCATGGGTGATGACCCATAAGAGAAGGTTAAAAAAGAGTGGAAAGACAGATAGCAGAACCAAGAAATAGTAGTGTTATGTATATATTCAAAGCGAGAGTATCTAGGAGAAAGGGGAAGTTAAACAATAGTGAATTCAAGAAGCATGAAGACTGAGGGGGAAAAATGTTGACTTTAAGAATTAAGTAAACATTAAGGACTTTAGAAAGAACAACTTCTTTCCAGTTATACTTTCAGAAGCCATAGTACAAGAGGTTGAAGGATAATTGGGAGGTAAGGAAGTAGAGGCAGTATGTATAGATGACTATTTTTAAGTTTTTATTTTTTAAAGAATGGGGAATATCTGATCATGAATGGGGAACATCTGATCATCTGATCATGTAGGTGGTAAAAGAAGAGTCCAATGGATAAAAGAGAAAAGATAATTGAAGGGGCAAGCTTCAGAAGAAGCTGGAACGTTATGGGATCAATATGTAATAGAAGCAAGAGCTATGCTAAGCAAAAAGGACCCCTCTTCTTCTGAGACTAGAGTTAAACAGAAGGAAATGGAAAATGATGTTGAAGATTTGAGGGATAACATTGAGGAGATAACTTTTTTTTGACTTCCTTGACTTTATGATTCATAAAAATAAAAGGAATACATAGACAGGATCTCAGATCTGGAGCTAGAAGACACTTCACAGGTCATCTAGTCCAACCCTCTTATTTTACAGATGGAGAATGTCACACAGTGAGTAAGTAACAGAGAGAATATGAAGAATCTTTAACTCTAGAGCATTGGTTCCCAGTAATTTGTTTCATATTTGTAGATGTGGCCATAGCTTCAGAGGTGTGTGGATCTGTGCTGAAGGAAACTAAAAGGAAATTCTAGCCATTTTTCCCCTTTCCTGAAACTTTTCTTTTAATCTTTGCTTTAGAGCAACAAAGGTTTTAAAATAAAAGATGGGAAGGCTTTGGAAAAATAAGTAGGGATTTGGAAAACTTGGATTATAATTTCTAAATATATTCAGAAAAAAATAAATAAATCCTCTCTAACCTCATTCAGTCAGTTGCTTTCATTTGAGTTTGCAAGATTTCAAACTGCACTCTGTATTTATTGAGCTCAGTGAGGCAAATGTCTATTAAAACCCCAGCAAGCAACTTAGAAACTATTAAAAACCTTCCAAAGGGACATCACTGTTAAAATCAGTCAATAAATTAACCACTGGGTTAGGCAAGTCTGGGACTCATCTATCTTTTTGAACACTGTTAATGAAGCCTACATTTTTGTATGGTAGTTGCTGTGAAGCTGCCAGTGACACATGTTTCTAAGCTACTGTGCCTTGCGTCCAGGCATTAAGTGTCTAGTAGTTCATTAGAACATTGATGATGTGTAATTATCTCACAAAGGTTGTCACCAAACGGAAATTTAGAGAACCATTATAATAGTCTGAAATTATCATTAGAGAGTCACATCATCTGGAAATGCTATGTGGTTACAGATTAAAGATACTTCAGAGGTATAACTGCAGATTGACCATGAATAACATTAATCTTACATCCAATGATAGTGATAAGAAATAGTTCTCAAATAAGACACACATAAACACACATACAAACATTTGCTTTTGTTCAAAAAGAGTTAATAATAGAAATATTAAAGATATTTTTATATGATACCAATTTTCCCCTTTTTATAGCTATTATTTATTTAGCGCTATTAGAAATGATTGTGAGCATTTTATATATTACTCAATATTTTACAAAAACGTTTAAATTAAGGAAAAATAATTACTGATGCAAACAGTGTGTCTTAAAGTTTACAAAGTGCCTTATATTACCTCATTTAAGCCTCATAACAATTCTATGAGGTAGATATTACTGTCATTATTATACTCATTCTATAAATTAATAAATTGAGAATAAGAAAAGGTGAGTAACTTCTCCATAGTTACATACCCAGTTCTCTGCTACTGAGCTGTGTAGTAATAAACATTCTTAGCTCTATTAGTACAGATGAGGTAACTGAGGCTCAGTGTTAAATTATTTGCTCACTTTGGGTATCTAGTTTGAAACTCAGGCTGTCAGCTTCCATCTTACATCTCCTCTTTACTTTCCCACAATCACTATGTAATGACTTGCTGATCCCACTAAGTTACTGAAATATATTTCATGTCAATGGAAAAGAAGTGTGGGACTGGGAAGAGAATTTTGGTGAACCTTAAAGATCTAAAATTAACACTATTTTCTTGTTGCCCTTCATTAGAGAAATAATTAATTTCTCTGAAAATTTAGGAGGTCTAAGTGGAATTGAGTATTATATCAATGATATTTATAAAGCAAAAAGAATAGATTAGGAATTTCATCATTGAATTAGATATCATGGAGCTGTAAATAAGATGAAAGAGGAGTTATGATCCCATCAATTTAAATCTGAAGGAAGAAAAGAGAGATCTGGGATACACTACAATGATTCAGCAGCTTTATGGCTTGACTTGATATTATGTATGTTCTTTATTTAAGGTCCTTTCTGATTTCATAGAAGTTTTGTGTTGAAAGGGACCTCCTCTAACCCAACTCTTATCTCCTTTCCACTTGTCTGAGACCACAAGAACTTTTCTTAAGATAACCCAGATAATTAGGGACAGATCTGTCTAATGTTAATGGACTATCAAGATCTTCCCCATCCTTTAATAGGCCTATGTGATCACATGTGTTTAATCAAATATGTCTGACTGTTTTGAGCTTTGGCCCAGCTGTGATACATCTTGAGTAACAGGCCCCATTAGGGGAGAAGCTGGCCTAAAAGGAAGCTTGTTCAGGGGAGGCTTGTGTGTAGAAAGTTTTCATACCTTTTGGTACTAAGGTAATTAATTAAGGACTGAGTCACGGAGGGTGTGATGCCTTCTGGCTCTGAAAGTGTATCTGAGGTAAGATTTTGCTTTGCGGGTTCGCTTATGAGAAGGACCTTTTGATTCCCTGCATGGGATTCTGAGTAGTCCTTTGTTAAGAGCCCCCACCTTTTCAGAGATTTGTACTCTCCCAGTCCAGTGGTGTATGTAGGTGGTTGTATTGCTTTGTTCTGACAGTAGGAGCTTTGTCTGTTGATGTTCATGTTAATTTCTCTGCTTGTATTTTCTCTGTTATATTTTTTCCACATTCAAGGTATTAACCTTTCCCCTGAACTAGTGAATGACATGTATGTTTAATTAAAGAAGAATTATTACTCCCTTTGAAACTGCCTTTCCTTTATAAAGCAGATCAAAGAATGTATACTAGCAAGCCAACCTGGGTGGCTCCAGTCAGGAACTAAAATCCAGATTTGTTTCATTAATAGTCTGGGGCTTTTTCCATTCTAGCATGCTATATTTTTATTATCCATCATTACATAGTGAAACTCCTTGATAAGGGTAAATTTTACACTGTTGATGGGCAGCAAGTTAAGCCCAGAAATGAAAGTGTAAAAACAGAACACAGACAAGTTGGCACCAAATGTCAGCCCCCAAATCAGTACTGGTAACAAAAGCCCACACATCTTCCATAAATATAACCCACACACCAGCAGTCAGCTTGCTTATAGCTCTTTAGCACATTGCTGAAAACTGGCATATGTTAGCAAAATTTTACTTATGCCTACTTCCAGATCTGTCCTTAGAGATGGTAGAGCCTTTGAATAAACAACATGTGCCCATCCTCCTGCCTGACCAGAGGTGGAGCCATCTAGAAGAACACTGTCCAAAGAATCAGAATTTATGATGCAGCTGATAGACTGTTGGTTTTGGAGCCGAAAAGACTTGTTTGAAAATAATTTCACCTACTCATTAACTATGTGACCTTGTGTAAGTCACTTTTTTTATCCCCAGGACTTGGCACAATGGCTGGAATATATTAGGTATTTAACAAATGTGCCTTAACTGACTCACTGACTAAACTCAAACGCTTTGTTTCTGCATCTGTAAAATGGGGAAGTAATATTTATCTCATAGGTTTTTTATGATGATTAAATTAGAAAACACATGTAATATTTGCACTGGCTGTCTCTTACATCTGGAATTATCTCCTTCTCTACCTCTAGTCTTCCCTAGCTTCCTTCAAGTCTCAGCTAAAGTTTAGTTTCTTTAATAAACCTTTTCCAGTCCTTCTTTCCTCTGATATTATCTCCAAGATTCTGAAGATTACCTGGCAAGAAAAGGTGCTGGACAGTGAGGTCCTCTCTCCAACTGAATTGCCAAACATCTAAACTCTACTACAGAGAATGCAACTCCACTGGGCTGGCCACATAACTCACATTTAGGATCATTCCAAATACACACTTAACTAAAAGATTATTTTACAGAGAACTTAAATAAGACAAGCTATGGTCAGAAGAAGTGGTCCAAGGACAGTCTCAAGGTCTTTCTGAGGAACTTTATTGTCAATTGTGAGACATAGAAGACAATGGCACAGGACCACCCAGCATGGCATGCCCACATCAAAGATAGTCTGTACTTCATGAGCAAAGCAGAATCACAATAATACAAAGGAAAATGTGAGATGCACAAAATCAGAGACATCTCTATCCTAAACATTCTAACAGATTACTTGTGCCCAACCTATGATAGAATCTCCCAAGCTTTTCTTGATCAGCCATAGTCAAATACATTCTATGTTGACCCCAACATCATGACATCATTGGTTTTCTTTGAAAATGAAGAATGAACATCTCCAAGTTATTCTTTGTGCAAATATGTTTGTGTGTATACCTGATTTGCATATTGTTGTTTGCATGTTGTCTTTATTACATTATGAATTCCTTGTGGTCAGGGACTGTTTTTTTCTTTCATTTCTTTTTAATCCCCCTATACTTAGTACAATGACTGCCACATATTAGGCACTTAATATATGGTTATTGACCTTACTTTTTACACATACTGGCTGTGTGACCTTGAATGGATCATTGCAATGTTAATATGTTAATGAAAGTTAAAGATCTTCCACACCCGCTAACGGGAATTTGGTTTGTAAGAAGGCTTATACCTTTTGTTAATTTCTAATGAGGCACTGATTTTCAAGGGTGATGTCCTCTGGATCTGAAAAGTGTATATATACTCTAAGGTGAAGTTTTGTTTTGGGGTTTACTCATTGGAAGTGTTTGTGTGCCAGATGAGACTCTGAGTAGCCACTAAGGAGCCCTGCAACTTTGAAAATCGATGTTGGTGCTTGTTTCTCACTATGTATGTATGTAATGGTTAGACAGTTGTCTAGTTGTCTGTTAACTAGTTAATTAACTAGTTGTCTGTTGATCTGTGATGTATGTATTGCTTATGGTCAGACAGTTGGAAGCGCTATTTATTGGTCTTTATTTCTCTGTTTGTATTTTCTCTGAAGTTCAGGGTGCTGACATTTTCTCCTGAACTAAATGAATGATATATGTGTTTGATTAAAGTAGACTGATGACCCCTCAAAAGTTGCTTTCCTTTTAGAAAAGCAGATCTAAGAAACTGTACAGTAGGTCTTCCTGTGCATACCAGGGTGCTTGTTGTTATAGTTATTTAATCTCCTAGTCATGTAGCCAATTTTCTAAGGCTATAAGCTGTAGAGAAAGTGTCTATCTACATTGGAAAAAGGAGTTTCTTCATCTAGGAACTACCTAAACCAGAGATAATTGGTCCTGTTCCTAACTTTGAAAACAAAAATATATTACAAGAAGGCATCACATAGATTAAAGGGGCCCCATTTGACTCATCTGTATATCAAAGGGTTTGGACTGAATGATTAAAAAGTTTTGTTTTTTTTTTTCTCTCTAGCATATTAAAGTAATGAAGAGTGTTTCTGAGAGAAAGGACAATATAGCCCATCACTTTTCCTTGGTGTTAATGAGGAGGTATATATAAATAAATATAAACACAGAAAAACACATGCATTCTCCAGACACAAAGATGTACATCTATACACAGAGACATGCACAGGCATACATAGACACACACATAAACATACAAATATATAGACACAAGTGCTTTATTAGTATCAATTGTAATTACACCATCTGTTTACCTTCTTCACATGTACTGACTCCCCATTCTTCCCTAAGTATCTGCCTTCCTAACCTGAATCAGAAACAACAAAATGAGTTTCCTGAAACCACAGAACCTGAGTGAGACCCATTGTTTTCCTTTTCTAGAGGTAGTTCTTTTCTTTTTAAAAATGTTTGTTTCATCAAAGTAAATGAGATAAGAAGCTGCAGGAAAGTATTTGGTAGGCTCCTAGAGAACAAGAAGAAGAAATTGCATCAAGGATAAGCCCCCAAAATAAGCCCTGGAAAGGCTGGGCCCACAAGGAGCTAACCTGACTATAGCCAAACCTAGGAGAAGAACACCATCCATTAGTAGTTTTTAAGTTCAGGCATATAATGCTACTCACCATGCGCTAAAACTGTTGTTTCTATGTTGCTGAAGGACTGAAGGCGCCATCAGTATCATTTAAATTTGAAACCCTGCAGCAAAGGCCTAGGTGCCCCAACTTAGTTGGGTATTTATTCAAAATGGGGAAATTATCTCCCTCAAAGGCAACAAAAGGAACAGTAACTTCATATGTAACCAAAAATCACAATAGCATAACCCACAGCTGCAGGGAAAAAACTGCAAAACCACAACGCGAAGATGAAATGCAGATAACATGAGACAGACTGGGTCCTTAGAGGTAGAAACTGTTCATATTTACAGCTCAGTATCATTGTGATGAATGAAGGCAGTATCAGTGGTGCAGACAATCACAGTTATTCCTTTGATAAAGAGCGATGTAACTCTAGCAATCATGGCCTGCTAATGTAAGCCATTAGAGAAACAGCAGGGGACAGCAATTTGCTCACGATAACAGAGTGTAATGTTTATCAATGTTCATTAGCCTGTGTGTATCATGGACACAAACTTGATAGAGATGGTCATCATGTTATAAAGGTGCTCAAAGATAATGCTTTAATCCTGGAAGACTCAGAGACTAGTTTATGGCCAGATTATGCACGAACTGGGCCAATATGGACACCTCATCCTAAAATCTAAAAGTATGTGTAAAATCCGCACAGAAAAGGCAATTTCTTCCCTTTGACCTATTAGTAATGTCCAAAGTGATTCTTATCTGAGACTGATGTGGCTTAGGATGACCTGTAAAGGGTTGACGGACAAGGGTGAATTTGAGCTGGGGTTTTAGAGGATCTGTAACCCTATTATTTAACACTGTACATAGTAGGCACTTGAAAATGCTTACTGTTGATGCTGAGAGTGATTATGAAAAGAATATAGGGTTCTATAGATGAAAAGCAGAAGAGAGAGAAATCATGACATCAAAGGCATCAAAGCAGAATATCCCCATTAGTATGGAATTCATGTAGGCAGGAATAGAAGTGGATTCATTTGAAGCTGGAGGTTAGAGACCAGTTGTAGAATGCCTTATCTATGAGACTAAAAATGTTTTGGATCATTAGAGTTAAAAAGGATCCTGAGGACCATTTGGTCAGTCCTTAATTTTAAAGATGAGGACCCTGATACCTGCAAATGGTTAAGAGATTTGTCCAAAGCCAAATGATAGCAAAGGCAGGACTCCCTTGCAAGCCAGTGCTCTTTCTACCAGTTTGCACTTTAGCCAAATCATTCACTAAAGGGCCACTGAAATTGAGAAGGGAAGGGCTAAGATGAAAGTGTGCTTGGAAGAGGAATAAATTGACAGCATTTTAAGAGTTGGATTGTGGTGGCAGAAGAGAATAAAAATAGTTAAGACCACAGTATACCAGACAGGAGAGATACTATAACCCTTTTCTTATTATAATGTCCTTCTCTGTCATCAAGTCTAGGTTTTTAAATTAATTATTACATAAAGGCAGGGAATGGAATGGTGACTGATACAACTATGGCACCTCATCATTCCAACTCTGGCACTCTGTGGTACATGCTGACAACTTGATAAGGTGGGTCCCACCTCTGCCTCTTGCCTCAATGGTAAAATAGGTAGCATGGCCTCTAAGGTATTTTAAAGTTCTAGATTTATGAACTATAAATCACCCAGAGCCAGGTAATAGTTTGCCAAACACTAGAAATTTTCATAGTATAAATGTCCATTCTATTATAAAAATGATGCCCCTAAATATAGAAGTAATAGTTTCTCTGAAGTGCTCTTCTATGAATATCCTGCCTGGAAACTTAATAGGTATTTTTTTTTCTTTGTTTGTAAAAATTTCTTTTTTTAAAATATAAATTACAGCATTTCTTAAGCTCATGTACTTGATTTTAATTTAAATCAGCATTTACTGAATGCCTCCCATACAAAGATAAACTGACTAACAACAAGATAACGTCTTAAGCTTCAAGGAATTTACAATACAGTAAAATGAAATCAAATAGAAAATAGATGATAGATAGATTAGATATAGATAGATAGATAGATAGATAGATAGATAGATAGATAGATAGATAGATAGATGGATAGGTAGATAGATAGAATGCTAGATGAAAGTAGGTAGAGGATAGATAGATTGATACATTGAATTATCTGATTAAGTGCTACATAGGTTAGATTGGGTGGAAAGACTCTGGAGGTAGGAAGATTGATTAGGAGATTATTGCAATAGTCTTAACATGTGATGAGTGCTTAAACGCAGGCATGTTAGAAAAGGGAATTGAAAGGAGTATATGAATTCCACAGACATTGTAAAAGTAAAATTAGTAGTATATAGTAACTATGAAAAATCCCTGGCCTAGAGGATAGGTCCTCAATCTCAGGGTCAGAAAGACTTGGTTTCAAGTGTTGCCTCTGAAAAATACTGTTTATGTGACCCTGAATAATTCACTTAATCTCCTCGGTGCTCAAGTGACTCTCTGAGACCATAAATTTCACTAGAGACATGGATTCATATTGGCTAAGGGAGTTTCCTCACAAGAAGTTATCTATACCATGAAATCATGGACTTTATTTTTTAAAATGACTGGATTTATGATGGTGCCATTAACAGAAAGAGGGAAGTCATTACTAGTTCAATGTTAATTGGATTGAGTTTCAGGGAGTGCCCTAGGGATCTGTGCTTGACTTTTTGAAGTTTAGCATTTTAATAAAAGACTGGAATATTCCCAGCCAGTTCCATCCCATACCCACTGGTTCTATGGCCATCAGTCTCATCCTACCAAAACCAGGAATTTTACCCTTGGGTTTCTGAAATCTAATAGATGTGCTTTCATCTTATCTTACCTGGAATCAGAGTTCTACACTATCTCTTAGCCATCTATATACCATGTGTTAGTATAGCACCCACCTACCTTTTTCAGTGCTCTATTTCCTTTTATGTATTATTTCCCCCATTAGAATGTAACCTTCTTGCTGCCAGCAAATATCTTTCTTGTAGTTATATCTCTGTCTCTTAGCACAGTGCCTGTCATATAGTAAATATTTATTAAGTATTCTGTCTAGGCAATGGATAGTCACTGGGCTTGTGGTCAGGAAGATTGAATTGTAAAATGGAGATAATTACTTATCTATCTTTCATTGGGAGGATCAATTGAAGGAATATATGTAAAGCACTTAGCATGTGCCTAACATATAGTAGGTGCTTAATAAATGCCTGTTTCCTTCCTTCCTTCTACATATACGTGGGTAGTACGTTTATCATATCTACAGATGATATGAAACTGAGAGGAGCAGCTAACCCAGTGGATGATAGAATAACTTGGGGGACCAGAATAAAATGCAATTGAAAATAAAAATAAGCAATATTGTATACTTGTTTAAAAATAATTTTGACATGTATAAGGTAAAGAAAAGGTGGTGATATGTAAGTACATCTAAAAATCTGGAAATTTAAGTGTGCTATAGCATTCTAAAGAGTAAGCATAATCTTAAGGGTATATTAAGAGAGGCACAGTATGAAGGACTGAGTAGGTGTATCCTATTCTCTTCCCTGAGGAATTTACATATTAAGTAGTATTTTCAGTGCTGGGTGTCACATTTTAGGAAGTATTTCCATATCTGGAAAGTATCCAGAGAAATAGAATGAGGATAATAAGATACTTAGAAAGATTGATTGAAGGAAATTCATCTGGTTCAGCTAGAGATGAAAAAAATGGACAAGTCAGTATATGATTATTGTCTTCAAATTAAGAAAAACTGTAATATTGAAGATAGATTAGACAAATTCTACTTGGCCCTAAAACAGAATTAGGAGTAATGGCTGCAAGTTTCAGAGACACATTCATTCAACTTAAGGAAACAAAACACGCCAAAACAAAATACTCCCTGATAATTAGAACTACACCAAAATGAATTGGATTGCTTTGGGAGATGATGTGTCCATCTGGATGATCACTTTTCAGGTATATTGTAAAAGAGATTCTTATTCAGGCTCTAATAAGTGAATGGAAGAAAAAAGGAAGGAAGGAAGGAAGGAAGGAAGGAAGGAAGGAAGGAAGGAAGGAAGGAAGGAAGGAAGGAAGGAAGGAAGGAAGGAAGGAAGGAAGGAAGGAAGGAAGATACAAAGAAAAAAGAAAGAAGGAAAGAAAAAAGAAAAAAAGAAAGGAAAGAAAAGAATGAATGAAAACTCAAATTACATGGTTTAGACAAACTATATCTTTGGGTCCATAAAGAACTGGAAGATGTAATTGGCAAACTGCTGTCACTGATATTTAAAACATCATGGAAAATGGGGGGGGGGGGTGAAGGTAGCATAGAATTAGAGAAAGGAAAATCTCTCATTTTCTAAGAAATAAATGTGAACAGTGTCTTCAAAATATAGACCAGTGAGCTTGACTTTGATTCCTGGGGAAATTCTAGAATGGAACAATGGTTATCAGATATCTAGAAAGGAAAGCAGTCATTACAAAGAGTCAATATGGCTTCATCAAAACAAGTCCTGCTAAACTGACCCCATTCCCTTCTTTGATAGTATTACTAAACTATTAAATGAAGGGTATGCTACAAATATTGTATAGATTTTAGCAAAGCATTTGTTAATATAACATACTATTCTCATGGATAAAATCAAAAAGCATGGATTAAACAATAATCCACTTCAATTCAGCAGTGGTTCGATAGCTGGACTCAAGGAATACTTTCTCATTTGGCCAATGTCATTGGGGCAGAGGGCCACAGGAAGTACCCAAGGGTTCTGTGCTTGGCCTTCTTCTATTTGAATTTTAAAATCAATATTTTAGATAACGGCATAGATATCATGATCATCACATTTGCAGATGACAGAAAGCTGGGAGGGAAAAGTAACAGTGTCACAATCCAAAAAGAGTTTGACTGGACTAGAGAATTAGTCTGAATCTAATAAATGAAATTCAGCAGTGATAAGTACAAAATCTAGCACTAGGGTACAAAAAAAAATGTTTCACACGTATAAAATGGGGGAGACATGATTAGACAGTAGATAGTGGTCTCCAAGGTCAAGATAAGTCAGAAATGTGATGCAGCAGACAAAAAAACTAATGAGATCTCAAGCTACATCAAAACAGGGCATAGCATCCAGCAATAGAGGATTAATAGTCCCACTGAACTATTCCATTTCAGACTCATCTTGAGTTGTGTGTTCAGTTCCAGGGACCACACTTGAAAAAAGACATATATAAGCTGGAATGTGTCCAGAGGAATGTGTCCAGAGGAGGGCAACCAGGATGGTTCCATGTTTCAGGTCCATGCCATCTGAGAAACATTTGAAAGAACAGGACACATTTAGCTTAGAGAACAGAAAATTCATTAAGAGCATGAGAACTATGTCCAGGTATTTGAAGTGTTGACATGTGAAGGAATTAGTCTTGTTCTCTTTAGCTCCAGAAGGTACAACCAAAAAGAGGATGGGAGCTACAAAAAGTCAGATTTAGGGTTTATGCCAAGGGGAAAAAATACAACAAAATTTTCTGCAGATTAGAGCTTTGGAACGAGGTGCCTCAACTTTTAGTAGGTTCCTCATCCTTGGCTTCAATCAGAGGTAGAATAACAAGAGAATGTGGCCAAAACACAACAACAACAAAAGACAAAAGCCTAACTTTTGTGAATCATCTTTAGGGCAAGAGGAAATAAATGAGAAAATAAAATTGGTGGTTAACAAGACTAGGAGGAAAATCAGGACAGTCTGGCTTCAAAGAAGCCATAAAGGAGAAAGTAAGGTGTTATCAAGGAAGATGAAGACTGAAGAAATGCCATTAAAGTCTGTAATTTGAACATCAGTGATTTCATGGGGATTTATTGGGGGATTTAAACCCAATTGCAGGGACTCTAAGAAGGGGTAGAGAGGAAGTAGAATTAGTAAATCTAGAGTCTAGACCTTCAGTAAAGAAAGGGAGGAGAGAAATAGAATAGATATCTATGCCAAAGGAACTCCAATCAATATGCCAAGTCAAAGATGTACTTATGTATACAAGAATTGTGAAACAATTAGTATTTCAGGGCAACTAGTTATGTCCTGGGTACTCTATAGACTCCTCTACCTTCCCTCAACTATCCTGATTCCTTTAACTTTATCAAATTATCTTGTTCCTCCAGAAGGTGAAGGCTTTGAATCCTTGGTATAATAAAAAAATGAATTCAACAAGAACCCTACTTTAAGTTGTATAATGTAGTTATGCCATAAGTTTATCAGTTCCTTTCCTAAAAAGCCAAAATAATTTCTGGTATTAATACAAAAACATATGGATTGGGAGGGGTGAAAAATCACCTTCAAAAAAATCACTGTTCGCCAGGATAAATCCTGTATTGAGTGCACTTCAAGTTATATGGAGGGGAAGAGGGAATATTAAGGCTAATGGAGCAGTTTCAAAGACGGAAAGTTCATTTCCACATCTGTAAAATGAGACAATTAAATTGTATGAACCCCAAGGTCCCTTCCAAACCAAGATCCATGATTCTCTGATCTTATGAAGTTATAGTATATCTCTTACAGAAAAGAATATTAAATTTCTGAAGTAGAAACTTTCCTTCTGAGAAGTGTTCAAGTGTTGCCTAATGAATTACATTATTTTACTGTTAGATATGGAGTAGATGTTAATTTTTTAAATGATGTGCTCTAAACCCATCAGAATTGATCCAGGTGTCTTACACTTTGGTGAAAAAAATAAAAATAAAACTTTAATCCAAAGCTGCAAAGCTAGAATTAGAAAGCCATAAATAATACTTACTTTTGAAGAAAAAAAAGTTGACAGTTACTTTGTCACACTTTTAAATTAAGGCATATAACAAGTAGCAGAGAAGCAAGGAATACATTTGGTTTAATTCGTTTTACTGGGTGGGGGGGTAGGTGAGGGGAAGCACCTAGAAGAGCAGAAATGGGGTTGGATTGTAAGGGCCTGTTTTATAGCATCCCAACTGCTAAAGAATTGAAGGGAGATATCCTATAAAAAGAAAAACAGTTTGGGGATCAAAAGTACCTAGGTAGCAACAGGGTAGTAATTTGGGCAGCAGCAGAATATTTTGTTGGGAAATTATTAATTGTATGCACAAACTGGAAATTGCAAAGAGAATTTTTTTATCTTAATAAAATCTTCAGAAGTCGGGGTAAAGTCTTGGACTCCTACTTTCTTCTTACAAATGTCTGTTTCATTACTCTTTTTTTAAAAATTTTCCTGAGGGGTATTGGCTTCCTGGACGCATTAAAAAACAAAGAAACAAAACTTTTCTCAAAACCCAATGTCTGATTTACTCTATGCATTGCTTGTTACAGGAGCAGATTGAATGTCTGGCTTCCTGTGAGGGTTTTACTGAGTGGAACTGTCAACATCTTTTTTTTTTTTTTCTATGCTACTCCTGACATCTAGAAACCTCCTTTCTCTGCAGAAGCAGACTTGTGGGCAGTAAGAAGTAAAGTGCCTGGGCAGGCTTCTCTTCTTGCCCAGGTCTAAGGTTGAGTCCCTCCTAGAAGTCTTTAGAGCTGGTTCTCTGTAAGTTCCCAGACCTGAGTCCCTCTGTGAGTATACATAAAATAGACAGCAAAACCATGGCTGGGATAGCCACAGCACATTTTGCTTGGGGGGTGTATTTACTTTTTTACCATTGGAAAATGGAATTTGGAGGGGAGAAATAAAAGCATATCATGATATTATTGTGAGACTATAAAGCATTTCAGAGAAAATTTCTGGATATACGTAAACCCTCACCACAATTTTAACTGGTATTTTAATGGGTATTTGACTAAACTGCTTTTTTTTAAAAGCTGAGATAAATATATCTTATGAATATTGAAATGCAAATGTTAATTTTTGAAATGCACCGTTAACCAGAAAATTGAAAAAAAAAAAAAAGAAAAACAAAC
The DNA here is from genome assembly GCA_023548195.1 of Bettongia penicillata ogilbyi. NCBI lineage: Eukaryota > Metazoa > Chordata > Mammalia > Diprotodontia > Potoroidae > Bettongia > Bettongia penicillata. Next base: position 15,851,527 of record JAJHZJ010000090.1, read on the forward strand.
GCACAACGTTTCTCCTGAGAACACTGCATGACTTCAAGGATTAGGTCATCACACTGCCTTCTAGCTTTCTTTCTCTTTCCTGGTTAAAACTGCTAACTCAGAGTCAACATTCCTACATGTCTTTGGAACAAATCGGTATGGATCCCTTATAGTTGCCCACAAAAAAACTCACATGCTCATTTTTGTGTCAACATTCACAAAGTTGCATTGGCACTTTGGGAAGGGCATTGATAAGCAAGAAAGCATGCAGAGGAGTGCAGCCAAGACAATGAAAAGATTCAAGTACATGATGCGCAAGGAAGCTCAGAATGGTGCAAAGACTTGAGGGAGGGAAGTAGGAGATGAACAAGATCACTGTCATGTCGAAAAGGGATTAGAAATGGGTAAAATGTAGTTAAAGAGAGGTAAATGTAGCCTTGATTTAAGAGGAGAAAAAATGAACAGTCTCTGCCACCAACTTCTTAAAAATCAAAGGTGTCTAAAAGTAGAATGGACTTCCTGGGTGGGGCTGTTTCTCTTCACTCAAAGCAAAAGCTGAATGAATCCTTGGGATGTTTCAGAGGATACGCTCAGATATAGGATGGGTTAGACACTTGCAGCTCCAAATTTGCATAATTGCTCGTAGGTTAATTCTTGGGTGATGTACCTTTGTTTATAATCTGCTTGATGTTGCATTTTTTCTCAGAATAAATTAATATAGTTTCTCACTACTCTAATCATAATGCATTGTTATTTTTTTCACTGATTCTCTTATATCAGGGCAGGAGATATGTGTATGTGTGTCTGTGTATGTTAATAGCAAAAATGATCAAGAAATAGAAATTTTCAGTCAATTAAAAACTTACTATAATATACTGCTCCACCCCAATTCTGGAAAGATTTGCCCCCATGGAACTGACTAATTTTCAGCTGATATCCAGATAATTTACATGAAGTGTGTGGACATATGTATGTATTTGTATGGGTGTTTTTATATGTGTGCTTGAAACAAAAAACAAACAAAAAAGACCTTGAGAGGGGAAAAGTTCTTTGAGCAACAACTCCTCTTTCTAGCTTTCCCCTTTGTTCAGTGCTACCAGATAAGTGTATGACTTTACCTACCTGTAAACAGGCTAAAGATTAGAGAGGGGTGTATGTGTGTGTATGCATGTGTATGCGTGTGTATATATGTGTACTGTGTGTATGTGGGTATGTGTATGCATGTGTATATATGTGTATGTGTGTGTGTGAATACTATGCTGCTACAGTATACAGAAATAGGGTAAGAAATATATAAGCAAAAATCAAATTATCACGGACCATTAAAGAAGAATTTTTTTAAAGTGAGTCAATATACAACACTAAAGGGAAAATAATCATCTTTTCTTACTAAATCTATTTCCCTTTTTTTTTGAGGGGTGGGGGTGTGGAACATATTTATAATTTGTCTTTTTATTTATGTGCTTGCTGCTTTATTTCCATTTGTTATTATCAGCCTTGTCCATTCCCTTAACAACGGACATCTCATGAGACCATTTTCACTAATCCTACTCCCCAACTGTTAGCCCCGTTTGTTTATCTTCTTTCTTGACTTGTAGCCCAAACCTTCTGTATCAGTTTTGTTCCCACTGAGGGTAGCAGGAAGAGGAATCGTATGGTATTTTTACAACCATTTGTTATTGCTACAGCGATGAATCTGCAGCATTTTGCACAGATTGTCAACTTTTCCTGTGATGGGAGAATACAGAGTTAGAGAAATCAGTACTTAAGGGCTTGCTTATTTAACACCTCTACTAATGAGTAGCTCAAGTAAAAGAGTATCCCCCTGGAAGGCATGGTCCTAACTTTATTACTGCCTAGTTCTATAATGTTGGGTGGGGCAAAGTCTCTGTAATTCTCTGGTATTAGAGATGTGAAATGGTGCATGCACTTTCAGATGAGGTCAATCTATCATTAGTTTTACTTAATTATTTTCCTTTGCTATCAAAAACTAGGAGTAATCTATAAATATAATCCAAAACAAAACAGAACAACAGCAACAAACCCAGACATAAACAAAACTGGAAGGGTAAAGAAAGGGGCAGCTAGATCAAATGAGCCTGCAGGAAGAGTTCAATTATGTTAGTCACGTAGAAAGAATATTCACCACTTTTTGTAGATGCCATTAAGAAAAATAGAGTTGCCCTCCCTTTGCTATTTTAGGTTGACCTAAAAGCATTTCCTGCTTAAGCTTCCTAAAATGTTCTTGCTGTTTGTTTTGGTATGTATGACTTACATAAATATGACTGTTTTTAGGGGCAGTTAGATGGTGCAGTGGACAGAGCACCAGTGCAGGAGTCAGGAGGACCTGAGTTCAAATCTCACGTCATATACTTGACACTCACTATCTATGACCTTGGGCAAGTCACTTAACCCCAATTGCCTCATCCTGGGTCATCTCTAGTCATCCTGATGAATATCTGGTCACTGGATTCAGATGGCTCTAGAGGAGAAGTGAGGCTGATGACCTGCACAGCACTCCCTCACTCAAAACAAAGTCAAGTACAAGTCATATCAGTTTCTCTGATGGCAAGGTCTTCTTCAGCAATGAAGTGTGTGAAATATGACTGTTTGATATATTTATTCTGTGCCTACTAATAGACCCTCCTTCAGTAAAACCACTTCAGTTGTTGTAATTAATTAGTCATCCTGTATACTTTACCTCAAGAATAGGGTTAAAAATTCCAAGAAGGAAACACACACACACACACACACACACACACACACACACACAAATTTCCCAAACTATCTGAGGTTTTGTTTGTTTCTATGATTGCTAGGAAAATGATGTGAGAAATTGTGAACAGAGTCTGCAAACACAAACTAGTTTTTAAAAAGTAATTTAGTTCAGACAAACAACTGCCTTTTATTAAGTCTGCTTGAAATCAAACTTTTTAAAAAGTTTTGACTCATCTCTTGTGGTATATAGATACAGCCTCTCTGGTGATGTCACTACATTATCACTTGGCAAACAAGGAAGACGATACCCATTTTTATTTTCTTCATATAGCAGCAGTTGTTTCTTTGAACATTCTATTACACTGCTTTCCTAAAAAAGAAAAAAAAATGTATAGAACAGTAGTTCCTGAAAGAGTATAACTCAGGAATATAGAAACACAGACTGTTAATAATGGCTAATAGCTAGTATTTTTTAGAGCTTTAAAGTTTGCAAAGTTCTTTGCAAATATTAACATCCTCTAAACAACCCTAGGAGTTAGATACTTATTTTTATCATCCCTGTTTTTAGAGATGAGGAAACTGAAGCAGACAGAGGTTAAATGACTTGCCAAGGTTCACTCAGTTAGAGCATTTGAAACTGAATTTGAACTCAGCTCTTCCTGAATCGAGGTCCAGAACTCTATTCACCATGCCGCCTTAACTGCCTAACTGATAAGAGTTGAGAGGGTCCATTAAATACAATCCTCACACTTTACAGATGAGAAAACTGAATTTCAAAGATTTGGAGTTACTTATACTCAATTAATTGTCACAGAGCTCTTCGATGCTGCCAGTTATTCACATGTTTAATGGGGACAAATAGGTGTTTTGTTTTGTTTTTTCCTATTCCTTATACTTTCTTAAGTATCTCAAGATAGGTCTAGAAGGGTCCTCAAAGACAATCTAATCTTATCCTCTTATTTTATAGATGAGGAAACTGAGACATAGGGAGGTTAAATCATCCGGATCTCACATGGATTGTAATCATTGTAGGCAGGATTTGAATTTAGGTCTTTTAATTCTACTACCAGTGTCTTTTCATCTGTATCATAGAGTGAAAATACCTAATTCACATTGATTATGAACTTATCAACTAATATTCTTAGATTTTCATCAAATAAAATCAAAAGTGTGAGTCTTTTATTGGACTCAAATGGAGGACTTTTATTTAAAGGGCATAAAAGTACATTCATCCCATTCAACTTTTTGGAAAAGTGGCATTAATCAAGTAAATACATATAATCATCGAGAATAATATTTTGGGGCCTTATAAGGGAAGTCCAACTGAGTTTCAAAATGTATTCAGGGTATTAGGTAAGAAAGTAATTCCTGGTAGAAGTATTGTATATCCTTTTTTTCTGTTTTACTTTTGGGAACCCACACCCTATACTGTGAGTTAGCTAATGCCATTTTCTAGATCAGAAAATATGCTACTTTTAGTATTAATGGTGTATACATATTTTTTTTTCAATGCTCATGCATTCCTGTAGAGGGATGGGGCAGCATGGAACTGTGTAGTGTTAAGCATTTTAGAGCCAACTTTGTGGGGGAAAAAAAGCTTTATGAAAGGTACCACTTTTCTCTATTACTCCTTGAGTAAGTTTGACATGAAACTCCAAATCACAATCATTTTTCCTGACCAGCTACCATTATATGGTGCAGAGGGAGCTATTGGATGAGGGAGGATAAAATACTTCTCAGGTACTTGATTCATAAAAGGAAAGTGCTTGCTTTTTGGGGCGGGTGGGGGTGGGGAGGTAAATAAGGTCAAAAGTGTTTAGTAGCAAATCAATAGTAATAAGTGGTCATTGATATTCTAATAAAGTATTAGTTCCCTCTTAATTATTTAATAGTTTAGCTTCTACAATATTTCCCTTTACCTCTTACTATTTCGATGACTTTTTAAAATACATGGACTTTTTAGTGGATGGAGCAGAGGTCGCATCAAAGGCTAGTGAAACTATAAAATGGGAGTAATAGCTGCTACCTCACAGGGTTGTTTTGAGGATCGAATGATATCACTTTTTATAAAAAGTGCTTAGCATAGTGTTTGAAACAGAAAAGTCACTTGATAAATCCCTGTAACAGCGAGTGTATTCTGTTGACTAACGTGAAAATTCTGAAAAAAAGCATTCCACTATGTTTAATAATGGATGGATCCTTAGGCCTTCCATGTGACTCTAGATCATGGCTTGTTTTTGCCATAAAAAAATAGAGGTCCACCTTTACAGCTTGATTATAATTCCTCTGAATCTAAGAAGAGAACCACAAAAGAAAAAAGGAAAAGGAGATGGTATATGGTTTCTGAATATGACTTTCTCTTGTCTCTTTCCATATTATTCCTGGGGCTTACTCCTTACAAAACTTTTCTGTGATCTATCTTATCCCTTTGCCACATTATATAGTTTGTTTATATCACACCCTGAATATATTTATTCTGTTCAGAAGGGGATAATAGACCTTCAAAAGTCAAATCATCATTAGACAGATTTGGCAGAAATTGGAGCTGGTGCCATCCCTGGTGTGTGAATTGATTAGACAGTTCTCCCAAATTACGAAGTCCTGGATAAATAAAAAGATGCTTTTGTTCCGAAGTTTCTCCCACTGTCTGCCTCATTGTCTGCATTATATTACCTGATTAGCTAAGAGGCAACAGGGTCATAAAGAAATAAGCAATGGGAAATATATTTTTTTTTATTAGGGTGGGGGTTAAGGAGAGAAGAAAAAAAGATTTTCACGTAGCTGGTTACTGTAAGTCTGCATACAGAGATTGGATGACACTCCAGTGATGTTGTAAAAAGAATCTGAGATTCAAGTAAGACTCAATGTAATCCAATTTGACAAATATCTATTATGGAATCTGATAGTTGGAAGTCCCCTGAGAACTTAGAGGTCATATAACTACACTCATGTGAAACCTAGATTCCTTCCCAAAAGCAGTATAAGATTACATGGTTCCTTTCAGTCAATCTAGGTGCTTAAGAACTTCTAGGTGGGGCAGGTAGGCATGGATGAGGGACAATAGGTAATCAAGAGATAAGGGGCTAACGCAAGGGCACTGAATATGCAGGAAAGACAGTCTTAAATGGGTGAGCAGAAATATCCATAAGGGGATGGAGTAGAGGCTAAAGGCAAAATTTGGAAAAACACCTGCTCTGGCTAATTAAGCAGAACTCTCTCAACCAAATCTATCCTATGTTGGCTATATATTTCTTTTTTTCTTTGTAAAACATAGGTTAAAATTTTGCTCAGAAGTAAATGATTTTCTTTTTCTCTTTTTTTTTTCATCTTTCTACCTATGTATGGTCACACATGGAAATAAAATTAATGACAAAGCAAAATAAACCTCATCCTGTTGTATTTGAACACTAAAAATAGGGATAGGCACATGAAATGCCTACTCTGGTAATTAATTCTTCAGCTGCCAGCATCACTGGCTCCCCAATTGATAATATGTGCTGAGTTCCTCTGTTGGAGACTCTTTACTGTTATTCACACATGGTGATGCTTGACTCCTTTTATGTAATTTTTAAATGGTGAAAAGAGATAAACATTCTGATTATCTGTGCATTTGATAAATGAATGTCTCAACAAAATTTTACAGCTTAAAAGGTTATTTACTTAAGTGAGATTTTCTGCGCATGGAAAGGTCAGATTTTTCCCCCTATTGCTGTGAAATTGCTTCTGCCTTTTAGCAAATCTTCTAAGACGGCTCCTCTCCTTGTAGTGTTGACAAGGACACAGGAAGGATGTGGCCCGAGGAAATCAAATGAGGAGCATAAAATCCTGGCTGGAATCTCGGCAGCCCACAGTTTGTGGTTTTTGAAATTCAGTCAGAAAAGTTGCACTATATGAAAGCAGAGACAGGACTTCTGAACAAAAATCAATAGCTGGATCTTTTGAACTGCCCATGTACAAAGTTCTAATGAAAATGTCCTTGAGGGAAGTTTTAATAGTGGACTTTGAGATCAGCTACTCTACTGGTCTGATAGCACTGCCGAGCATTTGAAGTTTTCAAAGGTTCCAAACCATGGAAAGTTTGACTCAGACACTGAGGATGTAAATGCCTTCAAGGGATCCAAGAAATAGCAATCCACCACCACTAAAGAATATACAATGGATGTATTTTCTGTACCATGTCAAGTTTTAGCCAGAGGATACAATTTACTTCAAGAGGGTTGATAACTCTCTAAAAAGCATCACTCTATGTTCAAACTAATAATTGATCAGGCACTAGGTACTGGTTAAAAAGGTCACTGGGATGACTAAAAAAATATCTCACTTAGGATACCAGATGAGGAGTTGCTTTGTTTAAAAAAAAAAAAAAAGGAAGAAAGAAAAGGAAAGAAAAAAAAAAGGATGGCTTTAATCCTTAGCCCATTAACATTGCAGTCATTGAAGTGGCATTTTCTGCTATTTGTTCCCGTTGATTCATGTTGAATGATTCTTGATTATTGAGATTGGCTGATAGAATTATGGGATCAGAGTTGATAGAGAAAAGACTTTTGGGGTCATGAAGTTTAACTTGCTGGTTTCATGTAGAAATCCTTACTCCAAAATAACTGAAAAGTGTTCATCACCCTCTAGAATATTTTTAGTGACAAGGAGCTCAAAACACAGATCATTCCTGTGTACGGCAGCTTTCATTGTTAGAAAAATATTCTTTACATTGAACCAAAATTTGCCTTTCCCTAATTTCACCAAATGTTCCTTGTTCTATACATAAAATGTTAAATCTCTCTTCTTATAAGTCCTTCCAGATAGCTATCACACTTTCTACTTATGTCTTCTCTTGACTGGTTTTAACAATCCCTGCTCTAAATTAGTTTCTTGATACAACACTGTTTTGAATATCCTCACCATCCTAGTTACCTTGTTAAAGTCTGATACCCTGAGGCACTACTATAGAAGCCTGAGGTTAAAACATTACCTCATGAGTTACTTGCACTTCCTAGTCTTCTCTCATTTTCAAACTTGCTAACTCTTCTACCCTAGAGGGATAGAATGTGCATTATTCCTTTTCCCTTATCTGTATAAGTGAGATAAACTACTTGGTGGATTCAGAAAAAACAAACAAGCAAAAATGCCATAGTTATTATTATGGAAGAAAAAGCATTTGGAAAAAGCATTAGGAAATCTGGACCTAAAAGTCTGAGACATTTCAGTTCTCATGGGAATGATTTTTGCAATATACATAATATGTATGTATGTGTATATACGTATGTATGTATTTAAGTCAGCCTTATATCTTACCACCTGAGCACTCATCACTGGCAAATAACACCTTTTTTTTTTTTTTTTGAGAATTGGATAACCGAGAATAATACTTTATTCCCCTCTCCCCCTTCCCTGGAAGTAGAACGGAATTGTATTTATAAGGAGACGAACTTCAGGGGCGAAAGAGAGTGAAGTGATCTCATACCTAGTCCAATTCATACCTGGCACATGAACCCTTTCTCTAAGCCCCCTCATTACCATTCAATCAACTCCTTTAAGACCTCTAGTGACAGAGAACTTGCTACTTGACAAGGCAGCCCACTCTACTCAGGAGAGCTTGAAGCACTAGTATGTTTTTCCTTATCAAGATAAGAATCAGCCTACTTTCATCAAATTCCATCTGTTTCTCTGATTTCTGCTCTCTAAGGTCAAGCAGGAAATGTTTAGTCATTCTTCCACATGACAAACCTTCAAATATTTGACGAAAGCCGTCATGTGTGATTAGACTAGGACAAAGACCTATTAGGCATATAGTTTCTTTTCTTTATATTTTAAAACATTATTTTATTTTATTTTATTTTTTATATTTTATTTTTATATTTTATTTATCTTTTAAAACACTGAACTAAGATTAAGATCATGAGAAGCATATGGGAGAGCAGGTCATGGTTATATCAACGGAGGACTTTAAGAGCTCACATTGTCTCATCCTCAGCACTCTAAAAATAAATACTATAGTAAACTCATTAATATATATCAGACATTGACATGAATATTTTAGTAGCAATTATTCCCCTAACTATAACATTGCTTCTATCCTTGTCTTACATAAGACTATTTTTACACTTTTCAAAGAGCTTTCACATTAACCATCACATTTTATTTCACAATAAACCTAAGTTACAGAGGATGTTGAGCAAATCTAATAATAATATACATATTCAAAATCCTGACACTATTTTCCACTGTGTCTTGAGTCATTTCATTACTTAGCAAAAATTTACTTAAGAAGTTGCATCTTGTAGCATCCCCTTTTTTGCTATATATAAAACATATACTATTTATATATATATATATATATGCTATTTATACTATATAAATATGCTATTTCAAAATATAAGAAGTAGATGGATAGATCAAGAACCAGATGAAGTTAATTTGATGCAATAAAGGCAGCATTGAACTAGAAGTGAAACTATTTGAGGTTCAACAGTTCTGGTCATTCTACCTCTGAAGTTCCCAAACTTGAGTGGGGAGAATTTGCTTAACAGTCTATTAGGATAGCTGAACATTTGTAGTGCTAATTCTGGATATTCCTATTTAGATTTCCTGCAGTCACCTCAAACACAATAATGCTAGAATAAACTCAGTATCTTTTCCCAAAAAACTATCTACTCTCTTGAATTTTTCATTTTATTTCCATGATATTATCATTTTCACAGACAAATAGCCTCATTTTTGAATCTTCTTGGTCAGTCTTCCCCCATGTCTTGTTTTATTTCAGTTTTTTCTTTTCAACATCACATATAATCAAGGAATGTGACAGTGCATGTTTAACAACCAGGTCTTTGAAAACATATATACACACACACACAAACATGTACATGTATGTATATATAATATATAACACAATTTTAAGTTTTATATATATATATATCCCTGCTTAAATTTTTGTTACCTATGCGTGGCCTATTGAAATATCTTCCAAACTGATCTATGGGCTACCCCATTGGGAGCCCACAGTTCCAGTTGAACAACACAACTCCCCTTTCTTCCCTTTCCCTTTCCCTTCTCCTTCTCTTGTTCCCTTTCCCTTCTCCTGTTCCTCTTCCCTCTCCTTCCCTCCCCTTCCTTACCTCTCCCCCCTCCCCTTCCCTTCCCTTCCCTTCTCATTCTTTTCCATTTACTGGGGTCATTGTTTAGACCCTGATGACTCAGAGTGAATGTAAATAGGGATTGTTTCCACTTTTCCCAGAAACCCTGAGGGTCTTCCCCTCCCAGATTATTTATTTATTTATTTTTTGCTTAGGTAAAAGAGGCCATTCTTTGTCTCATTTTTCACCTAATCTTAGTCACTGAATGGGTGTTGCCTCAGTCAAACCGAGACCTGCTATAGACCTTAGCTTAAAAAGGACAAGGTTTCCCACTGCATCCTGGGCCATCTATACATGATCTATACTTGCCACTGGACTCTGATGGTTCCAGAGGAGAAAGTGTTGCTGGTGACTTTGCACCGCCCTCACTCACTTAAATCCAATTCATTTGCAAGTCATGTTATCATGGTCCTCTTTAAGAACAAAGGAAAAACAAACAACAGAACTCCACAACTTCTGTAAAGTCTATTGGTTATCCCATTTAAAAGTGCTTCTTTGTTATCTAATTCCTAAAGTACTTATCTATTCTACTGATTTGTGTTGCTATTTACCTTTTCATGTGCCCTAGTCTTATATTCCTTAAATATATAAGTTCTTTGAGAGTAGGTATCCTAGCATTCATTGCTTAGATTAGGAAGATAATAAAATATTTTGCTAATTTATTCCTTTCTAGGCTGAAGAAAACAAGTTTCAGGTAAAAATTTTATTTCACACCTTAAATCATCCAAAGTTGTGCAGCTCACTTTTTTAGATATTGCCTATCTCTTTTTGACAAAGTTTAAGACCCTGAAGGTCTTCCCCTCCCAGTTTGATTTTTTTTCTTGATTAAAGGAGCTATCCCTTGATTATACTTGACACTCACTAGCTGTGTGACCTTGGGCAAGTCACTTAAACCCAATTGCCTCATCCTGGGTCATCTCCAGTCATCCTGATGAATATATCTGGTCACTGGATTTAGATGGGTCTGGAGGAGAAATGAAGCTGGTGACCTGCACAGCCCTCCATCACTCAAAACAAAGTCAAGTACAAATCATGTTGTCATTTCTCTGATGGCATGATCTTCTTCAGCAGCAAAGGATGAACACACACAAAGCGACTTATTCACTGAATGGACCTTATCTCACTCAAAGGGAGAATATGAAAACACCTTAACCTAAAAGATCCAGAGTCTTCCATTGCATCCTGGACTATCTCTGGTCATTCCGAGAATATCAGGTACTGGACCCAGATGGCTCTGGAGGGGAAAGTGAGGTTGATGACCTTGCACACCTCTCCCTCACTCAAATCCAAGTCAACTGGGAGGCATGTCATCATTCCCTAATGTCATAGTCCTCTTCAAGAAAGAAAGACAAACACACAACAGCAACAAACACAAGCTGGATGCAACCCTAAATGAATCATGATACAGGGCCCAATTAGGGTACATTACCCTGATGATGAAGGAAGAATCTGATAATATAAGAATCCCAAAAGGAAAGTTGTCAACAGACACAATTTCTCAGTAACTTATGATATGACCAGACCTTCCCCAGAAGACAACATTTACCACACATCTGGTCAAAGGGAAGGCCTGGGTATATTGTATCCAGCATATGGCAGCCATGTGCATTATCAAGATTTTTCCCTTTCAGGTATCACTTTTAGGGGATAGAGAAAGATAGATAAATCAAGAGGGATACATTCTCTTCATTTCCTTTTCAATTAACTAACTTTCCTAAAAGTTTGGCCATAGACTTTGGTTATAAATATGCTCAATTAGCTACTCCTTAATTATCTCTGCTTGTGTCAAACCTGGTAACCCCAATCCTGCCAGTACCTATAAATCTACCGTCTGACAGACCCTTCGTTTAAGTTATATCATCCTTTGTGTATTGTTATTCCCAAGTAGATAGAAAGCACCTTCTATTCATCACAAATCTGGAAAACAAGCCACTGGAAACCAAAAAATTCAGCTATGTGAATGACAGCTATATATGCTAAGCAACACACATGTTTGTATGTATGCATGTATGTATGTGTATACTCATATGCACACATATATATGCGATGCCTATACATATATTACAAATATACATACAAGTAGTAGCTACATGAAGTAATTCTATTATATATCTATATTTCTTAGGAAAACTTTTGTTTGACCATGAATAGATACTGAGGAAACTAAGCATGAGAGATAAACAGGATGATTTTCTCTAACGACAAATTGTTCCAAGGATAGGCATCAGAATTCTCAACTTGAATTTGGATCTTTTCACAAATGTTAAGAAGTCATGAAGAATAGGGTTTCATATTACAACTAATTGGAATATCTCATCTAGCAATAACATTCTTTACAGACTCAGTACTATCAGTTAATGAACATGCTTAACTATCTCTTTTAAATGATTCCTTCATGGTAACAAACGGAATGCTTAGGGAATACCCCAAAACCATGACTTTCCCTCTGGTATTTAGGGAGGGTCAACTTTCTTTTTTCTTTTTTTTGGTTCTATAATAAAATGAAATGGAATTGACTAAATTACTTACTTCCTTACTTTCCCTTGAGTTCATCCTATATCAGACTACAGAGAAAGAAGCCAAAGAATTAATAATTACCTGCCTCCTGGTTAAAACTCTAAAGGCTAGTTTCTCTCATTGTGATTATTCACTTAGCCTTAATTGAATCAGTATTTAAATATCACAATAGGATGAGACTTTTTGGAGAATTTTCTTTCCTATCATTATAATGTTTTCTGCTTTAAAGTTAGTCAAATATAATGCCCAAAATAGTTTTCTACCACCACTGTGCATGGATAAAGCAGAAATGTAAGTCATTTAAGAAGGACAGTTGAAAATGAAATAAGATTTGTACCATTTTTCTCATTCTGCTAATCTGTTTTGAAATACAAAATGCAAATCCACAAGGGGATGCTTAATATAAAACAATGAAAAATAAATGAAATGAATTTCTTTTTTTTTTCAACAAGCACATTATACAAAGAAGCAAGCACTCTGCTCTCCTATGAACAAATCAAAGGGCCATCAGAAAAATTAAAATAAAATATATTAGACTTATGACATTAAATGTAATTTAAAGTTAAATGGAACATCAATTACTCTTTGCAATAAAAGTAAACACATGCATTCCAGAAGAGCTAACTGAGGTTTCCTTTTTTTTTTTATGTAAAAGAAATTACTTAAACCATGTGTATAGATAATATGTTCTTTAATGGGAATTTAGAGTGGAAATAAGTTATACTCTCTCCCCACAATTAGTCAGGAAGTTCTATGTGTCCCTTTTCTTCTAGATATTTAACACCACCCAAACCAAGCTGAACCATGTTATTGTCAGCATCACTCATTTCTCTCTATTTGTGAAAATTATATTTACAATTGTTATCATCATCTTCATAGCATTTATATCAAATTTTATGTTTGCAGAAATATTTACATGTTATTACATCTGATCCTCACAATAACCAACTTGAAGTAGCTGCTATTATTATCTCCATTTTCCTGATGGGGAAACTAAGGTTAGGTGAACTTTGGGATTTGCCCAAAGCCACAGAACTATTAAATGCCTGAGGTGGGATAATGCCACTTAAATTCACCGTAAACTTGCAATGTGCTAGATGATGTATTACTTATAGAAATGTGTCCTTTAGGTTTTAAAGAGCATCTTGTCAAACCTTTAGCAATAACCTCTTAAAGCTGCAGTTGTGGAAAGCTGATCCAGCTGGTAATCCATTAAAGATCAAAGCAATGGAATCCCATACAGAATCTGATCCCTAAGAGCCTTAACTAGTTGGGAGTATTTGTGACCTTCTAGGTTGTACAGAGCTGCTGGGCTGTGGTCCTGGGCTTTGAAATTGCCTGACCTGATATAGGAAAGAATCAGCTTCTTATAGAAGGGGAGGAGGAGGAAAAGTGAGAAGGGAAGAAAAAGTGGATATATTCCTTGTGCCCTTGAGATTCTGAGCTTCTTAGTGAGAGATGAATGATCATACGGATACAGGCAAAATCAATTCAGCCAGTTGTACTTGACTTCCCTATTTGCTGGACATGACCTATGTGTGAACAAGAAGGGCAACTTGTTGCACCACTGGGATGAACAAAAACTGACATGAATAGACAAGAACAATTGTCCCTTCACTGATGCAGGTTTGTGTGAGTGTTGGTGGCGTATAAGGCTCCTGACAATAGTGTTTTACTTGTGGACCACCATGACAGAGTAGCGGTAATGGTTGCTCTGTGTGTGTGTGTGTGTGTGTGTGTGTGTGTGTGTGTGTATGTGTGTGTGTGTGTTTGCACTTCATTGTCTAAGAAGATCATGACATCAGAGAAATAATGACATGACTTGCACTTGACTTTTTAAATTTTTTTAGTGAGGGAGGATTGTGTAGATCACCAGCCCCACTTCTCCTCCAGAGCCACCTGCATCCAGTGACCAGATATTCATCAGGATGACTGGAGATGACCCAGGATGAGGCAATTGGGGTTAAGTGACTTGCCCAAGGTCACACAGCTAGTGAGGGCCAAGTGTCTGAGGTGAGATTTGAACTCAGATCCTCCTGACTCTTTCACTGGTACTCTATCCACTGCACCACCTAGCTGCTCTTGTGTGTGTATGAAAGGCCATTAGAAAGGACGATCAGGAGCATATTTTAAAAGTTTATGTCTTATGTGAGCATCATTATCTTTGAAATGAACCCCTGGCTATGTGGCAGGATCTAAAGGCTGTATGACCAAAGGATCATATGATCCAGATCACAAAGATGAAAGAGCCCTTAGGGGTCATCTAGCCCAAACTTGCTCGTTTACAGATAAGGAAACTAAGGCCCCAAGAAACAGTAACTTACCCAAGGTGACCCAGATGATTTCCTTCAGACTCCAAATTTAAATGTAGGTTCTTTGATTTATACCTCCTTTTCAGCTTTAAAAAGGCCAAGAAATTTTAATGTTATCTAAATTTGTGAAATTATATTCATAGAAAATATAAGAATATATGGCTTAATTGAAAAATGTTAGTAATCGTCATTCCATCAGCTTTTTGTATTACTGTGCAATCTGAGCGGCCATCAGCTCCCATTGCCTTTGTAGGGTCTGTCTAATGAGCCTTGATTTAGCTTCATTTATCTCTTCAATTAGGCTCTCTGCTCACCAATAGTTTAGCTACCCTTTCACTACCTACAGATTACATGTACTTGCTCAGAAACTAGTCAGCTGAGGGATTTAGACCTGAAGTATTTATGAGGAGGCTGATTATAGAACTCAAAATTTTACATTACTCCTGCCTTTTGGGTGATTTGTGCCCAAGGATTCCTTCCTCTGGCTCAAACCTAGATGCAATGTCTTTTGAGATGGGATCTTTCCTCCTAGAGTATCAAGACACTTGGGGAAAATCCTACTTACTTTATTAGAAGTAGAAGGGACCACCTAACAAAAGGTGGAGAAAATTGTGTGACTTTGTACGTCTGTCCATATTGCTTTGTGATTATTCCCAAGTCACTAAGGAGCTGTCTGTTTTGTTTCAATCAATGATTTTCATGCTTTGGGAGGCTAGGGATCACATGTTTTTTTATTACCCCATAAAAACATACAGTGAAGTGCCACGCACAGTTTTTAGGATTGTACATTTAAAGCTAAAAGTGAGGCCACCTAGTTCAACTTTTACAGATGAAGAATGAAGACTCAGAGAGGTCACATTAGTAACAGTGAGTAGCAAAGATAAGATTCAAACTCAGGTTCCCTAACTCCAAATATAGAACTTCTATTAAATTAAGCATCCTCAACAACAGTTATTAAGCATGTGTTAATTATCTGAGTACATCATTACCTCTGTGTTTGGTGCATGTTAATTTGGGGGAAGGAGAAGAGTAAAGAGACAAAAATGCTGAATGAATTTTTTAAAAATTAGTTCTTAATTCATTTTCAACATCAACTTTTACCGGTTGCATTCTGGATAAACACTGGCTTTGTGACAAATTTGGAAATATACAAAAATGGGAACAAAATCTTACCTGAAGGACAATCTCTTAGACAAACTAACATCTTTCATAGTATTCAAACAAAACACTAAAAATAATGAATCCTCTCAAGCTATGTTAATTACTTCTTCAATGGTTATTTAGCAGATGGCACGTTTCCTATTTCAAATGAGAAAAACTCTGACATTTTAAAGTTTTCAAAGGCTTTATATCAATTATATCAATGCATTGCAAACCACCTTGTGAAACTCCTCAAAGAAAAGTTTATTATTTTTAACTGACTTCATTCTCAGTGAAGTCCTATGCTTTTATGTCTAGGATATATCTTGTCAATAACTATGGAGATACCTTATTAATTTAGATCAGCTGTGATTCAGGGATATGGAGCCAGCTCCTATTTGCTTGAGAATGTCAATAGTTAAATTTCCAGTACAAGCATTTACACTTCAGAAACTAGTGGATGCCAGAACTCAAGGCTTAATTTATTGATTAGGTGATTATCAAGACTTAAGAAAATGATGGAAAAAATGTGAATGATGCAAATTAAACTTAAAAATATGTTGGGTATACATTTTATTTTTCTTAGAAAGTCTGTTAAACATTTACCAGAACATCCCTGACTGTGATCCATATGTACTAGCATCAGAAAGTGATGCTCTAAATAAATGAAATAATTCAAAATCTTCCTCTGATACAATTTTTTTTATAAGTGTAAAATTGGTTTAACAATGGGCCAATCAATTTAAATGTCTACATATCATTTTCCTTGTCTGTAAATAATGTATAATAATATAATGAAGAATATATCTGAAAGGAGAATGTACCTACCTTAGCTTTGCATGGTACTTGTGAGTCTCAGATGAGACAATGAATGTAAAGTATTTTGCAAATTTTAAAGGACTATATAGAGATTTATTATTACATTATATTTTAAAGAAATAGCTCATTTGCATAAAATTTCACAATGGGAAATTTTAAATGCATTTTCTCATTTAGACTTTTCAACAATTCTTTGATTTGGATCATGTTTGTGTTTTGATCCCCATTTTATAGATAAGGAAATTGAGATTCAGAGATGTTAAGTGACTCCCCAATGAATTTAAATTTTGTTAATTAAATTATACAGCAACAATGCAAACTAATGACTATGAGATATTGCTAAAACCTGCTTTAACAAAGAATTAAGAAACAGTTATTAGCATAATGTAAGTAAATAGATGTGACATACTTAAAAGTAAATTTATCCTGACAAATTAATACAAATTAAACATTTCCTCCATTATAGTATTTGTATTATTCATTTATTTACGAAATCTTTCTTCAAGATTCTGACAACTTAACTTCAACGTTTAGAATCAAGAGCACAGTCTGACCACAGATTCAGAATTAACGGTATCTGAAAAAATCAAGGTCATATATCTTTCTAATGATAAACTCCTGTATTTGGATTTCAGTCTCTGATCTGTGGGAAGACAGGTGGTCTCTTCCTTCCCAGCTACTGGACAAACGTGCCTGGAAAACTGTCTTTATTTAATGTTTTTCTTCCAAGAAGTGCAAAATTCTGGCAGCAGTGAAATATCAAATTTTCATGGGTGTGTGAGGGGGGAAAATCAGCACCAAGTCGTTTTCATTCTCATCACTGATATTTGAACATAGAATGCAGAAAGGGAGAGATGCCCACACTGAAAAGCTTCTTCTCAAAAATGAAATGAAAAATTTCCCAAGTAACTGGATATTAACTAACCTTTAAGAAAGGTTTATTATTGGATAAGGAAAGAGGCAGCCCAAAGGTATGGGAGGGCACAGATTAAATATCAAAAAGTACCAATAAATCTTCACAAAGCCCAAATGAACAATTCTGTATACCTCCTCCTCTAAATAAGTTTTAAAAATACTTGTTGAAGATTACCTTCCCTAAAAGAGTATTTTTTAACAGAAATATTTCAGTGTGTTATTTTGCAAAGCATTTCTTTTATGGTGATGCTGAAATTGATTTCCTGGAAACACATGCTTAAAGAAGAAAGCAAAGGAGAGCATAGATTGTATACCATATTCAACAAAGAAGCAAAACATTGATTTATTTTTTTTCCATCTCAGGAAACATATTTTGGCATTTGCAGCTAAATCTGATGAAAGAACATGGATCTTCTGTTTTCACAATGTTTTATGGAGAATATTTGTTATACTTTATAAAATGAAATTTAATTTTCCTTATCATAATTTTCCTTGTGTTTGAAGTGTAAAGTTTTGTAGTAATTTGGACATAAGGTTTAAGTCAAAGACTAAGGTTATACATTTTATGCATCTTTCCCTGCCCTTAATATCAAAAGAGAGGGAGGGAGGGAAGGAGAAAGACAGAGAGAGAGAGAGAGAGAGAGAGAGAGAGAGAGAGAGAGAGAGAGAGAGAGAGAGAGAGAGAGAGAGAGAGAGAGAGAGAGAGAGAGAGAGAGAGAGAGAGAGAGAGATTGTGGAGAAGATACTTAAAAAATATTATGAAAGTGGATTTGATATTAGCTGTTATATTTAAGAGTTAGTCTGATACCTCATGGAAGTGACTGGATTTTGTTTTCCAACACATACCGATTGACTTGACCATCCTAGCAGACTGAATTATATTTTTGTACAGCTCTTCAACAGGCAGCCAAATAAATAGCTTTTCCCCTGCTGCATGGTTTGCTGTTTGCTTAAGCAAAAATCCAATTTCTGGAGAGGACTCCGTAAGGGCTAAATTCCCTGCCATTTACAAGTGTCCCATTAGAGTAGCTTTCTATATGGAAATAACATTCCAAGACAAGGAGAGAAATGCTGGGTCTGAGGTCCGCTGTTCCTGATGTGTTTTATTATTTCTTTTTCATTTGAAGAGTTGAGCTATGTTCCCAGGAGAAAGAAGGAGAAAGAGAGAGTCATGTTTGAATACAAATGTCTCAAGAAACTGGAGCTTCTTTTAAAAGTAAAATCTTGCCTGAAAAAAAATTAAATTTTTGGTATGCATCAAGGGCAAGAGTAGACAGTTTCAGATTCAAACCGCCTCTTATTAAAAGGTTTTTAATTAAGAATTCAAAGATAAAAAAAAAGATCCTCCAACTAGAACAGCATATATTAGTGATGTGAGAATGTGGATTTGATTACTCTTTCCTGTAATAGAGTTGGAGGAAGCCTGTATTTGAAAACAATAACAATTACGTGGGAGAAAAGCAACCCATACGCACAACTTATATAAGATGCCACACATAAATGTGATAGTTATGTCTTAGGATGGAATACATTTTAATGAATATTAATACGTTTTCTCTTAAATTAAACCGAATAAGATAGGTGTTGTCTGTGTACTAATCAGTTATAATGACAGTGGGATGAATGTATCTTTGTCTTAAGATGTCAAAATTCATAAAGCATTGCCAGCCCTCGTTCCTTCAACAGGTAGAAAAATTAAGCTTAGCACTTACTTAGCAAGAATAATTAGTTAATATAGGAAGCTATCAAAAGATGTTTTCTCTCCCATTTTTTTCCTAAGTGAGCTCCTCTCCAGTAGTCACCTCAGGAGTTCCAAGATCTCAGGTCCCTCCCTCTCTTTCCTCAAATGGACTTATATTAAAAAATGAATAGAAAGACACATTTTGGCTTGCCTGGTCAGGGTGCCAGACATACTAGTTTTGACTCTGATAATTATTGGTTATTAGCAATAACTATTATTATGGTAAAATCAAAATCATGAGTTTCAAAAGCATCACATAATCTAATTTCAATGTTTTAAAAAATAATTTATAGTTCATGCTACTGCTTCTTATTTAGAGAAACCTAACAAATGAATAAATAAATAGATGCATGTGTGTGTGTGTGTGTGTGTGTGTGTGTGTGTGTGTGTGTGTGTAAATCCATATAACTTTAATTACAATTAAAACTGGGCCAATTGAAAAAGAACTCTTTAAATTATTTGAACTTATTTGAGCTAAATAAAGGCCTTCTACAAAGATGATAGTTCTAACTTAGAAATTCAAAGATAAATTAGTGTTACTCTAAATGTTTCATTAAAGGAAATGGTTAATGCATCAATAAGAAGGGGAGGAAATCTCTTTTCTCACTAGACAAGTCCCTTTGTATGTATTACAGTGGGCAGTTGAGCATATTTATGTATGTTTATAAAAGTGCTATGTGATATTTTTACAGGGAATTTTTTTTTAACAAAGCACTTATGTCAAAGATCTGGCCCAACAACCACACAGGACACTTGGAAGCATTTTAATCTAGCCAACTAAAGAGCTAGAAATTGCTACCTAGATCCCCCATTAGGCTGACTCCACAAGGCCAAACAACAAGTCTTATTACATAGCGGGGGAAGGCTATTTGACCAGTGGTATAAATTTAATGCAGTGGGAGGCATTTTACTACTTCTGTGAGCATCCTGGATCCCAACAGAAACAAAATAAGACGGACTCACAGGCAGTTCAGAATTTTAAAATAAAGGGACCTTTTTTTCTTTTTCCTTTTGGTCACAGATGGGTCTTTACAGATGTAATTAAATCAGAAGTGTTTAAGGTGGAAACATGTAGACACAGCGCAAAGAGCCCTGACCTCAAAGATAGAAGACCTGCCACTACCCAGCTACAGGATCTGGGTAGGGAACTAAACAGCTTGATCTCAGTGTCCTCATCTATAAAATGAAAGTGTTGGACTCAAAAATCTTTGAAGGTCTCTTTTAGATCAAAGACTAACCTGGGCCATGCGATTTGTGTACATCACCTCTATGAGACTGCTGTTCTTGCATTAAGGTTGCTCTTAATCTAGTGCAAGGACTTTATTTTGATATCTGTTTTCCAGAGGGCACAGCTATGAAGTTGAATGTGTTCTAGGACTACAGTCAAGAGACACAGGTTCTCCTCCCAGCTAGCTGCTAAACTGCAAAATGGTCAGAAAGTCACTTCCCCTTTTTGGTTATCAGTTTCCTCAGATGTAAAATGATCAGGTGGGAGGAGATGATCTCTAAGATAGTTTCCAACCTGAAATTTATCCAATAAATATTTATTAAGTGCCTACTATGTGCTAGGCACATCAATGTAAACAGATACATCACATAGACACACCAGTGCTAGCTGATAACTCAGATGCTCGGTGCCTCTAGTTAAGGGGAAAGCAATTCCTGTCACTCCCAGAAATAGATTTGAGGACTTAGATTATTTGGATTGTAGGTCTGTATTTGTCAACATCACAAGATAATTGCCCATTCTCCCTTTCTCTCTGTGATGTATAGTTACAACAAATGTGATACACACACCAGATGTGATTTGGCTCAGCACTTTAGTACTACCAGTCGAGCTGAGGAACGTTGTCATCTGTGGGCCAAAACAATATTTTCCTGATGCTAAATATGCTTATATGGGAAAAGGGGGCAAAGCACTTTTCTCAAATTAGAGAGAGATGGTATTCAGAATTATTTGCAGGTGTCAGGAAAAGAAAAAAAAAATAAAGTACCCTACACAATCACATTCTTCCTGTGACTAGGACTCGATTTAGTTGCTGTAAAGTATCTCTCATCATTGGGCTACTACTGTGTTAGGATCTTGTTGCTTATTTAATGACCTGGGTCCCAGGTGCATTTTGCTGTAGGAGGAAAAAAAGAGCAATATTTTCCTTGTCATTTTTTTATGCAACTAGTTAGCTGGAGACTTTACTGAAGAAGACATGCTCAGCATCAGTATCTTTCCCAATAAAATCGTCCCCAGCACATCAACATAACTTCGTTATCACTGTGCGTTGGTTTCCTATTTGACTCAGAGTCCCTGTGGAGTGAGGAACTCACAGCGTAGTTGATGGGAGGTCTGCAGAGAGACAGGCTCTTCAGGACTGCCAGGGAAAATGAGAAAATGGGCTCAGGTGAATATTTTCATCTAGAAATACTCTGCTAGTTTCTGAGGGCAAAGGTCATGGCAGTGTTTTGATTGCTACCAAAAAGGTGGGGTAAGCAGGAAAAAGTCAAGGTATAATGTTTGTTCTTCTCTTTTGCTGGAATGGGCAGTGTCTCTGAACAAAGGCTAGGCTGTTTCAAAGACAAGGTCTCATATTTTGGCTGTCAAAAATCATTCAACTTCTCCCTTAGCCACTCCCACAACCCATCTAATGTATAGGCGACAGTACTCACAAAACAATCCCTCTTCTTCACCTCTAGAACCAGGTGACCAACTCCCATTCATTTCTTTTAAGATTGTATTTATTTCCTTTAAGCCTGGTTCTCAGTTTCCGATATCCTACCCTTCTAAAACAAATCCTAGCTTCTAAGGACCAGGTTGCAATAATCAATCTATTATTTGTCACCTAGCTTGCATGTTGGAAAAAGCACTGACTTGGAGCCAAAAAAGGTAGAAGATATGAGTTCAAATGCTGCCTCTGACACCAGCTGTCTAAATCACTTAACCCCTTTAAACTCAGTTTCCTCATTTATAAAATGGGGACAGTAATAATATCTACTTTGCAGGGATATTGGGAGCATCAAATGAGACAGTATATGTAAAGTGCTTTAAAGTCCACTACATAAATGATAGCTATTGTAGTTCATGTTTCTGTTATCATCAAGAGGCTAAAATTGACCAGGTCCAGAGCTAGTGATATAGAGATAAAAGTCAAATAGTCCCTGCCATCAAGGAAATTACATCGTTATAAATCTTTGTGCTATCATATTATTATTCTATAAAATTCCAAATAATGGGATTAATTATGTGTGAACTTATTTACTTAAGGATGAAGAGGGCAACTATACTTTCATGGAAATAGGGTACAACTTTATGAGGAAACTCCCTTCAGCAATGAAAATTGGCATCTGTGTAAACTATAAAGAATTACCTGGAATTCCGAGAGGTTAAGAGACTGTCCAGTACCGTTCAGCTAACATATATCAAGAGGTAGAATATGAACCTAGGTTTTGCTAGCTGCTACTCACTTCTGTGCCATGCTGCCTTTCATATGATTACACGTGTACTCATGAATGCACACATACACACACATCTTAAATTCTAGACGCATTGATGTTCTGAATTTGGAGTTTCTTCGCTAGGTATTCTCCATACCTTTATTGTTCCAGTCTGCCTATCTCTCTGCCTACTAGTGCAGATGAAAAACTCATTAACTTAGAGCCTTCTATAGTAATAGCAATGATAGGTTAAATACCTTATGGATGGTTACAAAGGGTGGCACGAGTTGAAATAAGAACTTGAATGCAGGTCTCCCTGATTACCTTCAACTAATATGATTATATATATGTATACGTATATATATATGTATATATATATATACACACAATATGTATATATATATACACAATCTAATGTTCTAAAAGACCTTTAAACATTCATAACTCATATTTCTATTCTACTTTAATATTTACAACGAACTATCCTCCCCACAATCCTGAGGGGTTGGGTAGTAAAAATTTCATACATGTTTGCATTTGAGGAAACAGAGGTTCAGGGTTTTAGTCATTTGCTCATTGTCACACTTAGAGTAAGAGTTTGAGATCACCTATACAAGCCCCTAATTTTTTGAACCTGGAAAGTGAGACCAAGAGAAGTCTTGTGATTTGATGAATGTACAAATGTAACTGAGCCAATATTTGGAGGTTTCTGACTGTAAATCCAGGCCTCTTGAGAGCAAGCCAAAAACAAAAATCTTCTGTCATCTCTCATAGGATGCCTGCAATAGTGCTGATTTTAACCATGAGGTTGATACATTGACTGAAGTATGTGTGTGCATGCGTGCATGCATTCTGGTGTAACTTATCGTTCTAATTTTGGCATGAGGTAATTAGAAGAGATTTGAAATGAACTAAAAATGTCATTTGCTTTAACCAATAAAATGGACAAAATGAACTATATATTGCCTTAATTTCCTCAACCAAACATCTTGCCAAGAATAATCAATAAATTTATTTCTAAATAACTATCATATTAAAAGAGGTGTGAAAGAAGACTTCTCAAAATATACAAACTAGATAATTGAATTCCTGACTAATTTGGAGATGACTATATTTGGGTAAGAAATATTCTATGAACTCTGTGTAGAAGTTAGCCTAACATGATTTGAGAAAGCCAGAGATGTATTAAACTTCTGCCCAAATGGAAATTGTATGTCCAGGGTGCTGAAGCAGGAAGGGCAAATACTTGGAGTCAGGAAGACTTGGGCTAGAACTTACCTCAAACATATAAAAACTGCAAAAGCTGCTTGATTGGACAAGACACTTATGCTTGTAGTCTCACTTTCCCTATATGTCAAATAGGAATAATAAAACACTTAGTTCACAAGCTTGTTTTAACAAGAAAATATGAGTCAAGTGCTTAGCTATTCTAAAAGTGCTTTCAAATTCCCTTTTAAAGCCATAAAATCAAGGATCTCCAAAAACTAAATTTCTTACAATTTTTTTAATAGGTTCAAGTTTTACTTTTTTTTTCCTGCTTATCATATGAAAAGGCCAGGAACAATGACTAATTTCTGGGTCAAATAGAATTTTATGAACCAAAGCATTCTCTTTGTCAATACCAATTCTTCTTCTCTTAGTCAGAGCAGTTAAATATAGCTCCTCTCCAACTTGTGAAATTATTACCAGGGCAAAATTCCAAAGGTGATTTCTGTGGTAAGAGGCTCCTTGTTGAGGATAGTAAAATGAACCAAACAAATATGAGAGGTTCATTATGAATGCTATTAAAACAATGTATTGTATTATTGTACTGGGCTGTCAAGTCAAGCATTTCCTTAATCAAATAGCACTTGTTTTAGAAAGCTCAGGAGACTTAGTGGAATCCAAATTTAGCTGTGCTTGTTTTGATCATTTCTTTCTGTGAAAATGGTTGGGGATCTCATTTCTGAGTCCTTTCACTTTACATCAGATTCTCACTTTAATACTTATACTTTTAAAACTTTGAAATAACTCAAAATAGATATATTTTAAAAAATAGTATTCTGCAATAATACATGTCACCATGGAGTTCTAGAACTTACGCTTAAGGCAGAAATAATAAATATGGAATTGCATTAATCTTGTTCAAAGAACTTTCCACTATGTCTCCTTCTGACAATTATATTTTGTACCAAAGCCAGATCTGAATCAAATTAAACATATTTTAGAAGTTGGTGAGTTCAAGTTCTTTAGAGATCGAAGTAATATAAGCATGATTTTTTTATTTTAAGATTAAGGCTAAAGTATAAACTACATTGATAATGTTCCATAACCTTTTGATGCACATGTTTTAAAAATAGCGTTTTGATTTATTTCATTTAATGTTCAAAAGATAGGCGAGATAACTGACCAATATATTCCTTGAAATTCAAAGTCAGGTTCAAATTGGGTGCACTTTGCTTTATATGAATTTGTTTTATGTAAGATGGAAAATATTTGCTAAATTTCTTGAAAAAGGCATCTCTATTTTTTGACACTACTAACTTTGAATTAGTTCTGCCAGTAGTTTTAATTGGTGTACAGAGATTACTTCTTTGCTGGATAGCATTCCAAATAATTTTTCTGCCAATTTAAATCATCCTTATCTAATATTAGTTAGAGATGGATTTTTTCAGTAATATTTCCATCAGTTAGCTGATTTAACTGCCATTAGATAAGCTATCATTAAATGACAATTTTCCATGGACAATCTAAAAACTCTTACCTTAAGTCAGAAGAAATTCTGTTTTGTTTTTTTTTAACAATTTTTTCTCTTCAAAATTAACATATGGAAAATATGTTTAATTTGATTGTATATCTATAGCCTATAACAGATTGCATGCCCTCTTGGGGAGGGGGTAGGAAAATGAAGGGGAGAAAATTTAGAATTCAAAATCTTATGAAAGTGAATGTTCAAAACTCAAAATAAATAAATAAATGATTTTAAAAAGAAAAAATCTCAATACATGGAGCCTCCACATATATGAATGAAGATCTTGATTCCAGTCACACGGTCAACTTACAATGCAAACTGAGAATTTGATACAGTGGAGGAAAAAAAGCAATGACTGGAGTGAGAAGCTCCAGGGTCAAATCCCATCTTCCCATCATGACTTTGACCAAGACACTAAACATTTTTCGGTCTAGATTTTTTTCTTCTACAGTGTAAAAAGGTTGTACTGAATGGTCTGCAGGGTCTTTTAGAGTTCTCAATCTATGCATTTATGAGTTTGGGGGACTGAATAGAAAAAATGAAGGGAACATTTCACTTTGTGGTTTATTCAGATCTCTTGTATGCCATTCATTGATTAACATCCCTCAAATTTTTATTATAATCTTTGTCCATTACATTTTTCATTTAAATTAAGTGACCAAAGAAATAAATAATTTTCCATGTGGACTGCTGACTAGGTTTAAAAAAGAGTAGTTTAAAATAAAATACTACTAAAATGTATTTTTTTAAATATAAGAAAAAAAGAAACAACTACCACAAAAACAATACTTATCATTGTGGATCTATTGTATACAATACATTTTGTATCACTCTCAGTAAAACTATGTGAGAAATACCTGGGTTTAAGACTGCAGAAAAGGAAAAGAAAAAAAACCCTATCTAGTGTGGGAAAACCAGAGTTGCTCTTTTTAGGTGGAAGTAATGAATATACTGAACTTATGGCAGTACATCAAGCTATCAAAACAGAACAAGGAGGACAGCATCATATATTCACTGATTCATGGGTGATAGCTAATGGGTTAGCTATTTGGATGCCCATGTGGAAAAAATCAAAATTGGGTAATTCATGCCAAACAAGTCTGGGGCAAAGAATTATAGGAAGACATATGGGACATGTCTTTGCTTACTAATCTGTCAGGTTTTCATGTAGATGCTCATATGGCCCTCACCATGCCAGAAAGTGAGTACAATGCACATGCTGATTGACTAGCAAAGATTGCTACTCAACATATTGTCCCTACTCTGATACCAACTGATGATCTGGTACTAGTAAAATGGGTCCATCAAATGGCTGACCATTTGAGCTCCAGTCCACACACCAATGAGCCCAGGACCAAGATCTTAGTATATTTCATTCATTGTTAAAGTAAGTAGCAGAGGAGTGTCATATATGTCAGTTGGAAAAGGAATGAACTATTCCTTGGGTAGTAGTAGCTGGAGAGATAACAATGGAAAAAGTACCAGCCCAAATTTGGCAAATAGATTATATTAGACCCCTAACCCAAGATAAAGGATGTGAATTTATATATACTTGTGTTGACACCTATTCAGGTGTACTAGTGACTTGTCCCTACAAGAATGCAGCCCAGAAAAACACCTGTAAAACTCTAGATATCATAAGTTTATTATATTAAGGAGGCCCAATGCGGGTCCAAAGTGACAATGGGTCACATTTCAAAGGTAATGAAATGAAGAGATATTGTATATTAAACAACATAGAATGGATAGATCATACTCCATATTATCCACAAGTGTCTGGGTTAATTGGAAGAATGACTGTATTATTGAAAAAACAGTTAAGAAAATTAAGTTCTAATAATTCTTACCAACATTGGAAAGATAATTTATTCTCTGCTTTATATAATTTGAATAATAAACCATTAGGAGGAATGATGACCCCAAATCTATAAATTTGAAAAGAGTAAACACATAAGATCCCAAATATTGAGTATTGGACTGTCGCACCAGATATCCCAGCACCGTATCCAGGGACATCAGTTTGGCAGGACATGATTTACACTGTTTAGAGGACTTTAGGTTGGATAGAAATGAAGTTAAGAAAATATCTACTGGGATATGTATGAGAATCCCCCCAAAATCATTTTGGACAGATATTACCTAAATCTGAATTAGCAGATTGAGGAATACATGTATTGGCTGGAGGGATAGATTCTAATTATCAAGGAGAAATTATTATGACATTCCAAAATGTAGGAGAAGAACCCATACAGTTTTGTAAAAATGATAGCATAGTTCAAGTGATTATTATTCCTTGTGAAATCATATCCCTTTTGTAAACTGACCCTCC
Organism: Bettongia penicillata ogilbyi; assembly: GCA_023548195.1. Lineage (NCBI taxonomy): Eukaryota > Metazoa > Chordata > Mammalia > Diprotodontia > Potoroidae > Bettongia > Bettongia penicillata. Next base: position 15,879,284 of record JAJHZJ010000090.1, read on the forward strand.
TTCCAAAATAACTAGCAGAGGAGCTAAAGGATTGGATTCTACAGATAGAATAAAATTGGGAGCTAAAGTATGGGTAAAGTGGAAGCCAGACAATGTTTCAAAGGTTGCAGAAATTATAGTACACAGGAAAGATACCATAATTCTTGTTTATTCAAGAGAAGATGATTACCAAATTGTACCCTTAACTCATATATTCTACTGTGAATGAGGCTATGAGAGTGGGTTCATGGATTCCAGAAACAAGGCTTACCCTATATCTATCCTGCTTCTGGTTATTATTTCCTTGTTTCTTTTTGTGTTTTGTCTGTTAAACTTGTTTGCTAAATTTGTTTTCTTCAGGCTTAGTACTCTCCACTTGTAGATGCCTGATCACTTAAGTAGGATGCTGCCTCTTGTCCACAACTGTGATGTGTCACTCTTGGACCTGGTGTCAACCTAGCTCCAGATACAGCCTAAAGAACTGACCTCTCAAATGGGACCCCTTGGGACAGAGACAGCTCTATGTCCAATTTCACCAGGAAGTAGCTATGGAAGAAGAGACCTTCATCTCTTACCCCAAGATTTTGGACCCATTCTTTTGAGGGGGGAATAATGAGGTAGGTGCCTGTGCTCAAGCTCCACACTAAGATATTGTTTTATGTGCTCATTTTGTGTGATCCCTGTTATATTGTTGTAAAATTCTATTGACATCAGTTGCCTAAGATACTGTTTTATATGCTTATATTCTGTTATCCCCATTACCATTCTGTTGATACCAGTTGCCCCACCAACCCATGCAATGAATATGAAAGATCTTGGGGTCACATGTAATGGTAATTTAAATGGGGAGATGTTTCCTATTCATTAATAGGCCCATGTGACCTGCCTGGGTCACTTGGAAGTCTGAGTCATGGAGTCTGTGATGGGAGGAGTTTGTTGAATGAGTGGAATAGGAAGGGTGGAACAGGTAGAGGCAGAGCTAGAGCAGAGCTAAGAGGAATTTAGTTATGCGTGTATTCAGAACTGAAGGATGCAGGCAAGCCCACAACTGGCTGGGACTGTGAGAAGACCATTTTGTTTAAGGAAAGCCTGTTTGTGATTGGTTTAAGGGACCTGGTTTATGGGAAGCTTGGGGATGGGGTTGTCCTCTCCATTATCATTGTGTATAGATTTTTGGTACTATGATGGATTTGACTTTCCGGTGTCTGAATAAATGTTTGATTCTTTCATGTGAAGAATCTGTTGTATTTTGCGGTTCAGAATTGCACCGGGATATTCATGGCCACAGTAGGCATTGTGAATATTGCATTGGAGCTAAAATTCCCATATGCAACAAGATTTTTATAGCAGCTCCTTTTGTGGTAACAAGTAACTAGAAAACAAGGTAAATGTTCATCAGTGGGGAATGGCTAAGAAAATTGTAAGAATAATAGCTAATATTTATATGGTGCTTAATATGTGCCAGCCACTGTACTAAATACAATTATTATCTCACTTGATCCTTTAACAACAACCCTGGGATTTAGATGTTATTCCTGAAAAATATGATGAGTACAGAGAAGCATAAGAAGACTTCCTTGAAGTAATGAAGAATAAAATACTGTAGTCAAAAAAAAAAAAACTTACAATGACTATAAAAAAGTAAATTCAGTGAACTACAACCACAAAATAATTTAATATATGCAGAATGCAGTATACAAAGAACAAGTTTGATAAAAACTATGAGAAGACCTTTCTAAACTCATTTACAGATGTCCACAGGTATAGAAAACTGCATTTTCAAACTTTTTGAGGCATAGATCAGTTTTGCTTATTTTTTTTCTATTTTCTGTTTTCAATTATTTATTTATTTTGCTGCATGAAATAGCTGGAAAAGAATATTATGAAAAATTTAGGTGATAAAATATGGGTATGTAGATGACATACTGGATAAAGTGCTGGGCCTCCAATCAGAAAGACCTGAGTTCAAATCTAGCCTCACACACATATCTGTGTCCCTGGACAATTTTTTTTAGCCTTGGTTTCTTCATTTGAAAAATGGGGTTAATGATAGCACCTACCTCCCAGGGTTGTTGTGGGGCTCAAATGAGGTTATAATTGGAAAAGGCTTTATACAATGGTGATATCATGGTAGGCTCTTTATAAATGATATTCATTATTAGTTACTATCATTGTTTTAGAGAAACACAGACTGCATTTTTAATGCCTTGTGCTCATAGAATGTGTGTGAAATCCCCAGAACCTACGGGAAAATAAGGATCATGTGTCTTTATCCTCCAACCACTAGGTTAGTCTGCCATCAATTTCTGGATGTAAGGCCCACATGGGTTTATGAATGTTTGAAGAATTCAGCTGCCCCTCCCCCTGAAGAGCTATCTTTCTTTACAGAAAGGACCTCAGATATCATCTAAATCTTTATTTGAAAATATATATATAAAGTTATTTGAAAATATTGAAGTCCAATATAAATGTTAGCTATACTCATAATTGTGGACAGACACCCCACTAAGTAACTCATGGCATTCATTCCCTGTTTAAAGACCTCTAGTGATAACAAATTCAGTAGTGGCTGGGTTACATGAGGAAATAGTATGATAATGTTGTAAAGACAAACTGCATTTGATTCTGAGCATTTTGTAACTAGGAAAAATCATTCATGCTTAATTTTTTAGACTCTATGAAATATTTAAACATAATTAACTAGAAATGAATTGCTTATCTGCAACAGGGAAGGGAGTTTCTCCTCAGGGAATTTCCCTGCACCATAAACATGAATTATGCTTTGAATCCAGTTAGGTGGTGCAGTGGATAGAGCACCAGTGCAGGAGTCAGGAGGATCTGAGTTCAAATCCCATCTCAGGCACTTGACTCTCACTAGCTATGTGACCTTGAGCAAGTTACTTAACACCAATTGCTTCATCCTGGGTCATCTCCAGTCATCCTGATGAATATCTGGTCACTGGATTCAGATGCTCTGGAGAAGTGAGGCTGGTGAACTGCACAGCCCTCCCTCACTCAAAACAAAGTCAAGCGCAAATCATGTCATCATTTCTCTGATGGCATGGTCTTCTTCAGCAATGAAGGACGAACACATACACCTGTGAATCCATGACTAGGAATAACAATAGGTAATATGTAAGAGAGATAGAGAGCCTACTATGTTCCATGTACTGTACTAACTGCTTTAGAATTATAATGCCATGTGATCTTCGCAATAACCCTAGGAAGTGGGTGCTACTATTATCCCCATTTTATATATTACATTTGAGAGAAACTGAGATAACAGAGGCTAAGTGACTTGCCCAAGGTCATACACTAGTTTTATCATTCAGATCTTCCTGACTTCAGACCAACATTCTCTCCACTTTACCACTTAGCTGCTGTGGAGTGTTGATCTTGTGCTAGGTGCATCTTTTCTTAAATGTCAAAAAAAGAGAAATAAAACTTACTTGCTGTTCTTTATTCAAACCCCCCTCCCACCCCATAGCCACTTAGCAACATAGAAAATTATTCATTCATTCATTCACATAAGGATTTATACAGCTATTATAGAAAAATTTGTATTATATGTGCATATATGAATACATATATATGAAAATGTATGCATTTTAATTTAACAGCTTTGAATTACCTTTTTTCCTATTGTTATCTAAACCTTTAATCATAACTAGAATAAGCACTAAACTCTGGTTTTTAATATATTATCCCATCTGAAATCTAAATATATTCAGAGTTCCCCTAACCCAGGGATGGGAAACCTGCAGCCTCAAGGCCACATGTGACCTTCTAGGTTCTTGGGTGTGGTCTTTTGACTGAGTCCAAGTTTTATAGAACAAATCATTTTATTAATGGGATTTGTTCTCTGAAGTTTGGATTCAGTCAAAGGGCCACATGTGACATGAAGGCTGTTGGTTCCTCACTCCTGTTAACCTTTCAAAAAAAATATACACACTCTTTTCCTGCTAACACTTAAAGGAAAGCTCATCTTCATTCCCCCCATTTAACTGACAAACTAGAAAAAGCAGATTAAATTCACATATTCTAATTTTTTACACTCACTGTCTCTTCTGCCCCTTGTAATCTGACTTCTTTTTCCAACACTAGTGAAACTTCTTTCTCCACTAATGATCTTTTCACTTCACCCAATGGATTTCACTGAGTAAACCTAAAAATACAGTATCTTATATAATATTTATAGTTCCATTGTGTCCAGCATGATGCTAGTACAAGGGACTTGGTACTTATGTGTTGGTATTTGATGGCTGGGTAGCAGCACATTGTGGACACGAGGTCATCTTTTGAAATAGGTACATTACTTCCTTGTCACCAGGTTTAGTGAGCATCTGCATTATTTGAATAGGGTATGGAGAAAATAGGGCCAGTTCAGCAATGCATTTTAGGGGCTATCTGTATGTAGTGCAACCTTTCTCTCCAGTTTATTATGAAGACTGAGGCTCAGAGATTCCAAGTTATCAGCTCAGCTAGTTGAATGGTCGCTCCGAGCTAACTCACAGTCTACACAGCGGTCCTTCCACCTGAGCAAGTCTCAGACTAGGTGCTATTCACAAAATCTGAAACCAACATATTGGCTCTACGCCCTCCCCGCTTAGACTTATTATCATGGATTTATGTATTTTTTAATTGACACTAGATGGTGAAGTTGTTTAATTTTGTGGGAAAATAAATTCAGAGCCTTTTTCAGCGAACCTGCTGTTACTTTTTCAATATGTTTTTCATGGCTGATTAATGAGGAACTTTTGAAACAATTTAATCTATCCAGGGATGTGAATGTTAGTTTATATTTTTCAAGCCTGATTACAGAAGAACTTCTAAAGCAGTTTAATCTGTTCAGGGATACTAAACAAATATGTCAACATTCATTGTGCATTTGTGTCTACAGCAGTTAAAGGGAGAAATACTGAAATAAATAGGATTTAGAAACTTCTCTTTTATTTTTTTCAAGAACTAAGAGATGCCCACTGCATTTCACATTTCACAGAGGATCCAAACTTCTTACCAAGATGAATGTACTTCAGATTGAAGTTTTTAGTAGCTTTATCAAGGAGTTTACAGGCTGGTATTCTGCCACAAAGTGATCTGTAACCTCACAGTTTACTATAATGTAAATAACATATTTGACCATGGTACTGGAGTGTTAAGATTATTCTCTAAGGATAGTCATATACTTGAAATTTCCAATACAAGATTATGTTTAACATTTCGTTTGAACCTCATTTACCTTTAAAAATAAAATGTGTCATGTACTTCTTATATTAAACAAAGTTTTTTTTTTTCCTTTTTCTCTTTCTCTATCCCCCCTCATTCTATTATTGAATGACTTTCTGCTTCCTGGATATTTTAATTTGTATTTCTATCAATGGAAATGTTCAAAGTCATGCCTTAAGGGATGGAGGGTGGGAGTAAGGGGGACCATCAAGGTACTCTTTAGAAACTGCTTATGATCTCTGAGAAATGTTGAAACTCAATGCAGATCTTATTAATTAATTCTGTGAACTAAGGCTGACATGTGCATATGCATCCAACCATGTTACACAGAAAATTAATCCTAGAGAATGGCATATGAAATATAATCAAGATTGGAAGTTCATAATTAATCTGGGAAAGGTCAGTTATGTAAAAAAGTTTTTTAGTAAAGGGGGGAGGGTAGTAGAATCACAGCTATACAAGGCCACATTTTCCAAAAATGTTGAGTCTTCCCAAGAAAATTTGATATAGATCTATCCTGTCATCAAGTAGCAATATTGGAAAATCAAGATGAACAATGCATTTAATAGCTGAAAATGTGCTGAACTATACAAATTGTTTGGAGTTCTGCTAAAAATCAAATAAATGCCTGACAGACTTCATTTTGATGCCTTGAGTAGATCAGTACACATATCAAAGATGTATTACTTTAAATGTGTAGCAGTATTTCAGGTTTCTACCCATGCATTGTATTAGGATTTTCTTTATCAGATTAAGTTGTATAATGAATCACCTCCCAAGATTCCTTCAACTTATAATGTAAAATAATGAAATGCAAAATATAAGGAGTAAAATGTCTTGCATATTAAGCTGAATGCTAAATGAAACGGGCAGCCAGGGGTAGATGATTACCTGCTTTCTCATTTCTTTCCATGAGGCAGGAAAATGTTGACATTCACTTGCTTTCATTCTCTAAACATTATCTACTATGTACCATATATAATAAATAACTCAATAAATTCCCATGTTTTCATGAATTTTCACTTGGGAACTATAAACAAGGTTAGTTCTATATGAAAGCAGAGTGAGAGGCAGCCTATGTGGTATGTTTTCATAAGCTCTAAAAGGCTGTTCCATTCCAAAATAACTTCCCTACTTGTCCATCATGATCACTGCACTTCTTACCATCACTGGGTTAAGATATGTCAAGCTATTATTAAAGAGAAAGTATATTATCTAGAATGGACAACACATCAAGTCACTGTCTTCTTACATTTAGGAAAACTTGGTACCCTCTAGAATTCTGAACTTTTCTGGTGTCATAGACCCCTTTAACAATCTGGTAGAAACTTTGGATCCTCCCCCCAAAAAAAAATTAAAATGCAGGAAACTACATGGATCTTCCAATTTCCCCACAAATAACTTAAAATAATGCCTCAAAGTAAATTTTAGAGCAGCAGAAATAATTAAAAGTCAGGTTAAAGCAATATTCTGGCCTCAGGCAACTTGTGAGGATATTAGGAAATATCTGACCTTTCAGAGGGAAGACCCTACTATTAAAGAATATTAGAAAAGGCTTATTGTACTTTAATTAAGACTTGAAAGAAGCCAGGAAATCTCAGAGGTATAGATGAGGCAGGAAATATTTCTATGACTGTGAAAAGGCTTGAACTCTAGAGATGGAGCATCATTTGTAGGACTAGCAAGGAGGCCCAGAGCACTGGATGACAGAGAATATTAGGGCACATAAGTTATCAGAATACTGGAAAGGTAGGAAGAGTCCAGGCTATAAAAAGGATTTGAAAACCAAACAAAAGAATTTGTATTTGATCTTGGAAGGCTATTGGAATTGAATGAGTAGAAGTGTGACATGGTAAGGTTTGTGCTTTAGGAAGATTAATTTAAAGACTGAAAGAAGGATAGATTGCAATGGCAAGACTAGATGTAGAGAAACCAACCATCAGACTATTGGAATGGTTCACATATGAGGTAAAGAGGGTCTGTTGTGGCAATGTCAGAGGAGAAATGGGCATTATACAAGGGGTATTATGAAGTTGAAAATGACAGAATTTGGCATCCATTGGAGATGGATAGGGAAAGGTAAGGTATTGAGGATTGCACCTAGGTTGTGAATATTAGGTTAAGAAAGATGATAGTTGATAAAATATTATTAGATTTGGCAATTAAGAGATCATCAGTAACTTTGGAGAGAATGATTTCAGTTGAATGATGAGGTCAGGAATGATGAGTATAGCATTAAGAAGACCATGAGAATAAAGCAAGAGGAGACATTGATAGACTTTTCAAGAAGTTTAGTCACCAAAGGGAGGTAGAATATAGAATGATAACCAGAAGAGATGGGTGGATCAAGTAAGAGATTTTTCAGGAAGAGGAGCACATGGTTGTGTTTATAAACAGCAGGAAATAGAACACAGGAAAAACTGAAGAAAAGTGAAAGAACAGAGATTATTGAAGGGTAATCTTCTGGGAAAGGTGGGATGCATTACACTAACTTCTTCAGATAGAGGGGCTTGTTTTACATTGAAAGAGGCCACCTGTTCTTGTGAGATAGGAGTTAAAGAGAATAAATCTGTTGAGTAAGTTGAGATGAAAAGAAAGGGGAGATGAGGGAAATATTGGTCATAATACTTTTCAGTGAAATATGAAGCAAGATTCTCAGCTGAGAGGGTGTGTGTAGGGGGTGGTGGTGGTAGGAAAACCATGGGAAGTTTGAAAAAGTTTAGAAAAGCTACTGTGGTAACTGGAATGGTGAGAAAATGAGGGAAGTATAAAAAGTTTTTACTTTCTGCAATGAGGACCTAGTTGAGATTAAATAATAAAAATCTGTAATGGACTTAGTCAGCCTTTTTGGTTTTCCCCATCTTTGTTCAGCAGTACATGAGTAAGAACAGGAGCAGCAAACAGTAGGAATAATCCTAGTCTAAGAGTTGGTAGTGTGAGATCAGCAATACCATAAAAGAACAAGGAGCTGGAAAGAAAAGGACAATGTATTGAATGGGTTCACCAAAGGATCGAGATAAGAAAGGGAGAATAAAGTAGTCAGTGTATGAGTGAAAGCCTGAGAAAGAATGGGAGGGTAGAGGGATTGGAAATTATAAGGATAAAGAACAGGTTTTCAAGTTTCAAAGCAGAAGAAGAAGTTCAATGATAGAAAATTGTGGTCAGATAAAGGGATTCCAGAATTCATGAATATGGAAGTGCTTTATTTGTGGGTAATGGCAAGATCATTGTCATAGGTAATGATTAAGTTGAAAACCTGGGTTTCTGAGAGAGTATGTTGAAGACCTCTAATGTGAGAGCAAAAATTAGGGAAGAAAGAAAGACTGTGAGACAGGCACTGAACTCATAGAAGAAAGAACATCCTTCAGGTGAGTAGTCAACAGTTAACCAGAATCTTGACTGGGTAATGCATACACACACACACACACACACACACACACACACACACACACACACACACACACACACATATATATATATATATATATATTATATATATATATATACTTTAAAGAAAGAGAGCTTACTTAATGATGATAATAGTGGGGAAATCTAGAAATATCAATAGGCTGCAAGAAGTATTCTAACTCAATCCACCATGAACAGTGAGTTGGGGGTTATGAGTGAATACATAACAAGTGTTTGAAAAGCTGTGAAGGGAAGTTGTTTTATCAGGAGGGTCTTGGTGAGTGCATGGAAGACATGGAAGGAGTGTGGAACAAAAAGTTTTAAGATGAAAGCCAGCTGATTAATTATGGAGCAAATTCCAGAGAGCATAAATGGAATGGGTAAGTAGCTTTTCAGTGGGACTTCAGTGGGATTGGGTTGAAGGGAGTGGTAACAAAGGAGTGGAGTGGTTAGTGGAGGTTTGCACAATGGCAGTCCAGAATTCAGAATCACAAGGATGAAGAAGACATGAAAATGCAAGAGTGTGTTAATCAGTGAGGAATGAATTCAGGTCCACAGAAATTCAGCCTGGCAGAAGAATTTCTCCCAGCTAAAAGATGGAGACTTTTCCATGAAACTGTGTGTTCCCCCATGTTGAGGTGAGGGCAAGAAGAAGATCAAATTGGAGATAGGATGATAGCGATGGGAAAAATGATAAAGTACAGTGGATACTTATTTTCCTTGTTTTCATCTACAATTTTATTTGAATGATCTTTCAACTGGAAAATACAGTGCCAAAATATATACTAGAGAAATGATATCCAAAAGAAGTAGAGGAATGTTGAGAGAACCTAGATTCCTTTGAGTAATTCAAGTCATCAAGCACTGTTGAATACACTGGCAGATACGATTGAAAAGTTAATGGCAGTGATTTGTGAAATATGGAGAATTGAAAAAAGTCCATGAAACTCAAGGAAGGGTAAATGTTGTTCCAATTTTCATAGAAGAGAAATCATAGAATTTACAAATTATACCCCAATGTGCTTAATTTCAATTTTGGTCAAATTCTGGCATATATCTAAGATGGGGCAGGGGGAGGTTGGAAGTTTCTCACATATCTCTTATCAATGGATTTCCTTCAAATCTACATGATGAGATTTAGAAGGGAAAGAGCAAGTAACAAATAAGGTGTTCAAGTTTTTTAAAAGGTAAAAAGGAATGTTGATACTTTGTTATACCTTTTCAAAGAGTAAATAAGTTTTTATTTTAAACTCAAAGGACCGTCATTATCTAGATTGACTAGCCACAAACCTAATGGCATTTACCTGGTTTACAATAATAATAATAAATAAACACCCTCTAGGGCATGGTTTCTTCACCATTTTTTGATGCGTATTGAGCCTTTTTGGAAGTTTTTGAAGCCTATGCAACATTTCTCAGAATGTTTTTCAATGGATAAAATAAAATATATTCAATTACAATTATAGTAATCAAAATTATATATGTATATACATGTACGTTAGTTATCAAAAGAAGCAAGCAAAAATAAATATGTGGACCCCAGATTAACATCTCTTGAACCAGGGAGAGAATTGAGATGGGAGACAACTGACTATTGTAAACTTTTTGAATCAAGTAGAGAGTCAGCTATGGACAAAGAAATCTGCTCTTGAAAGGGAATCATTCCTCATAATTTCTTTCATCTCTCTTTACTCATCTGCCATGGTACCTTGCAGTGAAATGAATAGCTCCTGAGGGAGCAAGTCCAGAGAATCAAAGCATAAGATTTGTGAGATAAAGATAACCCTGGCCATTGGGAGTTGCAATTCAGAGAGGAATAGTCCAAGGGAACCCTGCTGAGTGACTTCCCCCCAAAAGACACTTAAGTACAACCACACCACCAAAAGGAAAGCACTCCTCAAGTGACTGCACAAACCTGAAAGTGTCAATTATTTGGGGCATGTGTATGGTGTTCAAGGAGGACTAGTACTGCTGTGAGGGCTTGTGATTTCTTTTTCAGTGCTGCTCATTCACCTTTGATGACCACCTTTACTCCACTCTTACTTGTGACTCCAAGAAATTGTAGAGTGCACAATAGCCACACCTTGGTAAAACCATCTTGGCAGATAGGTGAAACCAGGGTGAGTGTAAACTAGAGGCCTCACACCTGTCAGTGAATTAGGGGGTGTCTACCCCAAACACATGAAGACTTTTCCCACTGGAATATGTAGATGAGAACAATAAGTTCCAATGGTCATGAAGGCAACACTGTGGCGTGCCTAGAACTTTGTCAGACATCAAAGATGCCTAGGTCATACAGAGTATCCCTGGCCATCACCAACAGTTCTGACTTCTGTCTTGCCACTGGACTTCTGTGACACTGGAAGAAAGAATGAGACTGATGACTTTGTACAACTTCTGCCTCACTTAAATCCAATTCAAACTCAAGTCAAGACATTAATCTGTGATGTCTTTGGTCATCTTCTAAACAAAGGACAAATAATGGCCTCCCTACCACTATTATAACTACTACTCCTATTAGATAACAAAATTTCTTATAGTACACTTTATTTATCAGTTCACTTTTCCCACTATCTATAATTGTGGGAAAGTATATACTAGGTTTATAAGGGGGATTGCTTTGTGCCTCTATTTTTATGTTACCATTTAAGCAAATATTTTTACTTTGGGTTAACTATGTCTACTGGGTGACTATCAAAGGTATTCAAATGGAGCAGGGGATGTGGGAGAGAAGAACTATACTTCATAGTTATGCCTTCTACATTGCAACTTTCCCTCCATATATCACAAGTCCATATAAGAAATTAATAATGAATGAATGAATGAATGAACAAGCAAGAAATGGCATAGGAATTTTTGCGTAGTTTTGCAGAAGTAAATGACATATAAAGGCCAAGAGATGACACAGAAAAAGTCTGGAAACCCAGAATGCATAAACTATATGTAAAGTATTGTATAATGTCAATATATTTTATCTTTTAATACCATAATAATTCAAAGTTCTTCTCTGATATGAAAGGAAGGCCAAAAAATTAGACACAGATTATCCAAATTGTCAGGGTGCCATACCCTTAACCTCCACAATGTGGAAGGGAAAACTGCATCTTGTATCTGGAATAATCATTTCCTAGGGAACTCAACTTTACAATGCAAGTTGGAGAGAATCCCAAGGTTGTATATTATTAAAAAGATTGACCATCCTCCAAAAGAAACAGTGATTACAAAGAGGCCTTATGAAGAAGAGGTCAAATCAGACCACCAGCATTTCCTCCTCTTCCACCACCCCCACCTACACACCAGAGTTTACCTAGTACTTATAAAATTACTTTGAAAATTCTCTCAAAAGATGATGAGAGGTATTAAAGTTGGTAATATAGCTAAGTCGACTAAAACCTGGTTGATAGAACTGTATCATATAAAGTTTACCACTGTCCTGGATGGAGTGTACACATGTATATCCTTGTGCCCTTAACTTAAAATCAGTTTTCAGAACCAGGGTCCTTCTCCCTAACCACCACTCACTTATGTTTGTTGTCTCCATTATCTGAGTACCAATGCCTTGAAGACAAGAACTCTCTTTAATCCCCAAACAAATGTGTACACATATCTAGCAAGACTTTAGGTCACTAGCAATGCTTATCAAACGAAAACATAAACCATTTATTTAAAAGCAAAGTGTCCCATTGGCCTTTCAGGTCACCCTGGGCTGGAAATCTCCACTCCATTGTTCTGTGGCTTCTGCTGCTCTAGAATTTGTCAAGTCTTTCTTTACAGGTATTTTATGGGCTGTGGGGGAAGGGCTAGTGTATACATGTCTTTCTACTTTGCCATTTTGGCTCCACCCGTCAAGGTCATTCTTTAACCACCTTCCTCCTGCCCAACTCAGATGAAAGTGATTCCATAGACCCGAAATTTATTATTGTTCTTTTCCTGGATGTCTACTCTGCATTTATTTCATTCTCTCTTGCATTTCAGTTATTATCAATTCATTCTTACTTACATTAGTCAATCATTCAGTCAATAAGCATTTATTAAACACTGTATCAAGCATTGTCCTAAGAGCTGGACCTACTGAGAAATACCAAAGCTAACCCTTGCTCTCAAGGAATTCATTGTAAATTCTTTGAAAGCAGAGACTTTGTCCAGTTTATCTTTGCATCTTTAGCATCTAGGATAGCAACTTGTACCCAGGTAGCATGACAAATGTTTACTGAGTTAAATTAAAGATACTTTATAGAACAACACCCAAAAAGTCTGGAAGGTACTTCATTAAGACTAATCTCAATGTTTTTCTCGATTGTTCTAAATAAGATAATTAAATTATTCATCAGATTCCACTTAATGCAGGTAGTTCCTTCAGCTGTCAACTTTTTTTTTTTTTGAACCAGGCAGTAGGACTTATATCTTAAGCTAGGGACTGTGGTTTTATGAAAGAAACACTGGTTTTGGAGCAGGATATATAGGTTCTGATTCTGTCTCTGTACTTACCAGTTATAATTTCAGGCAAATTACTTCCCTTTTATGGGCATCACCTACCTCATCTAAAAATGATAGAGATTCACATATGCTAGCTCTGAACCCACAGCCCATAAATTACTTGTAAAGAGGAACTCCCAACAAATTCTGGAGCAGTAGAAGCTTCACAACAATGGAGTGGAGGAGATTTCTATTCCAGAGAGACACCAAAGGTCCATCACACACCGGACCCAGAGCAGAGCCCAGCCCTGCCTTGGCCTCACAGCACCAAGAGGAGCAGGTCGGAGCAGGCTTCAGGGATGGAATCTCCGGCAGCCACGAAGGTCCCTCAACCCATAGGAATTACAGATCAGTGAGAGAGACTTCTGGGCTGGCTGAGAGGGGAACAGGGTGACTCCATAACTTAGGCCCCTTGGGAGGCAGCGGCAGCAGCAGACTGGGGATCCCAAAGCAGACAGGAGCTCAGATCCATTGTGGAAGGTCTCCACATAAACCCCCTGAGGCAACTGAGCACCGTGTAGTGGCCCTGCCCCCACCTGACCTTTATCTCACACTGAATAGCAGCCCCGCCCCCACTGAAAGCCCTGAGGCTGGGAAGCAGTATTTGAATATCAGACCCCAAGCACTAGCTGGGCAGATCTGGAGGTGAGGCTGGGGTGGAGAGGAATCTTAGAAGTCAAGTAACTGGCTGGGAAATGCCCAGAAAAGGGAAAAAAAATAAGACCATAGAAGGTTACTTTCTTGGTGAACAGATATTTCCTCCTTTCCTTTCTGATGAAGAAGGACAATGCTTACCATCAGGGAAAGACATAGAAGTCAAGGCTTCTGTATCCCAAACATCTGGAATAGATATTCAATGGGCTCAGGCCATGGAAGAGCTCAAAAAGGATTTTGAAAATCAAGTTAGACATGTGGAGGAGAAACTGGGAAGATGAATGAGAGAGATGCAAGAAAAGCATGAAAAATGGGTCAATACCTTGCTAAAGGAGACCCAAAAAAATGCTGAAGAAAATAATACCTTAGAAAATAGGCTAACTCAATTGGCAAAAAAGGTTCCAAAAGCCAATGAGGAGAAGAATGCTTTCAAAAGCAGAATTAGCCAAATGGAAAAAGAGATTCAAAAGCTCACTGAAGAAAATAGTTCTCTCAAAATTAGAATGGAACAGATGGAGGCTAATGACTTTCTGAGAAGCCAAGAAATCTCAAAACAAAACCAAAAGAATGAAAAAATGGAAGAGAATTTGAAATATCTCATTGGAAAAACAATTGACATGGAAAATAGATTCAGGAGAGACAACTTAAAAATTATGGGACTACCTGAAAGCCATGATCAAAACAAGAGCCTAGACATCATCTTTCATGAAATTATCAAGGAAAACTTCCCTGATATTCTAGAACCAGAGAGCAAAATAAGTATTCAAGGAATCCACCGATAACCTCCTGAAAGAGATCCAAAAAGAGAAACTCTTAGGAACATTGTGGCCAAATTCCAGAATTCCCAGGTCAAGGAGAAAATGTTGCAAGTAGCTAGAAAGAAACAATTCTAGTATTGCGGAAATACAATCAGGATAACACGAGATCCAGCAGCTTTTGCATTAAGGGATTGAAGGGAGTGGAATAGGATATTCCAGAAGTCAAAGGAACTAGGCCTCAAACCAAGAATCACCTACCCAGCAAAACTGAGTATAATACTTCAGGGGAAAAAATAGTATTTCAATGAAATAGAGGACTTTGAAGCATTCTTGATGAAAAGACCAGAGCTGAAAAGAAAATTTGACTTTCAAACACAAGAATGAAAAGAAGCATGAAAAGGTAAACAGCAAAGAGAAGTCATAAGGGACTTAATAAAGTTGAATTGTTTGCATTCCTACAAGGAAAGACAATATTTGTAACTCTTGAAACTTTTCAGTATCTGGGTAGTTGGTGGGATTACACACACATACACACACTCACACATGCACGCACACACAGAGACAGAGAGCACAGAGTGAATTGAATAGGATGGGATCATATCTTAAAAAAAATGAAGTGGTGACAGAGAAATGTATTGGGAGGAGAGAGGGAGAAATGGAATGGGGCAAATTATCTCTCATAGAAGAGGAAGGCAGGAGACTTTTTAGTGGAGGGAAAAAGAGGAGAGCTGAGAGAAAATCATGAGGTTTACTCTCATCACATTCGACTAAAGGAAAGAATAAAATGCACACTCATTTTGGTATGAAAACCTCTTACAATACAGGAAAGTGGGGGAGAAGGGGATAAGCAGGGTGGAGGGGGATGATGGAAGGGAGGGCAATGGGAGGAGGGAGCAATTTGAAGTCAACACTCAGGGAGGGACAGGATCAAAAGAGAGACTAGGAACAATGGGGGGCAGGATAGGATGGAGGGTAATTCAGTTAGTCTTACACAACACGACTATCAGGGAAGTCATTTGCAAAACTACACAGATATGGCCTATATTGAATTGCTTGCCTTTCCAAAGGGAATGGATGGGGAGGGAGGGATGGAGAGAATTTGGAACTCAAAGTTTTAGGAACAACTGTTGAGTATTGTTCTTGCTATGAGGAAATAAGAAATACATGTAATGGGGAATAGAAAGTTATCTGGTCCTACAGGACAAAAGAGAAGATGGAGACAAGGGAAGGGAGGGATGATAGAAGAGAGGGCAGATTGGTGATAAGGGAAATTAGAATGCTCAGTGTATTGGGGTGGGGAAAGGGAACAAATGGGGAGAAAATTTTGAACCCAAAATTTTGTGAAAATGAATGTAAAAAGTTAAATAAACAAATTTACAAAAAAAAGAAAAATAAAAATGATAGATAATTGTTCATAGGTGATTAGTAAAAACCCATTCCTGAATCCTGTCTCTGTCCCTTGTAACTTGTTTGAATTTGAGCAAGTCAGAACTTCTATGGGTCTCGGTCTCCTGCTATATATAATGAACTTGTTGGGCTAGATACCACTGGGGCCCCTTCTAGCTATAAATCTACAATTCTATGATCTTCTAAGTCCCTTTAAACTTTCTTATGAAAGAAGCTCTCTTAACTACAAAAGCATAGCTTATTATACCATGGCATCAAGCATCTGACAAGAAATCTTTCATTTAAAAAAAAAAACAACTGCATTTGCTTTTATCATATGCTTTTGTTAGCTGCAAACTATGCAGGGGGAAAAATTGGGTTGCATATTCACTACTCAGTCCTGCATAATAAGGAAAATGTTAATTATCTAACAGCATGTTCACATTTCCCACTAGTTGGCAACTCTATGGTCTTGGCTGCTATCAATTCTCCAATAGGTACTGGAGTTTTACACATTTGTTATCAGCACAGAATTTGCCTTGTCTAGTTTGTGCTGCCTACATATTCCACTGTTCCAGGAGTCATTTAAGCATATAATAAATTGAGTTTCAATGAGCTGGAACCTCCCGCTTCAGCCGATTTTTCAGCAAATTATTTTCCAGCTGTAGCTTCAGCCGGAGTTTTTCCTACTCCTGAAAAGATGGCTGTAATGGCCACATATTTTA
The DNA here is from genome assembly GCA_023548195.1 of Bettongia penicillata ogilbyi. Taxonomy (NCBI): domain Eukaryota; kingdom Metazoa; phylum Chordata; class Mammalia; order Diprotodontia; family Potoroidae; genus Bettongia; species Bettongia penicillata. The sequence continues at coordinate 15,895,896 of JAJHZJ010000090.1, forward strand.
TATGCCAATTCTAAAATCATTTTAATGGGCTAGTTATTATGCATTAAGTCAGTGATGAGCAAATTTAAAGAGGGTTCAAATCACTCTATGGGTATGGCAAGTATCTTTAATAGACTTTGTGTTTTGGCACTAAAACCTGCTGTGACAAAAACAAGACCAATAAATTTGGTGCTTTGCCATGGAGCAAAATGCTGCTTCAACATTTGCAGTACGCTCTTCAACACATTGAGCTTCTTGAAAAGCTTCAGGGAAAAAAGAAGTAAGCACTGGCTTGGAAGTTTATGAGGAGCCCAAGCTTTGCTATTGAATCTAATTAGATTTTCAATCACCTCAATGTGTGTGCATTTCAGTTTCAGTACTGCACTTTATGGACCACATGTGCCACTTGGAAGCATAATTTTGAGAATCCAAGGATTTTGGAAGTGTCACAATAGGTCAAACTAATGGCTCATTTAGTAGAGGGTTCTGTTACTGTGGTCAAAAATGTGCTGTGTAGCAGAAGTCATGGGTCTTTTATGAGATTATTTTAAAAGCTTAGGAATGTTCCCCAAATTTTCTCAATAATCTATGGTGGACACATTATTCTGATTTTAAGTACTTTTATTAAACCTGTTTCTATGTTAAGCCAAAAGGATAATGTGGTATAGTGGAAAGAGTATAAAGGACTAGGGTAATGATGTCCAAGGTTGTAGGTCCACTTCTACTAGTATATGACTTTGGATAAATCTCTTCAAATCTCTAGGACTCAGCTTCCTTTTTTGTCAAATGAGCAGGTTGACTTAGGTGATATTAAAGTTCCTTAAAAACCAAAATTCTAAGTCAGTAGTTCTGTATCTTGAAATAGAGTTCTGTTGGTGTATTTTAACTGCTGTGAAAGGCAGAATTTCCTTTTATAAGTTTTAAAAGAACATTTTTTGCAACTCAAAAAAGAGTCTTTATTTTTAATATTTGGGAATTTGATAAAAAATCAAAATTATACTTTCTATACCATTCATAACTTATAGACTATGATTGATCCCTTCTACTATCAAATATTATCTTTCCAAATGGAATTCTTATAGGTTTTGACATTTTCTTATCCTTTCTGAAATGTCCTTCCAAATAGAACTCACTGACCTAGCATAACTTGTAAGGAACTTATCTCCCTTTTTCATCTTTTCTCTTTCTCTAGTACCTGTTTTTTCCCATTATCATTCTATAATGCCTCTCTTCCTACTCGATCTGACTCAATGAGTATTTATTGAATAGAATGTTTTTCTAAAGTAAAAGTTGTATGTATGTATATACATAGTGTGTGTGTGTGTGTGTGAAGTGTTACTGTTCATCCATTTCAGCCATGTCTAGCTCTTTGTTACCACATATGGAGATTTTTGGCAAAGATACTGGAGTGGTTTGCCATTTTGTTCTCCAGTTTATTTTATTGATGTGGAACTGAGACAAATGTGGTTAAGTGACTTGCCGAGGGTCCAACAGGTGGGAAGCGTCTGGGGCCAGATTTGAACTCAAGAAGATGTTTTCTGGACTTCAGGGCCAGTACTCTATCCACTGTGCATTTCTATTTTCAGGGAATTTCACAACTTCCAATTACTCTACTCTCCTCTTGGTTTCATCTGTTTTTTTTTTTTTATGGATTCTATATATTCCAAATAAATATCTCTAACTTTTGGTGAATATTTAAGATATTCAATAGATTTATCCCAAACTGAGTGTTTATGATCAGTTCACATAACAATGTTCTTCCTGCTTTTGTTGGAAATTCTAATAAATATGCTCTCTCAACAGCTCAGTGGATTGATATGAATGGCCAAAGTGAGGCACTTTTTATATGTATTCTCAATTCCACTTGGAGCACTGAATGAGGGCAGGATCATTTCACTCTATAGAACAGAAATATCCTTTAGCTAAATTGCCCATTTAAAACTAATCCGTTATTTAGTCAACAAGCATTTTATTAAGCAACTTACTATATATCAGGTACCATAAAATTCAGGAACCATTTCTTAAAGGAATCTGAGGAATGTTGTACCTTTGAATAGATGTAGTATTTTTTTTTTCATCAAATCCTATCCTAATCCCTAGAATTTTCTCCTTTTTGGGTTAACCACTGTAGTAGGTGCTGTCATTAGTGTAAAGTGCTAAGGTGTTCTTCATGGCCTTAAGGAAAGATCTCAACCACATCTTGGCAATAAGTTGAAGAGACACCACATGAAGCATTAAACTGATTATGTTTCCATGTAATAAAAGCATAAGGTGGACTCAGATAATTGAGGATTACACGGATTACCATTTCTCAGTCCTTTGCCATGTATTTTTCCTCCTGTCTACTTCCTTCCATACTCTTCTGGTATTCCTCTTATGGCACCAAAATAATGACCTCCAAAGAATCAGTGAGGAGGTAACAGATATTATAGTTCACTTTTTATGCAAGTGAGCTTTATTTGGATTAGGAAAGAGAAATAATAATTCTCTAAATGGTTCTTTGTAGCTAGAAATACTGAGACTATCTAGTGTCAATAACTAATGTATACCTTTATTAGCAGTGGGAAGGAATCCTAGTTTACTAATATATAAAAACTATAAATTGTTTTCCATTAGAGAAGTGAGAGTTTATACAGTAGAAAAAGATGTTGGTGAACTCCAATTGTGTGAAAACAGCTAAACCTTAAAAAAAGTGTTAAAAAAATAACGCCTTCCTTCCCTATTGAGAGTTTATCTGCCAAACCTGATCCTGGAGTGAATTTTATGACTGAGTTGTAAACCTCTGTAAAGTGAAGACTGTAATAGAAAAGCTGACAGTCTTCATTGCAATGGGTTCAGTAGATGTGACTATAAAAGAAGAGTGTTTTGGTATTTGAAGATGATGCACCATTGCAAAGAGAAATATATTTGGCATAAATTAAATCCCACACTTGCATTGGTATATATTAGTTCCTTCTTTATTAAGGTCAGTTGTAACTTCAAAACAATTGTGATTGAACTTACATCAAGCTGTTCAAGTTAGAATTAAAAGAAGAAATAGAATAAAAATATCTGTAAGATATTAAATCATTAAATTTTAAAATTGGCTACTTTAGCTGAGGAAAGTTGGAGGAAAAAAACTCTCTAAAATGCTTCTCCATTGCTAGACAAAAATAAATGAGACAAAACTCTAGGGCTTACATAACAAGATACTGCCAGTATTACATCAGAAAGAGAATGAATTCGGCTAAATAGACAATGATGGAGAGAATGAAACAGCTTATTAATGTTTGAACCAGATTCTTATCAGTCTCCTGGATAAAAATTTTCAACCTCTAGTTTCCATTATTAGATAGCAGGGCCAGCCTAGAGAGAATTGCAAAGGAAGCAAGTCTGTCTTCTTGGCCCATTTAGTGAATGTCTCACCAGGTACTCAGAGTCTAAATGCTGTCTCTTAGCTATCTATGCCTCCTTTGGCTGTCTCCTAGATTTATTCTTCTATCCTACCCTGTTTCTCCATTATATACTCTCCCCTTTTGTTGTTATTTCATCTTTGTGATACTTTTCTCCTGACTGTCTTCTTATCTGACTGAGTATTTCTCCTCCATCTCCTTCACTACTTCATCATCTATTTCATGTTCCTTAACTGTGGATGTGCCCCAAGGCTATGCTCTTAGACCCTCTACTCTTGACCTTCTAAGTTCTCAGCAATCTCATTAGCTTTTATACATTTAACTATCATCTTGACATATATGATTCTCAGATCTACATATCCAACCCCAACCTCTTTCCCTGAGTTTCAGGCTTGCATCACCAGTTGCTTATTGAACATTTCAAATTAGACATCTTGGAACCATCTAAAATGCAGCATGTAAAAAACAACCCATTTTCCTACGTTCATTTTTCCCCTTTTCCGTACTTTATTATTTCTGTTCATGGCACCGGCATCCTTTCAGCCTTTCTAGCTGGTAGGTTTAGTATCATCTTGATGCCTCACTCTCCGTCATCCTTGTACCCAACTAGAGACCGCATGTTATTGTTTCTACTTCCACAAAAGTTCTTTCCTTCAGCCCCTTCCCATTTCCTCATTGTTCTATTTTAGTTCAAACTTTCCTCACTTCTTGCCTGGGTTATTGCAATAGCTATTAATTCATGTTCCTGCCCCAAATCTCAATTCTACAGTCTATTCTACGCATTACTACCACATTACAGGCTACGTCACTTACCTACTCAGTCCACTCTACTGGTTCCCTGTTGCATCTAGGATTAAAATAAACTCTCCTATTTAGATTTCCAAGTCCTTCACAATCTGACCCTTTTCTGCCTTTCCATTCTCACTGACTATTACTCCCCGTCCTGTACTCTAATCCAACCAGTCCTCTCCTTTCTTTACACTTGACACTCTAATCTATAGATTTCTGCCTTTTCGCTAGACATTACTCATCTGGAATGCCTTCTCTGTGGGCTTCAAACACTATCTTCTATGTAGACAGAACTTCATGTGTCTACCTTTCCAGCTTTCTCATATTCAATTTTTATTTGGAAGTGTACTTTGGTGGGGGAGGGGGTTAGTTAGGGTTGTGCAATGGATAAAACACTGGGACTGAAGTCGGAAAGAAATTTGACCTTAGACATGTATGACCCTGGGCAAGTTACTTAACTTTTATCTATATGAAAAATAAAGTGATATAAAAAACTGGAGAAGGAAAAAGCAAACCACTCCAGTATCTTTGATAAGAAAACCCCATGGATATATAAAAATGCTAAAGGACATGAAAATCAGAAGATGAGCCTCTCCGGTTACAAAATCCTGGAGTTCTATGGTCCATGGGGTCATGAAGAGTCGGACACAACTGAATGACTGAGCAACAGTTGTGCATTTACTTGTCTTCTCCATAAGAAATTAAGCTCCTTGTGAGTATATGAAATAATTATTTCATCAATTATATTATTTATCACTTATTATTAATAATAATAATTCATATTATTTATATTCCCTGTGCCTAATGTAGCACCTAACACATAGTAGGTGCTTAATGCTTATCGATTGATACCTCTTTTAGGGTAGAGGAAAGTGGCATTGATCAGAAGTCAAAAGATCTGTGTTTGAATCCCAGTTCTGCCACTTAGTTATTATGTGGCACTGAGCACATAGTTAAATTCTTAGAACCTCAATTAATCTGTAAGGTGAGAATGATGATGATTAATAATAATAGTAAAAGAAGAAACATATATAGAATCTTAAGCTTGTAAAGCACTTTCCATATATTTTCTTATTGATCTTCTCCAAATCTCAAGAGGTAGATGAGATTATTATCCCCATATGGTTGGAGAAACCAAGGTTAACAGGGGTTAGGTGACTTGCCTTGGATCACATATCTAGTAAGTCTAAGGCAGGGCTGAGCTCTGATCTTCCTGACTCTAAGTCCAGTGCTCTATCCACCACGCTGATTACCTCATGGGGTTGTCGTAAGAATCTAATGAGATTTATGTAAGGCATTTAGTAGCCCTTAAAGTGTCATATAAATCTAATCTATTAAATTTAAAATTAAATTAAATTTATTAAAAATCTATTATTATCATTATTACCAATAATGGGAATCTTGTTCTCTGATGATAAATTAATGCATTCTAATAAAACAGTTTGTGCTAATGTGTTGCCACTAAGAGGATAGCATTCTTTCACTTTTTCACAGGCCTTTTATATGTACTACATAACTCAAAGGTACTAATATAGTGGCAGAAATGTAATATGAATTCCTGTGCCAATTCAATGGACTGACAGATTTATTGAAGGAGAAACTTTCATAGACCTTTCAATCAGAGGTAGAGAACTGTCTTCTCCTACCTTGTCAATAGCTTATTTTATGAGGTAAGTAATCGAAAAATCTGTGGAACAAGAAACTATTCCACAATGGTCTGTATGTGGGCTACTCAGATCCACAAACTCAGGTGTCTTTTAAGAAAATATCCCTTCCCTCCCTTGCCTGAGATTTTTGTAGTCATTGAGAAAGTCGTGTAATACAGTGTAAGGTGTGCTTGACCTAGACTGAGGAAGGTTTTGTTGCTCACTCATGTCCAAGTTAATGAGGAAGTTTCTGGCCATCAAAATTTATCTTCCTTTGGAGAGGAGAAGGAGAGGATAAGCTGAGTTACCCAATTGACTGAGTCTCCATTCAGGCAACTCAGACTACTCACACAGTAATTCATTGGTTCTTTGTTTTTGAAGAGGACCATGACATTGGGGAAATGATGACATGACTTGCAGTTGACTTTGAGTGAGGGAGGACTGTGCTAGGTCACCAGCCTCACTTTCTCCTCTAGAGCTTAGATTCTTTCCTTCCTTCCTTCCTTCCTTCCTTCCTTCCTTCCTTCCTTCCTTCCTTCCTTCCTTCCTTCCTCCCTTCCTCCCTCCCTTCCTCCCTCCCATCCTTCCTTCCTTCCTTCCTTCCTTCCTTCCTTCCTTCCTTCCTTCCTTCCTTCCTTCCTTCCTCCCTTCCTTCCTCCCTTCCTTCCTCCCTTCCTTCCTTCCTTCCTTCCTTCCTTCCTTCCTTCCTTCCTTCCTTTCTCTTTCTTTTCTCAAAGACTAACCCTTAATCCCATTTCACTCAGGAGTTCACAGATTAGACCACAATAGATCCCTGCCAAGCTTTACTTAATGACTATATTTTGGGCCCTCTTGGCTCAAAGTGAAAGTCAATAGTAACTGTTTCTCTTTTGACCACCAACCTTGAGGGTCTGCAAGGGCACTACCTCATTCAAAGTGAGAACCTGAAAAGACCTTAGCCTTAAAGGGCCAGGGTCTCCCATTGCATCCTGAGTCATTTCCAGTTATCCTAATGCATATCTGGCCACTGGACTCAGATGGGTCTGGAGGAGAAAGTGAGGCTAATGACCCTGCATAGTCTTCCCTCACTCAAATAAAGTCATGTCATTTCCCTGATATCATGGTCCTCTTCAAAAATGAAGGACAAAACACAACTACAAGATACTTTTCACACAAATAAAGTCAGATCTAAGTAGGTGGAAAAACATCAGTTGCTCATGGGTAGACCAAGCCAACATAAAAAAAAAAAAATTACAGTTATACCTAAATTAATTTACTTATTCAGTGCCATACCAATTAAACCATCAGATAATTATTTTCTAGAGCTGGAAAAAATAGTATCAAAATTCATCTGGAAGGACAAAAGGTCCAGAATATCAAGGGGACTAATGAAAAGAAATGCTAGGGAAGATCGCCTAGCTCTACCAGATCTCAAATTGTATTATAAAACAGCAATTATCAAAACCACTTGGTACTGTCTAAGAAACAGAAAGGTAGACAAGTGGAACATGCTAGGTACTCAAGACACAGTAGACAATGAATATAGCAATCTGCTGTTTGATAAACCCAAGGACCCCAGCTTCTGGGATAAGAATTCACTGTTTGACAAAAATTGCTGGGAAAACTGGATAAAAGTGTGACAGAAACTAGGCACAGACCAATGCCTGACACTGTATGCAAGAATAAAATCCAAATGAGTACATGATCTAGGTATAAAGATTGATACTTTGGACAAATTGTTGGGGCAAGTAATAGTTTATTTATCAGATTAATGGAGAAGGGAAGAATTTTTGACTAAAGAAGAGGTATAAAGCATTATGAAGTGCAAGATGGATAATTTTGATTACATTAACCTGAAAAGTTTTTGCACAATCAAACCCAATGCAACCAAAAATCTGAGGAATGTAGAAACCTGTGAAAGAATTTTTACAGCTAATCACAGTGATAAAGGCCTCATTTCTAGAATATATAGAGAACTGAGTTAAATGTACAAAAATAAAAATCATTCCCCAATTGATAAATGGTCAAAGGATATGAACAGGCAATTTTCAGAGGAAGAAATTAAAACTATCTATAGTCATATGAAAAAAATGCTCTAAATCACTTTTGATTAGAGATACACAAATCAAAACAACTCTGAGGTACCACATCACACCTAAGAGATTGGCAAACATGACAGAATAGGAAGATGATAAATACTGGTGAGGATGTGGGAGAGTTGGAACACTAAAACACTGTGGAGCTGTAAGCTGATCCAACCATTCTGGAGAACAATTTGAAACTATGCCCAAAGGGCTACAAAAATGTGGACACACATTGACCCAGTAATAGTGCTTCTAGAACTGTATCCCCAAGAGATCATAGAAATGAGAAAGGGCCCCACATGTACAAAAATATTTATAGGAGCACTCTTTGTGGTGGCCAAAACCTGGAAATCAAGAGGATGCCCATCAACTGGGGAATGGCTGAATAAAATTTGGTATCTGAATATAATGGAATACTATTGGGTTATAAGAAATGATGAACAGGAAGACTTCAGAGAGGCCTGGAAAGACTCACATGATCTGATGCTGAGCGAAAGGAGCAGAACCAGGAGAACTTTTTGCACAGCAACAACCACAGTGTGCGAGAGTTTTTTCTGGTAGACTTGAAACTTCATTGCAATGCAAGGACTTAAAAAAAAATTTCCAGTGGTCTTCTAAGGCAAAATGCCTTCCACATCTAGAGAAAGAACTACGGAATTCAATCACAGAATGTAGCAGATTATTGTATGTGTGTGTGTGTGTGCACGCGCGTGTGTGTGTGTATTGCCTTTTGGTTTGTTAGATAATTTCTCCCACTCATTTTAATTCTTCAACACAGCATGACTATAATGAAAATGTATTTAATGGGAATGTATGTGTAGAACCTATACAAAACTGTATGCCATCTTGGAGAGAGAGGGGAGAGATGGGGGGAGGGAGGGAAAAATAATAACCTAAGTTATATGGTAGTGATTGTAGAATACTGAAAAGAAATAAAATTAATTAATTAAAAAATACTCAATATAAGACACTATAGTAGGTACCAGAAATACAAAAATAAACACAAAAAACAATAAATGATCTTTAAAAAGCTTTCATTTTGCTGGGGATCAACTCTATGCATATATGTATAAGTGTATATTTAACTATATATTTGTCATATGCACACATATGCATATATGCATGTGGGTATAATTGCATACTGGAGTCAGTGAGACCAGTTAGGAAGCTATTGTGAAAATCCACAAGAGATGTTATAAAAATCTAAAGTGGATCTATCTATATCTATATAGAGTGTTCTGGATTAAAAGTTGAGTTTTTTTATGAATAGAATATTTTTAAATTCCCCTTTTGAATTGTTTCTGTTACTCTTTGGCATTTTACTGGGGGAATTTAGGTTGTTTCAACTGAAAGTTATCATTATTATTTGTCTTGAAAGTCATTCTAACAGAAGGGAATATGGATTTTCTTATCGTTATTTTATTTTTGCCGAACTTAAAAACAACACCCTAAATAAAGGTCCCATTATTTTGTTAATAGCTAAGTTGTGTTAATAAGAATTACATGTTATCAAAGAAAGGCACTTGGCTTTCTTTCCTTTTTATCGTTATATTTTCATCCACCCATTTGTTTCCCTATTTTTTCTGGAATCTTTAGTTATTTAACCAACACAACAATCTAAAGGTACTCACATTTTGTTTGTAATTGTTTTGTATTGGTTGTTTTAAATAATTATCTTTTGGAGTGAATCTTATTTGTTTTCAAAAGATGAATTTGAAGAGTTGTGTCTGTAAATTCATTAAAACATTTGCTTCTCATATATTAAAAAAAAACAAGAACAAAAAAACAAAAATGAAGGACAAATACAATATGTCTAATTACTTGTGACTCATCTGGGGATTTTCTTGGTAAAGACACTGGAATGGTTTGCCATTTCCTTCTCTCATTCTTTTTATAGATGGTGAAGTATGAAGCAAATAGGGTTAAGGGACATGCCCAGGGTCACACAGCTAATAAGTGTCTGAGGCGAGATTTGAATTCATGAAGATGAGTCTTCCTTATTCCAAAGTCAGTGCTCAATCCACAGTGCCACCTAGCTGCCACACTCGGAATTAGGAAGATGTAAATTCAAATCTGATCTTATACATTTACTAGCTGTGAGATCCTGAGTAAATAATCATTTAACCTCTCTGCCTCAGTTTTCTCATGTGTAAAATGGGCATAATAACAGCAATTACCTTCCATAGTGATGACAATACTATGAAATAGTAACTATGAAGTGCTTGGCACAGCACCTGGCTCATAGTAAGCACTACACAAATGCTAGCTATTTACTATTAGTTTTTAGCCTTTCTTCCCTTTTGCCCTTCTGGAATTGTTTTGAGTTTGTTCTAAATTCTGTATACTTTTAGTTATGCATTTCCCATTTTGCTGAAATTTTAATTCTATAGTACTTGTCTACCTACATAAATGTGTAAGCGAGATCTCCCACCTATAGCATGGGGGGTATTTTTGTGTGGTTCAGAGGGAGGCAGAAAAGATATCTCTGAATTCTCTCTGCCCCTCATCATCCAAAGAACGTTAGTTCCAGCCAGGAAGGGAAGCAAGATATTACGGTTGGAAGGTTGGCCAATCTGCTCTCTTCAGAGATAGGAGGTGTATTCTGTCACTCTGGTCTCTTAAATATTATTGATCCAGGGACTGTGCTTTTTTTGAGTTCAAGCTAAACTTTTAATTACTATTTCTTAATGGAAAAGGAAAATGGAAAAAAACCTAAACCTTGTATCCACTTTTTCATCAGACATGCAATGAACACACAGCAGGTTGCAAAGAACCTCAGTTATCCAAGTCAATACCAAGACAGAAATCCAAGAAAGTATATATAGAAGAATACATACTCGAGAATACAGAGTGAAGAAGCTCTCCCATTGGGAGAGGGGTAACTCAGTGCAGTCAAGAGAGAGTCTTAGATCTACACCTAGTGTGGTCAACTGGGAATAGGGGCATGATGGAGGCCGCTAGCTCCTCTCATGTCAGCTTTTCTGCAGTCTTATTTTTGTTTCAGCATCCTAAAATGGAGTTTATCATCAATTATCTCTCTAAAACTGAAATCCAGAAGCACCTGAAACAACTAGAGAACTCAAAAGAGATTTGAAAAGTGTCCAGTAAACTGAAAAACCTAGACTTCTCTCCCACTCACAAACTCTGCCCTACCCTTTAGTAAGGTGGAGGAAATTAATCTCTACCAATGAGGAAAGCACACCCATTTCAGTGTGCTTTGAGACTCAGGTTACTCATAAACACACACACACACACACACACACACATACACACACGCACATATGCACACATACACACATACACATGAGCATGAGAGAGAAAGCATGTGTATATATGTGTGTATATACTATATATATATTTGATACTTGTGTATATACATGCACAAATATATTCATATATATACATACATAAACATACATGCAAACATAGACACAAAATGTCACAAAACAGTGCAGTTCTAAACTGTTAAAGATTAAAACTTCACTAAGACTTTTGGTACAGTATGTGTGTGTGTGTGTGTGTGTGTGTGTGTTTGTGTGGTTAGTATATATGTGTTATTACTCCAAATATACAGAAGTTTCCTGATAGATGAGTGTGATTATTTTGTTTCTATATTCCTAGCATCTAGCACAGTGCCTGGAACATAAAAATGCTTGTTTGATAAAATAGATATAATCAAAGTAGCAAATAATAAGTGAGGTCTGAGGAGCCAGAGTTCTTTACTAACTACAAGTCAAGGAAGTCTTCTTGGAGGAGGTGATTTGCTTTTTTTTAATTTGAATTGTGCCTTGAAGGAAGGGTAGGGATTTACAAAGATGAACAACAGAAAGAGAGGCCTTTCATGAATTGGAAACAGTTCAAGCAAAGGTCCATATATAGGAAAATACAGAATATGCAAGAAGTCTAGGTTAATTGGAGCATATAATACATAGAGGCCAGTAAAATTACCTAAGGCTATAAGCAGGACCATAGTCAGATTGAGAAAATGTGTAGGACTCTTGGAGTACAACTCTCCATTTTACATATGAAGAAACTAACGGCGAGAGATTATGTGACTTACACAAAAACATACATATAGAAAGTAACAGAGCTGGGAACAAAATACAGGTCTTTTGACTCCTAATAGAGTATCTTTTCAACTGTATTATACTGCTATTGTCTGCAGCCTGGCCTGTGGAGTACATTGAAACATTAGCTCAGAAGTTTGGATTTTACTAGAAAGGAAATAGAAAGGCACACAGATGATTTTGACTAGGGGAGTGATGTGACTCAATCTATTGTACCAGGAGGATGGTTCTGGCTGCAATAAATTGGAGGGGAGAGGACAGCAGAGATGAAAAGACCTGTTAGAAGGTCATCAAAGTAGTCCAGACAGATGGTAATGAAGTTCTATAAAAAGATGGCAAAAATGGGAAAAGAGAGGAATGAGGTATATTTCAGTTGACAAGTTTTAATAATCATTTTCCTTTTTTGTTAACTTTGCATGGTCATTTTGTTAGAAAAATTTGAGGAGGATCTCCTCCCCCCACAAAGTCATCTTTTCAGTAGGGCTAATTTTTAGGAAGTTATCCTTTTTACATTGAGCCTAAATTTTCTTCTTTGATACTCTTACCTATTATGCTTAATTTTGTTGAATTTAAGGGAAAGTCATAGTTTTTCATTTTTTCATGCTTATCCTATTAAAAAATATATTATTATTTGTGCGTATACTATATGCCAGCCCTTTCCACTGGACTCTTCAGAACCATGAGGGCAGGGATCATATCTTATTAAAGCTTTGTCTCTCCTCCAGCACCAGCACAGAATAGCTGTTTAATAAATATTTGCTGAATTGATTTAAATATAGTACTATACAAATTCAATGTCAATATCATCTTTATTACGCATTAAAATTCACCATTGTTGGAAGAATCATGGTTAACATGGAGTATCACTTGTTTTCAGCATACTCTACAGTGTTCTCTTCTTAAAAAAAAAACAACTGAAGATTTAAATTATGGCTAAATTATGGTATAGTAATTATGCAGATGACTATTCTCTAAGTTAGCATAAACAAAGTATCATCCTTCAAAAACTCTTTATTCTGATATCTGTCACCCGAAAGGCAAAACTATACTAAGTAGAGGGAAAAACAGACAAACGAAAAACCTCTTTCCACTATTCATAACCAAAAAGCTATCCAGTCAATCTTCTGCCGTTGCACATACTCAATTGATGCATAAAACATTTAACGCTGTTGTTTTCTGGATTTATTAATGATTGCTAACTCATTTATTCTCTTGCTGATAAGCTTGCCTGGAGCATCTCACTTTTGTAAGGTACTAAAGTGACTTGGGAAGCAACCAAATTTGTGATAATTAGTTTGCTGAATATCCGTAAGAAATGAATATTTTTTTTTGTTATTCCAGAAAATAATTCAGAAATATAGGTATTTGCTACCAGATCAATTCTACCTACCATATGCCCATGCCTATGGAATTGAAACACATGAAAAAAGTACCAGAGAAACTAAAAACAAAGCAGAGAACTTTGAGATTTGCTTGAATACAGGGTCTTTGATAATATACTCCAGTAATTGGTTCTTAGCAAAGGGTACAAAGAAGAAATTAGCAACTGGTGTTAATGATTAAGAAGTAAAATATTCTTTCATTAGCAGCTTTAGTGGACTTTCTAGGGCAAGTATTGGATAGGAAAAATGACCACTTTTAATTAAAATTGAATGAATTAAAAAAAATTTCAAGTCTTGAAACCCAAATTAAAGCAATTCAATATTATATATATATACACATGTGTGTGTGTGTGTGTGTGTGTGCATAAATTCAAGAATATAAAACCTCAAATCACACAGAGACAGAGTTAGCTAAATTCTAAGCCACTGCTTGGCACTTTTTAAAAATTAAATTTCCCTAAACAAAGGAATGGTTATTAGATAATAATTTCTTCTTCAAGAAGAACTGAGATCCAGAAAAGTTAAATAATGTGTGTAGCATCATAGAAATAGTAAGAAAGGAAATAGTATTTCTATAATACGTATTATGTGCCAGGCAGTGTGTTACATACTTTGCAAATATCATTTCATTTGATCATTTAAAATAATGAGTGACAAAGACAGGTTTTGAACTCGACTCACTGACTCTAAGTTCATCACTCCTTACACTGTACTGACAGGGTACAGGCCCAAACTGAGGCCTTTGTCTCTTACCCCAAAAGAGTTTTAGTTCCATTTGTCTAAAGGGCCCTGGAAAACCTCACCTTGAAAGCTCTTTAGATTTCCCCACTTGATTTGGCATTCTCTTGAGTCCCATAAGCTTTTCCTTATTGCTATACCCAAATCTGTTATACTTCCCACCCTTGATCCTATCAAAATCCCATTTTCCTGGTTACTTGCCACTTCCATCAAGATCATCCTTAGATTTGATCTTTATTCACCCTAGGGTACTGGTCATTCCCATCAAGACCTCTAGACATCCCAATCTACTGACCATTCCCATCAAGACCATCCCTGGAACCCCCAGACTACTAGACCACCCCCAGATCCCCACCAGAGTCTTTCTGTACATAAGATCCTTCTTGTCTCCATCAAGGTGCTCAGATTCAATCCAGCTCAGACCCAGTCAAGCTCAGATTCTATCTGGTCCCCTTGTTAAAGCAAGTATCACAAATGGTAAGGCTTCTTAAGAGTAGACCCAATATGGGGAACATTCAATCAACTTTGTTTTACTTTGGCTGAAAGAAGACTTGAGTTGAATTAATTTGGCAAGATCTGGTGTGTTGGTATTTTGGGATCCTGAGCACCCCACACCTCAACATTATGGTTCCCTGACGTCATCACCACCTTAAGTCTACAATGTAGTTTAACTGCTTTAAAATTACAGAATTTAAAGTTCAAATCTCAAGAGGAGCTACTAGAAGAATATTTGATATGCCAGATAAGAGCTTTTACATGGGTTCATTTGGAAAACAAAATGTCCAGAAACATAAATCGCACACTTCCGACAGGTATGGTTTTCCATACTATAACATGGTTATTTTCAAATGAATGGCAATTTTTTTTTTCAAAGCAAGGATGTAGAGTGTGTATCATGAAAGACTTGGAATCCCTAATAGATTAAGAATTCAAAAGTCTTCTCTGACTCTTTGTAACTCTATGACCTGGGTCAAGTCATCCAAATTTTAAGTACCTGGGCATCAATATTTATAAAAAGGGGAAAATCAGACCCTATGGGAGCAAGATTGAAGTAATATTGTAAGGCTCAAATGGAAAAAAATGCATTTATAGTAAAAGTGCTATAAGTATCTTAAATTATTATTTTGGGGAGTAATTAGGTCCCTTCTCCTTATTTTCAAATTTGATACTTTTTAGGTCACTTCTTACTAAATAATTGTCATATTAACTCCCATATTCTCCTCAATATTCTCACACACTGGAATATGTATTCTCCTCATTAGAAAAAAAAATACAGACTTTTCTTTTCCTAATATTTTCCCTCCTTTGAAGAAATCAGAATTCTAAAAGACACTCTTTAGTGGTTTCAAGAAGAATGATCTGTTTCGGTTGCTGGCAGATTAGTCCAAGTAAGAGTATTTACTTATGAAAGAGAAAGGGAAATTTGTTGAAAGATTTAGAACCTAACTAACCGTGTTGGTAATGTCTGTGTAATTCTGGCTCAGTCAGTGTTATTTCTGATCACAGTAACAACATAATGGGTGGATGGTGGTCAGATGTTAATGTTAAGTTCTTGCCTCCCTTGACCTTCTGTTCTGTCATTATTTTTTTGATCAACGATATCATTACAAAGTGCAGGAAATTGAGGACATGAATAAGGGATGTTGTAAACCTGATAGAACACTACAGTAGAGATAGGAGAGAGGTACAGACTTGGTGTTGCCAGTGGCCCAAATCTCCATCTTAGTATCAGGAAAGTTTTATCAGTGAGTTGGGTGTGCCACTAAGACCCTAGGAGCCTTTGGGATGATTGTATCTGCATATTAATAAGTCAGGAATGTGCTTACTGAGTAATTTAGACCATGACCTTGCTCGCAGGGCTGAACTTGGAATCAAAGCATAGATTTAGAGCTAGAAGGGAATTTAGAGGTGAGTCCAATTCCCTCCTTTTAAAAAAAAAATGTTTATTAATCAACAAATTTTTATTCCCTCATTTATTTCCTTCCTCTAATTAAAGAATGATAAAATGAAGAAAAATTCTCTTAAGAAATATACATAATCAGGCAAATTAAATTCCTTCATTTGCTACTATGAAATAAACTTTTGTCTTACATTTTGAGATCATCACCTCTGTCAGGAGATGGATAGTATCTGCCATCTTTTCAGGAATCATGATTAGTCAATACACTGAAGTTTTTCCTAAATATTTTCCTTTATGATGTTTTTATTATTGTATAAATTACAACTCATGGAGATTCTGAGGGTAAGAATGGCCCCCTAAGGGAGGCAGCCCTCCAAAGCAGAAGATCCCTTCAGGGAGTTGCCTCTCACAAAAAGAGATTCCTATCAAGGGAGACTCCAGCTTAAAGGACATAGGTCCTTAAGAGATCAGCAGAGACTAGGGAAGGTGTAGGGAACCTTCCTGTGAAGTTTGTATTCAATGAAATGGACACACTTGAAGACTTCAAGGGCCACATGTGGCTTCAAGGCCTCAGGTTCTACACCTTTGGGTTAGTGTTTCTTAAAGATTAATAAGGTAATCAGGAACTATAGTTCAGAATTTGGGGCATAATTTATTATCATTATTTCATTGTTCAACTCAGGGTGCAGAATCTGGTGGGGGGGGGTCAGATTTAGAAGTAGATCTGTTAGTTTCAATATTTCGTTGACTAGCATACATGAATCTCATTGCCTCCTAAAGCAATTTTAATGGTACTTGAGATAACGGGCTTCTCATTGACCACTCCAGTTGAATTTCACCATCTCCCCCCCTCTAGAAGAAGGCAAGCAAATTCATTTGGGTAAAAGGGCAAGAGTTATTCATTCCTCATTAGTATCAGATCATATCAGATTTCCTCTAAAATGTTCATTTCATTATTACTTATAGCCTAATAATATTTCATTATATTCATATTAGAAAGAGGAAACAGATGTTTTAGGAAATGTAGAACTAGAGTACTGTGAACATGGCGTAGCCATTCCCTGTGAAACTCAACCTAAAAATTGAAGAGTTCCCAATTTAAACTGTAGGGATTATACAGGATCTCTATGTTGGACATTGTAGAATGTCTGGAATGAAGAGGGAGAAGGAGGAAGAGGGACTCAGGGGGAGGGGAGGAGATTGAGAGAAATTTGGAACATTTTTCTTATGGTCATTGATAGCTTGGATTTCTATCTTTGACAACAGTCTGATCATATCAGTTGATGATGTATCATTTGGGGAATGACTCTTGGTTTTATAAAGTTGAATCAGTATATATTTCTGACTTTTATCAGAGAAATTTGCTACAAAGATTTTTTTTTAACAGTTATTCATTTCTCTCCTAATTTTGATTGCTTTGGTTTTGTGTCTGCAAATTTTTCTGAAATATCTGCACAATCAAAAATTTTATTTTCTGTGATTTTCTATATCCTTTGTTCATGAACTCTTTATCTATCTAGGTCATAAAGGGAATTTCTTTCTTGCTTCTATTTGTTTATGATGTCACCTCTTATGTCTAAGTCATCTATCCATTTGGATCTTCTCTTGGTGTATTGTGTAAGTTTGTTCATACCCAATTTTTGCCAGTCTGCTTTCCAGTTTTCCCAACTTTTTGTTAACTGAGAGTCTTTCCAACTTCCTTACTTTTTAAAGATGAGGTTCAGGGAGGTTTTAATCACATGCCTATTGTCACAAGTCATAAGTAGCAGAGGTATTTGTCTCTATAATTTGCCCTACCCACTCACCTCAGTGGGAAAAGATAAGTCTAGCATTCATAAACTAACAAGCCATAAATCATAGAGCTATTTGGTAGCTATGGGCTCCTAGTTATTGAGACTCCTATTACCTGATTTATATTTAGAGATTAAAATTTGGAGTTATATGATCTGCTTACAGTGAGCTACAGTGAGGTTTCAGATCAAGGCACCCAAGACCCAGGACCAGAAAGGGGAATTCAAAGAAAAGACTTAGGGCATTAACTGTCTTGAGAGTAATTTGCTCATTGTTCTAAAGACACCTTAGACTGAGAAACTCTGGGAAGGAAAGATGAGATACCTCAATAGCTAAGACTCTAAAGGAACAATATTGGAAAAGCTGGAAGAAATTTGTCTGTTTCTGTTCTCTTTTGTTTGCTGTCACTCAGTTAAAGATTTCTGCTTTTTCTAAAAGAGATGATTGGGAAGGAGTTGTGGTGCTTGTGAATGCTAAACAAAGAAAATATGGCACTATCTAGTGTTCTCTGGGCTACAGATAGTCAAGAATTTCAAATTAGCAAGGAACCAGAAGTGATAAAGCCAAGAAGGGCCTAGCAGAGCCCTTCAGTATACAACAGTATAATAAAATTTCATATCCCCCTGACCATTATCTACTGAAGACTAAGAGAATTATGTAAGAGGAGGGCAAGTTGAGTAAGTCATTACAGTACTGCTCAAAAACATCTGCAACCCTGATATATTCTAGACATGAGTTTCTTCTCTGTGTGTGACCTGGACACATTTTTTCTACATGTTCCCTCTTTCAGGGATGTGCCATACCCATATAGGATCCCTATGCCCATTTGTCTAGTTGTCTTGGCCATATATGTTCTTTATATGTGTGTATCATTAAGTGTGTTTCTGATGTTCACCCTTCCTATTTTTCCTGTATGCTTCTGTGAAAGCTTCTACCATGAGTTTATGCAATTTATAAATTTTTTTGCCACTTTTTTCACTTAAACAAATTCAATGCCTTTGCCCCAAACTAATTTTGTCTTCTGACAGACTGTTAAAGGTAAAAACATGGGTGAGGGATCATGAACTAAGTTTTTACAGACCAGATCTATAGAATCCTGTGAATGTGGGGTAGCTGTTCCCTGGGGAATACACCATGAAAGTTGGAGGATTCTCAATTTGAACTATAGGGGGTATATGAGATCTCTACTTTGATATTGTAAAATGTCTTACCAATAGAAGGGCCAACCGAGTGAGAACCTCAGCAAGAAGAGTTTTCCATCACAAGAGCAGGGTATGGGAATATGTCCAAGAAGCAAAATATAGAAAATAATTCACCTCCTCAAGAGTGATCATGGAAGATTCTTTACTCTATATTGGAATACATTGGAAATCATCTGAAAGAACTTCTGGTCAATGGTATATTAAAGCAAGCAGTCTCTACCACCTATAGTATTTCTCTGAAAGAGGACTGGTTCAATCCATGTATGTGTGGACTACTGGACATTGAACCAGAGAAATAAGATTCACCAGTACTGATTGACTGAGAATTTTAAGATTTTAAGATGCCTCGGACTATTTGCTAGACAGCCAACAGTTTTCAATTTTGTGTTTACACATTGAATACTAGTAGAAAATGCCAAAGAGAAGGAAGCTTCCATGGACTCAGCTGAATTTTACCAGTTTGAGTTGATGCCCCTATGGTGCCCAACAGGGCATCTGATACTGTTCAATATCATATAAAGAATGTCGATGAGGTCATGAGGTGTTGCTTTAGCTGTATGACTTCATTGTTTTCAAAGAGATATTGGTAGAATATGAAGAAAGACTGATAAAAAATCAGATTAATCAGAGGAAAGTGGTTTCATCAATTGGCAAGCACTAATTTTGCATCACCTCTATCAAGTATCTGCACATCAATGAATATGAAATGCTGACCAGAAAAAAAGATTGAAGTCTCTTCAGCTTGTCACATACAAAGAAATTCTGAGAATTAAAGATTTTTCTATGATTTGGTAGCCTTTATGAGACTGCAAAAATGATGATGCCACTTGTAAAGGAATAGATTTCATTGGGAAGAATCTAAAACTGAAGAAGAACTGGCATCTGGACCTAAAGTCACTAAAACTATTTACAGAACATTGAGAATGAAAAATGTTAACAAGACCAAAAAACTGGTAAAGTCCCTTATGCTTTCACCAGTATGAGGCTATATAGATGACAGCAGTATACTGGCTTGGCTTAAAAGGCTTGAGAGCTGCTTTATACCAGGAGAGTAAGGGTCACCTGGGACCTGATTCATTTTATAGTAGACTCAGTACCTCTTAAATAAAATGGAGTTTCTTGGCTTTCAAGTAGGTTATCACTGAAATATTTGTAATCTAAATTTTCACAGAGTTAAATTTCAAATTTTAAGAAGCAACAACTCAGTGACATGCTTTCATCAGTTCCATGTTGGATCTTGTCTGCCAGAGAGGGTTAGAAGCAGTGTCTAAGGAGCACAGCATACATGATCATCAAGGGAAGACTAACATAGATAAGTAGTCATAACTCTGAATGTGAATGGGATGAGCTAATCCATGAACCCAAAACAGATAGTAGAATGGATTGGAAACCAGAATCCGTCCGTATTTAATTTATAAGAGACAGACTTGATATAGAAACACACACACATAGAATTAAAATAAAGAGCTGGAGCATAATTTAATATGTGTCAGTAAAAGTAAAAAAAAGGGAGTAATTGTGATCTCAGACAAAGCAAATGTAAAAATAGACCTAATTAAAAGAGATAATCAGGGAAACTATATCTTGGTAAAAGGTACCATAGATAATGAAGTGATAGGAAAAATTGCAGCAAATTTCTCAGATAAATGTGTCATTTCTCAAATATTTGGGGAATTGAGTCAAATTTATAGAAAAGAAAATAAGAGCCATTCCCCATGATAAATAGTCAAAGGATATGAATAGGCAGCTTTCAGAAAAAGAAATCAAAGCTATCTATAGTCATGCGAAAAGTGTTCTAAATCACTATCAATTGGAGAAATACAAATTAAAAACAACTCTAGGGCATCTATCAGAAATCACAAATGCTGAAGTGTTCATGGAAAATATGTACACTAATAAATTACTGATGGAATTATGAACTCCATAATTTTGTAGAGCAATTTGGAAATATGCTCAAAAGTCTATAAAAATGCATATGCCCTTTTAATTGGCAATACTTCTACTAGGTCTATACCTGAAAGAGACCAAGGAAAAGGAAAATGATAATGTGCACAAAAATATTTATAGTAGCTTTTTTTTTTTGCATGTGTTGGTAAGAAATTGAAAATTGAGGGGATGCTCACCAATTGAGGAATGGCTGAACAAATTGTGGCATATGATTGATAATGACTATACTATAAGAAATGATAATGAGGGCAGTTACAGAAAACAAAATAAAACTTGAGAAGACCTGATTTATAATAAAATAGAAAGAAATGGGAGAGCACTGTGCTCAGTAATAACAATGCTATAATGATGATCAACTATGAAAGTTTTTATTAGTCTGATCAATACAATGATCTAAGACACTCTGAAGGACTCATGATGAAAACATGCTATCTCCAGAGAGAGAACTGATGAAATCACAGTGAAAATTGAAGCATAAGTTTCTCACTTAATATTTTTCTTTTGTTTTTGTAATATGACTAATATGGAAATATATTTTCCATAATGTCACATGCATAATTAATATCATTTTGCTTGCCTTCTCAGTGGGTTGAAAGAATTTGAATCTCATTTTAAAAAGAAAATAATAGTAAAAATAAAGGATAAATTTATTTTTTAAAAAAGCAATAAGATTTCCTGATAAAGATAATAAAGATCCATTTTAACTTTGTGAACTTCCTGCTATTCTATACCCCTTTCTTTAAAATAAATGATTAAAACAGAGTGTGAATGGGAGAGAAATGTGGGTCCAGAAACCAACCATCAAAATAACAATGATACAGTGGCAAATAATTTATTACTCCTGAATATGATAATAACATTTTTAATAATGATATTTAACATTGATATCCAGTTGTAAAACATTTTACATATATCCCTTTGAGGTAAGTGCTATTTTTATTACCATTTTACTTACAAGAAAACCAAAGCTAAATAAAGTTAAGTGACTTGCCAAGACCACTCAGGCAAACAAGTGACTGAGGCAGGATTCAAACTCAAATCTTTCCGACTACCCAAATGAGTTTTTGTATGATAGTAAAGGATTTCATGGATATCTGCAAGGAAACAAGGACCATTGGGAGAAGACAGATTTTAATTTCCATTTTTAAAGTAGAAAATAATTTGAATGATGAAAATAAAGTAATATATTATTATTACAGTATTGAGTTAAGTCTTGATAGTATCCTATTGTGAATTGTTTTAAAACAGTAGAGCAATCAACAAACACCTATGAACAATTTTTTTTATTAAGTACATGCTATTTGGCAGGCACATTGACAAGCACTGCTAATACAAAGAAATGCAAAAAGTATTTGCCCTCAAGGAACTTGTTGGTCCTTCGTTGCTGAAAAAGACCATGCCATCAGAGAAATGATGACATGACTTGCACTTGACTTTATTTTTCTGAGGGAGGGAGGGCGGGCTATACATATGGCTGTGCATTTATGTATGCATGCATGTATGTATGTATACACACCCAATATACATATCAGTATGTGCATATATGCATATGTGATTGCTTATGTCTCTGTATACATATATGTTGCATTATAGATGCATATATGTCTGTGTCTCATGTATATACATATGTGTACATATATCTATATACATTTAATGTGCATATGTGTGTGTGTATTATATACATAAAAGAAAAATACAGAGAAGATGAAAGGTAACCTTAGCAGAGAGAGAGGGAATAAGCATTTATATAGTACCTGTTATGTGTATTATTTTACAGATGAGAAAACTGGGGCAAACAGAGGTTAAGTGACTTGCCTAGGGTCACACAACTACTAAGTGTTTGAGACCAGGTTTGAACGTGAGTTTTTTTGTTCTGTTTTCTTTTGACTTTAGGCTCCTCATGTTATCCCTCTGTTGACTATGTCACCTGGAGTGAGGATGAGAGAGCATAGGAAAGCCCTGATGGAGGAAGTAGCACTTAAGCTAAATCCTAATTTAGGGGGTTGGAGATTTTGAAGAACATTCTAGACATGGGTAATAATGGCCTTTGCAAAATATACACAGACAGGAAACGGAGTATCATCTTGAGAGGAACAGCAAGTGAACCAGTATATTATATAGTATGTAGAGAGGGGGGAAAAATATATATACAGATTGCAAAAGCAAGAAGGGACCAGATTCCATAAAACTGTAAATGACAAAGGACTTGATCTTTGATCTTGATATAATGGGAAACCACTGGAATTTACTGAGCAGGGTTGTCACATGATCATTAGGGAAATTGCCTTGTTAACTGAGTGGAGGATTGGAGCGAGTAGAGATTTGAAGCAGAGAGACCACTGAGAACTCTATTAAAGAGACAGGTGATGAGGGCCCAAACTAGACTGGTGAAGATGTGAACAGAGAAATTTTATTATATACAAGAAATGTTGTATATAATCCAGGTATAACTATTCAAGAATATAAATTATTGCTGTATGAATCAAAGTTGGAGATAACTCATTTATTCATTGTAAAAATAAGATTTTTGGATTAAAAGTGGGTATTGGGATATGCAATCAATATTTACAAGGATAGTATGAAAGTTATCTGCCAATGAAAAAAAGCAAGGGTAATACATAAAGCATAATTAGGAGAAATGAAAAAAACAACAAAAGAACTCAAACTCTAGTTACTCTTAAATTAGGAGTTACAGCATTGATACGTTCATTTTCTTTTGCTTACATTTCATAGATTCACTTACCAAACAGGAAAATCCACTTATCAGACCTCTCTGGTTAACAACAACACAACTCTCCTGCTGTGCTATTTTATCAGATATATGACATCAGTGGCAATGTAACATGACAGTGATATTGAAATTACAACATTAACTGGCTCTGAATAAATAAAGCTTGAAGAAAGATCTTCCCTAGCACCAAGAACAGATCACCTGAGATGGAAACAGATCTAAGATGGACCAGTAAATCTTACAACCCTGGCAAAATACAGCTAGATGATACCATTTCAAAGTAAAAGAGGGGAGTATTTGTGGGAAGACAAATCAAGGATGATTTGTCACAAATAACATAGCATGTCTCATAAGATGTTGATTTATTGAAAACCTTCCTGTATTTTAATAGGAGAAGCTTCAGCAATTCTCTTCATCCCCACAACAACCCCTGGGTTCTTCTTTCAAAAGTGGTCAAACTGATTTTTTTTTTCTATATGAATAGAAGAAGAACTTCTATACTATTCTTACCTCTGTTGCTGTTCAGTCATTTTAAATTGTGTCCAGCTTCTCATGATTCCTTTTAGGGTTTTCTTGGCAAAGATACTGGAGTGGTTTGTCATTTCCTTCTCCAGATCATTTTACAGATGAGGAAACTGAGGCAGACAGGGTTAAATGATTTGCCTAGGGTCACCCAGCTAGTGTCTGAGACCAGATTTAAACTCAGAAAGATGAATTGAGTCTTCTGGTTCCAGGTCCAGCACTCTAGAAAAACTAATGTTCCTGCTAGATGATATGGTCCAACTTTTTCATTATCAACTGTTGTTGCTTCTTTGTATTTGGAAGTTAGATTTAGTTTCATATATTATTAAACAGAAGGCTCAGTAAAATGGAAGGGAACCAAGAACCAATTGGAGATCAGATGAAATAACATATATAAAGTCCTTTGAAAACATTTAAGGGCAATATAAATGCTAGTTAATATTATTATTTATTATTTTCATCATCATCATCATCATTATTCTCTGTGCCTTATTAGTAGAGTGCTCTGGTATCCTACTTAGACCCTTCAAGAAGGTTTGGGGCAGCCCTGATCAACTCCCATGATACCATTCTCAAAAGTGAATATGTGTGTATGTATATGATATGTGTGTGCATGTATATGTATATACATACATACACATATAAAATCAGAGAGCTGATCTTATGTGAATTTTATAAACAATATTCCCTAATACTTGAGTACAGATGTCATATTCTTCAAAGGTGGAATAAAGATTGCTTAATTTTTAGTGCTCCTTTATTTTTGTCCTGCTTATTAATACACAGTTAATGTATATTTGTTTTATTTTTAATGCTCACCTATTCTATAAGTTTCTTAAAAATTTTATGGATTTCTCTCTAACCACCTGAAAAAATGCATCTTATACACTGCCTGCTTTCATTCCTGAAATCTCATGTCTCATATATGATGAAAAGTTAAATAAATGGTTCACTTTTGTTTTGTGATTTTTAACTAGTCAGTCACTGAATAACATTATAAATTTCCTATCAAGTAATGCATGGTAAACATCCTGTGCCTCAGGGGAATGACATCTTAAAGAAAGAATTTCATGTTAACCTAGAAGTATCCTTAAATCTTGGCTTATTAAATACCAGGAAGTGAGGGGAATGTCATCCCTTCTGCAGTATAGAAAAATGATCTTTTAAAAATAATGATAAAATGGTTGTCAAAGAGTTTTGTTGTTACTGTTATCCAGTCATTCAGTTGTGTCTGATTCTTTGTTACACTGTGAACAATGCTGTCAGTGGGATTTTCTTGGTAAAGATACTGGAGTGGGTTTGCCTTTTTATTCTCCAGTGGATTAAGGAAACAGACGTTAAATGACTTGTCTGGGGTCACATAGCTAGTAAGTGTCTAAGGCTGGATTTGAATTCAGATCTTCCTGACTCCAGGTCCAGTACTCTACACACTCAGTCATCTAGCTATCAAAGAGGTTAGTCATAAAGAAATTGTGTCAGTAAACACCCCAACATACACAGGAGGGCCTGTTATCACAGGTTCTTTGCTTTTCTAAAAGGAAAGACAACTTTTGAGGGCTTAACAGTCTCCTTTAATCAAGCATATATATCATTCACTTAGTTCAGAAAATCGACAGACACTTCCAAACTGACATAAGCAATACATATATCACAAAGCAACAGAAAGGTCCAACTAACTGTCTGATCATAGCCGCCAGATAGGGCATTCACCTATGAATAGGGAAACACCAACATTTGAGTTTTCAAAGGCTGTTTAGCAGCTTCCCAGAGTCTCATCTGGCACACAAACCTTCTTCCAAAAACTAAGCCACAAAGTAAAACCTCACCCTCAGAGTATTTATACCTTTTTTAGAGCCAGAGGGCATTCCAACCCTTGGGAACCAGTGCCTCATTAACAAAAGGTGTGGGCCTTCCTACAAATTCTCCCTAATCAAACTCCTCCAATGGGCAGGTCCATTAATGGGTGGGGAAGATCTTCAATCACATTAATAATACAAATACATATACTCTTTCTAGTTGAAGAAACTCTTGTTTCTATATTTACTCCTGGTAAAGACTTGGTTGATAAAGGCAAGATTTAATCAGAGGCACTTGATTATATTAAAACAAAAACAGTGAAAGATTCTACTTTGTTTGCCCTTACAGAAATCTTAAACTATTATGCACAAGTAGTATTTTGGTCATTGACCTTTGCCTGTGTTAGAGTAACTGGTTATGGTTCTTCATTTTTGAAATCTCATTTAGGTCTCAAAGCCCATCTCAAAAAGTCACCTTTTTCCCAGTCTGTCTTGATTTTTCTAAGCAGATATAATCTCTTTCTTATTTTATCCTCCCCCTAAGCCCTTTGTGTATACCTCATTAATATCATCTCTTATGTTTATATTTTACTATAATTTCCTTATCCTCTCCCATTCTTCTTTACCTCTAGTCTAAGCTACTTAATAAACTAGGTACCAATACTAGGTGATAAAAAATATTACTTGATGCTAATAAAACCATTAATTTGGCATATCATATACTCCTTATATTGTTGTCAGTATAAAAGAATCAAAGAATGACAGATATGGAAAGTATTTCATGGGTCACCTAATTTATGAAGTATGTATTCATCCTTCATTACTAAAGAAGACCATGTCATCAGAGAAATAATGACATGAATTGCACTTGACTTTGTTTTGAGTGAGGGAGGGCTGTATAGGTCACCAACCTCACTTCTTCTCCAGAGCCATCTGAATCCAGTGACCAGATATTCATCAGGATGACTAGAGATGACCCAGGATGAGGCAGTTGGGTTTGAGTGATATGCCCAAGGTCACATAGCTAGTGAGTGTCAAGTATTTAAGGTGAGATTTGAACTCAGGTCTATCCATTGCACCACCTAGCTGCCCCTAATTTAAGAAGTTTGGTATAGGAGAAAGAGAGCCAAGATTGGAGTCACAGGACCTGTGCTTAAATCCTGCTCCTTACTCCTGTGTGACTTTGAGTCCTTTGACCTCTTTGGGCCTCTATTTCATTTTCAGTAAGATGGAGGGATTAGGCAAGATGCTAAGATCCTTTCCCATTCTAAATCTGTTATCCTGTTATAACATGGGCTCTGGCACTCCTACTCTTCGCTCTCAATCACAGGCTGGGTTCTGAGAAAATTATTGGCTTCTTCTCTCTTCAGATTACAGGAGTGACCTTGAAGTAAATGGTAGTGCTTGTTCTGTTACTATTACTCATGAGTCCATGGTACTGTGCTCTTCCATTAATTATCAAATGACATTAATTATTATTATTATTTTTTTTTAGAAATAGGTACATAAAAAAAATATAATACTAGCAGTTTTATACGAAACATCCCTCCAAAACTGAGGGCACACTATTTCATGAGCACTGACATAGTACAAGCGAAAGTGGGTTCAAGACTAGAGAGAACATAAATTAAAGGTGTACCTCACAGTACCTTGGCCCTAGACTTCTGACTTTCAAATAATGTATTTCTCGTATGCACAAATTCAATTATGCTGAAATAGCTCTCCTTTTGCAATCAATATTTCTTATCCAGATTCTTGTTTTTAAATACTAGTTTCTAGGTTACCCTCCTTCCTTTCCCAAAGTCAGGATTTGGTTTATTGTCATCTTTTCTACCAACCGCTGTTGTCATACTTGGAGATTTAAATATTCACAGTTTTAATACCTCAAACTCCTTTGACTCTCATATATCTCTCTTGCTCTAACACTACTTTCTATTCTTCACATTCTTCACTCTGTAGTTAGCAAAATACTCAGAGAGTAATATAATGTCCTCTGCCTCTGTCTTTTCTGTCCAGTTATCATACAAATCCTCAGCCTTGATTTTTCCTCAATATTCACCAATTCATCTCTTATTCCTCCTTTGAACATCTATGTTTTCTCCTGCAGAAGGCAATCATGTTGACCAGGTTTGTGATAAATTCAACTTACATCATCTCCTGTACAACAATCCTTGTAATTTTCCCTAATTCTTTTTAGCACACTCTATAAATAAGATTTATCTCCTCTTGAATCTTTACAATTATTTACGTCTTAGCAGATCTCAGCACTTATTTTGCTGAGAAACACAAAAACATTTGCCCTGTGATTTCTCATACTCCCTACTCCATGCCTCAAAACTCTAGTACCTTGTGCCCCATTCCCTCTTTCTTTGATCTATTCTCTGAGAAAAAGGTGATCCTTCTTCATATCAAAGCAACTCTTGAACTTGATCACATTTTCAGCCATGTGTTGTGTTAGCTCAACCCAATCAATCATTCCCTTCTCTCTTTTTTAATCTCTTTTTTTTTCTTGAGTCTTTCCATTCTGCTTAAAAATAGCTAGGTTTCTCCTATGATAAGAAAACAAAAAAACTAAAAAACAACTTTCACTTGACCTTACAAGCCTCTTCAACCTATCCTCCTATATCTAACCTCTTCCCTGGAAGAAGACTAGAAAAAGTAATTTACTCTTGCTGTATCAAGTTCCCCACAACTTGTTTTTCAATCCCTTGCACTCTGGTTTCTCACTCCATCACTTGATTAAAATTGGTCTCACAATGATTTGCAATGGTTACAATTGCTAAATCCAATGATTGCTCAGTGATCTTCATCCATCATGAGAATTCTACTGTCCTGCCAGATATACTTTCCTCCATTGGCTTACCTAAGAATTATTTTTCTTAATTTTTTTCTATCTAACATCTTACTTCTCCTTGAGCTCATTTTTTTTGGATCAATAACTATCTCTTATGTCTTAAACATAAATGTATCCCAAGTCTTTATCCTGTCCCAAATTTAGCATAGATTCAGATATTATCATTATGTGGCTCATAACTCTATATAGATGTTAATGACAAAGATATAATAAACTTTATTTTTAAGACACATGACATTGGAGACAAATCAATGGGATATCTAAGTGGAAGTGTTCAACAGACTTTTGCTATTGCCTTCAGATTAAGAAAAAAGAGATTAAATATGAACATGTGTATGTCACAATAATCTCTCTGTCTTTAATTTTATTCACATGTAATATATATAAATAAATTAGGTCAAACAATTATTTTGATATAATTTCATTTTGTTACAGCAATAGTTATGGTATCTAAATACTTCCACTGGTAATAGGATGAATCAGCTATCTGACCTCAACTACATGAAAATGGACTGAACTGATTTGTCCACCTTTACTTAGTTCTCTATCTTTGGAGTGCTATATTCCATGAGATATATGTATGTTATCTTTTCTTGTGGTTTTAATTCTATAGTTTTTAATAATGGAAATTGCAACACCTCAAGAGTCTTGTGTAGTACTCTAAGCATTATTTTTTTTAAATGGTTCCTTAAAGAACACAGAATTTACCAAGCTTTGACAATATTTTAAATTTTCCCCTAGAAAGATATATTATTTTCAAGTAGAATCAACATTTGAACAGGACTAAATGAGTTCTGTTGCATCAATACCGTTGATTATGATGTTGAATGGTTCTTTATTCTTTCATGGCATTCATTATATTTCTGACTAAAATATCTTCTCTGCCATCAACATTGGACCTAAATCTTTCTGCAAAAGCACATCCATTTATGCTTATCCCACAAGTCTAGTTTTTGTTATATTTTTCTTTACTTTTTTTGGGTTTTGTTTATTTTTTTTTACCAGGAGTGGCTTATATTTTGCATGTTTAGATACAAACGTTGAACAAAAATGTGTGTGTGTGTATGTGAGATAATGCCAATGGAAAGTATATCAAACTTCCAATGGTACTTCTTTCTCTCTTTCTTTTTGAATTGAAAGGAATTTTTACCTGATGATAGTACTAACCTTTTGTAGACTACAATAAACGTCTTTATTAGTACCTCAATTATGCTTTAATTTACTGCCAAAAAAAGACAAGAACGACTATTAAAATAGACTTAAATATTAAGAGTTTAGAAAGTCAACTGACTGATAAGTCCAAAACTGCATGATGCTTCACTGTTGGAAAAATTTTATTTCATTGTCATATTTAACCAGAATTTCACAGATTTCTATTACTATGCAAAACCAACACAGGTTCTAGTGGTACAGTAAAACCCACAGGCTCTTATCCAAATTCATTTTTGGGACAATGACTCTTTCACAACTACTGCAATTTAAAATGACAAAGTTTGTATGTTCTGGACAGAGGAACAGACTTTTAAAACACTTCCATTAATGTGTCCATGCAGGAGAAAATGGTAACTCCTTATCCCAGAAATATCCTCTCTTTGTAATCCTCTTAGGATTTTCTTAATTCCCTGATATCTATGAAAATCTTCCAGAGGAGATTACTATCATTTTATTTTTTCATAAATGCTGAGTATATCAGATTGCCAGACTACTTTGGCAAGGGGGCCAGATGGCTTTGCTAATGAGTTTTATGAAGTTTTATCCAATCCTTAGTGGTTTATATATCAGCCAAGTTTCATTCACTTCACCCCCAATATCCATTCTTTAAAAAGACTGATTCCCATCTAGTATTCCAGACTGTCCAAATTTATAATACATGCTAAAACACAGAAAGGTAAAATGGGGTATCTCATCTGGACATTAATTGTTATTAAAATGCAGAGATGAAAATTTTGGTCAAAGACCTCACATTTTGACACACCATATATTTGTCCCAAAGCCACCCAGACAAAGTGAAATTCATCTGAAACAGCTTTGTACCCAGTAAAATACACACACACACACACACACACACATATGGTAGATTCATAGGATTCATGAGGTCCAAGAGATAATTTCATAATTTGAAAAGACAGTGACATTGCAAATTATTTCATTGTTATTGTTATGAACTATTAACTATTCTTGAGGCAGTTGAGTGAAGGGGTAGATAGAATGCCAGGCCTAAAATCAGGAAGAAATCTCCTTGAGTTCAAATCTGACCTCAGAAACTTATCAGCTGTGTGACCCTGTGTGACCCTTAACCCTATTTGCTTGAGTTTCTCATCCCAAATGAGCTGGAGAAGGAAATGGCGAGGTACTCCAATATCTTTGCCAAGAAAACCCCAAATGGGGTAACAAAAAGTTGAATATGACTGAAAACTGAATAACAGTAACTTAACTGTTATTAATGTAATTTCCATTTCCTTTATTAAAAACTCACAGAATTACAACCACAGCAAAAAGGACATTGTAACACATGTATATCTTGTGTTACATTGACTATTAACTTTTTTTCTTTGCTTAAAAGTCCCAAATCTATCCTACAAGACAGAATTTGAAAACTTCTAGATAACCTGGGACCCTAAACTATATTTTTCCTTGAATTATTCAGTTAAATGATGTAAAATGGGGAAGCTAGATGGTAACAATGGATAAAGCATTGAAACTGGAGTCAAAAAGACCTGAGTTCTTATCTAGCCACAGACACATACTAGCCCTGTGGCTTTGTACAAGTCATTAAACTTTTGTTTGCTGCAATAAAATGGAGATGATAATCGTACCTACTTGAGAGGGTTTGGGGAGGAAAACAGAATATGGCTGAATGAGAACAACATCCTGTATTTGATGGTAAGGGGTACTTCAGCCATATATGTAAACCAAACCTATTACCAACAACTGAGCTAAAGCTATATAGATTCAAAAAAGGACTTAGATAATGAAGTCCATGATGGAGAGGTCAGGGAGCATAAGACTTCTCAAATTCTTATCACTTACAGATTTTCAGTTATATATTTATATCTATATCTATCTTTCTATCTATATCTATCTATATGCATGTTATATATCTATAAATTTAGAGAGATAAATCGACAATTATGTTAGTTATCTATGGTTTCTAGGGTACTATTTGATTACTTTTGCTCCCCAAATAATTTAAGGTCAGTTTTGCAAAAGTTACAAGCAATCCTCATCTCTTTAATAAGATAAAGCACTAATTGTATTAGGGACAGATGTAAATGAGTAACTAAGATATATTTTGCCTAATTTTTGTTATTCAGTTGTTTTCAATTGTATGCAACTCTCTGTGACCCCATTCGGGGTTTTCTTGGCAAAGACACTGGAGCACTTTGCCATTTCCTTCTCTAGCTCATTTTTACAGATGAGGAAACTGAGGCAAACAGGGTTAAGTGACTTCTCCAGGGTCACACAGTTACTATGTGTCTGATGCCAGACTTGAACTCAGGAAGACAAGTCTTCCTGACCACAGACACTGACCTCTGTCCATTGTGCCATCTAGCTGCCCTAACAACAATTGTCTAATATAGTTTTGCATAAATTACCAGTTTAACTGAAATTGTGTATCTTTGTCTCAAGGAGTCATTAAAAATTCAATTAAAAAAATACAAAACACTTTGTCAGGGTTCCACTATTTTTTGCTCTCTCCCTCTCTCTTGACAATTCTCCCAGTCTCCTTTATTTATTCCTGTTGAATTTATGGATTTTAATGGGCTTAAAGATGGGATATCATGGGATATAGACAACTTATTATTATTATTGGTCTTTGACTGAAGAGAAGGTAGGACTTTTTGTTGGTTACACAATGGCCCTGGAGGCAAATGACCAAATGTATTATTGATGTGATAATTCATTCTCATTTGACCTATTCTTGCCTCTTGAAGAAATAGAATTAAATCTGGTTTACCATAGAAATGGAGAAATCATTTCATTGTAGGGTTGAAAATATCTTTCAAAAGATCAGGTATTCTTCTCCCTCAAAGTCTCATTTCTTTCCTCAACAACATACTTGACTGAATTTCTATACTTATTTGTTTTTCCCCCAGTAATATCTGCACATTTGTTTCAATGCCTCAGGTTGAGTAATCATTATGAAAATTTTATGTATCTATGTACATGATGCTGATTGAAACTGGTTATTTTTTTTCAAAATTAATACTCAGTTAATCTTACCACATGGGATTTATGATTCTTGTATATTTTTAT
This sequence comes from Bettongia penicillata ogilbyi, assembly GCA_023548195.1. Lineage (NCBI taxonomy): Eukaryota > Metazoa > Chordata > Mammalia > Diprotodontia > Potoroidae > Bettongia > Bettongia penicillata. The sequence continues at coordinate 15,928,952 of JAJHZJ010000090.1, forward strand.
TCTTGGCATTCAGCCTAGAGGGTAAATGATAACACATATTCTTAAGACTTGGTATAGTAGAAAATTCATTGTACACAGATATTATTCACTTTGAGGAATACCAGGATTCTGGATCTCATCTATTTTAAAAATTGGACATGGAATAATGCATACCCTGACTTTACAGTAACATATATGTCATTACTACAGGGTAATGCCTGCAGTATTGAGTAACATAACAAATTTAACAAGTAGAAATCCTGCTTACATTTCAATTTTCAAATATGTATGTATTCTATATCTGTGTATGTAACCTTTGAATTCACTAATGCCCAGTAGAATATATTTTACTAATACCACAAGAAATACATTTGAATTTCATACACATTGCATCTTTCAAATGGAAGACTGTCACATTGACCACTGTAGTAAATCATATAGTCATAGAAAACCATCAATAGGAATAAAATTGAATGGACATTTCTAATTATCTCATTTCATAAATGAGAAACTTAAGACTCAGGGAAATGAAGTGCCCAAAGACACATAGCTATGGGTAAAACCTAGAAAAATACTCAAGTTTCTTGATTCCTAATTCAATTAAGTTTTTTTCTTGACTATTTCCTCCCTTAATAGTAGAGAATTGCTTTAAATATGGGAATTTTTCTGTTTCATAATATAAGTACATCCATATATAAATATACACACAATTCTAATGAAAATTTTCCCACTTGTTTTCCCCTACCACACATGAGAACAGTTCTGTCATTGTAGATTTCTATTGTAGATGGGTCCTTTCATATGCAATTAGACAAATTTCCAAATGTATGTGTATATATGTGTGTGTATATATATATATATATATATGCCTATACATTTTGTTATATATAAATATGTATTTATCTACATCATGTAGAACACTGTATGCAATATGTATATATACATGTATGATGATTTCTGAGAGTCAAATTAAGTTCATGCCTTGCTTTAGAAATTTTCTTATTTTCCTAGATTGTTAGGACCTCCCTCCCATCCCCCTGTAGATATAGAAGAGTATCCTAGGCATTGCTGCTAAATATTATGTTGTTTTAAAAATGTCATTAATTTGGACAAAGAAATAGATATAAAGATGAAATACCTAGAAGAACAAGTACACTGGATGCCAGTTAGGTGGAATTTATAATTGATGATGAATATGGATTCTTACTTTTTTAAGTTTGAAAGAATGAATTTCATGAGTGCAAGTATATGGTGACATAGAATAGAATATTTTATCCCAAATTGGCTAGTGATCTTTATTAAGAAGTGCCTTGTTTCAAGAAGTAGGGAAGTGATTTTCTTACTGATTTTTTCTCTGATTAGACTGTATCTGGAATATCATGCTGAATTTTTATTATCACATTGAAATGAAAGCACTTGGTTAGCTATGGGACATCCAGAGAGGGCTGAGCAGGAAGGTGGGTTTGTATCTTATAAAGGTATTTGGAAGGAGCTGAGGATGTTTAGCATGGAGAAGACATGGAAGAGAGACATGATTGTTTTAAAGTAGCTGAAAGAACACCATTTGTAAGAATATTCGATTTGTTCTGCTTAAGTCCAGAGAACAGAACAAAGAGTTAAAAATTTAAAAAAAAATGTAAATAGATAAATATAAGTGTAATCAATTGAAGACTTTTTTTTTTAAAGAAATTACAGCTATTCAAAAGTAGAATAGAAAAGCTTTAATAAGGTGGTCAGGTGAAGTTTCATCACTAAGCTCAGTGATCCAAATAGCATCAAAATAGCATCAAAAATAATGAAGCTACCAAAAAAGAAAAAAGAACACAAAAATAAAAGAGAATAAGGGAATGAAACCTCACATGAAAAACTTCACAGGTACTGATAAAAATGAACAATGAAAATGACAAAATTAGATGAATGTCCAAAATTAATGAGTGAAGACTATGGGACAAGAAAGGGAGCTGAAATCTTTACGTGGAGTCTTGGAATAGAACTCCATGGACTCATTGGGAAGTAGAGTAACACAAGCCAAATAAAACAATGTGATGTTGGAAGGATAAGCAATACAACAAAAATTTCTAAATGACTATTCTGGAAGATTTCAGTTTTTATTGAAACAAAGAATGTAGCTTGGGGGAAGCAATGTCATAATTATTATTTTCTCATTAAAATATGAATAAAGTGTTTGATTATAATCATTCATGAAATCATGCATTTTTTTCTACAAGCCGTGAATATAGAAGACAATGTGCAAATTGAAGGAATCCACAGTCCCCAGTAAGAAAAAGCCTAGATATAAGTCACTTAGAATCATAGTTAAGTACTAGGGCTTCTATATCAAAGAAAAAATCTTAGAAAAAGAGAAAACAATTCAGATACTAGAAATTTGAGTTACAGACTACCTACCACCCAATAATACCAAAATATAAAAGATGCAACTTTCTTTAGTAGCAACATCTATTAAGTTTCTTGTCAGGTAAGTCAGGCTATTTCTCCTCCCTCCAAAAAATGAAATGAAACTCTCCTTGAGGCTTAATTGATCCAGGCACTAAAGCTAGAACCATTGATGTTCTTTCTTGGTCCCATAAATGATAAAGCCCTAGATAGCAGGAGTCAAGATCACCTTAGTTTTTTTACAGATACAGATGGCCAAGAATACCAAAAGGACAAAAAAAAAAAAAAAAAAAAGAGAGAGAGAGAGATAACTGTTCCCAATTGAATTAAAGCTTTATAATTTTTAACATGTACTTTCTATGGTAAATAATTTATTTTTGTTAAGTGGTCTACAGAATCATATCTCATTCCAATTCAGATCCTAAAACATTAGGCTCTACTGAACCCATTACATCCCAGAAAGAAACAGATAACATTTAGGATTCCACAGCCAATCTAGATCTAGATAGTGTTGTTTTTTTTTTTTTTTCCAAATTGACTATGTAGCTGAAGTTTGACAAGGTTAACACATATATTGATCAATACAAATAGTAAAACATGATTCAATGTTATATTTTAAGGTGATTACGTTTTTTTAGTCACACATAGTATGAATCTAAGTGAAGGTACAAAGGATAGGAAGGCGAAGGAAGAACACTGGGAACATAACGGACAACTAACTCTTCTGAAAGACTAAAGGTAATTTTTGGAGAAGAAATACTTTAGGAAATTCTGCAAATGAAAAGAAATAAAGGGGAAAGAGGCTGATATTGGCACACTTATTAGGATAAAGTAGGATATATATTTAATGTGAATGGGAGAGATGAGGTAATGGATCATCAAGTGAAATAAGATTTGTACCTGTCTGGTGTTGAGCTGAGAAAGGGGTTTGGCATCTGTCTGTGAGGAATGTTGGATTAGACAGTGTGTTGAATCAAAACTTAACTTTCCCCTTAAAAATAATTTAAATTAAGGGGGAAATATCCCTGCATTTTATCTTGTTTTATGAGAGATGAACATTGTCTAGGAAAAAAATTTCTTACATCAGAAAAAAATTATCTTTTTTGTTCTCACACAGATTGTCTATATGTAAAAACCAAGTCCATTTAGAATTTGACTTCAATTAGAACATCACCACAGAGATGAGTTTAATTAAAAATAAATTATGATGCTACAACATTTATTTATTAGAAAATCCTAGACTATAAAGCTCCATAGCCCTCAAAATAATTAAAAGTGAGATCCATGTATCTTCCACTTGAATGCCTTACAGTGGGAGAAAAAAATAAATTTCTGCAACCAATATGGCAGGAATATGAAATGACTTCCATTACATTACAATCCATACTTATGCAAGTACCAGATATTGACATTCAGTTATTGTTGCACTGACATCTTGTCCCCTTCTTTTTACTTTCAAGACAAATTATATTCATTTTGCATTTTAACAGAATCTCACCCTAAAGAAATATTCTGTCTTGAGGATGGGAGGTTAGAGATGAGTAGTAATTTTCACTCGGTCCTCACTAGGCTAACCATCCCCTCCTGTTATTCCCCTTCTATCTGTGAATCTGAAGGGAAATTTCCTGTAGTTTTCTCTTACTACATTTCTCTTCATAGGCATTTGTTCATAGATCTCAGAATTTGAAGTGACCTAAGAAGTCAATTACTCCATCCATCTCATTTTACAAATGAGAAAACTGCAATTCAAAGTCAGTCAGTAAATAGTAGAGCCAGGCTTTGACTTCAAGTTCTCTTACTTTGGGGCATTATGGCTTTCGTTATTGTCAATAATAATGTGTTTTGTTTATTTTAAGATAGTTGTGATATTATTTGATGTCCACATTCTGTCCATCACATCATCCCATACTATCCTGCCATCACAAATTTGTGAAGGATACTTCCTAGCTATCTTTTTTTTGGAAAACTACAACAACATTTGGCCAGTGAAAAATGATTAATTATTAGTCTGTGGGCTCCAATGATCATGTCATACCCATGTCAAGAGAAAGTTATGAACAAATTTCCCCTTCTCCATTATCCCATTTGGTAGACCCACTGTGTTTGAGCTTAGAGGCAGATTTGAGAAAGAATCCTATATGATTCTTATAGGATTCATACAGGATGAACAGACATGGATGACTGAGTTCTGCATAGTTTGAGGACCCCACATAAGTAAGATGATCATACACATCCAGTTTAGTATTTTGAGTAGCCTCTGGTTAAATAAACATATTCTATCTATCAGTGTATCAGTAAAATATTTTCACTAGTGAGAAGAAAGTCTCATTACTAGCAAAGGTGTTAATCATGATCAAAATTAGCTGTATATTTTATTAGTTATTTTTGAACATGCAATAAATGTCTCATTGAAACTAAATTAAACGAATACTTAGGGAACTTTAATTTAAAATACTACTAGTCACTGATTCATTGAGTGACCACTGTGGAAGAATATAATCCAGCATGTTGAAACTCTCGTACAGTGGGGAGCCTGACAGAACGGTAATTAAAAGGATTAGAAATTATGTGTTTCTCAAGCAGGAAAGGTAATTGCTGATAATATAATTACAAACTAAAATCGAAATGAGACAACTATGCCCTTTATTTCCTTTTGGCTCTGTCTTCTCCAAGGCTATTTGAGCTTCAAGAAGTTTGGAATAAAAGGAAATGGCAGTGTCAGAATCTCCTTAAAATGTTGTTTTTTGTTTTTTTTTTTGATAGACCCAACTCTGTTTTTAGGGGAAGCACAGTGTTTTAAATTTTAGAATCAGGTTGAAAGACCTCAGAGGCTTTTTGGTCATAGAATTATTGATTCAGAGCAGGAAAATACATGAGATTTGTTGCTGCAAATTACACAGAATACCCATTTACCCATTGATTGCCTTACTCTTGTCTCATGGGAAAATGTAGATTTAGATCTATAAGGTCATCTAATCCAACAACCTTATTTTTCATATGACAAAATTTAGACCAAGAGATATTAGGTGACTTGTGAAAGGTGACACTAGAAATAAGTGACAAGTTTGAGATTTCAATACAGTTCTGATTCCATCTGTTTTCTAAGCTCCATGTACATCTCTGTGGCTTCTTGTTTAGGTACAAGAAATCTACAATAGCATCTCAAATGGTAAAATCCAGATAGGCAGAGTTAGCTGAAGATGATCATATCTTTCATTATCACTGATTTTCCCACTGATTTCTCTTACATGCTATGTTTGGTTTTGGAATAATATGTGCCATGAACCCCCATTGATGTGGATAGCTTAAAACACTTCCATGCAACCTCCTTGGAGCACAGCAGCCCTGAGTCTAAAACAAATAACTCAGGTACAACAAAATGACAGGGTTCCCAGCCTTATCTAGTCTTTCCTCTCTATGTTTTCTTTCTGTGAAATATAGATTGTCTTCATGTATGACATCCCACTATTCTTCCCTTTAAAGACCTGATGAAAGTGCCAACAGCTAGCATTTGATTCAATTTTGTTTTTTTTTACAATGAAGTTTTGACACATAGAAAGCATCCCAAGGGAATTTCTGATGTATTACCAGAATTTCTGACTATTCCTTCAATTTAAACAATTTGTCGGTTAATCAGTTGATAAATATTTATTAAGTGGCAAATATGACAGACAAACGCTGTCTTATGTACTGAGGATACAACGACAAAAATGAGACAATCAGATGATCCTCAATGACCTTGTATACTTCAAGAAGTTTACCTTCTACAAGTTAGAGAACATAGAGATATTATTTGATAATTTATACTATACACTTAAAGTGCTTTGAAAAGGATCACTAAAAAATATAAAATACAGAAAACAGACATTTTTAAATAGTCAAGATTCCCTTTTACTTCAAAGAGCAGTGTCTAAAATGGTTCAGAAATGAGAAAAAGTTTTCTGAGAATGAGAAAAAGTACTACTAAAAGAAGGGGAGGGTCATCAAGTGGGCCTATCTATATTCATAGACAATGCATCTTATGAAAATGAAGTAGTTGATTTTTTTTTATTAAGTGTGATAATTCAAAGGAAATATCATTGTCTGGCTCTTAATTGATTTGGATGATTGGGTAAATGGAATTAGGAAAACAGAAATGGGTTTCAGAGTTTGAATCCAAATTCTTGGTAGCTCAACTAGGGCCCCTGGGATTTTTCCATTTCCTCCTCTGTTGACTATCGACATTACTTGCCTTGCAATGATTAGCATTCCTTTTTTTTTTTCTTTGCTACATTTCCATCATTATCCCTCCCCACTTCCACTGAAATGATCAAAAAGCTAGGATTCAGAGGTGGGGCAGGGAGTAATAATTTCCTCCTTTGAAATAATTGATTACTTTCAAATCTTCAAAACAAGTCAATATTACCCAACAAGTCCTTAAAGTCTATAAAAAGATAAATTAGTAAGGTGGTTCTACTGACTGGATTGCCCTCTATGCTCTGCATGCTCAAACTGAATCAATGAATATTTTTATTTAATTGTCACTCTCAATAAAAAATGTATGCATCCAGTTCTGAGATTTTCAAAAGGCATTCACTTTTCATTGCATCCAGTTTGATAGCAGAGAAAAGAAAAACACAATCCATGCATTTAAAAGTGTCCTCAATTTGGATTGCAATGACATTTTTCAAGTAGCTGGTGCTAAGAAAGAGCCTCCTCCCACAATGCATTAGAATCTACTCAAGGTAAGCTTCAAGATGTGAAACTATAAAGAACTACACTTGTTGAAGGTTTTTCTGTTTGTTTGTTTTTTTTGGCATGACTGAGAAACAAAATGCTCAACTAAAAATAATTTCCAAAAGAAAAAAAAAAAACTGGAAAGATTCCATAAAGAACAAAATTTAATAGTACCTTTTTAATCTCTTTTCCTTAAGTATTTAGCAGGGTGACCTGCATAGACCTGTTAGATAATCAATGTCAAATTAATTAAGTGTTAATAGTCAGAATAGCCATTTGATTTTCTGTGTCTATTACATCTGGTTCTTTATTATACAGGGGATCTAGATGTAGACTTTAACATTTAGAACTTTGACCGAGGCAATGGTTTAGAATTAGTCCTGAAATGCCAAGTGACACTACAAATAAGTAACATCCATGTCTCTGTGCAACTGATGTCTTTAAATTATGGGTGACATCCCTTGGAAGTTATGGAAATTGTCTGAATGAGTTAAAATGCATGACTACTATCAATGAATATTGAAGCATTAGGACAACCCAGATGGTCTATTTCTGAGTCATTATTACATGCCTCAGGTATGTTGGAACACAGGAGACTGAAGGCCAAGAGACTTCACCCATTAGAGAACAACAATAATCTCACAGAAATGCACTGCCTAAGGTGACTATTGTTATTACAAAATGGAAATCATTTTTTAAAAGGAAAGGTCATAACTAGGAAGTAATTTTAAAAATCTGTGCATGGAGAAGCTACCTCTGACAAGCAGAAAACTCCTTAATGTCCAGATCTCTAAACTCCTTTATGACTGGATTAATTGTTTTGAAATAACCAACAGTAATGAGGAACAAACTGACACAAATATGATAAATCATACTGTTTATGTTCTAAGAAACTATCTGAATGACCTCCTTGTCAGGGCTCTTGGAGTCTGTTTCTTCATCTGTGAAGTGAGGAAATTAGTTAACATAACCTTGAAGTTTTTTCCCAGATCTAAATCCATTATATATCATTTCATGGTGACAACTTCCTCCATCATAAGCTCTACAGATAAATTCCAAAGAAGGGCTCTAAAACTCTTTTGAGCAAAGACTATTCTGAAGGAGAGCTCACATTTGGATAAATTTTCACAATTATTTATTTCTTGTAAAAAAATTTTTTTTAGGCCAAAACATTATAGGTCTTTAACTGAAAAGAACAATAAATTGTAAGAGTGCTGAATTTGGAGTGATGACAACTAAGTTCAAATTCTGATTTTTCTTCTTTCTATGCCTTTGACCCTTGGGCAAGTCATTTCAAAGCCCTGAGATTCACTTTTCCTCCATTGTAAAATAAGAGAGTTGGACTAAATGACCTCAGGTTCTTTATAGTGAAAAGACTATAATCATAGCCCATATCTCTAATTTCACAAACAAGGAAAAGATACTGAAAAAAGGTTAAGTAAATTGGCCAAGGTCAGATGGTAGAATTCGAATCCAGGTCCTCTGATTTCAGAGCCAGTGTTGATTTTTTAAATTGTCATTTAGGAATCTAAAAGGATAATGATGGTTATAATGGAATAGAAATGCCCATTGTTTTATTTTGAAGGTTCAGGTGGGTTTTTATTTACTGAAACTTCAAATCTGACCTCATTTCCCTTGAGAAAAACCTAAGATCCAGATAAAAATGACCAGAGTATGACTATTCAATTAACTTTCAAGTTCCCCTTCCACAATCAAATGTACACATTAACTAGAGCAAAGATAAGAGGATTAGAGACTTAAAGTGGGGATTTAAATAAAAAATGGTAACTCCTGCTTACATTAGTGAGGCAGAGTTTCAATCCAAGGAAGAATCACAGAATTAGGAACTAGATCAAATTTCCTCTTCCACCACTGAACCCAAACTCACTATTTCCAAGAGTATTTACATGCCTTACAACTCTACGTTCTTTGGGAAGTTTCAAAAGGCTGAGATTGCCTCCTTAGAGTAAATGTTATGAAAGTGAAATTATATACTGCATAAATATATGGTCTTCTTCTTCATCTTTAGGAAAAGAAATTAGGGCAACAACTGCCACTTTTCTAGAATGAGATTTCAGTGCCCCTAGGCTATTCCAAATAATATAGTAATATTAAGATAAGCATTTAATCTGGATGAGAAAGAGACAAAAAAGAGAACTGAGGAAAGGAGAGCAGAAGTGAGGAAGAGAGAGGGGGAGAAAGGCATGAAGAGAAGAAAATTGAAGGAGAGAAAGAGAAGAAAGAGAAGGGAGGAGAAAGAAACAGAGAGAGAACATGAGAAGAGAGAGAGAGATAGAGAGACAAAGACGGGGGGGGGGGGGAAGGGGAAGAAAGGGAGAGAGAGAGAGAGGGAGGGAGGGACAGAGAAGAAAAAGACCTCTAAAATGTTGAGAAGATGTCCTATTACAAACTTTTTGAGAACACAGAGAAAAGTTAGCATGCTACATAGGCAGTTATGGATGGGATTTGGTCATAGGTTTAGAACTGGAAGAGCTCTTTGTGACCTTCATTTTTAGTGAAAATAATCATATTAATGAGATAACAGGTCCATTGTTGTTTTGGACAACTGCCCAATACCATTCATGTGGTATGCAATGGAATTCCAACGAGAATTTGCTAAGGAGATATTTAAACCTATTTGTATAGAATAAAGTTATGTACTGTGATTGCAAGAGCATGAGAGAATTCATACGCTTTGGTTGCAGTCCTGTCTTTATCATGAAGTATCTATAATTAGACAAGTCTTACTCCTTTCGGTTTTAGTCTGTCTCAGGTCTTAAGTGCCTGGCACATAGTAGGTGCTCAGTAAATAGTTTTGACTTTGACTCTCTCTGATTAATGTGCTAAGTGCTTTACAAATTTCTTTTGATTCTCATACTGACCTGGAAAATACATACTATTATCACCCCCATTTTTCAGTTGAAGAAACTGAGGCAGGTCAAGGTTAAGTGACTTACCCAGGATCACACCGTTAATAAATGTTTGAACCTGCTCAAGTCTTCCTGACTCCATGCTCAGCAGTCAATTCTGGATCTTTGTTATACTTAGATGGTATCTTTTCATGATTAGCCACTATCATTTCTGCTATTGCAACATTGTTGGAAGATTTCTTGATATGATGTAGCCTTTCCTAGGCTGATGTATCTTCACACAAAGGAGATTAACTACACATTGCAATAACTTTTTGATTTTCTTGTTGTTAGCCTTGTTTGTGAATTCTTTGGTAAAGGGAATTCCCCATGAGGACCACAGTTAAGTACCTGTCTTGTAATTTATAGTCTTGGAGGATTTTTTGGGACATTGAGTGGTTAAATTACTTGTCCAAGACAAGGCAATCAGACTGGAACCCAGGTCTTCCTGACCTGAAGCCAGTTGTCTCTACTTTGTGTTCTATAAAAATTTATAAAATGCTTTTCTCACATTCTTATGAAGGAATATAAATATTCCTATCATTATTTGCCAGATGAAGACATCAGGGATCAGAGAGGGGGAGTGAATTGTCCATTCATTCAGCTAGTATAAGAATGGGAATAAAGTCCAGATCTCATGACTGTAAATTCCGTTCCGTTTCCACTAAATTACGCTTTTCCCATAGCTCCTAGATTTTATTCTGATTTCATTTGATGTTTACATAGGCATAATTCCTCAGTTCTGTGTATTTGCAGTTCCTATTTAAAGAGACTTGGTTTTAAAGTCAGTTCTGTCACTTACAACCTATGTGACTTTGGGCAAGCCATTTCACCTCTTCGAGTCTCAGTTCCCATCTGTAAAACGGATAGCTTGTCCTAGATAACTTCAGAGATCACTTCCAAGTCTGAGCCTATGAGATTAATGAATACATCTACAGGAACAGCTTCTGAACACAAATTGAAAGTGTAACTTGATTGTCATTTAACTTCCTAAAACACAGACAAAATGAATTTAGTAATTGGGTTTTTCATTGTTTATTTGCCACTTATTCCCATAGTCCTATGAATTTCTAAAGCAGTGACTGATGAAAAGTTCTAACTCATATCTATGAGCTTCAAAGAATTAATAAAGAATGTCAGTCAGGGGACTAGTAGTATGAGAGAACATGTTAAGCCTTCATCAGATTGAACCCTAGAGGACTCTCATTCCCAACAACTTCCAACAATTTACCACCTTCAAACAAACAATTACATTTCTCCTCTCCACCCTTCCCTCCCCGCCATTGCCAAGCTGAGGGAGGGAGGGAAAGAAGAAGGGAGAGAGAGGGGAGAGAGAAAGAAAGAGAGAGAGAGAGAGAGAGAGAGAGAGAGAGAGAGAGAGAGAGAGAGAGAGAGAGAGAGAGAGAGAGAGGAAGAGAGGGAGAGAGACAGGTACACAGAGAGAAACATAGAGAGGGGGATGTGAGGGAATAGAGGAAAAGAGAGGGAGATGGAGAGAAAGAGAGAGAGACAGAGAGACTCAGAGAGATAGCGACAGAAAGAAAATGAGGGAGATGGGGGCAGGAGAGAGACACAGAGAGAGACGGAGAGAGACACAGAGAGAGACAGAGAGAGAGAGAACCTACATGCCTATATTTGTATCCATGGCACTCCTGGAAAAAGGAAAATGATAAATTGCTTTTTATTGCACTGTCATGCCCTAGTGCCTCTGTTACAACAAGTCTGAAACTCCCCAGTGACTGATTCCATTTCTTGGTCCTAAATTTTCTGGCTAGAGAAGTTCAGACATAGTTGTCAGAAGGAACATACCATTTTAGAATTGTAAGGGACCTTAGGGTTCATCTACTACCAACTTTAATTTTACACTACAGGAAACTAAGGCACAGAGACCCAAAGTGCATTACCCATGCTCACAGAGCTAAGTTAATGGCACAGCAGGTGCTCGATTCAGGTAGGTCTCCTGATTTCTAGTTTCCTGTTATTTTTGCCATATCACATTGTCACTGAAATGATCCCCTTGTTATGAAAAAAGAGATAATGATATTTCTTTGTCTGTTTAAATGACTGTCATTTAGGTCTTTGGTAAATCACTTTTGGAAGCAGAGGTAGATTGGAAACTAGATTTAAAACCATTATGAGGATAGTTACCTTACTTAATGGTTGTATATTTTGTAGCTGAACTAATGAGAGCTCTATGGGGACACAAGTGGTATTTCCCTCTTTTTTTATGGTTAGAGAAAATAACCTGAATTCAGCTTCAGGGTGTAAAACCTGGTGGAGTTTGCCTCACGTGGAAGTTGCTTCACTTGTAACAGAGTTGAGCAATTTAGTCAAAGCCAGTTGATGAAACACCCCCCCCCCTCCCCCGGTAGGAAGGCCAATAGACATTTTCTAGGGCCGTAGACCATTCCCATCTTCCCACCCTGAAGATTTCTGAAGGCACGGCTTGTCTCAATGACTAAAATTTCAGAAAATATCCTTATTGCTCCATCTTACCTTGAATTTATTAAATTCTTAGAATATCTACAGAACGGAAATGCTGCCTCCAGACAAGATAGTCCTTGGACACCAAATTGAAAAGCATGGATTTAGTAATGAAAGAATTTTCAAATTTGCATCACCACTTTGGAGAAAGAAATTCTAACACTTAGAGGAGACATGTTTTGGGTATCTTTCCAACCCTTGTACTTCACAAACCCTGCCAATAAGGCTGAATTTTTCTCCACTAATATTAGTGGTACATTAATATTTATAACTTAGCAACCAGAATACAGATAATTATTTATGGTTCCAGGGACACAGACAATGTTAAAAGAAACCCCAAGCTCTCCCAATCTATACTCATATGTACAAACACTCTAAAATTAGTCTTTTCAAGCTGGATTGGAAAATATTCATGATGAAAGTCCCTACTGGGCTTGGCAGAGTATGTTTTATCTGGCTTTCCCGTTTTAAGATCACTGCCTTCTTTGATCTTTGATTTTATTTTAATTTCATAGAAACTAAGTTATCTCAATGTCACTTGTTGCATTCTATTTAACCAACCCAGCCTATGTGATAATGTTAAAATCCTCCCAAAGTTTCTCATTAGATTATGCATTAATGTAATTCTTCCTTGTTACTTAACAGAAAAAAAATCACTTCATGAAAATTTAATAAAAAACTAATTATGCTTTTCCACCAAACAGTGTATTTAGACAAATAGTAATTGTATCAGTCTGTCTTCTACACTGATTTCGCTTGGAAAACATGTGTCCTTCAAATGAATAATTACCTACAGAATAATTAAATGTTGCTGATATGGCCTACTCATCCCACTTGTACACAGAAACAGCAGAGTCTGTCTTCCCTGAAATCTATCTCCGTCATGTTGGATAAGCTTACTGTCCATCACAGAGTTGGCATCGATTCCTACTCAATTACAGAAGAACATAGAACCATATTAAAAGACAAATAAGGTTTAATTTTAATCGCAGGCTGCCTGTAAGTCCACGTTCCATTATAGATTAAAGGAACCAATTATTTTTAAAAGTAAAGCTTTAATGAAAGGTCTCACTAATATATGGACAACAACATCATCCTCTCTGCATCTGAAGTTATTAGGAATGGTTTAGGAAACCAAAAAAAAAAAAAAAAAACCAAAAAACCCAGCATATCATAAAGATGCTTCTAATAGGTTGTTATTTTGTAGCAAAATAGAAGCCACTTCCGAATAGAAAATGGAGTATTTGGTATTAAAAAGTCTTGAAGATAAATAGTCATAAACCTTATTTTGTCTGCTTTCATCACATTTTGAAATCGTAACCCAGACTCATGAATCCTGGATTCTCCACTTATGTCTGTCATTAGCTGACTATGTGACCTAGGACATGTTGGCTAACCTGTCAGTGTTTCTGCTTCAGAAGGATTACAGTAGATAAGCAATTCCTGCCCCGCCCCCCCAACCATCTAAAATGGACTTTGTACCTGTCAATTATTTTTTGACTTAAAAAGTTTTGTGGACTTTGTAATTAGGAAGTCCTAGACTTTAAGGATCATTAAGATCTCTCCCAACTTTTTGATCCTGCAATACAATAACCTTCTAGCTCATCTTCACACCTCCAGCCTCTCCGTCTACTAGTTTTTCTCTTGCCCTGGACATTATTCCTTAAGTGCATTGTTCTTTTGTCTCCTAATAGAGTGTAAGTTTCTGGAGGGCAATACTATTTTGTTTTGTTATCTTTGTTAATCCAGCTCCTAGAAACATTCTTTTTTTACTTTGGTTTGGATGTTTCCTTCATTTTCAAAGAGGAACCAAATGATATCATCATGATAAAGTGAATTTTCAGTGTGTCCGACTGACTGATCAGACCAATATGAGCTCGGAATGCTCTACCATAGGTTGGGCACAGATAGTCCGCGTCAATATTTGAGATGGATACTCCAAATTTATGCATCCTACATTTACTTTGTGCTGCCTCAATTCTGCTTTGATCATAGAGCACAGCACCCTTTCTGATATGGGCACACCACACTGAGAAGTCCTGTGCCAGTGTCTCCTATGATGCACAGTCAAATCCAAAGTTATTGAGAGAGACCTTGAGAATGTCCCTGTATCACTTCTTCTGACCACCTTGTGATCACCTTCCCCATGTGAGTTCTCTATAAAATAGTCTTTTTGGCAAGCATACATTTTTCATTCGAGCAACATGGTCAGTCCATTGGAGTTGCCCTCTTTGAAGCGTAGTTTGAATGTTGCGTAGTTTTGAGCAAGGACTTCAGTGTCTGCTACCTTATCCTGCCAGATGATCATCAGAATCTTCCTAACACAGTTCAAATGGAAACGTTTTAGTTTCCTGGCAGGGTGCTGGTAAACTGTCCATGTTTCACAGGTATACAACAATGAAGTCAGCACAATAGTTCTGTAGACCTTCAGTTTGATAATCAGTCTACCTCTTCTCTCTCAAATTTTTCTTTGGAGCTTCCAAAACACTGAGCTAGCTCCGGCAATGCACGCATCAACGTCATTGTCAATATGTACATCCTTGGCAAGTACACTACCAAGGTAAGTGGACTTATCCATAGAATTCAAAACTTCTCCATTTGTTGTAACCAATGGTTCCACATATGGATGGTGTGGTGTGGCT
This sequence comes from Bettongia penicillata ogilbyi, assembly GCA_023548195.1. Lineage (NCBI taxonomy): Eukaryota > Metazoa > Chordata > Mammalia > Diprotodontia > Potoroidae > Bettongia > Bettongia penicillata. The sequence goes on from JAJHZJ010000090.1 coordinate 15,944,076, forward strand.
GATGGAACACCTATGTTTTCTTGGTGCTAATTATTAGGCCAAAATTAGCACAGGCAGCAGAGAATTGATCCATCCTTTGTGGCATCTCAACTTCAGAGGCTGCATTGAGTGCACAATTATCTGCAAACAAAAAATCATGCACGAAACACTCCCTCTACTTTGATCTTGGCTTTTCAAAATTGAAGAATTTACCATCACTATGGTAGTTGACCTGGATGCTGTGTTTATCCTCATTGAAAGCATTTAAACAACATGGCTGAAAACATTGTGCTAAAAAGCATGGGAGCGAGCACACAGCCCTGTTTCACTGCATTGGTGACTGGGAAGGCATGAGAGCATTGTCCACGATCCACAACCTGGGCAAACATGTCGTCACAAAATTGGCATATGATACTGCTGAATTTCTCCGAGAAACCAAATTTTGATATAATTTTCCATAAGCCCTCATGACTAAAGTGTCAAACGCCTTGGTCAGGTCTACAAACATTGTGTACAGACCTCTGTTCTGCTCCTGGCATTTCTCCCAGAGTTGTCAGACAGCAAACACCATATCAACTATTCCTCAACCCTTTCTGAAGCCACACTGGCTCTCAGGTATATGATCATCTTCCAGGTGAATTATCAGCCTATTAAGGAGGACTCTACCACGAATTTTGCCAGCAATGACTAAGTGAGAGGACCCCCCCCCCACCTCTGTGATTGTCGCAGGACAGTCTATTCCCTTTATCTTTACAGAGATGGACAATGTCCTAGAAACATAGTTGATTGCTAAATTGCCACTCCATTATTAAAGAGACTACAGTAGCTACCAATTTTCTACCCTATAAAATCTATGTTCTTCAATATAATATTTAAAGCCTCCTTATATTTTGCCTTTCTGCTTTTTTTTTTACTCCAACCTATTTTTTTTTTATTACTCTGTAATAGCTTCATTCACACAGCTAAAGAGCTACAAAAACACCGTAAAAAGTAAAACATTAATTTCAGGCAAATTCAAGGTGGAAATCTTGAACTAAATTCTTTTATTGCTATCTTACTTTTACCTCTATTTGTTCGTATTGTTCTCTCTACTTAAAATGCCTACAACCACCTTTTGTCCATCAATCTACCTTCTTTAATTCTTTAAATTGCTTCCTGAATCCTCTGATCAAAATTCCTCTTCTCCAAAGTTTCCCTAGTTAATCCAGCCTAACTCTCGTCACTCCTCTGCCCCAGTTCCTATGTGAAGAGGAGAGAAATTAAGGTAGGGCAAAAACACCACTAAATTCAGACAAAAGATTTTGACTTGAGTCCCTGCTCTAATACTCACTGGTGTGATCTTTGGTAAATCATTTAACCTCTCTGAGAGTCATTTCCAGATCTATGAAATAAAAATAATAACTTTTGTACGATCTACTTCACTATATTGTTATGAGACTGGCACTTTGTAAACTCTAAAAAGCAATATTAAATACGAGTCTACAATTTTGTTCATATGTTGTTTTGCAATTTTTTTTTCAGCTGTTTCATGATTGTACATTGAACCATAAACTCCTCCAGAGCAGGGACTATATTATATGCCTCTTTTTTATTCCCTAAACCAGTCATATAACAAGTACTCAGGGAATACCAGATGCTGATATTTTTATTCAGATTTTCAGCACTTCTTCCCTGCACTATTATTAACCTTGCTAACTGATTTTTCCCCACTCTTCTTTCTCCAATCCCTCCTTTAAACAGCTAGTAAAACAATCCTTCTAATGCATTGTTCTTATCGGCTCACATCCCTATCTTTATTTCTCTGCTTTTATTTTCTCTGTTGGTATGTGTGATTGAAGAAGATTGTTGTCCCCTCAAAAGTTGCTTTCCTTTTAGAAAAGCAGATCTAAGAACCTGTGCTAGCAGGTCATCCTGGATATGGCAGAGTGCTTGCTGCTAAGACAACCTAGACTTAGTTGCATCTGCATCATATTACCCCCCCTCCTTATTCCTTATATGTAAGATTCTTGAGAACAGGGACTTTTGGTGGTAGAATTTCTTCTTTTATACCTAGTGACCAGTAATATGCTTTGTCTATGATTAATTAGTAAACATTTGATTAATAGGATTGAATTGTAAAGAGTCTGTTTTAGTCACTCTGAGGAATGAGAACTATACACCTTAAACAAAATAAGTGATGCACTATAAGGCACATACTTGCAACCCCTCAGAGTAACTGGTACAGTATCTACTTGGCCTTTTGTTCAGACAATCTGTAATGTGTAATCAAGCTAGGATTTCAATATTGTATTTCATTGGTAGTTACTGACTAGCAAATGATTATTCTGGCTTTAAGATCCCTTACGACTAAAATTCCCAGTTCTATAAAATAGATTTATGTTTTACTTGATCAACTTTCTTTTAGAAGAAAAAGAGTATAAGTTTACTTTTTTGAAGTTTTACATCTTAAGTGGATTTCACTGCCTAATAAATAGTTAAATAGAAAACATTGGACAATGAATAATGTATTAATTGATATTCTACATTTTCAGAAGGAAATATTTATTTTTGTTTGTGTTGAAAGCTATAGCTACATTGAATTTCAAGAAGTCAAGATAACTTAGAAGAGATACATTTTGCTTCTAACTTATTGAGTCCCTCAGCTCTCTTCCTCAAATAAGGAACTTCTCAAAATCATCACCAATACTCTCCTTCCCTGGAGTCAAAGAAAAGGTATACCTACTGTTTCTTAAGGTTACTCCCTCTGCTTGTGCCTTTGATAATCTTTGAAATCCTTTCATAGTATTCCTTTCTTTTTTTCTCTAGGACTTTACCCCAACAATCATCTGCTGTGTCTCATACATTTTTAATTTCTTCACCACTGGATCCTTCTTTTCCTTCCATAAATAGCCTAAGATCTCCTGATTTTCCCTTTCAAGCCTTTTTTTTGTCTGCCTCATCCATCCTGTCTTCCCATCAACTGTTACTCTGCACAGCCAGACCTCTTGAAAAAAAGTTGTTTATATCCAATGTTTCTACTTTCTTCTCTGGTATTTTCTCAATCTATTGCATATCTGGAATAAGCTCCTATCATTTCTATAGAGGCTTCTCCCCAAAATATCATCAATAACCTCCAATAACCAGATTAATCTTCCCACTCCACTTAAGTTTTCATTCTCTGATTTTTGGATACTCCCTGCTATATTCTTCTGGTTCTTAGTGCACCCTTTCAATCAAACCTTTTTCTTCTTCTTCTTCACTCACTATCTCTGCCCCTTTTCCTAAGGTGAGGATTTCTCAAAGAATTATCTTTTGCCCTTATTGTTGCTTCTTGTCTGGTTAACCTCATTCACTCTTAACGTAATGATAACCTTTGCTTACAATGCTTATATTTTTACCTTCAGGCCACTCCCCTCCCGTCCCCCCCCAAACTAACACAATACTAACTGCTAACTGAATACTTCTATATACATTCTCTTTAGGTTGCCCAAAATTAACACAATGTCACATGATGTTACAATATAATTAGGTTCCTCAAAATTAAGAGAATGTACAATGTAACATTGCCTTCTGAATTTTTTTATTTTTTAAAAATATTTTCCTTGATTGAAATCTAGGTATATGGTCTGCCTCTTCTCTCTCAATTTTCCCATCTAGTAGGTTAGTAGGTTTTGTGAATTCTACAATTTAATATTTCACTTCCTTTATACTCCCAATGGGGCAGCTAGATGGTGCAGTGGACAGAGCACCAGTGCAGGAGTGAGGAGGACCTGAGTTCAAATGTCACCTCAGATACTTGACACTCACTAGCTGTGTGACCTTGGGCAAGTAAATTGCCTCATCCTGGGTCATCTCCAGTCATCCTGATGAATATCTGGTCACTGTATTCAGATGGCTCTGGAGCAGAAGTGAGGCTGGTGACCTGTACAGCCCTCCCTCACTCAAAACAAAGTCAAGTGCAAATCATGTCATTATTTCTCTGATGGCATGTTCTTCTTTAGCAAAGAAGGATGAACATACACATATACTCCCAATGCCACCATCTCAGATCACACCCACCTTCTCACCTTCTTGGAATATCATATTCCTCTTAATCAGTCTCTTCACCTTACTCTTTGCCCCATTCAATTAATTCTTCATGACACTGCTATGTTAATTTTCCTTATTCATTATTCTGGTCATATCTCTTCACTACTGAAAAATGTTCAATGGATCCCAAATGTCCAATAAATACAACTAAAATTCTTTTCTCTAGTATCTATATTTCTTCTCTAGTATCTATAGACCTTCACAATTTAGGACCACAATTTTAATTAAATTAAAATTTCATTTCATAAATATAGCATGCTATAGCGGAAATAGCCCTCAGTTTGGAGTCAAAAGATCTAGGTTGGGAAATTTCTTCTAGTGTCTGTGTGACTCTTTGCAAGTCCATCTCTCCAAGTCTCAGATTCTTTACATAAAATGGACCATTTTTGTTTCTCTTATAAAATTGATTTACTTCTGGCCACATGCTCTGTCACTGGAATCCAATAGTGCTTTTCTTTGCCCATACCCTGTACTCATTTTCTTCTATGACCAATATGTCTTCCCTTTACCTATAACCTTGTTAAATTTCTACTCATCTATTAAAAACAAACTCACCTATCCCCTGAAGAAGTGATATTGTACAGAATACAGGGAGCAACTGGAGGAAAGAATGGTTGAAATAATGACTACAAGTTACCCGGCATTTGTAGAGAAATTCAAATGTGGACAAGTTTGGAATTAATACAAAATTTCACTTCAAACTTTAATTAGTCCTCTAGTAAATCATGCTACATATTTTAGGCGTTATTATACTTTTAAAGACCAGCAGAGTCATTATGGAAATGGGGGAGAAGGGAAAGCAGGGAAGCCATATAGCGATCCAAATATTCTTTCTTTACTTCTTTTTGATTTTAATCAACTTCTTGATCAAAGAGTATTCCTTCAAGCTGGATGTCACTTCACTTATCTGGGCTTCACTTTCCTCAACTGTAGTGTTGACCTTTGAACAACACATTAGGCTTATGAATGGCAGATAGGATTTATTTCTTTAGTAAGTCCATTGAAATCATTGTTTAAGGTAACTACAAATAGAGGGACCAACTGTGCAGATGGTTGTCTCTGTGCTGTCTATGGCACTGGAGTATGACCTGTGCTCCAGATGTTAACATGGGGAGGGAGAGCATACTAAACAATTCTTCAGGGGATAGGGGAAGAGATTATTGTTTGTTCCTTCTATTGTTTTAGCCCCTGTGAATCTGCTCCCTTGCCCCAGTTCCAGAATGCTACCCCAGTTTCTTGTAACCCTTATTCTTTTCTCAGGGAATGAGAGTTTTGAGAGAAGTTTCACTAAGAGTAGGCATTCTCTTCTCCACATTCTTACCAGTCTGTGTACTTCAAATGGACTGCATGGGATTGGTGTGGGATAAGTAGGGTAGGGGAAATTACCCCCAAAGTCTCCTCTAACACCCCATTCCTCAAAGAAAACTAAGACCTAACTGAACTCTAATCACCATGTTCCTTTCTCCTCCATTTCCACTGAAGCCTCTTACAGCCTTATTTTGTTGTGGCATGGTGGAGAAATCCCTGTACTTGTAGTCAGGAGTTCTGAGTTTGTTTCCTGATTCTGTCATTTATTACCTGTTCAATAATGGATGTCACTTCACTTATCTGGGCTTTACTTTCCTCATCTATAAAACAAAGAGGTTAGACTAAATGGTCTCCAAAGTCCTTTCTAGATCTAAATCTATCATTCAAATTTCTTCTCAGAATTTTTTCTAGCTTTTCTTGCTGCCTGAAACCTTGCTTTCCCCTCATGACACCATATCTTTTCACACTCTCTCCAAGGCTAGCTCTTACCCACTGGCACATAACCAGAAAGAGGTGACATATTCCTAGCTTCCCATTCTCACTATCAAGCCTTCTGGTTGTCACAATCAGTTAGTAAATCCCGTTAAATATTTACTCCAATTTATCTGGATCTTTATGGCTGTTATTTAGCACTCTCCAAGTCACCCTTCCTCCTTAATAAGTTTAATAGTTGGCTCACAGGTTTGTTTGTTTTTTTTCCCATTATCTTAGAACAATGTGGTTTCTCATTCCTTCAGCTTACTTAACTGCCATCCCTTTGGAATCTATGGCAATCACTTTCTAGATCTGTAATACCTTAGTGATCCCTTGACACATCAACCATCACACTCAATTGTCACATGTGTGGGAATTTCTAGTTACAATTCTATTTCTATTAGAAATCCTTGATTAATCTATATTTAATCCTTATTATAATTGAAAATCACTTTTTCAACTCCCAAACTATCTATGTATATACACTTCTATTTACATGCACAAAATGTCACAAATTTTAATTTGTTCTTCATAAGATTTTGCTTCATGTTTAAAGTTTTACTTTACTTTTAAAGCTCATTAGTCATTATTCTAAGGAAAGAGGGGGAAGCAGAATTGAAATCTAAATATATTTTCCTTTAGTATAAGAGAATTTTTTTAGTTGGACAGGACAAACCATTTGTAAGGCTGACAGTTGAAATAAATAAATATAGAATTAGTTTCTTCTCTCTCTCTTGTTTATACACACACACACACACACATATAAATTTTTACAGGCTATAGAGAAACTTTAAAATTAGGTTGGTTGCTGAACTATAATTTATAGTAGGCAAGTTTTTCCCACTTTTCCCATGTAATTCACCAAAACCATTTTGATTCCTTTGATGTCTTCTACATGAATGCTATTATCTTGACAAATAAAGTCCATGCGAGTACCCATAAAACTTTTTTTTATTCTAATTAGTATTGCCACAAAAAAAACAATAAACATGTTACTTGGTAAGTTTACAACACAAGTAGCCTTGCACATACTTAAAGGTATTTCATTCAAAAGCTTCCTGCCTGTGTATCAATCTGCTTTATTCCATTCTTTTAGTGAATAGAGAAAATTAAAGAAATAAAAGAGTTTTCTCTAGTTCTACCTTTATTTTAAAAAGAAAATGCAGAATCATTATCATTATTTTGAAATAAATGAATTTAAAAATTAAATGACTACTAGCAAGTCCTCTTTTAGAGCTATTATCTTAACAAACTGAGATTGGAATGGCCTAAGAAACGTGAAATTAAACATCAAGATATATTTGAATTTCCTCACTTAAAAGTGACGTAAATTCTTTGTTGATTGATTTTCAAGACAGAAACTAAGATCAATTATACTCTAAAATGATTTCATAATATTTGGACTCTATATACCTTTTTTTGCTTGCTGACTTTCAAACAATTAAAAATTTCACAACTTTGAAATCAAAATGATTTCTGGAACATAATTACTGCATACATAAAATGTCAGCTACACAGATTAGTTTTATTATATTTGCCTTATTTTTTTTAAATCATGAATGGAGGAATACAACAAAAGTGGCAGCCAATCAATATACAAAATTTCAATGTGCTTTTTTTCATAATGTTATAAGCGGAAATTCTAATTCACTTTTTTTGCTATTGCTTTGTCAGGAAGATTTGTCATTTATATATGATAATGTACTTCATCAGAATTTCAAAACTCAAGTTTAAAGACAAGAGGAACTGAAGTTTCTCAGGATGCTATGATTGAGACAGGTATTTATCCTGGATTGGTAGGCAGAGTCATTTCCTTCTTCATTCACTCAAGTGCATCTTTCCACCAAGTGTTACTGCCATAGATAACATCAAGAAGTCATTGAGTTTGGGAACCAGAATGATTTGAAGCACAGAGATGTTACCTCCCTCATTCTCTTGAGATTCATTTAAACTCAAAAATTATGTTTATATTTATTTTCAAATCATGCATCTCTGGCCACTTTTGTTCCTTTTTATTCTGATTTTATCTCAAAGCAAAGATTGGTGGATTAAAATAAAAAAGGATCACTACATACTTAATGACCAATTGCTCAGATGTTTTTGTGTAGCCACTGGCCACTACTTCACTAAGAATCCAAAAAAAAAAAAAATCAACTAGCAAATTCAGTTGAAATATGCTGAAAAATGAGGCCTGAAGTTTCATCTCTTTTTAGATTTTTCTTGCATTCTGTCATCAGGTTATCATTAGTGAAAAAGTCCATCAGTGATTTAATAGAGTCCCTACTTCCTTCTCTGCTAAGGCCACCAAATTGCAAATAATAAATTTAACAAATGATTAGTTTATTATTGAAAACATGCATAAATTTACATAATGTTTTGCAACTTTATGTACAAATGCTAAATACATATGTATATGCATGCTTCATCAGATGGTTAATATATAATAGAATATCCAATTATAAAAAACAATTTGCTTGGAGATTGAAATACTTATAAAAAGGTTTTTTTTAAAAGTGTCTTCTTGAAATTAACTAAATCATTTTGGCTGTGCAATCATATCCCTAAAGGCCTCCATTAAAGTAAAAAAAAAAAATTAATCAAATGCATTTTTAGAACAAGCTTCAACATTCTTTGACCCAAATATCTAGTGAAGAGTATAATATAGGACCTTTAATTATCATTTCTATTATAACTGTTCTATTGAAGAAACGAAAACTAGTACACTTACCTACTGTTACCCCCACATGGTTTCTTTGGCTACCATAGATGAAGGTTCTTCTGTGATCTGTCACCCACCGAGGTTGTTCACTCAAATCTTTTAATCTCTTCAGTTACCCATCTCTGGTTACAAATATTGAATCTGCATGGAGGCAATGGCAAACAAAATATCAAACTGACTAAAAGAACTAGATTTCTACAAAGAAAAAGTTGGCAGAACAAAAGGAGAGAAAATTCACAGGTATTTTTCTTCCCTAGAATGATGTAGCAGATAACTATTTTTTCCTTGTCTGAATAATTTCTGATTATAAATACATACATATTTTTTCACTAGTGAAATTACAGGAAAGTGAAACCATAAAAATCACACTTTTCCAATGAAAAAACAAACACAAAATGGCATTAAGATAAAAATGTAGCATTAATTGGGGGATTAATAACAGTCCCTAGTACAGAGCAAAAGACAAACTGCAGGAAACTTGAGAATTATTTTAGAACAGCCTGTTGGAAGTCAAGGGTGGAGGGGCCATAGGAATATTTGCCATGGGTCAAAAGAAAGAGTAGTCAAAACAAAATAAAAACAGAGTGGCTAACTGGCAAAGTCAAAGAGGCTATCCTAGGGAGAAAGAAGAAATGGTAAAAATTGGACAAATGAGATCAGCAAAGTCCTCAATATTTGTCAGGTCAAGTGCAAACTAAAATTTAGATGGACAAAAAAACCCCCAAAGAGTGCCTTGCAAGTGACTCCAAAGCCAGTAATTCAAGTCTTTTCATAGACATCAAAAGCATGAAGCAAACTAAAGAATCAGTAGGACCACTTGATGATCCTGGAGCAAAAGGCTCATCCAGAGATGAAAAGGTGATAGCTGACAGACAATATATTATTTTCCTCAGTCTTTCCTGAGAATAGATTTAAGAGAGATTTCCATTTCCAAATTGTCTTTTGAAACAGACCTGTTAGAGGTACTAGATCAAATAGTGGTAAATGCACTGGGAAACTAATTGACAAACTAGATGTAGATAAATTACTGGGAGTAGATGCCATCCACCTAAGAGCTGGGAAGGAATTCAAGGGTGAAACTGAGAAATCATTGATCAAAATGTAAAGCTTGTTGTTATGAATGCCAATCTGTTAGAAAAAGGATTGATTTCCAATGTTACCCCCAATTCATTAAAAAATTCCAAAAGGAATTTTGTGAATTACAGGATGATTCTCCCTTCCAAATCATATAAGCTCATGAGATTTATCATAATAAGAAGAATCACAAGGCATATTACATGTAGAAAGGGGGTGCCAAGAATAAGCATTTATATGGTGTCTATTATATATCAGGCTTTATACTAAATGCTTTACATACATTTCATTTGATCCTCCCAACAGTCCTGCAAAATAAGTGCTGATATTCCCAGTTAAGGAAATGAAGGACTTGTTCAGGTGACTTGTTCAGAGTCACACAGGTAGAAAATATCTAAGCCTGGATTTAAATTCAAGTCTTTCTGACTCCAGGTCCAGTGCTCTAACCACCATGCCATCTAGCTGCCTCAGAGGAAGAACAGTAACATGGTATAGCTTCTGTGGCAGCTGAGGGGCACAGTGAATAGAGAACTGGAGTTAGGAAGACTCATTTTTCTGAGTCTTCCTAAATTTCAAAATTTAGTAACTGTGTGACGCTGGGCAAGTCATTTACCACTTTTTGCCTCAGTTTCCTCATCTGTAAAGTGAGCTGTAGTAGGAATGGTAAATCACTCCAGTATCTTTGCCAAGAAAACCCCAAATGTGGTCACAAAGATTTGGACACTACTGAAAACAACTATATAGCAAAAACAAAAATAAATGATTTCAGTATGGAGGAAAATCATACAGTTTTATTATACTAAAGAGGTTTTTACTGTTTTTGTTTTTGAGAAGATAGAAATGGGCACAAGGGGAAACAATTGTAAATAATTTATTTTGACTTTCAAAAGGCCTTTTGCATGTTTTCATAGAATGAAAGGCTGGTAGGGGAGTGTTCTTGATTTTGCCATGAATTTAAGAGCAGACCAACAAAATACTAGAAAAGTATAAATAATGGTGTCCCTTGAGAACAAGTGTGGAAAATAATATTTTCAACATTTTTTCTTAATGATCAGTAAGAAGGAATGTACAGAGAAATTTCCACATCTGCCTATGACAGATATGCATATCCTAAACGATAAGCTCAAATAAACTAAAAGATTGCTTTTTTAGGTACCAAAATACTAAACTAACTTAGATAAACTAAAGGAAGGGAAGAAAAAATAACAATGAGTATTTTTTTTTTATTTTTTTGATCAGGGCAAATTTAACACAGTGAATTTAGGGAAAATTCACTATAGTATGCTTACAGATCATGGGCTCAGAGCCACCAATTGAAAACCAGAAAAGGTATTTATGAGTCACTAAACAATGTTCAGTGATGATATCAGGTGAATATATTTGTGGCTGAACAGCCCAATATAATATTGATCATCATTAGTAAGATTAACAAAAGTAAAATATAAAAATATAATTTAAAATGATATCATAACTATGAAACTTTATTTTTTGCATCTTAATAAAATTATAAATTGAAAAAATATCAACTATCATTTACCATGTTCTAGGAATAAGAATAATAATAAACATAGTCTAGAGATATCCTGTTACATGATGGGAGGGAGTAATTCCTAAAGAAATTAGAACATTTTACAATTTGAAAAAACAAGAAAAAGGGAGGTATAATTGGGTAGATGAAAAACTTATATACCAAATCTTGATTCTTAGAATTAATCCCACCATCTGTCTCTTCTACTCTTTATGGCCTCCTGCTAAACAGTGCCTGAAGAAGTACATACAAAACAAAACATAACAAAAACCTTGATAAATTAATCTATTGCAAATTTATATTATATTATCTAATATGGGCCCTCACAGGAGCAAGACACTCATTCTGATCCTCCTTAATGGATTCTTTCTTAAACTCCCCATAGTAGATGGTCCAAACTTTCTCTTCCCTCCTTAAGGCTATTCTGACTTTCTTTTCATTATAATGGGCTGTTCTATATTCATCTCAAACTCAACTTGTCCAAAATAGAACTCACAATATTTCCTCCAAAGTTTCATCCTTCTTCGGAAGTATATCACCATTCTACAGCATGTCCAAGTTCAAAATTTTGTGTCATCCTCAACTTCTCACTGACTTCACATATTCAGTCAGATGCCATATCTTGTCATTTTTACTTCTACAGCATCTCTCATATATCTATCCACTCACAGAACCACCTTTATCACCTCTTGGCTGGAATTTAGGAAAGATCTTTAATGGATCTCTTTGCTTTTCTACTCTATGGTCAAAGTGATTTTCCTAAATGCCAGATCTGTCTATGTCACTCTCTTATTCAATAAACTCTAGTGGCTGCATATTACTCTTAGAATCCAGCATTAACTGCTTTATTTGATATTTAAAGTTCTTCAGAAACTGGTCCCTTCCTGTCTTTCTGTCTTTTTACAGACTCCCACTATCTCCTCTCCCCACTCTGTCTACATAGGTACAGTGCAGCCATACTGGCCTACTTACTATTCCTTATTCTATGCCTTTATACTGTCTCTTTCTCGTGTCTGGAATATACTCCCTCCTCATCTCTTTGACTTTTCTCAAGTACCATCTGCTGGAGGCCTTTCTCAGCCTCTTAACTGCTAATAGCTTTCCTTCTAAGATTATTTTGTCTCCCCTATTAGAATTCAACCTCCTCGAAGGTAGGGATGGTTTTTGATTTTTCTTTGTATCCCTAGATTTAACATATCACCTAGTATCTATGAAGTCTTTATAGATTGCTTGTTGATTACCTGATTAATAGAACTAAAGGAAATACTTAATTGATACACAAAGAGGTAAATTCAGGAATAATAGTGAAGCTACTACTTTAAATCAAAGGTCAAATAGGAAACATAACAAATTTATCCCTCTTTAATTGGTCATTGCCTGAGACAATAATTCAATGAGGGTTTAGACAAAGGAGGATGAGAGGCATTGTGGCACACCGGAAAATAGTGGTGGCTTTTGGAGTGAGTGTAGTTGGGCTCAAATCTTGATGTTACTTCAATATATAAGAACTTAGACAAATCACTTAATATCTTTGGGCTTATAAAAATAGGGAGCTGGACTAGAAGACTTTGAAGTCCCCTTTCACCTCTGAATCTATAATTTTATGATCCTATGTATATGTCTAATGTATCATCAGATGAACTTAGAATGTATTTAGATATGTATTTCCCAGACTTTGTGATCTGCAGGAACTCATCATTGGGCAAGATGAAATCAACTCTATAACTTAGAACTCTTCAGATCACTTCCTATCCCCACTGCAGGACTTCATCATGTCCCCAGACTGGGTACTATATCATACTCTCCAAGTTTTCAAGTTCTTTTTATGTATTTTCCTCCATTAGTTTGTGAGTTCCTTAGGTAATGTAACTATCTTGTGCTTTTCTTTCGGTCCCTGGCAAAATGTCTGGCACATAGTAACTGAGTATTTATTGGCATTTCTAACCATCTTAGATAAGTGCTGAAGATATTTATAGCTCCTATAGAATTTCCTCTAAGAGGTGTTAGTGTAAGACAGTACCAGAAACATCTAATAAGTCTTAAAATTAGGTTTTGAATGGAGATCCTGTAATTGTCTGAGCAGGAAGCCATCTACGCATGATTTGTGAAACACCAACAAATCCACCTGGATCAAAATATATCCTCCAGCAGTAACTGAAGTTATCAATATTAAAATCACTCTTTTAGATTAAATGATTATTAGTCTACAATATTTTAACTCGAGGGGAAGATAAATCTCTTGGCACATGAGCACAAATAAGTTTGTCTGATTAAGTTTTACTGGACACAACCTATGGCCCTGAGCCCTAGCAAAATCGGTTTCTACTAGGTGTGTCTCTCTTACAGAGAAAGTACATGATAAGGCATTATATTCTCATTGCGAAAGTCATTTTGGCTCAGAAAGATAGACTTTTCGATATGCTTGCCAAGAGTGTAAAAATACATAAATATGCATGCTGAATTATACATAAATATGCATATGTGCATATAAACACCCACACACTGTGCCTAGATAACAAATAGACCAAAGCTTGGTCTTCTGGTTATCTAGCTTATACCTGCAGTTGGAGGTTTAGAAAGAACTTGAATATCCTATCCTGTGGGAAAACATTAAGGCCCTATATACAGCAGCATACCTTGGAGAACCCATTTAATTTGAGTTCAGAAGGATCAGAGGCACTTGAAGTGTGCGAACTTGAAAGATTAGAATGGGCTGACTTTGACACAAGCCACAAATCTTGAACATATGGAGGAAGTTGACCTGCTGTGCTCCACAAATGAGAAATTTGTTTCTCTTGGCTTTTTAGGAGGTACTATGTGCTGAGATCTTGGAAAAGAGCAGTTCAGCCAGATAAAGCCTGAAGTGACATGCACTTTATTCACAACACCTTGCAATTTAAGTCTGAGGCTAAATCTAATGTACTGGGAAAGAGGTCAATTGTTGCAAACAAAGGGAAAAACATGGCTATATCACCCACCATCATAGATTCTCAATGAGCATTCAGATTTCAAATAGGATGTGGAAATAAGAGTGAATAGACCTGTGTGCAGTGGGGCTGGGGGTTGAGTGAAAAGAAAGAGGCTGGAGTCTTTTGTGTTTTCTCCCACCCACAACAAAATTATAACATATTCTACTTTGTGAAACTAGAATTGTGACCCTAAAAAGTCAGCTTGGAAAATTTCCTAAGAAAAATATTGAGCTTCCTCTTGAACTCATCCCTTCTTTACTAAAGTAAAATGCTTCAAGCCCAAATGACAAACGATCCCTTAACTTACATTTTTCCCCTCTGTCATTTCTGATTTGTAAAGGTAACTAGTGGTTTGGAAAGGATGCCCTTCCCCTATGGTACAGTGAAGTCTTTAAAATGCCAATGAACTGAGAAAGTAAGAAAACCATGTTTACTTTTGATTGCTTTAATATTCCCCCAAATTAACTTCATCAAGTGATGCTTATTGAGTTATTAGGTAACAGTAGAAAATAATCTGAAACGCTAATTATCCTCGGGGAAGAAGAGTGAACACCTGCAAAGCAACCTTGATATCTACGATCGACTTACAGTATTCTTCATAATAGTACACAATTTCATGCCTTCTCAGATCAATCAAATCAGATTGATCTCAGATCAATCAATACACTTATTAAACTCTACTCTCTATGAGTAATCTTTCCCTTTTTCCTTTCTTGTACAGTCATCTTTCACTTGTCCCACTAATACATAAATAAATATATGCATGTGTAAATATAAACTACATGTAGATCTATCTATCCATCCATCCATCCATCCATCCATCCATCCATCCATCCATCCATCTATCTATCTATCTATCTATCTATCTATCTATCTATCTATCTATCTATCTATCTATGTCTTTCTGTCTATCTTAATAAAATAATGGTCCCAAAAAAATGAGTTTCACTTGAGATGACATACTGGTCTGGATCACTGGCTAGAAGATGAGGTAAAACATGAAAGCAGTGCTGATGATAGTGATTAAAACACCAGCTTTGACAGGGCAATAACTATAAAATCTTGCTGCTAGTAATAATCTCCACAACACAACAGCAATACCAGAGCACCATATGTCAGTGCACAGTAATCTATCTCTACAATTGTCAGTTTCTTAAGCAGGTTTCCAAGGAACCTGTCATTATTTTAAAATGGGGAAAGGATACCATTTCATCTCCTTACTGTTCTAGTTACCCCAGTACTTCTCTCTCCCCAAATTATTTATTCATTTTTCTGAAGTGGAATTTGCATTCATGTAACTATTAGAGCAGATTCCGCATAATTGGCAGTTTTATGTTTTTCTTACAATCATCTGCTTCATTTATTTCCCTTCCTTTCCTTCAGCCTTTCTGGAAAAAGAACTTGTGTTTTTAAATAGTATTTAATGGTACAACAACACCAACAAAAATAAGTTTCTGAAATTTGTTAGCAATTCTTCAATCAGTCCATTTTTTTTATTGTAAGTTACAGGGAACTCAGCACCAGCAGCTGGAATAACAGATGGATTTTTAAGGTCAAAAGAGGAACTACGACCAATGAAGATGCTGTGCTGTGGTGAAGGAAAATCACTCCGACTTATCACACCATGAATATAGTAAAGAATTGCAGGGTTTCTCTCTTAATCTTAATGTTTAGCTCCTGTCAATAAAAGGTTGTACCTGTCTCTATATAAAAAATCACCATAAAACAAACAAATGGATAATTCAAGAGGTAGTATGATGATGTGGATAGAGACCTGGCCTCATACTCAGAAAGACCTGGGTTCAAGTCCCACTCTGATGCAAACTCACTGTCTTCCTCAGTACAAATCATTTTAACTACTCAGTGCCCCCAGGCAATTTTATAAGACTGCAGTTGAAGAAAAAAGAACTAATTTGTAATATCTGAGTCAGTTTTCCATGAGATACTCTCTTAACTCATGAGATCACAGGTTCCATCCAAAAAAAGGAGTACACATGAGGGGAAATTACTGTTTGCATGTAGTTGTGTATTTGGAGGGGAAAAAAAAGAGCAGTCATTGAAATTTATAATAATTATTGCTGTTTCAAGATAATAGAATCCATTTTCATGGGCAAATGTTTACTTTAGAAAATATCGTGGGAATATCACAAGTAATTTATGAAAATTCATCAACGCTATTTATGAATTTCCTGTTGGTTCTGTCATGTTCTGTTCAGTGTTAAAGGATGATATCCCCTCAGCAACATGAAACAAGTTGCGGGGGGCAGGCAGCTGATTTACTGAAGTAATAACTTTTTCATGCACTTCTAAATCCCTACAATTCATTAATTCTTTTTCAAAGCAATTTCACAAACATCTATTTGGCTACATTTAAAAATTTTTGGAAGTTCTCTATAAACACTCAACTGTTGAAAAGGAATTGATTCAAATGCTTCTACTCAAATGTGAAGGGGAAAAATTAACTGGTTTGCAGGGATGAGACAAGTTGCAGCATATCCTTTATGCCGTTCTGCAGCAAGGTGGCATTTCAAACTTGCCAGCAGATGGGAGAAACATGAGGACAGCTTGTTAGAAACAGACCCAGCCGGTTAAGTCCATTTCAGCTCTTTTTTTCCCCCCATTAATTCCTTGATCCTTTTTTCTATTGTATAACTTAACTACTGTCTCTATGAGAGGGGAAAACACACTGTATCTAGTTCAGAGTATCACTCTTTAGTGGCTTATGTAGTTCCTGAGGCATAAGCCAAGAGGTTTGTGCTAAATGAGGTATCTGCAGGAAACTTTCACCTGCTCTGTGGGGAGACTCTCCTTTTCAGTGAATCTCAATGAACTTTAGTACAACTGCTCTTTTGTTTCAGTGTTTGATGTTGCTGATAGAGAAGATATTTCAACCCTATGAGTGCTATAAGAATGACTACCATATTCAACAGAATCATATCACCAAAAATAAAAGGAATCCAAAATGAAAGAACACGACTTGAGGAAATAATCCTTTATTTGGTCATTGTATCAATATAAAATCAGCTATTCAAATGAAAACCATAAGTACATACCCATCTCTGTACCTATGAACTGGACTGTCAGCCATGTAACTTTTTCATCTTGGAATCTGTGCTTTCCTTCCAAACTTAAAGTACCACCTTCTATATGAAGCGATTACTGATCCCCTCCCCTTCTAGCGTGCTCCTGTCCAAACTACCTTATCTTGCAACTTTGTGCATTTTCACTAGCTGTTCTTTATGCTTAGAATTCTTTCCATCTTTATCTCTGCCTCCTCGCTTCACTGGTTTCATTCAAATCTCAGATGAAATCGCATATTCTGCAAGAAGCCTTCCCCAATCTCCCTTAAAGCTAATGCTTTCCCATGAGATTATCTCCAATTTATCCTGAATCTATCTTGTGTGTACAGAAATATTTGCATGTTTCTTCAGTGTTAGACTATGAGCTCCCTGAAAGTAGGAACTGTCTTTATTTTTATTTGAGTTGTCACTATTTAGCCCAGTGACTGTAACATGGTGCTTAATAAATATTTGTTGGCTTGAGTTGGCTCATTTTACCTCCCTTACTCAAATCTTATCTATCTCTTAAGGCAAGGCACTGTTTTGTTTTGACTTTGTATCTTCTAATAGTACAAAGTTTGTCACATAGTAGATACTTTAAAATGCTTGATAACTAATTGTGTTTGAATTCTTTTATTTTATTGGAAGTTTAATCTCAAATTTAACTCCCTATTGGAAATATTATCCAAATGATTTCCCATGAAATTTTTTCTTTCTCATGCATGTTCTCTCATATATGGGGCAGCCTGAAATTTCAAAACCCCATGATTTTCACTCACTCTGTTGATAATGAATAGTTTCACTAAACAACTTTAACCTTCTTTTTCTTCATCAGTAATAGAAAAAAAGCTGCCCTGTTTCATAAATAATTAAATACTGATATTATTCTTTTTATTCAGTCAGGCACTAAATATTTTAAGTGCCTAGTTTATGCCAAGAACTATACTAAGTCCTGGGGATGTAGAAAAAGCAAAAAACAGACCTTGTCTTCAAGGAGCTTATAATCTTTTCCCATACTTTCTGTTTTATGAGAGTTCTTTAATATCAATGGAGCTTTTATATTTTTAGGCTGAAAAATGCATTCTTAGAATGATACCAAGAGATAGGTGTTGCAAGTATCATTCCAATTTGTAGTCAGTTACCTTAGGTTTATGTGGCAGCTACAGGGCACTGTGGATACAGCACCAGACTTGGAGCCAGAAAGACCCAAATTTATGAGTTCAGATCTGGCCTCAGACACTTAGTAGTTGAGTAACCATGGGCATATAGGGTTAGCACCATGCCTGGCACATGTATGTATTTAATAAACATTTATTGATTGAGCAATTCTGTACAGAATTTACCATAATGGAATATGTTTAATGAAACTGATAAGAATATATATGTTTACGTGAATATATAGCTATATACTTTAAAGCTATATGTAGGAATATGTAGGTATATACATATATAATTTTTGATTATTATTTGTTCGCCTCAGTTTCTCATCTGTAAAATGAGCTGAAGAAGGAAATGGCAAACCATTCTACTCCCTTTGCCAAGAAAACCTCAAATAGAGTCACAAAGAGTCAGACACAACTGAAATGACGGAACAACAATGAAACCTTGAGTTTATATCTTGGCTCTAAGGTAACCAATTACCCGCATAACAATGCCTTTCTTCAAGGTTCAACTCAGGAGCAGTATCTCATACAACACCTCTCGTGACATACATTCTTCTCCAGCTGTAAGATCATCACCCTCAGATAAGCTAAATGGTTATAACTGTATTATATAAATTTCACTTTGTTAGCTATATGGAAGGCAGATTTAGAGAGGAAAACTTCAAAGCTAAAGGGAAGAAAACTTTACAAAAGAGATCCATCTTATAAGGTCTATACATACACCCCTAAAAGGGGTGATTTCTGTTTGAGTAGAGGTAAAGAGAAAGTTATGTGTGGTTGGGGAGTGTAGGGAGTCAGAGTGATTCTGAGATTATAAGCCTGAAAGACTCAAAGACTAGTGGCTCCTTCAAGAGAAATAGAAATATTTAGAAAAAATATGGATTGATTTGAAAAAGTATAAAATATTCTGCATCCGACAAATTGAGTTTGAGATACTTGGGAGTATCCAATATCTAGTTTAAAATGTCCAGTAGACAGTTGGTGGTACAGCACTGAAGCTGAGGGATGAAAATAGGCCTAAAATATAGATCTTTCTAAAGTTGATAACTGAACCTATCTGAACTGACAACTGATGAGGTTGTCAAGAGAGAGCATGTACAGAAAGAGGAAGGACTAGAACAGAATATTGGGGGATGAGTACAGTAAGTTAAGAAGCTATATATGAATGATTATTCCACAAAGGAGGCTAAGAAGGAGAAATCAGAAAAGCAGTAAAAGAACCAAGCAATAACAGTGTCAAAAACAAAATGAAAAAAACAAACAAACCAGAAAGTGTATCCAGGAGGAAAGACAAAAGTTATAATGATGAAGGGGATTGAAAACAGAGAAAAGATCACTGGACTTGACAATTAAGCTAGAGTCATCCCCCCACCCTTCCCAGGCTCTTTTGTTATATCTTTAATTTTTTTTGAAAATATTCATACAACAATGAAAATAAAATTTATTCACTGGGAAAATTAATGATTTTATAATCTTTCATGACTTGAAATATTAAACATACAAAGAAGAGAGGAGTGAATGAAAAGAGGTCAGGAAGATGTGGTGTGATAGAACAATGATTGGATAATTCTCAAATAACTCTTTCAAATTAGCTATGGCATTTATCAATATATATAGTGTGATGTGTATATATATATATATATATATATACATATATATATATATATATATATATATATATATATATATATATATATATCCTTATCAGGTTCATTGAACATGTTCCATTATGATAAATTCTGTACAGAATTAATCAATTAATAAGTGTTTATTAAACACATACTATGTGCCAGGTATAGTGCTTACACAAAAAGAGGCAAGGGACAAAAAGCAAACAAATAGGTAGAAAAAACTCAATAGAATAAATAGGGAAAAATTAACAGACAAAGGCATTTGAATTAAGAGGGGCTGTGAAAGAATTCCTGTAAAAGATTGGATTTTAGTTGGCATTTGAATGAAGTCAAAGAAGTTGAGAAGTAGAGATGAGAAAGGAGAGCATTCCAGGCATGGAGGATTGTCAGAGAAAATTACTAGAACTGAAATATGGGGTGTTGGAATCATAGAACAACAGGTATTGCAATGGTTTAAAATGTTGTCTGAGCTCAGTTTATTTGATTTTGACAGTCTTTCATTAAAAATCATACTGCTGGAAGAAGACAGATCATTACATATATCATATCATATACCATATAAGGAATGTGTGTGCATGTGTGTGTGCGTGTGCGCGTATGTATCTATGTAGGGAGAAAGACACACACACACACACAGAAAGAGTGAGAAAATCTTTTCTTTTGTGAATCTAGCTACATGTCACTCTTTCTTAGGAACATCTTCCTGAAAGGATGCTTCCTTTCCATTTGCTTTTGTAGATCTTTTTATTCTTGGAGAATTCATTGTACTTGATACCTTTCTATTATCATATTAAATATAGTGAAGCATTTTAGTTTCAATTAAAATACTCAAACAATCTCACGCAGTTTCATTATTAATATTAGTGAAAAAGCACTTTCCACAAATTGCATAGTTTGTACTTTCTTCTTTCTAAGCTGCATTTATAATAACTATCAAGTCATTTTTACATATTCCATGAATGAAATTTAAAATGAAAGCAAAAAACAAAAAAAACTAAGCACAATTTAATGGACTCCAAACTGGACCTTCTACATATGCAAAGAGTTTAATTTTTAAAATAGTAGAAGAACAAATATATATATGTATTTTCTTTGATGATAGATTGTTATACAGTCTCTTTTATCATTTGATATTTGCTGAGTACCAAATGTTAAATTCTCTAATACAATATAGAAGCACAAAATGAACTGGAGAAGAGGTTGAGTCTCTCTAAATTTAAAATCAAACAATGAGATCAGGTTTGTTTAGATGTGATGGAAGAGGAAATTCATATCTTAAAGCTCCTTTCATTTGTTAAGATTTAATTTTGTTTTTAATAAAAGTAAACCGGGGAGGAGCCAAGATGGCGGAGTAGAAGGACTCACGTATGCTAGCTCCGAATCCACAGACCATAAATTTCCTGTAAAGAGAACTCCCCACAAATTCTGGAGCAGAGCAAGCCTGCACCAACGCAGTGGAAGAGATTTCCATTCCAGAGAGCCCTGGAGAGCCATCCCCAGGGTCCTTCACCCGGAAAGCAGAGCCCACCCCAATGCTGCCCTAGCCACGGCCCCAGAGGAGCAGATCCGAGCAGGCTTCAGGGACGGAATCTCTGGGCAGCCGGGAAGGTCCCTCCACCCACAGGTGCTACAGGTCAGTGAGAGTGATGTCTGGGCTGGCCGAGAGGGGAGTGGGGTGTCTCCGTGACTCGCGACCCCTCGGGAGGCAGCGGTGGAGGGAGCAGCAGAGGCAGTGGCAGAGGCATCGGCAGAGGCAGCAGCAGCGGCCTGGGACTCCCTGAGCAGCTGCAGGAGCTCCATTACCAAAGGGCTCTGCATAAAGCCCCTGAGGGAACTGAGCCTGGGAGGTGGCCCTGCCCCCACCCAAGCACCAGAACTTAAGCTCACATTGAATAGCAGCCACTCCCGCCACGGAAAGTCCTGAGTCTGGGAAGCAGCATTTGAATCTCAGACCCCAAGCACTGGCTGGGCAGATCTAGGTGGGGGTGGAGAGGAATCTCAGAAGTCAAGTAACTGGCTGGGAAAATGCCCAGAAAAAGGAAGCAAAATAAGGCCATAGAGAGTTACTTTATTGGAGAAGAGATGTTCCTTCCTCCCTTCATTTCTGATGAAGAGGTACAATGCTTGCCATCAGGGTAGAACGTGAAGGTTGGGGTCTCTATCCCAGACATCCCAGGTCGATGCCCAGTGGGCTCAGGCCAGGGAAGAGCTCAAAAAGGATTTTGAAAATCAAGTTAGACAGGTGGGGGAAAAACTGGGAAGAGAAATGAGAGAGATGCAAGAGGAGCATGAAAAATGGGTCAATGCTTTGGTAAAGGAGACCGAAAAAAATGCTGAAGAAAATAACACCTTGAAAAATAGGCTAACTCAATTGGCAAAAAAGGTTCAAAAAGGCAATGAGGAGAAGAATGCTTTCAAAAGCAAAATTAGCCAAATGGAAAAAGAGGTTCAAAAGCTCACTGAAGAAAATAGTTCTCTCAAGATTAGAATGGAAGAGATGGAGGCTAATGACTTTATGAGAAACCAAGAAATCATAAAACAAAACCAAAAGAATGAAAAAATGGAAGAGAATGTGAAATATCTCATTGGAAAAACAACTGACATGGAAAATAGATCTAGGAGAGACAACTTAAAAATTATGGGACTACCTGAAAGCCATGATCAAAACAAGAGCCTAGACATCATTTTTCATGAAATTATCAAGGAAAACTGCCCTGAGATTCTAGAACCAGAGGGCAAAATAAGTATTGAAGGAATCCATTGATCACTGCCTGAAAGAGATCCAAAAAGAGAAGCTCCTAGGAACATTGTGGCCAAATTCCAGAGTTCCCAGGTCAAGGAGAAAATATTGCAAGCAGCTAGAAAGAAATAATTCCAGAATTGTGGAAATACAATCAGGATAACACAAGATCTAGCAGCTTCTAAATTAAGGGATTGAAGGGAGTGGAATAGGATATTCCAGAAGTCAAAGGATCTAGGACTCAAACCAAGAATCACCTACCCAGCAAAACTGAGTATAATACTTCAGGGGAAAATATGGTCTTTCAATGAAACAGAGGACTTTCAAGCATTCTTGATGAAAAGACCAGAGCTGAAAAGAAAATTTAACTTTCAAACACAAGAATGAGAAGAAGCATGAAAAAGTAAACAGCAAAGAGAAGTCCTAAGGGACTTACCAAAGGTGAACTGTTTACATTCCTACATGGAAAGACAATATTTGTAACTCTTAAAACTTTTCAGTATCTGGGTAGTTGGTGGGACCACACACAGACATACACACACATGCACGCACACACACATGTACATGTGTGCACACACACCTACACACATGCACGCACACACAGAGACAGAGAGCACAGAGTGAATTGAATAGGATGGGACCATATCTTAAAAAAAATTAAGGTAAATGGTGAGAGAGAAATGTAGTGGGAGGAGAGAGGGTGAAATGGAATGGGGTAAATTATATCTCATTCTAGAGGCAAGCAGGAGACTTTTTAGTGGAGGGAAAAAGAGGACAGCTGAGAAAAAAAAAATACATGAAATTTACCCTCATCACCTTCGACTAAAGGAAGGAATAAAATGCACACTCATTTTGGTATGAAAAACTATCTTAAAGTACAGGAAAGTGGGGGAGAAGGAGACAAGCAGGGAGGGAGGGGTGATGGAAGGGAGGGCAATGGGAGAAGGGAGCAATTTGAAATCAACACTCGGGGAGGGACAGGATCAAAAGACAGAATAGAAACAATGGGTGGCAGAATAGGAGGGAGGGAAATACAGTTAGTCTTACACAACACGACTGTTATCGAAGTCATTTGCAAAACCTCACAGATATGGCCTATATTGAATTGCCTGCCTTCCCAAAGGGAATGGGTGGGGAGGGTGGGATGAGGAGAATTTGGAACTCAAAGTTTTAGGAACAACTGTTGAGTATTGTTGTTGCTAGTAGGAAATAAGAAATACAGTCAATGGGGAATAGAAAGTCATCTGGCCCTACAGGACAAAAGAGAAGATGGGGAGAAGAGAAGGGAGGGATGATAGAAGAGAGGGCAGATTTGTGATAGGGGAAATTAGAATGCTCGGTGTATTGGGGTGGGGGGAGGGGACAAATGGTGAGAAAATTTGGAACGCAAAATTTTGTGAAAATGAGTGTAAAAAGTTAAATAAATAAATTTATATTTAAAAAAACAAATAAAATAAGGTAAACAAAAAAAAAGTAAATCTCATTCAATAAGTGGCTACAAAAAAAGTCTTCACATTTATTTGGAGTTGGTATGTGTTCATCCTTCATTGCTGAAGAAGACCATGCCACCAGAGAAATAATGACATGACTTGCACTTGACTTTGTTTTGAGTGAGGGAGGGCTGTGCAGGTCACCAGCCTCACTTCTCCTCCAGAGCCATCTGAATCCAGTGACCAGATATTCATCAGGATGAGTCAGTTGGGGTTAAGTGACTTGCCCAAGGTCACACAGCTAGTGAGTATCAAGTGTCTGAGGTGAGATTTCAACTCAGGTCTTCCTGACTCAAGCACTAGTGCTCTATCTACTGCACCACCTAGCTGCACCTAATTTGGAGTCGGTAGGATGTGAAGAAAGATATATTCTACACTTTAACAATATTTTCTCTCATTAAACCATACTGGGAAACTGAAATTTAAAACTGAGGCAATTGTGTGTGTGTGTTTGTATGTATATGATATATGTATTTAATATATATGTGATTATATCTGTTAATCCATCTATCTTGAATCTATATATATATATATATATGTGTGTGTATGTATGTATACATGTATATATATGTATATATCTTGGATCAATTGTCCCATGGCCAGTCATATTATTTATTCTCATAGTTAGGAAAATAATATGGTTTCTACCTGTGTGTCAGAAAGTAAATCTCCATACTGAACCTTTGTATAGGACACTTTCATTAGTTTTAATATAGATGTAACATATAATATATTATCTAGGTGGAAGGTATCCAACTTGGAAGAAGTGACAATATGAGTCAGTGTCCTTTGATAATTCTACTAAAGGAATCAAATAAATACCTGACATGACTGACTCAATGTGAAAACGCATGATTTCAACAGAGTTCTCAAATTTGCCAGTATTAAGCAGAGAAAGGAGAGAATGAAGTAAATGAAGAGAGGTCAAGAGGATGTACGTTAGTTTAATAGATGGAGCTGTGGTTGCATGATTCTCAAAGAACTCTTTCAAAAAGGCTAGGGCTAATAAATGAGCATGCATTTAACAGGAGGGTAAATATTTGAAGTTCTATTGCAGTCATATGAAGAAGCTGATATTTCTCAAATCAGATTTAGGAGGCCATTCTGCCTTGTACTTTGCCTGTTCATACTTTCTCTCTTGACTCAAAGGAAAGATCATGCTTGGAGGCAGCTAGGTGGCTCAGTGGATAGAGTGTTGGGCCTGGAGTCAGCAAGATAAGTTTAAATCGAGACTCAAACATTAAGTTGCTCTGTAACTCTTAACCTTTGCTCACCTTAATTTCCTTATCTGTAAAATGGGGATAATGACAGCATCTGCCTAGAGGGGTTCCTATGAGAATAAAATGAGGTAATATTTTTAAAACACTTAGCACATTGTATGGCACATAGTAGGTACTGTATAAATGATTTTCCCTTTCCTTCCCTCACCCCATCCAGTTGAAGAATGGAAAAATGACAAAAATTTATATGACAGGTAGTAGAGACCATTGTTAAACTGTTTATTTTCAAGGACAAAGTGAATGTGACTGATTTGAGTGCTAGATTTGGAGGTGGAAGACATATTTCAGATTCTGACTCTGCCACTCACTGTCTATGTAAGCTTGAGCAAATTACTTGAAACAGCTAGATGGTGCACTGGTTAGATTGTTGGACCTGGAGTCAGGAATGTCTGGGTTAAAGTCAAGTCTCAAATGCTTACTAGCAGTATGACCTTGGAGAAGTCATTTACCTTCTTTTAGCTTCACTTTGATCTGTAAAATGGGGATAATAATTGTAACCATCTCCCAGGGTTGTTGTGAACTCAAATGGTATGCAATTTTGAAGTGATTTGCAGACCTCATAACAATAAAATACTAGTGAAAATCTGCTTATTCATTTATAGGATTATCGAGTCATATATATTTTAAGCTGTAAATTTACTAAGAGGCCATTGAGTAACAAGGTAACAAAGGTAGCTTGCATGAGAAGTAATGTAAATCCAAATCTTCTAACTCTAAATCCAGTGCTCTTTCCACTGTATCATGTAGAAATGTCTAGACCTCATTTTTTTCTCCTCTGAAATACTGATGATCTTTAAAGTCCTTCACATCTTGGTAAGCTCCAGATCTTTCACCATTGCTTAGACCTGTGCCTCTACTTCCTCCCCTGCAAGTATCCTGGATTTTGACCTTAGATATCTTGATTTGATAGGTCATCTTTTGCTTATCTCTCTGGGGCCCCAGCCTCCACAACACTTTGTAGGTATTAATCTATAGATACTAATTAACCAAGTTATTAATTTGTATATGCCAAAATAACTGAGTTCATTTACTCTCACCTAGACTTCTGCAGTAACTTCTTAATTGGTCTGTTTGTTTTCTATCTCTCTCTTCTTTAACACTTATGTTTAATTCTGAACAGTCTTTCTAAGGTATATGTCTGACTATGTCACTCACCAGTTCAAAAATCTTCACTGGTGTCTAAATGTCTCCTGGTTGGGGGCTCTTAATCTGGGGTCCAAGGAAGAAATCTATAGATAGATTTCAGGGAGTACATACATTTGGATGGAAAGAAAAAAATGTAGTTTTTAAAATTTTTACTACCCTTTGGTTTCTTTTTAATCTTAAGTATTTTATCTTATGCATGTTAAAAGTAAAATTATTCTGAAAAAGGACTCCACAGACTTCACCAGACTGTCAGTGGAGTCCATTACAAAAAAAGTATAAAGTTCAGAATCCCCACTCTAGACATTGCAGAGAAATTAGCTGTGCTCCAAACTTGGTTTTCTCTTTGATTTCCCACCTTTGTATATTTAGACAAGCTGTTCTCCATGTCTGAAATACAATAGCTCCTCATCTCCAACTCTCAGAGTACTTACTCTTCTTCAAGACTCAGCTTAGGTACCACCTCATCTATGAAGCTTTACTTCACCTACCCTAAGTTTCCAATGTATTCTTCCTTTACAAATTCATCACAATTATTTATCTAAATACCTTTAAGAGGAAATAATTTCCTTGAAGATAATGACTTTTATTTTTGCCTTTGTGCCCCATGTCTCAGCACACATTAATTGCTTAATAAATGTCTCTCGAATTGAACTAAATTGTATTTTTGTAGTGCAATAAACTGATTAGAATCCTTAAGTTACTTTCCTATTTGTGTGTACGGGAGATAGAGAGGGTAAAACTCAATAATGAACAGGACATACTAAGAAAAATACATAAGACAAGCAAGTCAACAAAGGAAAATGTATATACTTTAAAAAAAAAGATTAAATTTAATTATCGTACAGTGGCTAAGGAGTCAGATATGAGGTAAATGTTCCAAATGTTTGGACATGAGCACTCATCTGACCACACAAAGTCACATATTCTTGAAATGTATGGCTCAATGAGGAGTGCTTTTCTCCCCAGAGTCTTCATTCAGTGCATTTTCCAGTGGTATGTGAGCAGATAAATGCACCTAATTACTAGATTGCACAGCCTGATATATGTTTATTTGAGGAAGCAAACAACCCGCCAAATGTACAATTTTCTCTTCTTAAAGAACACAGTAATTTAAATGCAAAAGATATGTTAATCAGCATTATCATTGAGTATTTTTCATATGACAAGTTAGGGTATTCACAATTATCATTTTCCTGACAGCAGTGAAGGAACTACGCTGGAATTCTATTATGGTAACATTTCTGTGGACTCAGTAAAGGCAATAAAGTTCCATTGCCAGGCTGAGATCAGCACCACTTACAGGGACAGTTCTTTCTGCATTTACTTTCTCAGTGTATACATCCTCTTTCTAACTAGAAAGGTGGATTTGTAGCTGTAACATAATACAGAAGAAAAGAGCCTATAAAACATTTAGGAAAGCAAAATTTGAAAATGAAGGAGATAAATAGGATATGTTCTCCAAAATTACTGTACATCTTCTTTTGAAGTCAGGGCAGTCAGAGCAATGTGATAATGTGAAGTTGAGGGGTTTTAATCATACCAGGAGGGATGGGGAGCCAACTAGCAGAAGGACTCTCCTATTAGTGTCTCTAACAGTAATTGTTATTTTAATTGGCTGAAATAAACTATAGTGCCCTCAGGCCAGTAATAAAACTCTACTGGCAGACAGCTCCTCTCCCTTTAGGAAGGAGAACCTTAATGAAAACCTTGCCCTTTGAATAAAACAATGGAACATTGTTATTAATTTTTATCAAGACTGAATGGGCTGAAAATACACAGATCAGATCAGCCTGCTTTTGGCAGTAATGGCTCCTCTTGAGGGGATGGTACTTATCAGCCATTTCCCCCCTTCCTCCCAGAAACTGGAGAGAAAGCCAAAGTCATATTATAAATCTGTAGCTATGGCAATAGAAAGCATGCTTTTAAACCTTATAGGATTTTCTATTTTATAATACAGTAACATTAAAAAAAAACAAACAGGGTACATTCTTGTAGTATTTTTATTATTTCATTTGATACATGTGACAAGCCTATGAAGTGGATAGGGCAGGTATCAACTCTTATTAGAGATGAGAAGAATGCCTTTTCTGTGAAGGGATACAATAAGGTAGTAGCAGATCTGGAACACTGTCAAAGCCATAGTCTTCTAAAAGTGTCTTACACAACTATTGGGGAGTTGGACTGCTAGTGCAATATCTATTAATTATGCTTTCTTTTACAGAGATTATATCACCCCACCCCAAGAACCTACTATTTTGATATGCTTCTTTATTGGACCATATTTTTGTCTGACTCCCCAAATCAGCAAGCATTTATTAAGTGCCTGCTATCTAGAGATCATTGTGCTAGTAATGGGTGTATTAAATGAGCTAAGAGTTCTTCTGGAGCCCACATTCTATAAGATGATGAAACACACACAAAGACGTATATCAGAGATGAAAGATGCAATCCAAGTGCTGTGTTAAGTCTGAGCAGAGAATCAGAGAAGGCTTTACTGAGGAGATGGAGTATTTAAAAATGTGAATCCAAAGCAGGTCATATGACCTCAAAGTAGATGAAAACAGTCAGTATGATATTTCAGGCTCTTTACTCTAGGATATCTCATGGCATGCACCATATTATCCATTGAAAAAAATGGGGGGGTGGAGCTAAGATAGTGGAGTAGAAAGACACAGATATGTGGACTATCCCCACACAGCCCATAAAATACCTGTAGAGAGGGACTCTCAACAAATTTTGGAGCAGCAGAATTGGAGAACAACAGAGTGGAGGAGATTTCCAGCCCAGGGTAACCTGAAAGGTCCATGGGAAATGTTGGTTGCCCATCCCAGCATTGGCCATGGCACGCCAACAGCCCTCAGGGGCAGAATCTCCAGTTGTAGTAGCAGCTCTTCACAGATCCCTCAACCTACAGGTACCAAAGGTGAGTGACAGGGTTTTTTCAGCTGACCTAGAAGGGCCTTCCCATAGCTCCAGCCTTAGGCAGTGGCTGCAGAGGCCACATGAGGCAGATAGTAGCAGTTCCCACAGTAGCCCCTACAGAAGCCCACATCCATTGTTGGATCGTAAAACCCCTGGGGGCACTGAGCAGTTGGTCTTTATCTCACACTGAAGGGCAGCCCTAACCATGCTGCTTATCTGACTCTCAGCCCCTAGTGCTGGCTTGGTGGAATTGGAGGCCAGGTGACTGTGGAGAGGAAACTCTGCTAAAATTCTTGGCACAAAAATCTCTCCCTGCTCCTAGACCAGTGTACATGCTTGATTGTGTCACTTTGGAGGAACTGAGATCTTACAGATCCCCAGAGTATACCCTATTCTTGACAAAGGACCCAAAAGTCAAGTAACTGGTTAGGAAAATGCCCAAAAAAGGGGGGAAAAATAAGACTATAAAGGGTTACTTTTGTGGTGAATAGATATCTTCTCCCATCTTTTCAGATGAGGAAGAACAATGCTTATCATCAGGGAAAGACATAAAAGTCAAGGCTTCTATATCCCAAACATCCAAAATAAATATTCAGTGGTATCAGGTCATGGAAGAGCTCAAAAAGGATTTTGGAAATCAAGTAAGACAGGTGGAGGAAAAATTGGGAAGAGAAATGAGAGATGCAAGAAAATCATGAAAAGCAGGTCAACACCTTGCTAAAGGAGACCCAAAAAAATACTGAAGAAAATGACACCATTAAAAATAGGCTAACTCAATTGGCAAAAAAGTTCAAAAAGCCAATGAGGAGAAGAATGCTTTTGTGGAAAAACAATCAGGATAACACAAGATCTAGCAGCTTTAAGGGCTTAACATTAAGGGATCGAAGGACATGGAATATGATATTCCAGAAGTCAAAGAAACTAGGACTAAAACCAAGAATCCCCTACCCAGCAAGACCTAGTATAATACTTCAGGAGAAAAAATGGTCTTTCAATGAAATAGAGGACTTTCAAGCATTCTTGATGAAAAGACCAGAACTGAAAAGAAAATTTGACTTTCAAACACAAGAATCAAGAGAAGCATGAAAAAGGTAAACAGCAAAGAAAAATCATAAGGGACTTACTAAAGTTGAACTGTTTACATTCCTACCTGGAAAGACAGTATTTGTAACTCTTGAAACTTTTCAGTATCTGGGTAGTTGGTGGGATTACACACACTCACACACACACTCACACACACAGAGACAGAGAGCACAGGATGAATTGAATAGGATGGGATCATATCTTAAAAAAATGAAATTAAATGGGTCAAATTATCTCTCATAAAAGAGACAAGTAAAAGACTAAGACTTCAGTGGAGGGGAAAAGGGGAGAGGTGAGAGAAAAAACATGAAGCTTACTCTCATCACATTTGACTAAAGGAAGGAATAAAATGCACACTCATTTTGGTATGAAAAAATATCTTACAATACAGGAAAGTGGGGGAGAAGGGGATAAGCAGAGTGAGGAGGATGATGGAAGGGAGGGCAGTGGGAGGAGGGAGCAATTTGAAGTTAACACCCTTGGGGAGAGACAGGATCAAAAGATAGGACAGATGAAATGGGGGGGGCAGGGTAGGATGGAGGGAAATATAGTTAGTCTTACACAACAAGACTATTATGGAAGTCATTTACAAAACTACACAGAATTGCTTGCCTTCCCAGTGAGGATGAATAGGGAGGGAGGGAGAAAGAGAAGTTGGAACTCAAAGTTTTAGGAACAACTGTTGAGTATTGTTCCTGCACACAACTAGGAAATAAGAAATACAGGTAATGGGGTATAGAAAGTTATCTTGCCCTACAGGACGAAAGAGAAGATGGGGATAAGGGAAGGGAGAAATGTTAGAAGGGAGGGCATATTGGTGATAGGGGTAATTAGAATGCTCAGCATTTTGGGGTGGGGGGAGGGGAGAAGTGGAGAGAAAGTTTGGAACTCAGAATTTTGTGGAAATGAATATTGAAAACTTAAATAAATTTAAGTACAATAGAACTTCCTCTTTCCAACAATGAAGAATAAGATAGCAAGAGACAGAATTTGTGTTGCTTTTTAACTGGGGGAAAAGGAGAGTGTTTTGTACTGTTTATGCTTGTACACTTTCAAAGGTATTTGGAAGTATTTGAATTTTATCCCAAAAGAAGTAGATAGTCTTTGGACTGGGGAACAACACCAAAAGAGAGGTGTTTTTAAGGAAGACTGATCTAGCAGCTATATATTAAATAAACAGGAAAGGTAAGAAATTGAAGGCTACTCTAGCAATTCAGACATGCGATAATGAGGCTTTTTGAATGGGGAGGAAACACAATACAGGATAAGGGATAAGGAATGAGTGGTTAGAAGGAGGAGATGGTAGAAATTATCACTAATTGCCTATGAGATGCAAAGCAAGAGAGAAAAGTCAAAGATAACCGGGCTTCTACTCTGGAGCCTTGGAGGAGGATGGCCTAATAGACATAAGGAAGTTAAGAGTGGAAGTTTGGGCAAAAGTAATTATTTAATTTGGGACATGTTAAAATTTTAAGACATTCTATGAAACATAGCTTTGTTTGTATGTTCCTTCCATCCCATTAAGGCTCTTAAGAAAGAGAAAATATTCTTCAAGTAAACATCAGGGGTTGTTGTAGCTGATTTGTTTTGTTTTCAATGGCTAAGCAATGGGATACATGGGAACTTCTCAGACTTCTAGGATGCATTTATTAATGAAAGAATTAGAACTCCAGAATGATATTTCATTTCTGCTTCCCCTGCAGGTTTTTCTTCAAGGTTTCTAGGGACTAAAGAGTGCGCACAGCAAATATAAGGCAAAACAAACATTAAACCCTGCACATTAGTTTACAATGTTTTTACAATGATGAAATGATATGTATATTGAACAATTAATATGCAAGTAGATATTGCTAGGTCCAGGCAACCCACTTTGCATGTCTGTTTGAGTTTGGTCTGGAGGCTCAGTAGATAATGCTCCACATTTTAAGGATGCCCTATAAATAAGAGTACTCCCTAAGGATGGTGACTAGACAAATAATTTCTTTGGTTTAGAGTACTTCCTAGACTAGAAATTTTTCTGTAATGAT
Organism: Bettongia penicillata ogilbyi; assembly: GCA_023548195.1. Classification (NCBI taxonomy): domain Eukaryota; kingdom Metazoa; phylum Chordata; class Mammalia; order Diprotodontia; family Potoroidae; genus Bettongia; species Bettongia penicillata. The sequence continues at coordinate 15,976,736 of JAJHZJ010000090.1, forward strand.
GGAGTTTAGCCCCTTTTCTACAACTTGTAGTCTTAGAGGGTTGCACAAAGCTATGGGAGCCCCACCCAAGTTATTCAAGCAGAACATATTAGAGGAGAACAAATTGAGTATAGTCATTTTTTATTCTGAAGCCATCTTTCTGCCCGCTATGCCACACTACCTCACCAATCAGAAAACTGATAAAAAGTGCATCAAGAGCTTTTTGCTCCATTGTGTTTCTCTTTGATAGATATCTAACAACTAAAGCATTTATTTAAAGTCTACAAGTTCACTTTTATGAGTTTTATAAGTAACTTATAAGTTCACAGGCATATTTAATATTAAATACTCCTCCCAGACACACAGATCTACTTACACATTTTTGAAAGGATTAGCTAATTCCATCTAGACACAGTGGGGAACATAACAACTAAATTATTGTAGTAGTAGAAGTTCAATTAACATGTTATTGATAGGTCTGGGGAAGAGATAATATGTATATTCCTACTGGTCACTAGCCAATGCTACTAATATCATAGAATTAAAGGTGTAGAGCTGGTAGTAACATTGGTAGTAACATTGAGATAGGATAGTCCAACCCTAAATTTTATAGATGAGGGAACAGATTCAGAGTAATACAGAGACTTGCCCAAGATCACACAGTAGTTGTAAACAGCAGAGTTGGAATTCAAGTTTAGACTGATTGACTCAAAGTCTAGTTTGCTTTCTATTTCATAATATTGCTTCTCATTGTAAACAAATGTGTCAAATGACCAATTGCTGCTCCAAGCTTTGTCAGGCTACCTATTGAAATAGAGATAGAAATAACTGCTGAAAATTAATCTCTTATCTTGCCATGTTTGTTTCTCAAAATCAACATTTGATTTCTTTTTCTTTTAAACGAATATTTTCCTTTTCCTGCAGAGGAGGAATTTTAGTTCATCAGATTTTAGAGTTACTATATTCAGAGATACATACATTTTTTTTTGCATGTACATACCAAAAACCATCCAGCAGATCTTACTTGGAAATAAGTAACAAGGAGAATTCACAATGTAGAATTTTCAAAGAAGACACAATATTTAAAAGATAATATATTCTATTTCTGAAATAAGAGTTTCTTTTCTTGTAACTCATTTCTGGGTTAAAAATAACTTAAGGTAAGTTTTTAGTTTAGAAAGAAAATAGAAAATGTATCCTGCAAAAGATATATTAGTTAAAACATTAAAGACAATAAAAGTTGATGGACCTACCTGTTGTGAGCAAAAGGCTTGCTGGGGAAGACTGTAGCCAACAAGAGTTTATTGCAGCCCAAATCTTGGTGAATCACAACGGTGGTATCTGCTATTTTCTTATCTTCACCTCTCAGTCTTTAATGACAGTGTTCTAAAGACCTAAAAGGGGAGGGAAAGACATTTTTGAAAAGACTGCTGAGTTACATAAATGTCACCTTGTGCCTGCTTGAGGTTGTTGTGCACTCAGGAATATAGAAGAGGAACTTTTATTTCTTTTTTTTTTTTTTAACAGTAGTCAATTTGTTGAGTAAGTCAAAGGGGTGGAGAGACTCAAATGCCAATGAATAGTGAGGGAAGAAAAAAAAACTTTTCTGTAAAAATATATGGAAGGCAAGGTATGATCAAAAAACCTTTTCTTCACTAGATGTTTTCAACAGAAATCTAAATTGTTTCATCTCCATGTGTAGAATGAGTTGCCTCAATGCAGGTCAGATATGTTGTAGAGACAATCTTTTTTTGAATCTAGGTTGGATTAGTGGCCATTTCCAGCTTTGAATTTCTGTGATTCATGTTACTTGAAACACTATAAATGCTTTTTTGGGACTGACAGTCCATCATCTCCATCAATTAGCCACACATTAGATTCTTCTCGATCTTCATTACATATTTATTTGTAGTCATATTTGAAGACAGTCTCTCTTTTTCCCACACCCCATCCTTGCCATGAATATGTCCTGACTATACAAGTCAATAACGATGCTTCCCTTCCTTAAATTGTGAGTGTAGCTGGATTGGAGCATAACCATTTATAGGTTATCCAACATGCTGAAGAGACTATTAAAGGAATTTTTGCCCAAAGCAAATGGTTTTCTCCCCTGTCTATAAGAAGGTGATTTCTAATTCACTCAAAGTCCATCTCTGTTTAAAGAACTTCTTGAGTTCTGGCGTTTCATTTGGGATTATAGTTTCCTCTTGAGAAGAAAAGCTAGTTTGTTTTTTTTTTCTCTTCCACTCTGCTTTCTTTCTCCCTTTAAGTCCCAGTTAAAATATTGCTTTATTTAGTGCCCCTCCTTTGTTTTGGTTTGAGTTTATCATATGTATGTACAGACACACCCCCACCCAGTTTATTTGTGGTTGTCTGAACACTGTTGTCCCCCATTAAACAATGAACTCCTTGGGAGCCTGAATGACATTTTAAAATTTATTTTTGTATCCGCTGTGGTGAGCACAGTGAGGTAGGCACTTAATAAATGTTTATGAATTGACGAATTCTAAAAATAAAAAAAAGTAATTGTCATGACTACTTGAGTTTTTTTTAATCATGTTTATGTGTGGGAAATAAAGAACATATATTAAATGAAATGCCCTTCTATTCTCTATTGGAGAGTGTTCAAACAGGAACCAAATCTATACTTTCTTCAAGTGACTTTTTTTTTCTGGGGCTTTGGGGTATGGAAGAAGATTGAATTTATTGCATGATGGAAGAAATTCTATGGATAAGAGCCTGACCAGTCCGAATGAGTTCAGAACTGGAAACTTGTTAAAAGAGGATGTCCTCTAGTCTTCCTGATCTATACCAGTCTATTGTTATACTAAAAAATTTATGATCTGTATCTTTTATTTATCATTTAGGTATATTATATCACTGCAGCGAGATAGTAGAATAGTTAGAGTTCTGGGCCTAGAATCAGGAAGACTTGAGTTCAAATCTGACCTGAGATGCTTAATAGGTGCGTGACCTTGGACAAGTCTAAACTGAGTTTGCCTCAGTTTCCTCATCTGTAAAATGAGCTGAAGAAGGAAATGGCGAACTATTCCAGTGTCTTTGCCAAGAAAACCCCAGATAGCTTCAAGAAGAGTCAGACACAACTGAAAATGATTGAACAACAAAAAAAGGTCACAGTTTTTAATGTTCTTTTGCTTCTTGAAGAGGCTTTTTTGTAAAAGAATAAATCAGGCGCTGTGTACCTGCATAGTAACAAGGTTATGTCTTTTATTACTCAAGAGGCAGCTAGGTGCACGGTGGATACAACACTAGGCATGGAGTCAAGAAGACCTGAGGTCAAACTTGGCTTCACAAGCATGCTAATTATACAACCCTGAGCAAATCATTTAAATTCTTTCTTGGTTTCCTCAGCTGTAAAATGGAGATAAAGATAGCTCTTGCATTCCCAGGATGCTTTGAAGGCCAAATGAAATAATATTTGCAAAACACTTAGCACAATGTCTGGCACATAGGAGGTGCTTAATAAATCCTTGTTCCCTTTCTTTTCCTTCTTTTTTCCAAGAAACTTAAAAATATGAGACAGATTGATAAACTGTATATATAACCAACCTTGATGTGAAAAGAAATAGGTTCAAATTATGCCTTTAACACATGTACTTGTGGTGTGACTACAGATATGTCATTTAACTTCTGAGTGTCCCCACTGCCTCTCTCACTTTGTGAGAGATGTGTTTCATCTATACTGGAAAATTCCACAGAAAGAGGTTTTTTTTTTTTTTTTTTTTTTTTTTTTTTTACTATATTGAGGAAATCACAGTATTAGGGTCCATATTTAGGCTCTTAATACATTTTAAAGGAATTAGTTTGCTTCAATTCACTATTTACTCAAGACTCATGAAAAGAATAAATTTAAGGTTTTTAAATAAAATTCATGTTTAATGAAAGGAGTTTAAAAATAACATTATTTTATTTTGTTTTATCATGATTTTATCTGCATTTGGGCACATTTATCTGCTATGATGAAGATGAGCTTACATAATTGCAAACTTATGAATTGTAAGAGAAAAAAACCTATTCAGCTTCTGTCAACATGCTGCCAAACCAAATGAGTTTTACAAATTACAATACCTTCTCACCTGGACCTTTCACCATTCCCAAATTCTTATTGTGTATGTAAAAGATGGGTAAGTCATTGGAGATAATTTTGTCCTATCCTCTAATTTTATAAAATGAAGGAAAAAAGAGGTCTAGAGAGCTGAAATTCATTGTCTGAAAACTTTATGTAAATAGTAAATTCACTACTTAGAAATCATGTAAGTATGCTGCTCTGAGATCACCCAAGTAAAAGTCAGAATTCAAATTCAGGTGGAATAATGCCACACCTAGAATGCTTTTCTCTATAGTCCCAAAATACACATACACACACACAGAAAGAGAGAGAGAGAGAGAGAGAGAGAGAGAGAGAGAGAGAGAGAGAGAGAGAGAGAGAGAGAGAGAGAGAGTTATGTGATACTGATTTTAATTTCTGTGCAACACAATTTATCTGTCCCTATAAGGCAACTAGGTGACACAGTGGATACAACACATGACCTGGGGTCAGGAAGACCTAAGTTCAAATCTGGCCTTGAACACTTACTTTCTGTGATACTAAGCAAGTCACTTAACCCTATTTGCTTCAGGTATTTTCATCTCTAAAATAAGCCAGAGAAGGAATTGACAAACCATTTCAGTATCTTTGTTAACAAAACCCCAAACAGGGTCACAAAGAGTCAATGATGACATGAGTCAGTAATGCCTGGCTGAAATGACTGAATTACAAAAGCATTAAAAGGCAATATTATTTGAATGAAAAGAATTTATTATTACAATATTTGATACAATTTAAATAGAAATGTCACAATAAGTCACTGTCTTGCTATTATTTTATTTTTAATTTGGCCTGTCCTATTATTTCACTAAAAATTACTCTCAAATGCTATCAATCACCTCAGTTACCAAAGTCAATAACTTTATTCTCTTCTCATCCTCTTTGACCTCTGCAACTTTTGATATATAGAGGTCTTTTTCCTAATGGATCGTCTTTCTTCTCTTGGATTCAGATACCCTGTTATCTCTTTACCTGCTACCTCTCAGTCTTTTTTGACTCATTCTCTGATTTCTTATATTTTCTTGAGTAGGTAATTTGTGCGTCCCTCAAGGTTCTATCCTCAGTACGCTTCACTTCTTTTTCTAAGCTCTGTATTGGTGAAAACTCATTCAAAATGAATAAAAAAACATAAATTTTACTAGTAGAATAAAAACTTAATAAAAATAAACAAATCATAATTTAAAGAGTAATCAGTATGATATGATAGCAACTAAATAGAAAAAAAATTCTGGATTAAAAGAGCCTTGAACTTTTTTCGAGAATGGCATTGTTATAGATCAGGCAAAAATAAATTAACATGTATTCTAGAATAGCAAAAGCAGGTAGCGTTGTTTTCATAACTTTGTGTTAACAGGGAGGAAACTACTAGTATACCGTCGACGTTGGTGTTGAAGGGGAACAGACGACCTATAAATGGTTTGATTAAAGTGTATAACTATATGTAGTGTTTTATTAAAATGTATAGTGATAAGTGTATAAGAATTATAACTATATTTAAGCAAATATACAAATAACTATATTTTAAAATATAGAATTTACCAAGATTTTACCAATCCAAGAATGTAGCAATGCAGGAAATACCCAAACAATTGGAATACAAAACTCCAAAGCAAATAGTAAAAAAAAAAAAAATTCTTCAAAAGGTGGTTTGTAAATCTTCTTTGGAAAATGAAAGATTTGTTTTTTGAATCTTTGCTCTCAAGAATATTTTACAAATTAGAGGTTTTGCCAATATATGAAACATCTTTGTGTGTGTGTGTCTATGTGTGTGTACCACAAAGACCAATAAATAAGCAAAATTAAGAATTTTGATATTAGCTTTCACAAGCTCTATTCTACCATAGAATTAATCTGGAAAAGAAATTATTACTCATTTTACTACCTATTTCTGTTCATTCATACTGTTTTCAAACACTGAAGTGGAATTTACATTAGTAAGAATGTGGGGCAAAATATCTTTTCAACAACACATACACAATTTGAAAAAAAAGAGGCATAGGGTGGGGGGGGCATGAAGATTTTAAATTCTTCTATAGTTTTTATTCTTCCTCAGCTTCATTTTCATGTCAGTTGAAGAGGGTTTGTTAAGAGACCTGGGTTTCATTTCCAATTTCAGAACAGCTCTTCTGTGGTTTTATTTTGGATAACTTCCAAAAGAGGTTTGGGGTCACAGTTTCATAAGGTTATAGTCATTACAAGCAATTTTCTGACTCTAAATAAGGCAGTTGTCTGGGACCATGGAATTTGAATCAGTACCAGATACTGGAATCTGAAAAAAATATATATACACCCTTGTCCAGGGATATCTGGATTGGTTCACAGCATTGGCTATGAACTAAAGAGTTCCTAAAGTGCTAAAAAATGTGCTGTCATCAGGGAGAGGTTTTCTGGCCATCCCACATTATGAAATGGTAACCAGTAGATGATCCAGAAGAGCTAAGGCCCAGTTCTATAGATGATAGCAGAGAATAGCTGGTGGGTACATGCTCAGGATGGTATTCACCAAAAGAGAAGGGACCACAGGTTGAACATTTAAGTACAATAAAAGCGAGCATCATGACAATGTCATCAGTAGGCACCAACAATCTCAAAATATCAGAAGTCTAAGTTGATTTGGCTATACATATCCCCTGCATATGTGTCCCCATTCATGTTTCCTGCCCATATGTATTATATATATATGTATGTATAGTTGTCTATCTATCTGTGTGTGTGTTTGTGTGTATGTGTTGTTGTCATTGTCCTGAATTCTCTAAGAGGACCAAAATGACATAGCTGTGCTAGAGTCAAGTTACAGTATGTCTGACTGTGACAGATGAAACCAATATAAGCTAGGAATGTCCTACCACAGTTTGGGCACAAATAGTCAGTTTGAACATGTAAGTCCCACAATATCATCAGACTTTTTTTTAGTTGACTAGACAGTTTGAATTCAACAAAAATGTATTAAGTACTTGATATGTTCAAGGAAATGGGCCAAGTGCTAAGAATAAAAAGACATTTAACTGAAATTACTACGTTCCCTTAAGCAGTTTATGCTTTACAACAAGGATATGATATATACAGTTGGGAATATGAAGTAAATAGAACACATGGAGGAATACATAGAATTAATAACTGGATGGGTCAGGAAAGTCCTTATGTAGAAGGTCATACTGAAATTGAGCCTTGAAGGGATGGAGAGATTCCCAAAGGTAAAAGTGGTAAGATTTCAGGTATGAGGAATAGGTGCATGAAATCATGGAAGTGAGAGATAGAAAATCCTCTTTGAAGAAGAGTAAGTAGGCAAGTTTGGCTGGAATTCAAGGTATATTATGTGTATGTCAGGAATGGGTGTGTGAAAAGTAAGTCTGCAAAGATGGGCTACAGACAAGACTTTCAAGGTCAAACATTTTTATATTTTGTCCTAGTGATAGCTGAATTATTGAATGACAGTTATTTCACCTATATTTAAAAAAAATAAAATGATAAATTCTAGCATGCAGACATCTGTTACAAAATACTTCAGGAAATTTACATTTATTTAGAAAGCACTTTTGTTATGGAAATGCTTGTTTTATCCTAGAAATTAAAAACAAATTTTAAAATATTAAAAAGAAAGTAGGTTTGTTGACTTGTTTGATTAAACTTGGATTTTTCAGATAATTTAGGTAAAGAAAGAACAAAGGGAGAGAGGAAAAAGAGAAGAGAGAAAAGAGAGAATAGAAACACATTTGAAATAGACAACTCTTCTCACGTTTCAGAATTTTAATACTCATACTGAGGCGTAACATGATTAAGCAGGCATCTGCCTTCTTCCCTGGCAGTTTCAGAAATTCTGGTCCAAACTTAGAGATCAGGAAAAAAGACTTATTAAAGATGAGATGCTGCAGGTTGTGGGTGGACACAGACAGGGAGTTGTGTTCACTAGGAGAAATTGCTGAGCCTGGCTTCTTGCAGGGTCCCTTTTGTTGCCATAAATGGACTTTGAGCACCAGAATTTCAGCCATTTAGACTATGTTATCAGCTCTGATTAGATTCAGCTCTATGCATCTCAGCACCAGTTTGGTGGCCTAGAAACAGTGGGGATGGATGAACTGAATAATAATTCTGCTGAATGAAACTGAAATTAGTGTGATTCAGTCACATGGATTTGGGGTTGAATATCAACCCTTAAAAATTCTCTTCAGACTAGCCCTGAGTGTGTGTATATATATTCATATACATAGACTGATACATGCATCTATACATGTATATAACTATATATATAATATGTAACCAAATATATGCTATGTGTATTTTTATATACATATACATACAAATATGTTACATATATTTCAGATATCTGATATATTACATATGCAATTTATGCAGTCTATCACCAAAATCTAGCTTTTCTACATAGTTATTAATGTGGTGTGATCCAAACTTTTCTGAATGACATAATTTTCTCTAAGCTAAATATGCTTCTCCACAAGAGAGAGTGGGAGGGATGGAAAGAAGGAACCTATGCATAGGCAAAAAAATGAATTCTCTTCGGAAGAACTTGGCAACCTTAGTACACGCATGTTTTAAACCTCCAGAAATCCTTGTGTGTGTGTGTGTGTGTGTGTGTGTGTGTGTGTATTTATTTATTTGGCAGTTAGGTCATGCAGTGGATAAAGCACCAGGCTTAGAATGAAGAAGATCTGACTTCAAATTTGGCCTCAGGCACATATTAGCTGCATGACTTTGCTCAAGTCACATAACCCCTATTTGCCTCCATTCCTCATCTGGAAAATGGAAACTGGAGAAGAAAATGGCAAACTACTCCAGCATCTTTGCCAAGGAAATCCTAGGAACAAAATTCCATAGGGTCACATAGATTCAGACATGACTGAACAACAGTATTTTTATTTGTTACTATTATATACATTAAATCCCTGATGCCTTCCCCCAAATTGATCTATTGATATTAATTTAAATAATTTCTTTTCATTCTTCCAGTTTTCCTTAATGAAGGGGAAAACAAAAACAGCGAAATATATCTGACAGCAAAAAACAAAACCAAACCCTAGTCATTTATTTTCAAAATATGAATTGTAATAGAAACTGAGATTTCCTATTTATGAAAGTTAAACTTTGGATGAGAAAAAAGGATTCTGAAAAAATGTCAAATGTACATCATCAGTGAAGTTGAAATTTTAGAGATAAAAAAAATTTAAGGATATATTTAAACTGTTTTTGTCTAAATAAAATTTCTCCTTTGGTTTTACACATTTGAATTGCCTCAATGTAGCATTAAGCATCTGATGAGTAGATATAAATTTTCATTATATACATATATATGCACATACACACATACATATACACATGTACATACATAACAATACATACATATATGTAGGTGTGTACACATGTTCATATATATTTCTCTGTCCCTTTATAAATGAAACCCATGAGTGTAAGTCAACTCACAAATGGCCTGTGATTTCGTATGTGGGGATTTCTTAATTGAAGCAGATAGTGATTGATCTATGAGTTATAGTCTTAAAGATTTATCTGGGGTATAGAAAGGCAATGTGATACATTCAGGTTCACAGAGCTAATACGTGTAAGAGTCAGGATCAGAACTTAGGACTTCCTACTTCCAAGTCTAGATATCTACTGGATATATGAGACAGGGGTGAAGCTTTCTTTAAATTTTGTGTTCCCCTCAGACCTCAGTAAGAAATAGCCCAGGATCCCAAGCCTAAGAGCCTTGGAAACAGTAAGTCTGTCTCCCTCACAAACACTATTGGTCTTGCTTAAAGAATTCATAGCCATCTTTCAGAGGAGCAATCCCTATAGGAAAAGGGCACATATTTTCTTACCACCACTGACACTACCAGCTGATGATTACCTGCTACCATCAGACATATAAGCTCAAGAGTCCCAAATGTGGACACTTTTAGTGGTCATACTTTTCGTTCTGCTCCTAAGCCAGCCTACAGTGTCTCATGTCTGGTGAAACAACAATACCTGTAGAGATGCTACTAGGCAACTTTTTTCAGGTACTGGACCCTCTGCCCCCTTAACAGTCAAACTCATAGGAGACCACAAAAATAAGATCTTGCCGCCAAAGTCCTTGGCAGCATTAAATGTTTCAACATCAGAAATTGATATGATTATCAGGAGAAATGACATTAAGGAATATGTATTACCATCTGTTTTTCCCCTGCTCCCTAAGGACCATGGGATATTTTCATTTGACTTGCTCCTGAAACAGCCTATATGTATTATCTCTCCTGTTAGAATATGAACTCCATGAGACTGTCTTGTCTTTTTGTTTCCCCAGCACTTAACACAGTGCTTTGGATATGACTAACACTTAATAAATGTTTTTTTTTTTCCTTCTTTCCCTTCCCTTCCCTTCTATTCTGTTCCCTTCTTTCCCCTTCCCTTCCCTTCCCTTTCCTTTTCTCTTATTCTCTTTTCTACTTCCTTCTCCTCTCCTCTCATCCCCTTTCCTTTTTCTGTTCCTTCCTTCCTTCCTTCCTTCCTTCCTTCCTTCCTTCCTTCCTTCCTTCCTTCCTTCCTTCCTTCCTTCCTTCCTTCCTTCCTTCCTTCCTTCCTTCTTTTCTTCCTTCTTTCCTTCCTTTTTTCCTCTTAGCATCTAGTGGACTTCTGATTTCAAAGTACAGATTTAATAAATGAGTTGGATTGTTTAACTTTTCATTGTTGGAGTTTTCAAATAACCCCACACAGTCATCTGCACCTGCCTTGATGCTTCTTTTCCACTCTGTTTCTGAATAAACTGACAATCCTCACAATTTATGCAGTTTTAGTGGAGGGCTCTCATTTGATCCAGTTCCCCTCTCTTTCTGCCTCACTGATCCTTCTTTTCATTTAATTAAGTTGGACCATCTTCCTTCCACTATTAAATCAAAAGATCAGAGTACAAATTATACAATTGAGGTGACTGGTTCATCATTTCTATATTCTATTTCCACTGTCTAAATCTGCACATGTAGAAATACCTAGCCAATAATTACTGCAGCATAGATTATCATTGTAACCCAATTATCTTAACATATACCAATTCCAGAAAGTTAAAATGTGAAAGGAGACAGTAATATGAAAGGTGGTGGGGGAGGAAAGGGAACACTGATGGGGATTAGAAGAAAAATAAAGGTTTAAAAATTACCACTGGGCTTACTAGAGGGGGGTGGGTGAGAGATAAACAAACCTGGATACTACCCTGAGGCAAATCAAATATGTGGAAGCAAAGGAGGAATTTTAATTAGATAGATAGAGTTTAATATTTCCTTAAAACTTTTTTTTAATCTCTCTTAAATCACAACATCACTGATGATGTATATTTGACATTTATTCACAATCCAGTTTTTTTCTCATTCAAAGTTTAACTTTTATAAATAGGAAATTCCAATTTTTATTTCAGTTCATATTTCAAAAGTAAAAGACTAGGTTTTGTGTTATTGGATGTATTCTGTTTTTGTTGTTTTCCCTTCATGAAGGACACACTGAAAGAATGAAAAGAAAATATTTAAGACTATTATCAATGAACCAACTTGAAGGAAGAGGCATCAAGAATATAATGCATATAAAAGCAACCACACACACACACACACACACACACACACACACACACTCTCGGTTTTCTGAAGGATTGAAAAAAAATGAGTGTTTATAAGGTAGCCCAGTTCTTCTGGAGATAATTCATTTTTCTGCCTATAGTTTAGTTCTTCCCTACCATCCTTTCTACCCCCCCTCACTCCCCCTTTCTGGAGAAGCTTGTTTAGCTTACAGAAAATTGTGTCATTCAGAAAAATTAGGATTGCAACAGACTGATTAATAACAGTGTAGAAAAGCTAAATTTCTGGTGATAGACCACATAAATCTTTCTAATATGAGATGTCGACCTGGCAGCCTGTAGGGCTGATAGAGTTTATCGTAGATTTTAGCTTTCTTCAGGTGCTCTGGCAATGTACTTCCACATAGAAAATGTCATTGTAAGAACCTATATATTCTTAATCGAGGCCTCAAAACCTCTGGCTATTAGAGTGGGGCATCAGGGGTTGGGAGGGATTTTCTAAACGTGAGTGAATAAAAATTATTTTAAGAATATTCACTGTAATGCAGGTTGCATGTCTTCAAAATGATGGGGAATTAGTTATTTATTACTCTATTAGTTTGGGGATTTTAATTTAGCAGGAAATGTAAATGTCAATTGGAAAGTCAATTTCAGTAACACAGTCCTTTTTAAAACCCCACTTTTTAAAAATAAATTCATTTAGATATTTTTGGCCCTTGTTAAAGATCTTCTCGCTTTGTTGTTATAATCTTATCATATGAGCATCATTAGTACTCTTACTGCTGTACTTCATAATTCATTTCCTTTTTAGTTTTTATTATTAGACTACTTCTTTTCCTATTATATTCAATTTAACAAGTATCAGGTACCAACCACGTGGAGAGACAAAAGCCAAATTTTGTTAGTCATTTTCCTTAAGGAGCTTACATTCTATTACATGATACAACAAGTATATCAAAGAGCAATTTTGGAAACCTATAGTAAAATAAATATAGAATAATTTTGGAGGGTGGGCTAATCATCAAAGGAAAAAGGAAATTATTCTTGTAGGAATTTGTACTTTTTCTCACTATTTCAAATATTTATCCCCTCTCTAAACTACACCCTGATATTATTAAGTCATAAAACATAAGTTAAGACCCAGTTAGAAAACAGGTGACAAAGTGTTAAAGGGTTGACCTGCAGGCTAATAATAATATGGAAGAGAAATTGCCTTCAGGTGAAACCAGTTATTTAATGCTGTCAGGCAGCAGCATTAGAGTCTTAACTCCATCCCAATCTATGAGTTATACCTGGAGTACACCACCTAGCACTTCTGATCTGCTTTCCTACATTCCTAACCCATGCTAAGCAACTACTCTCACTAATTTCATTTGATAATTTGACCTGTAGCTTTTTTGTTCCTAATCTCCCCTCCTTTGATCTCTGTTTGCTTCTCCACTAGATATTAACCCTGTGCTTTCAGTAATACCAGTTTCCACACTTATTGGTGTTAGTATTCTCTTCTCAGCATTATTAACATCACAAAGCACTGAGCAAGTCTAGGAGTTTGTGAAATGTAAAAATTATATTTGTTCTATAAAAAGTGAATAGTTATTTGCAACAGTGGCACTAATCTGCAGAAATCTTTTGATTTTAATATCATTTACTATTGTAAATAAACACAAAAAAGTTCACAAATTCAGTTTTACATGAGTCTCATATAATTGAACAATATGTTAACTTTCTTTTGGTCTCCTGAATTTCATCGAGCTTACTGCTACATTTCTTTAAAGTCTATATTTTTATAACTGACTTATTAATCAATAGATGCATTAATTACACACGGCCTCAAAATTCATATCCTCATTTAATATCAAAGATTTCTCAATGGAAATTCTATTTGATCTTACCAAACCTAAAAGGTTGCCATTTCCATAAACTAGGCTACAAGGCTCCAAGGTAAGCATTTGGTGACATATTTTATAAAAAAAAATCTCAGCAATAACAAAAAAAGGGTTAAAGATGACACGTTTTTGTTCATGTAGCAACCATGGTCATATTATTGGGTCATTTTGTGGATTCTCTGTTTTCAAATTCTATGTATGGCTTCCAATAGACTTTGCTAATGTGTTTTTTTGTTAATTATTAAAATCTTTTGCTAGCTTGAACAGTTAGTTTTTAAAAGTCATATTGAATAAGCCTCACAATTGCTCTTTGGTGTATTCCAGCTCTAACAAGGAAATAAATGACTTTTTTTTCTGGCATCCCCATCTTCTCCCACATAGATGAGTGATCTGATTAATTGAACTAATTTTTCAGTGTTATGAGGTACATGATTTGTTCTAGTCTCCTAACATACTCTTAGTCCCAATGATATCTTTCTTATTCTTTACAGTTTTGACAATAAAGCAACTCTCTTATTTCTTTAAACCCAAACCACAGAATTATGTCTATGTATAGTGTTAGTTTCCCTGAGTCTATGTTAAATTAAATATTGACTTTGCAGAGACTATATCATTTATTATTTACCATTCTCAATCTGTGGAATTTATTAAAAAATTGATAAGAATGCCTACTGGTGAAATCCCTACAGGTGCCAAATTGGAATACCAGGCCAAGCCAATTACAAAATTGACAAGTCTATAGTTACAGCAATAAAAATGACACAATTTGATTTTTAACAGGGACTGATATTCTTTGAAGGACACGTGGAGAGACACTTTCTTTGAAGAAATAATGTTACACAATTTTAGAAAACTTTCCGTTTTTTTTGGAGAAAATTACCTTATGTTGTTTGCTAGACCTTTCTTTTCCTTCTTCAGCTCCCCTAGAAGTTGATATCTCATTCTTCTGTGGTTTAGAAAAATGTTGGTAAAATTTCAAAATCTCTCTCTCTCTCTCTCTCTCTCTCTCTCTCTATATATATATATATATATATATATATATATATATATATATATATATATATATATATTAGTGGACCTTTTGTGTTTTGTCGGACAGTTCAAGGTGCATTTTGAACTTTCTCATATCCTTTTGCCAACAGAACACAATGTCATTCCCAAAGAACAATATTTCACATTACAAAAATAAAACCAGCACAGAGGTGCTCTTGATGATAACCTCAAGGGAAAGGCTAAAAATGAACCTATAGACTGATTAATCTCCTTTCTCACCCCTAACTGAAACACTGGTTTTCAGTAAAGTCATAATGAAGGGACAGTTTGAGGAAACTTACTTTTTAATTTCCTCTTCTAAATAGTTGCCTAAATTTTTTATTGTAGGATTGTTCTCCAATTTAGCTTCTCTGAGGAAAGGTCATACAAATAAAGGATAAAAATATAAAATAAAACAAATGTACTTCAAAAGTAGGTATTTAGAATGTCTGCTGATGCTGTTAGAATATGTTTAATAGCAATGATATGCACATAATATTAAACTTTATCTATCTATCTATCTATCTATCTATCTATCTATCTATCTATCTATCTATCTATCTATCTAATGCCTGTGTATGTGTATGCATGTTTATTGTCTTATCCACACAGAAATGCTCTTTTCCTCTGAATTCCTATACATACTACATATAGGAAGAAGGGAATAAGCATTTACCTAGTACCTAATATTTGTGAGATTCTGCTCTGAGAACTTATTAAATATTATTTCATTTGATCCTCATGGCAATCCTGCAAGGTAGGTGCTCTTATTATCTCCATTTTACAATTGGAGAAACCGAAGTGAAAGTTGTTCATGGTCACTCATTTACTGAATGTCTAAGGTCACTTTTGAATTCAGGTCTTCCTGACTGCAGGTTCAGTGCTTAATACACTGTGCCACCTCAGTGCTTGCTTGTTTCAACTAATTCCTGGAACAAAGCACTAACCTATTATTAGAATATTAATTTCCAGATCAATTGGCTACTTACTATACAGAATCAACAGCTTACTCTTATTTAAGAGTATTTATTTATGATATGCTTAAGACTTAAGGTTATATATTTTCTTTCTACTCATTGGGAGGTCAATAAGAAAATCTAATTCAACATGGCCTTATTAAGTTCCTATTTTGCATAATGCTATAGTGGATGGAGAACCAGCCCTGGAGTAAGGAAGACCTGAGATTAAGTTCTGACTCTGTATCATACTTACATATTGTAACTTATGATTATTAGATTTTTTTTATTCCTCCCTACTAGACTCTAATTTCCATTAGGATAGAGATCATATCATCATATTTATATTTCCCCTCACTGTCTAATAAATTGTCTTTATTTTATTCATGCTGAATGAATAAATCAAATAATAGACTTTATGTAATTTGAGACATAAACATTTGTAAATGATAAAAAGAACATTACAAACTATTTGAAAGAGGAATAGCCAAATGTGCCCTATGATTAGAAATCTATAGGGAAAACAAACTGAGTTTAACAATGAAATCAAATTATAAAATTAATACTGAATAAAAATTTAGGCAATGGAAAGGGCATGAAAATAAACAGGCAATGCTTGTGCAATAATATTTCTTTCCCAGTTAGGAAACTATGTAATTAAAGTGTCTACTTTGTATGTAGCTTCTAACTCTCTATCACATAATCCCCATATGCTTAATACCTGCTATGTATCAGACACTATAGGGATACAATACTAATATAAAATAATGTTCCTGTCCTCAGGCTACTTGTGATCTTGCTGTGAAGACAATATACAAAAATACTTTAAAAAAAAAAAAAGCAATTACCTTGGTAAATGAACGGCATAGATTTACTACTATTAATGTTAGAGGAAGGGGAAATCCCTGTAAGATGGGATGATCAAGGACAAGTTACTAAAAAGTTAGGATTTGAGAACAATGTGAAAATATGGGTAGTATTCAACTACCTAGAAACAAAAGATGATGAGAGGGCATGGAGAATTCTAAACATAGGAAATGTTGCATATAAAATCCTTTTTCCTGTTCTATGAAAAGAATAACTTTAATTCCTTAGAAGGTACCAGATTCTAGTTAATATTCTATAAGAAACAATGTATGTCAAAGAAATCAAATAGTAAAATTTGTCATTAAACTCAGCAGAGCCATTCCTAGGTTAATAAACAATCATTTTGGGGAGGATGGAAGGAACCCCAATAACCAAGGGATAATAATATCAGAAACTTCACTTATTCAGGCATACAATATTACTCAAACTTTTTAATGATCTAGATGAAACAGCACTGATAGCAAAGTTTATGATTTTTCATTATGTTTTGATACACTATTAATAAAGCTTTCTCCTCAGTAAATCCACAGCACTGTCATATCTATCAATAACAGCACTCCATCACTAATGCTATCAACAATAAAGCAGTGATCATAATCTCAGAAGTGCATATAAAGAGCTTATGGGCTTTTATTTGATAATGAGTTACCCAGATGGTCTGTGACTCACTCATTCCCCACCCCCAGAGCTGGGGTAAAAATTAAATGGCTCACATCTTAAATACATATTTGGCTCCCCATATACAAATGGAAGTTTTTAAAAATGCAGTGATATCACTGTGAAAATGGGATGTCGCTAGATGAAAGTGAATTAAATATATATTTAGAAAACTTCTCGTGTGTGTGTGTGTGTGTGTGTGTGTGCGCACTTGTCTGTGTCTGTGGTGGGTAGTGGGTTGTGGGGGTGTTGTGTGACTAGATGCCCAATACCTCCATCTACTCTGATTTAACATTATGAGAAATTTCTCCGTTCCTTTGTAGTTCCAAGGTGAGAAATTCTTTTTTCTTCAGATGAATCATTTTCCTCCTTTGGAAGCATCTTTACAATTATTTTCCTTTTTGGGAACTGAGCAACTCTCAAGGGAATGTAAAAAAAAAAAAAAAACCTCTAAAGAGAATTTCCACATTACAGTCGTAGACTCAGAGTGTATAATGAAAAACTTTAATAAATTCAACCTATTAACCTGTGTACCAGGTCTCTGGTTTTAATGAACAACCATATATAGGGAGCTTCTAACTTGTAAATGGGCCAGGCTCCAAAAGTTCCTTTTTTAAGTCAGCAATTTAGAACTTATAACAGTTTCCTGTAGAAAACAATGTTATAAATGGTGATCAGGGTCTTCCTAGACTACAAAAACCTATATAACATATTGTAGTTTAAGTCCTTCACATTTACAGTAAAAATAACAGAAATACCAGTAGTGCTGATGCTGGTAGGTAGATCAGTAAATAAGCAGTAATTAAGCACCTAGTGTATAGAACAGATAAGACCAGCTGCCAAAATGATAAAGACTAAAATGAAATATTATCTGTACTCAAGAAATATACATTCTTTGGGGAGACAACATGTACGCATAGGAGTGTATACAATTTTTTTTTTAAGTGATAATTTTGGCTGAGTGTAGATGGTAAGAGATCTAGAAAGACCTTATGGAGGAGGTACTATATAAGCTGCATGTTGAAGGAAATTAGAGGATTTTCACCAAAGATATAAGGAGGGATAGCATGTATTTCAGACAGAGTAGAAAACCTATACAAAGGTAAAAAGATAAAAGATAGAATGCCTTTAAAATCAGTGGAGAAAAGGGGGTGGTATGCATGATACATGTAACTGCAAATATCACTAAATCTAAAAATAATGTTAGTACCTATGTGGCAGAATCAGCCCAAGAAAACTTGATTGTTGAAAGTAAGGATAGGGAAAGAGAAGGGTAAGAGCAAAACCAAGCATTATAGTATAGTCTCTTTGTTTACATAGAGTATTTTGTTGTTGAATCATTTCAATAGGGTCTGACTCTTTGTGACTCCATTTTGAGATTTTATGGGCAAAGACACTGGAATGATTCGCCATTTCCTTCTCCAGTTCATTTCATACATGAGAAAAGTGAAGTAAACAGAGTTAAGTTACTTGCTTAGGGTCATACTGTTAATAAGTGTCTGAGGCCAGATTTGAACTTGGGAATATGAGTTTTTCTGATTCCAAGTCCAGTGTTTTATCTGCTGAGCTATCTAATTGCTTCTCAGATGGGATATTTATAAGTAAAATATTTATAATGCAATAAAATAGGCATTGTAATGCAGTGATATTTGTATATGTCCGTTTATATATATACATACATACATATATATATATATATAATGCATTAAATGCATTATAATTCAAACTTCTCAATTACTCCATTACTTTCTTCTATGTAAGAACTCAGAGGCTGTTTCTGATCTGCTAACAGTTCTATTTCACATTCGTTGTAGGAAGTAACATGGTAAAAAATGTTAGGATTTAATTCTTATTTTGTTTGAATCCTTATTGCCATTAAGTAGCTTCATTACCTTGAGCTAAATATGTTATCTCTCTGGGCTTGGGTTTCTGTATCTGTAAAAAGGAGGAGGTGAGAGTACTGAGTGGCATGTAAGGTTCCTTTCAACCCTTACATACTGTGATTTTAAGAGTCTTGGAATGGCAAGTAAAGTAAGATCTTTTGCTGTTTTTATGTTACTCAAAGTGCCTCTGATTAAATAATGTGATTGGGGAGGATCTTTCTCATCCATTGATGGGTCTGCCCATTGTGGGAAGTTTGATTAGGGGAGTTGTTTTGTAGGAGGGTCTCAAGTATCTTTTTCTATTGAGTATTTTTTTCTACTGAGTATTTTTTTCTATTGAGTATTTTTTTCTATTGAGGCACTAAGGGTTATCTCTTCTGGCTCTAAAATGTGTAAAGGTACTCTGAGAGTGAAGTTTTACTTTGGGGCTTAATTTTGGTAAGAAGGTTTGAGTGCCAGATGAGGACTCTGGAAAGCCCCCACCTGTCCCAGCTTTGAGAACCCAGATGTCGTGCTTCCCTCTTGGGTAACTGGTCACACAGCTGTACCTGTCTGTTGAATTATGGTCACACAGAGGAAGTCAAGTCTGTTGATTACTTTGCGGTTCAGGGTGTAAGGACTCCCCTGAACTAGGTGAATGACATATGTGCTTAACTAAAAGAATGATACATGTGGTTGTTTAAAGTGATTGTTAACCCCTCAAAAGTCGCCTTTCCTTTTATGATTGCAGCTTGAAGAATCTGTGGTAGGAGGTACTCCTGTGTATGTTGAGGTACTTACTGATACAAATCTGTATACTCAAGTTAAATGATTTGATTTGAGTAGAATATTTGGTTCTAGATTCAAATAGAGTCTCTAAGTATTGAGTGAAATACATACCAGGGAACTGAAGCAAATTGCAGATAGGATTCCAGAGTCAATGGGAAGAGTTGCTAGAAGACTGAGATAAAAATTGAACAAGGGTATAAAATCCAGAAACTACAGCTGCATAAGTGTTATATGGAATTGTGGGAAAACTTTAAAACAAATTACCAATTGTCAAATGAACCATTTGGAAGCATTTAGCCAAAACAAAGAGGTTTGTCAGACACACCATTGATTCACTAAGAAAAAAATCTTGCTGAGCTACTCTATTGTTTTGATAAGGATAATCAAGAAAATAACCAAGATAACATCAATATTAATTTTATTAAGACATTTAATGTAGTCACTCATGATTTCTTTATGGGTATCATGGTGAAACACAGGCAAACAATCCATGTAAGATGGATTTAAGATAGCAGATATGTCAAAGTGTGTTGATAAATCACTCAGTGTGAACCTAGGGGGAGTCCTTTGGGTCAGTATCACTGGGCTATGTTCTTGTCCTGTTCTGTTTAATATTTTTTTTTCAATGAATTGAATGAAGGCATAGGAGTCAAGCTCATCACTTGTTGCAGAACTACATGGGATAACTACTAGGTAAATTACGGATTCAAGATTCATAAAGATCTCAAGAAACTGTAATGCTGGGCTAAAACCAATGAGATGAAATTTAGTGGAGATAAATTTAAAATACTGCAATAAGGTGCAAATGATCAGTTGAAAAAATAGAGACTTAGAAACAGCTTAGAAACAGAAAAAAAAAACATTTTGTGGTTTTTATCTGCTACAAGCTTAATATAGGCCAACAAGAGTGACCATCAATGAGACTGTGGTCTAATCAATGGTCACATTCCTTCCACTGGTGCAGGCATCCATCCATGCCTCTTCATCTGTGTGATCATTCTTGCAAAAAAATCTTTTATAGAGGAGTAAGGAGTTTGTTAACAAAGAGAGAGACTTTCAATACACAAAAATAATTATAGCAACATTTTGTGAAGCAGTAAAGAACTGGGAGCAAATTGGATGCCTATTTACTGGAGAATGGCTAAAAACTCTGTGGTACATGAATGAAATGGATTATAACCCATGACTCTAAGTCTATTACTGAACTGATAGAAACAATAAATATGATGAACAGAAAGAAATATGGAAAGCTGTATATGAACTGATGCAAAATGTAATAAGCAAAAGCAACAAAGTAATATACTCAGTCACTATAGCAATGTAAATGGAGAGGATAATAAAACAATTAAAAATGAATGCTATGAAATTGTAATAACCAAGTTCGAAGTCAAAGAAAAGATATGAGAAAGTACCTTCTCCTTCCCCCACTTCTTTGGAGAACTATAAACTTGGGCATGAAAACTTGCATAATGTCATATTACATTACAATATAATAATATATTCATATATATATTCTGGTTCATTTTGATGAATTGTATTACTTTTTTGGTTCTTTGTTACAGGCAACCAAAATATGGGAGGTAGAGAAAGAAGAGCAGTGCATTGGGAAATCAGGTGACAGAAAAATAAAAGTTATAAAAATTTCTGTATTTGCAAGATGACCTTTGGAGGCAAGGAATATACTGAGATAGCTAAAAGTACTATATAATTATTTTCTAAATTCAGTCCAACTGTTTCCTATCTTCTTGTTCAGTTCTGAACCTAGTTTATTGTCTAGCAACAGGTTATTCTTGTCAGTCCAATTGTGTGTTAACTGGGTGATATGAACTCTATAGCTATTTTTTTTGTATGATTTACTACTCATCTCTGTGAACTTCAGTGGTTCTCACTGAGGTGGCCTTTGTTTCACAGCTCATTATAATCAGTACACTGGTATCAGCAAATGAGAACTTAGTGAGTATCACTCTCTGACGGGCATCCTTCCTCCTTTTAAATTTTGTTATTCTCCACATTGAAGACATGGTGACAAATGGCATCTTTGCTATTTACCGTTTTTCTAATTTTTAGAGATCGTTAGTTTATATAAGCATAAATATAAAATGAATATAATGTGTGTGTATATATATATATATAAATATGTTAACTTAAGTTATTGTGACACACTCAGAATTCTCTTTTTAAATTTTGCTTTCCTCCAATTTTGACCTTTGTTCTAACAAGTCAGTGATTTTACTCATATTAACCACTGAATCTGAAATAACTTCAACATCTATAATTGGTCAATTGCTGTCTATTAAGATACCATAAATTTCATTTCAGTGTTCACTACATGATATGTCAACTACTTCCACACTCCCTTCTTGGAGGAAATATTCATCGTATAAAAATATGGAACTTCTGAGTAATTTTATATACTAAACCACTTTTTTCTAATTATAGCAAACTAGTTACACTTTGACCTTTCTCTGCTTATATAGGTACTACTGTACTGATACTGTACTATACAGTACTACTGTGTTCCCTGACACCAAGAGTTATTCCTCACCACCCCATACCAAATTACTACCTAAATATTTCACCTCCTAACTACTCTTGTGAACTTGGTTTTCTGAATCCAAGTGAATGATTTCACATTTACATCTGTTAAATTTCATCTTATTTACTTCATTCAGAGGCAGTATAGCATAATGGATTGAGTGCTTTCCTTGATGTCATGAAGCCCTGGACTCAAGGCTTACCTCTGACATATACCTTTTCATAACTCTGGATGAGCCACTATATTTCTCAGGGACTCCAGACAACTCTCTTAAGACAATAAGCCCAAATGAGGATCCTATTTGCTTTGGTAAAGAAAGTTCCTTAACATTCCTCCTAGGAGGAATTGGATCTGAAATCACAGATCCAATTAAAACAGAATAAAATAACAGCAATAATAACAGTGACAGATCCATTCAGTTTATTATTCCATCCTAAGATATTTTTTGCCAGTCAGTCAATAAATATTTATTCAGCACTTGTATACTAGACACTGTGCTAAACACTGAAATCCTTTTGGAGCTTGATTTTATAAGGCATTAGCTTCAAAATAATCATTACATGATGTTTGCGGAGAGACCTATGATTCACTCCATGAGATCCAGAGTGAATTGAGTTTAAGGCTTGGTCTTTGAAAAAGAAGGGAACAAAATAGTAACTGTTTCTCTTTTGGCCAGTCACATTGAAGGTCTTCCCCCCAGTTTAATTTGCTGTTGTTGTTGTTGTTTTTTTTTTAATTAAAGGGGTCATCCTCTGAATCACTTCTTAAAGAAGCCTATTCACTGAGTGGGCTTTGCCTCACTCAAAGTGAGAACCTGAAAAGACCTTAGCTTAAAAGAGCAGAAGTCTTCTGTTGCATCCTGGGACATCTCCAGTCATCTTGAGTGATATTTGGCCATTGAACCCAGATGACTCTGGAGGAAAAAGTGAGACTGGTGACTTTGCACAATCTGCCCTAATGCAAATCGAAGTCAATTGCAAGTCGTGTCATCAATTCTCTGATGTCAGTAGTCAGCTCCTATCCTCTCCTTCCCTCTCCTCTCCTTCCTTCCCCTCCTTTTCCTTCCTCTTATAAACTCTCTCCCCTCTCCTTACCTGAGGGTATTCTGCCCAAGGGAAGGTTGATGGTGGAAACTTACCTAGTTAATTTGGGATTTAGTGGCTAGATCTCTTTGTCAAAGACCAAACCTTAAACCCAATTCACTCTGGATCTCATGGATTAGACAACAATAGATCCATGCCCAAGCACCACGTAATGGTTATTTTTGGACCTCTCTGGCTCAGAGTGAACATGAATAGTAACTGTTTCTCTTTTGGCCAGCAACTCTGAGAGTCTTCACCTCCCAGTCTGATGTGTGTGTGTGTGTACACATACATATGTATGAATATACATACACACATATATGTGTGTTTACACATACATGGGTGTGTGTGTACACACATACATATTTATTAATTCATTTATTAAAAGGGTCATTCCTTGACTCACTTCTTAAAGTGACCTATTCACTAAATGGGCTTTGCTTTACTCAAAGTGAGAAACTGAAAGGACCTTTGCTTAAAAGTGCCAAGGTCTCCTACTGCATCCTGGGCCACCTCCAGTCATCCTGACTGATATCTGGCTACTGAACCCATATGGCTCTGGAGGAGAGAGTGACACTGGTGACTTTACAGAGCCCTCTCTCATGCAGATCAAAGTCAGTTATTCATATCATCATTTCCCTGGCCCTCTTCGCTTAACCACAGTAAAGTATTAGCTATCCCCCTTAGTTATATAGTATCTGGAAAATTGATACACATGCCAGATAGATTTTTGTTACAATTTTATCAACCTCTCAGTATACTACTAACTCTCCAAACTGTGACGGTAGCTAAAAGCAAAACCTTTCACTTTCTATGTTCAGGAAAGACTTGATTTCAATGTTCAGGTAGGTACAGATTTTAAGGAATACAGTTTCTAAATGGAATGTGCAATGATAACTAGTTTCATGTTAAGATTGTATTATTTTAAATATATATTCTGAAAGGATACAGTGGGGAATGTGATGGGAAAAGAAATTGACATGTTATACTAAATACCTACAAGGAGACACTAATGAAGACAGACCCATAAGATGTACTCCAAGAATTCAGCATCAGCAGAACTAAATTTAAATTAAGCAGAAAATTAACCAAAAAATATATCCAAGTCAGTATTGTGTTATAAGAAATGATGAATTGGCAGATTTCAGGATAAAAAAAGAACCTGAAAAAACTTACATGAACTGATACTGAGAGAAGTAAGGAGAATCAGAACACTATACACAGTAATAGCAACATTGTGTGATGATCAACTACAACAGACTTAGCTCTTCTCAGCAATATGGTGATCTAAGACAATTGCAAAAAACTCTTGATGGAAAATGCTATCTACATCCAGAGAGAGAACTATGGAGTCTACATGCTGATTGAAGTATACTATTTGCACATATTTTTTTCTCATGGTTTTTCTCTTTTGTTAAGATTCTTCTTTCACAACATAACTAATACAGAAATATGTTTAACAAGATTTTAAATATACAACCTATATCAGATTTCTTGCTGTATTAGGGAGGGGAGAGAAAGGAGGGAGAAAAATTTGGAACTCAAAATTTTATAAAAATGAATGTTTAAAACTATCTTTACATGTAATTAGAAAAAAATACTATATCTGTAGCTATATATCCTAGTCAAACTATGAATTATCTGAAATTATGGTACACTAGGAGGAGTAAAAAAATGGTTGCAAGACAATTACATTGTGATCATCTCAATAGCAAGGAGTTTCTTTTGCCTTTCTTTGTATCCTTAGTCATAGTACCTGACATATAGCCATTGTTTAATAAATGTTTATTGATTGATTCACAATAATAGAGTTTGGACCTTGAAGTGGTGCAATGAATACCTATATCTTGGTTAGCTCCAGACATGCTTTAGTTTATTCCTCAGTCATCTTGTCACCAACTTCTGATCATTAGCATTACTGGACCTCTAACGTGGAAAACATACAGACACATACACACACTCATACACACAGACACATACACACACATACAAACTGCTTTCTAGTTCTGAAACTATAATCAAATTAATACTGACATTATTACTAAAACATAATATGTGGGTTTCCTCCCGTATGGCTGTATCAATTATCTTTATAATTTTTGAAAACAAAATACCTTCTTGTGATCACCACTCTTCTTTATATTGTTTCTTCCTAAGGAAATTCAAGTTCCTTGAAGGCAGGGACTTCATTGTCTATTCTTATTTATCCCCAACACTTAGTACATGACATATACTAAATGCTTAATAATTGCTTTTCTTTCATGCATTCATGTAAAGCAATGCAAAGTACAATAATAATAAAGGCAGGGGATTTGAGGCTGGTGTTTGAATGCTAATTAGAGTTATGAAAGAGAGAATAGTTTCTGTGAATATTTTACAATGGAGGAAAATGGGAAGTAGTGCCATATACTAGAATGTGAACTTTAGCTTTACTTGTTCAGCAATACTTCCCTTTAGCTTTACTGAAAATTGTGAGAGAGACAGGATATCCACTACAGTAGAATAAATAGAAAAATAAATAACATTTGGACTCAAGTCCTTACTCTGATACAAACAAGTTGTGTGACCATGGACAAGTCAAATGACTTTTCAGTACTCCAGGAAACTCGTTATGACAACAAATTACAGATGTGTTGCCTATCAGTTTTCACAACTGGAGTGTTGTATACTTAGGAAATCACTGATATCGACTGACAAAATCAAAATGTATACTCTGTAAATGACTCAGATGAATCCTGGCTCCTCTATGTTATTCTCTCCATCTCTGTGTCTGTTATCTCTTTCTCTCTGACTGTTTCTGTCTGTCTCTGTCTCACGTGCCTGCTCTTGGGATGTTTGTATGTCTGTACACACGTACACACAGAGTATTTCCTTTACTTACAAGACTCTGAAAATTCAAATAAAACTCACAACTTCCCATTCTCTTCCAAACTTCTCTCTATCATCACCAATGACTTCTTTAGAGAAATAGGCATTTCCTTTTGATGTTAAGATTAATTCATTTAGCTGTACCCTTGCTTCCATCTCCTCCAGTCTCCTCTATATTTTTTCAGATATCACTCCTTTCATGGCTCTTTTCTATCACCCTCCTCATTGCAACCTTACCATTTCCCTACATTTTCAGTTCCCATATGACCTAAGAAATCCTTTCCTTTAACCTTAAATCTCATTTAGCTACCTAACATACCATTTTCCCCTACCAGTTCATCATAACCACACTTCTTAGAAAATGAATCTTCATGTGATGCTTCCCCTTCCTCATTGTTCATATTTCCCTTACTCTTTTGCTGTCTGGTCTTGGTCCCTACTAATCTGCTGATGTGACCTACCTCAAAGGTTAATGTTTACTTGTTAACGTCCAAATACAGTGGCATGTCTTCAGTCTCAAAACTACTTGTTCTTTTTCAGCATTTGATATTATTTATGGCATCCTTTTCACCGATATATTTCAAGTATTATACTAAGAAATAATATGTTCCCCTGATTCTGCCACTCTTTTAATTATTCCTTCTTTGTTTCTTTCATTGACTTGACCCTCTAAACTGACTATGTGGTACTCTTTTCTCTAAACTTCCTTCCCTGGCAGTTTTATCAAATCCAAAACTTTAGGCATCACCTCTATACAGATGACTCCAAAATGTCAATTCTAACTCTTATCTCTGTTTGAAGATCCACACTTCCAACTGAAATTGATTAAAGAATATGTTTACCTGGATGAAGTCAAACAGAACTAAAATTTAATTTATATCTTCACAAATCATGTTTCTTCGGTAATTCAGTGGAAGTGAAAAGAAAAAATATTAATGGTTAGGAGTTTATTCATTTAAAGAACTGGTTACCTTGGGTTGCACTGAAACTGCTATTACTGGAGGCTTTCAAATAGAGTGTGGTAATCTGCCTGTCAGGGCAGATAAACATAATGGATGCTGAATGGAATGGGAGGTTGTATGAGATTACCTCTAACATTTATTCCAATTTCTTTCATGACATTCTACTTGATCATTTTTATGCAGTTAAAAAAAAACAACTAAAGCTCTAACTATATGAACACATATCTCACTTCATTTTTACTAGATTATAAGCCCCTTGAGGTCAGAGATGGCCTTAATTTTCATAACTGATTTCCTAGTGTCAAACATAGAGTCTTATACAAAACAGATATTTAATAATTCTCTGTTGAACTGTTTTGAAAAAAGATGCTGGGATTCTGCCTAGTAGCCACATATTGATATGAGCCGAAGTTTAAGCATCCTTTGTGAGAGGTAGTTAGTTGTATAAAAACATATGGTTTGACTCAGAGAAAATCAAGGAAGCAAACATCATTAAAGGGAAAGCATATAAACAGGGAAAGTACAAAGTATGGCAGATTTCCAGCATGTACTCCTGTAATAATCCTACAATATTTCCCACAGGAAAGTGTGAGTGAAATCCCTCTGAATAATGAATTTCTCTGGAGTTTTGTAATTTATAAAACTCTTTCTTATCCATTGCTTTCAATAATTCTCAGCTGTTCCCTAGGAAAGCTATTTCTAAGGTTGGGTCATAGTCATTTGGGGATATTGGCATGAGATCATTTTTAAGACCTGACAATTGCCTAGTCTATTTCAGATGAGCAGACAACAGATTTGAGGACCTGAAGAAGGAACCTTAGTGTTACATATGGAGAAACAATAGAGCCTCCACATAGATAGGAAGAGGAAAATACAGCTTCTACATGTAGCTGAATCCCCAAAGCTGAATCTGCTTTTTGCCAGAGACATAAAGAAAACTTAATATAAATTTCAATGAGTGCATTATTTGTAATAATACATAGCAAAAATTTAAGGATCGACAATGAAACCTCCTTCATCAAAATTTTCAGCCAGTGTATAGGAAACAAAATTTTCTGCTTAAAGGCTATTTTGCATTGTTTTCCTCTGTCCTTTCCCACTCTCCACAGTATCTTTTCCCAAGGCTTCTGCTTTTTCCTCAGATTGCCACATTACCTTCCCTCCTTTTCTCTCTCAATAGAGAACCTCACTTACTACTCTATTGAAACTCGAGTTTCCCTCATTTGATCCATGTTATAAGGGGGGAATCGTAGAATTTGGGGACTGGAAAGAACTTCATTAGGTAATTTATCCAATCCAAGCATTAAGGGAACAGCTACTACAACCTACCTAGCAAAATATGGGCCTTCTCCTTCACAAGGTTAACTCCTGGACTTGTGCTCTTGATCTCATCCCATCCTAGTTACTCCAGGAGCTTGCGGACTATATTAATTCTCTCATCCTAATCTTCAGTTTCTCTTTATCAGCCTCTCATCCTCTGCTGCCTACAAATAAAACAATATCTCTCATCTTTAAAAAAAAAATAACCTTCATTTGATCCTCTCATTTTTTCAAACTAGCATTTTAAAACTCCTTTTTATTTGACAACCAAGTAACTGGAGAATATTGACTGTACTTATTTCCATTTATCCCTGCCCCCTTTACTCCTTACTCCCCTGCTTTTAGTCCACCAGGAGACTGAAACTGTTCTCTCCAAAAAAGATGATTTCTTCTCTACTAAATTCATTGTTCTTTTTTTACTCATTCATTTTTATTTCTCTCCAGATTTTGAAAGTGCATTTATATACCCTTCTCCTCCATACTTTTCCTTCCCTTAGTTTTTATGAGAATGCTATCTCTTTGTGTACCTAGTACCTTTCAGGCTAATCCTTCTTAAAAGTCCCCCTTTCTGGATTTTAACCTCCTCCCTCCCCCGACTAAGTGTGTGCACCCCTTAAGATACTCTCTTGGTACTTCTATTTACTCTCTCTCAGTGATCTTATTAGCCCGTATGTGTTTAATTATCATCTCTATGCAAATGATTCCCAAATCAATATATCTAGCTTTAATCTCTCTTTTGAATTCCATTTCCCTATTATCCTTCCACCTAGATTTCCCTTAAACTTTTCAAACTCAATGTTCCAAAATTAAACTCATTTTCTCCAAAAAGAACATGCAACCCCTCCAATCTAGCCTATTACTGTTAGCTATTATTATTAGATACCACAGAGTTGCAGCCTTGGAGTCATCTTTGACTGTTTCTTCTATCAGTTGCTATATCTCATCAATCCTTTCTCTATAGTATGTCTTATACTTGTCCCCTTGTCTTTACTCACATAGTCTTTATTCTGCTTAAAGTTCTCCTTGCCTTACAAAATATGGTTACCAAAGTAAGCTCCTAACTGTGGGCCACTCTCCTCCCCAGGCTCCCATCTTTTCTCTCTCCCATTCTTTTTCTCTTTTGTTAATAAACTGATAAACTGAACATTTCAGTCCACATGTTTTAAAATTTCAGTTTGCCTAGCATAGCAAATTGCCTCTAGAATAAATTCTTAATCATTAGTCTGGCATTTACAGTCCTCTATATTCTTTCTTACTTTGTATTATTCCACATTCTTCCAGACCTAATGACCTACTAGATGTTCTCTGCATGCATGCTGCATTCTATCTCCAAATTCCATGCCTTCATGAAAGTAGCCTTCTATATCAGGAATTCATTCTTCACTCTTTTGTGCAAATTCCTTGGTTTCCCTTCACTTCAAAGTACCACTCAAGTGCAGGCTTCTAAATGAGACCTTTCCTGATCTTTCAATTCTTAGTGCTTTCTATTTCATGAAATTAATTTATATAATGTTTTATATGTTGGCATTTATATGTCATTCATAATATTGCTTATTTCTAGTAAAACATAAGCATATCAAGGGCAAGAGACTATTTTGTTTTTGTCTTTATTTCACCAGCACATGGTAGATGTTTAATAAATACATACTTAATTGAATAGAACTAAAATTGAATATCTGAAATTTATGGAAGACCAAATATGGAATAGTAGATATGAGCTCCAGCCTAACACTTATTCATTTCCAAAGCAGAATAGAACTAGATATACTTGCAAATGAAAAATTCAAAGTAAGATAGCTTTGGATCAACCAAAGGCACTCAATGACTTTTAATATAGAGTATGATATATCTCTTTCAAGTATTTCTTTTTCAAAGTCTACTATGATTTGAATTTTGAAGTGGTAAGAAGTGAATAGGACACAGGATCTTTTTAAAATTGCTTTGTTTGAATTCAGTGAGCAGTTATTAAGTATTTATTGTGTTCCTGGTACTGTGCTAAACATTAGAAATAAAAAGATGAAAGTGTGATATTTCTTACATGTAAGGAGCTGACATTCTACTGGAAGGAAGTAACATATACAAAGATAAATACAAAATATATGCAAAGTTATTTCAAGAACATGGGACAGACTAAGATTTGAGGGATCAGGATAGGCATTAACCAAAAGTTGTTACTTGAGGTGAACTTTGAAGGAAATAAAGGTGTCTATGAGACAGAGATGAGGAGACAATACATTCTGAGGATGGAGATGGTCTGTGCAAAGGCATGGAGGTGGGAAATAGAATATCAAATTTCGGGAGCAGGCAATATGTAGGGTAGCTGAAATGTGTGAGGAGAAGTATTGTGAAATTGGTCCAAAGACAGAGGTTTGGAACCAGATTATGTAGAGATTGATATTACAAACAAGAGTTTATATTTTATCCTAGAAGGTAAGTAGGGGGTCACTGAATCTATACTTTAGGGATATTCCTGTCATCAAAAAATAGTTAGCTTTAATAGCTATTATATTGACTTAGTGCATATATTAGGACAGAAATGTTGAATATATTGATGTAGTCTCAAGTATATTTGCCTTCAAATTACAGGATTATGTACTGTGAAAAGATTTTAGTTGAACACATGATTATTATGTAAAAACTTGAAATTATAATGATGCAATGTTATTTAAATCCATAGTTATCTCTGAGGCTCTTGACAAGAGTATTCTAGCTTTCAATCTTGAATATAGATGATAAATATTTGGGATGGCAAAACATTCTTCTGTTATTTTGAATCATCTCTGGGAACTCTTTTCTAAGTCATCCTTCTCCATGTTAAAGATTAGGTCTTCAGAGAGATGACTGACTAGCCCTAAATTCAAGAATCTCTTTAGGTATGCAAAATGTGCTGTCTTTTAGTACTCAGTTGGTCAAAATAGCTCCAAACAAAGAAATTTACTAAGTATAATAAGAACCATAGCTACAAAATACACCCTGCATAAACTTGGGGCATACTTTCACAAATAGAGTGTCAGTGGGACGAACAGAGACTTTACATAGAGTAAATTGATAGTGAGGCACACATATAGCTAGAAACAAACAAGAACAAGAAAATTCATGCCTTTGGCACTGCTGGATGCCAACATCCTTTCTTATCTTGTTTTGTCCTCCATATTTTCCTACCCTAAATACAGTGTTTCTGCTAGACAGGTTGCTTGGCTGGGTTCCCTTTGTCAAGTCCTTTGCAGTACAACTCCTGATTGCCCAGATAAATTGTCTCTTAAATCAATATCTGGCTCTCTTCTCTGTTGATAGGAGTTGGATGACATGTCAACAACTGATCAAGTATCTTCTGGCCAAACTCCATGGATGATGGATGAAGGGAGAAGAGAGAGGAATCACACTCCCCAGTAAAGATTAGGAATTTCTGTCATGATGGATTTCTAATGGGAGATAGATCTTCCAGCTCCCACAAACCTGCCAGAAAAGCCACGAAGTTTGGAACAAAACAAATAATCATCACGAAATTCAAAGAGTGTATGACTTCATCTACCCATAACTTGAGAAAAGTCATCCAAATCCCATGATCAGTAGCAAAGTCAGAACAAGTAAAGGATAGCCTTCAAGCATGAACAGAAATAAGACTCAAGTAAAAAAGGCTCTCCTGATAAATTCCTGGGTTTGATACCATTGGAACTCTGAGGAACAGCAGTATTGGGCAATTAACATGGTATTTTAACTGCTCTGACAAGGACAGAGAAGACCCAGGGTTTGCTAATCTGCTAAAGTTGATAGTACTCTGTTCTGAGATACCAGAGAGTACCCTGAAGATCTGCCAATATGAACCTTCAAGAGTCAGGGAGTCTAAGAATGAGGTCATCACACATAGGCCTGGGGTCTCAGGGTCAACCAGAGCCAGACTCAAAATTTTAACAGGGCCTGAAATTTGGCTCTGGAATAAAATCTCAATTCTGGAACTAAAGCTATAGAGAAATTAGTAAATCAAATAAGAAATCAACTTTAATCAAATATTGTTGTAAATCTAGAAATTCATAAAAAAAAGAGAAAGTAATTCTACAATGCCTAAAAGCAACATAAACAAACAAAAGTTTTCCACAAGGATCACAAGCATACCTGGAAGAAATGAAGCAAGGGATAAAAAGTAAAATAAAAGTTTTTGAAGAACAAATTGGAAGAAAAATGAGTAGCTTATTAACACAGACTTTGAAAACTGGAATAGATCAAACTAATTATTCAAAGAGATAGAAATATAAGAACAAAAACAAAATATTGAAAATCATTTTAAAGAATTTAAGGTATCTGATATAAAATCAACTTAACTGGAAAAAAAGGTCAAGAAGAGTTAATTTAAGAACCATTAGATTCTTCATATCCTTTGACCTAAAGATTCTACCATTAGGAATATGTATCCCAAGGAGGTCACTGGGTAAGAAAACACTCATATACATGAAAATAGTTATAGCTATATTTTATTTTATAGTGGCAAAGAACTGGAAACAAAGTAGATGCCCTTCAATTGGGAAATGGCTACATGAAATCTGTTATGAGAATATAATATGTAATAAGTATTTAATAGGCACCAGACCACAATTGAATATTACTGCGATATGCAAAATCATGAACATGATGAATTCTGAAAAATCCTGGAAAGACTTATTTGAATTGATATAGAAAGGGGTAAACAGAGCCAAGAAAATAATACATACAATAACTATAACAATGGAAATGGAAAGAACAGAAGTCATAAAACAATCAAAAATGAATGTTATAAAATTACAAAGAGCAAGCATAGCCCCAAAGGAGAGATACTAGCAGACAACTCCTCTGCACTTGTTTGCAAATGTAAGAGGTTCACAGGTGTAGAGCATTATATTTATTTTAGACTTTTTTAGTGTACTGATTGGTGTTGCTGATTTTTTTCGTTTTTTTTTTTCCCCTTTAAAATATTCATTACTTGGGAATGTTCTCTCAGAAGGGGAGCCAGGGGATAATGGGATACATTTTGTTAATATAAAACTGGAAGGTATCAAATATTTTTTTCAAAAATAGCGATTTGACTCACTGAAAACCATAATTTTGTTTTTCTTAAAGAAAAAATATCTTGACACTATTTTTGAAGAAATAATAAATGAAAACTATCTAGATTCATCAGGATCAGAGATTAAAAAAAGATAGAAAGTATCCATAAATCATATCTTGAATGTTCCCTCAAATGGAAAATAAAACAGGAACATTATAAGCCAAAATTCAGAGCTCTCATGGTAAACAAACAAACAAACAAAAACTATAAAGAAGCAGAAGAGAGGATTCTGGAAAGATAGCAGAGGAGATCAGAAAATCCCAAATTCTCAAGATTTTCCTCCACAAAACAGATAAAATAGCACCTCAGGACAAACATATAGCTGTAAAAAAGATAAATAAGAGAAGGCAGAACAGAGGTCCTTCTGGGACAATTGGAGATGAGCTAAAGAAAAGTCCTGTGACCATATTTGGTCCCTGTGAAGAGTAAACACCTCTAGACTAGGGATTGCTTAAAAACAAGTGGCAACCCAGGGGTTGTCTGTGTTGAGAGGCTGCCTCAACCCCAACCACATGAACTATTGCCCCTGGACTAGTGAGGGGAGTTGGGTATCTTAGCCAAGGAAGATCAATGGAACCTCTGCTAACAAGGAACGCCAGAACCAACTGTGATGAGAAGCAGTGGGGCAGGGGTGCTACTGACTGTGGGCACTTACAGGAAGTTGGAGGTCTTGGTTTGGGTTCAAGATCAGAGGGGTATGCTGAAGGAGAATCTGAGGCCAGAGACACCATCCACCATAGCCCAGGACTAGAGGTGATTACAAAAATTAACCCATTATTTAAAAAAAATGTACAGGCAAAGGAGAAAAATTCAACCATATATAATTATGGGAACAAAGGAGACCAGCGTTCATCTTCAGAGGAGGATATTGAAGTAAAAAAACCCAAAACAACAAGAAAAAAACCTCCTCTACTCCAAAGAGTAATGTCAAATGGTCACCTTCCCATGAAAAATTCATAGAAGAACTTTAAAAAGACTTTAAAAATCAAATGAGAGAGACTGAGGAAAAAGTAAAAAACAAAACAAACAATCCAAGAAAAACACAACTATGAAAAGAAAGTCAACCAATTAGAAAAGAGATCAAGAATCTTAAGGAGGAAAGCAACTTCTTGAAAATCAGAATTGGGCAAGGGGAAGCCAGTGAAATTATAAGAGATTAAGAAATATTAAAACAAAATACAAAAAATTAAAAAAAATAAGTGAATATGATATTTCCATAAGAAGAACAAATGATTTGGAGAATGGACCAAGAAGAAAAAATATAAAAATATTCAGACTACCTGAAAGTATGATCAAAAAAATCTTTATACAATACAAGAAATAAAGAAAATTTGGCTGAAGCATTAGAACAAGAAGGGAAAGCAGAAATAGAAAAAATCCACCTATCATCTTCTAAAAAAGATTTTATGAGGAAAACCCATAGGAACATTATAGTCAACTTTTGACACCTCCAGCTCAAGTGTAACATAATAGTGGCAACAAAAACAACAAAATTTTAATACGGCCATGCTACAATTAGAATCACACAAGACCTGACAATGTCAACACTAAAAGACCACAGGTTTTCTAATGTTATGTATTAAAAGCAAAAGAACTGAACTTCTGGCTCAAAATATCACACCCATCAAAGCTAAGCATAATTCTGAATGGGAAAAAATGATATTTAATGAATCATTCGACTTACAGGACTTTGTTAAAAAATATTGAATTTAACTGAAGATTTGACATGCAAGAGCCAAGAGAAACATAAAGTACATACCAAAGACGAATTACAAGGGATTCAATAAGGACAGATTATTTACCTTTTATGTACATAAAATGTAAAATGTATGTCTAAGATTGTTATTAATAATTGGGAGTTCATAAGATAGGTTGGGATAGACTTGAGTATTATATGACTTGAAAAAGTAAAACTACTCAAGAACACCAAAAAGAGCAATTATCTTATACAAATGAGGTATGAGAGGAAGAACTGATACAGAAGAATTTGGTAGGAAAGGAGAGTTGTTAGTTCTGGAAACCTACTTTCATCAGGAATGGGTTCAAGAGGGAACAGTACATATGCATCTAGAAGAGTACAAAAGTCTTCTGAATTTGGAAAGAAATAAAACACTAAGGAGATAAGGAGGGGGAAAGGCTAAAGGAGGGATCTTTAGAGAGGAGGTTGAAGGAATAGGTTAAAGGGGAATATAGAAGAGTGTTTAGATGAATGAGAATGGGAGGTTCAGGGAATGATTGTTGGAATAGGGCAGGTTCAGTAATAGGAGGGCAAGGTAATGGGTACAGAATTAAAGTAGAGGAGTCAGAAGGAATAGAAAACAAGAGATATGCACAAACAAAAACAAAGATTAGGAGTAGAAAATCTTAGGGAAAATACATGTTTATATATGTGTGTGTGTGTACACACATATATATGTATACATGCATCTATATGTCAATATCTATATACAAATATATCTAAGCTTAATTGTAGCCTGGGGTAGGGGGGTAGGAAAGGGAGCAGAAGGCAGGGGAAATGTAAAGTGTAATGTAAAGTGGAGAACAAAAGAAAACCTACAAAGATGCAAATATGGACAGCTTTCAACATAATGCATAGTATTTAAGGCTTTCTTGAAATGGAAATTATTGCTATATAGATCAGACCTGCACAATCTGCAGCCCACAGGCTGTAACCTGTCCAGGTCCACTTACAGCATGCCAAAGGATTTCAGGGGGCCCATGAAAAATATAAAGGAAAATATCCTCTACAATTTCCATGGGCCCCCCTGAAATCCTTTGGTAAGCCCTTGGGTCACTTACAGCTTGCAGGGATCAGGTTGTTCAGGCCTGCTATATATTACGAATCCTCTCTTAAATTCTGCTGTGCACATAGCATATTTTTTCTTTTCTTATTTTATATTTGTTTTAATATTTAAGTTCATGATATGTTTCCCTTTTTTCTTATTATGTATTTAAGTTTTAGTATTCAAGTCTAAAATTTTTAAAAAAATGCAGAAATAAGGATTTCAAATAACAGAGAAATAGGATCACACAAAACCTTGTAGATTTTACTAAAACTGGCAAGAGGTTGTGTGATACAATATCCAACATTCAAAAGCTTGATAAGCTTAGAACCAAAAATAATTTACATTGCAAAGCTTAGTATAATCCTACAAGTAGAAAAATGACCTTTAACAAAACAAAGGATATTCAAGCATTTTTTAGGAAAAGACAGGGGCTGAGAAGGAACTTAAGAATACAAACCAAAAAAGGACAGAGAAGCCTAGTAACTGAGAAGATCTGTATAATGAGGTAGTGCTAACCCTCTACATAAGGTGAGAAGAACCAAAGATTCCTTCAGAAAATTAATGTCTTGAAAACTTATTGTGAAAAATAATGTCTTGAATAGTTAGTAAATTTAAACAATAGTAAGTCTAGGAGCCTGTTTTGAAGGTTTAAAGAAAGGGAAGAGAAGGGAAGAAAACAATGTGTTAATATAGAAAGGAGAAGGGAATAGAACTTGCTATTTCTCATAATTTGGGTACATCTGTAGGAAAGAGTACAAACATATGAAAGAAGAAGGGATAGGAAGTCATTATTAGATGATTCTCATAGGGAAAGTTGAAAACATTCTCTCTCTTTCTCTCTCTCTCTCTCTCTCTCTCTTTCTCTTTCTATCTCTCTGTGCATCTTTCTCTCTGTCTCTCTGTCTGTCTGCCTGTCTCTGTCTTTGTCTCTCTGTCTCTCTCAACCATTTGGTGAAGAAATATGTGAACCCTAGAAGAGAAACAAGCAGGGTTTGGGGGCAGGGATGGGGATGTAGGAATTTAAGAATATGTGGGAAGGAATAAGAAAACAAATTTCCTGACCTCAAAGGGGATATATAAGGAGTAAAAGAAAAAAAAAGGGATGCCTTAGATGAACTTTACCTAACTGAGGAATGGCAGAATAAATTGTGTTTTTTGAATGTACTATGGTGTCATTACAATATAAGGAAACATGAAAGAGAAAATTTCAGAGTTCCTCAGCAATATGAACTCTTTCAAGTAAAGTGGGAAGAATCAAGAGATCAGTGAATTACGAGGAGATCAACATTGTAGTTAGTCAATAAATATTTACCTATTGTGAGACAGGCGCTATGAATCATAAAGATTGAAGAATTCTGTTTAATACAGTAACCAACGACATCTCCAGAGAACTCTTAGTTTTTAATGAAGAAGCAGTGTGTGTGTTCATCCTTCGTTGCCAAAGAAAACTATACCATCAGAGAAATGATGACATGACTTGCACTTGACTTTGTTTTGAGTGAGGGAGGGCTGTGCAGATCACCAGCTCACTTCTCCTCCAGAGCCATCTGGGTCCAGTGACCAGATATTCACCAGGATGACTGGAGATGACTCAGGATGAGGCAATTGGGGGTAAGTGTTTTGCCCAAGATCACACAGTTATTGAGTGTCAAGTGTCTGAGGTGAGATTTGAACTCAGGTCTTCCTGACTCCTGCACTGGTGCTCTATACATTGTGCCACTTAGCTGCCTTCAATGAGGAAGCAGTAACAGGAAGTTTGGAAGGGAATTTAGCAGTAGTGATACAACTAAAAAGAGAAGTAACTTTTGCAACTTTGTTAGCAATTATAGCTTTTTTTTTTAATGTGCAAGGATAAACAGAAAAAAATTTAGAAGGAAGCAAAGAAATTAGGATAGTTTTGGAAGTAACACAGACATTTTTGTTAATTTTGTAAAGTTAATGAAATGAAATAAAATTTAAAAAACAGTGAACTGGACATCTTTAAACAAAGGCATACTAGATTTGGACTCAGATATCTTGACTCTGCCATTTATTACCTTAAATTATTAATTCATTTCCTATTTCTGGTCATGTTTCCTTACATGTAAAATAAAGGAGCTTGACTGAGTGGTATTTAAAAAATGGAAGTACTTATTTGGCAAAGAAAACTGTTTAGAATCTTTAATACATTTTTGCTTTGAGGGAGGGCACAAAAATCTTTTAGTTTTGCTTATTTAAAGGTTTGCATATGAAGGACATGAGCATTATTTTTCTTTGGCACAAAAAAAAAATCAACTCAAAAAAAGACAGAGTGATCTTCTGTCAAGAGAAGAATTCTTTTTCCATAAATGCTTCCTTAAAAACCATCAAAGATATTTCTGAATTTCAGCCACCCAATTGCAAACTTCCTTTGAATTCCATTAAGGAGTACTGAAATGCTTCTTAAAGGGACAATTAAAATGAAAACTTGTTTTGCTTTTTGTGAAAGTCATTAACAATTTGTTACCTGCCTTATCTGGGATTTTACTAAGTGGGTGAGAAAGGACCTCAAATGATCACTGGTGTTCTATTCACTCCCTCACCTCACTATAATTCTTGCATCTTGCTTGAGTTGCTATTGAGTATGAATCCAAATTCAATAGGGACTTTGACAACTTCATATAGGCAAGTAATGTAGAATTTTTTTTTAAAAGAGGGATTTTGCACAAACACAAAACACTGGAAAGTTGAAAAGGATGTTGCTTTTAACTCTCTTGACAAATTAGTCTGTATGTATTCCCTTCACAATAAGGATATAGAGGTAAAACATTACAAATCAGATATATAAGGCTAATGTGACATGTTCAACTACTACGAAATCAGGAAATTTCTGAAATTTTTTGATTGATGTGCATGATAAAAAAGGAACTACTTTCTAGTATTTGAGAAGGATAATAAGAAAAAAAAAACCTATGCCTTTTGTACAGGCTATATGATATTTGCTATGGGTATCCAAAAAGAGCTTGACTATATATAAGTCATAAGATGTCATAGCCACCATTTCACAGTAAAGGCCATTAGTGCCCAGCTTTTAAAACGACATTACATTTTAGTGTATTTCTTGATAGATTTCTCTGTTGGTATCACAATTGAAGATCTACCTGAATATTATATGATGCTATGAAATTTAGGAGCATTGTGACGATTTGTCAAGATCTGCTTAGTTTTTCACCAGAGAAGCTAGTGCAGAGATGTAGATAAGATATGGCAATAAAGGCAAAACAAATGATTAAAGTAAAAAAGCAATATGCTAGATGAGTTTCTAAAATTTTCCAATCATCTAGGGCTAAGATGGATAAAGTTGAACAATCCAGTGGCTTTAGATTGGACTTAAAAAGAAGATTAATTAGTCTTTAGAAGATAAAGTAGATAGATCTTGCCAAGATGAGCTGTCTCGGGTCTGAAAAGCTGACAAAAAAAGATAAACCAGATAGATATAAACGTGCAATATGAACAGTTGGAGGAGAGCTTCCAGCAACTTGTTATAGATTACTAAAGGATAATAGAACAACTTGCTTGAGGTGAAAGATTTTATCTTGTTTTATAGGAAATCTTCTATATATGGTGCTATGAAACCTCTGGAATATTTTCTCAGTTGGAAAAGTTTATGTAAAATTTTAATAAGAAAGGGCATTTTATTATTTCTTTACTTGAATATTTAATACTGGAGAGGTTGTATATTTAAAAACATGGTTTTGATCTAGGAGCACTTCATGCTGAATAAACCTGGTATAGCTTCTGGGGGAAGAAAGGAAGTGTTTAGGAAGCCTTGAATATGAATCTAATGTGACTGAATGGATTAATAATTCAGAGAACCAGGAACAAATATTTATGTAGGTTAATAAGATGCTCCACCTTCCACTTCTACAATTGACACTGATGAAGAATTCTCCAAAACCCGTCCACTGAATCGCAAATTTTCCACAAATTCATCCTGTTTTATTTACTTCTATGTTTTTTTAAAAGGTCATTGGTTCCTCCCTCCCTTTTTTGCTTCCTTGCTCCTGAAGATGTACTTGTATATCTATTACCATTCTTGTCTAAGATCATAAAGCAACTGCATTTGTTCCTTCCAAATAGTAGAATTAATTTATTAGACAAACATGCTTCCATATGTTTTCAATTTAAAATCAGGGCATGGTATGGGAGAAAATGAGAGAAAGAAGTGTGTGTGTGTGTATGTGTGTGTGTGTATATGCTGTAGAAATAACTTCACATTTCTGTTGTACAAAAATAGGCATCCCCCAGGAAGCCCCTCCCCCCAAAAAACTCCTAACTCCATGAGTTTATTATACCATCAGGATTCTACAACAGTTACAAGGTTTATTAAAAGCAGATATAGCTACATATAGAAGTATTACATCTCAAGATGACTGTAGGATGTACTAGATACAATGAATGTATAATACCTAACATGGCTAAAAGTGGGAATCCTCCAGATGTTTGGCATTATATACAGAATATATTTGTTTTCATGACCTATTTGGTTTACAACTGGATAGTAGTTCATGAGTTAGTATATAAAGTAGCTATGTCAAGCAAGTGTCTTCAAAATTGTTATGTGGGCAGAAGAATTTTTCCCCCCTTAAAAATATTTTTTCTACAATGAACAAGACAAAAAAATATAGCAATTTGGATAGGTTCTCATCCAAATCCAACAGTCCAGTGAATATTGGCAGCCTCTATGTACATTGCTTTCTTCTTCATTGTTTTTCCAGGTTTATCTCTTCCTACACACCAAAACTTTAAGCACAGTAAAAGAAATTGAGTTTAAATGACAGGTGAATGAAATGAGACTAGAATAGGTACTTCTAATGTATTTTATTAATCCTGAAGGAATTATATCAGTGTTAAATATGAAAGAGATCACTATAAATCAGTCAATCAATATTTGTTAATTACATACTGTGTGTCAGACACTGTGCTAAGTGTTGGAGATACCTAAAGGAGCTTACAATCTAATGAGGGGAGACAACATGCAAACAAATACATGCAGTGTAAATACACAGAGTATAAAAAGAAAATAATTAATAGATGGAAGGCATTTTCATTAAGAGTGATTGGGAAAGGCTTCCTATAAAAGATGAAATGTTAGTTGGGATTTAAATCCTTTAAAGGAATCCAAGAAAGTCAGTAGGCAGAGGTAAGGAGAGTTTTCCAGGCTTGGGGCATAGTCAAGAGAAAATGCCCAGAGATGAAAGGTAGAGTGTCTTGTTTGTGGAATAGCCTGGAGGTCAATGTCCCTAGACTGAAAAGTAAGTGATGCGGACTGTGGTGTACGAAGATTGGAAAGCTGAGAGGTCACTATGTTATGAAGAGCATTCAATGTCAAATAGAAAATTTTGTATTTGATTCTGAAGATAATTAGGAGCCACAGGAGTTTGCTGAGTAGGGTATTGACATGGTTAGACCAGTCCTTTAGAGCACTGGTCGAAGGATGGGAAGTATGCGATAGGGTGAAACTTGAAGATGGCAGACCCAACAGCAGGATATTGAAATATGAGACAATGAGGGCCAACTCTATAGTAATGGCAGTGTCAAAGGAGAGAAGGGGCCTATTTGAGAGATGTTGTAGAGGCTAAATTGACAGCACTTGGAAAAAGTTTGTATATAGTCAGGGAGAGATGGAAAGGTATGGAGGATAATTTCTAGGTTGTGAGTCTAAGGGAGTGGGAGCGTCCTCTACAGTAATAGGAATGATAGGAGGAGAGGGGTTTTAGGGATAAAGATAATAAGCTCTGTTTTGGACTCATTTAATTTAAAATAGTTCTACATAAAGGCCTTGAGGGTCAGCCTACATTTGAATCATGGCTCCCTATTGTCTCCAGGACCAAATACAAAAATACTGTGTATGCAAAGTCCTTAGATTATGATCTAGCCCCAATCCTATCTTTCCAGTCTTTTTACACTTTACTTTACTGCCTAGATTCCTCCCTCCCTCCCTTCCTTCCTTCCTTCCTTCCTTCCTTCCTTCCTTCCTTCCTTCCTTCCTTCCTTCCTTCCTTCCTTCTTCCTTCCTCCCTCCCTCCCTTCCTTCCTTCCTTCCTTCCTTCCTTCCTTCCTTCCTTCCTTCCTTCCTTCCTTCCTTCCTTCCTTCCTCCCTCCCTTCCTTCCTTCCTTCCTTTCTCCCTTCCTCCCTTCCTCCCTTCCTCCCTCCCTCCCTTCCTTCCTTCCTTCCTTCCTTCCTTCCTTCCTTCCTTGCATCCTTCCTGTTTACTCTGAAGCTCATATATTCGATCACCATGGGTCCCTGGCCCAGTTCCACTTAATAATGACTGTATTTTGGGCCCTCCTGGCTTTCAGTGAATACAGTGAATGTCAATGGTAACTGTTTCTCTTTGGAGCAGCAGCCAGAAGTCTTCCCCTCCCAGCCTGATTTTTTGGATTTTGTTTTCTTTTTAATTAAAGGGGCCAATCCTTATTTCACTTCTTTAAGAGGGGAGGTCTATTCCCTGAATAAGCATTACCTCAATTTAAGAGAGTACCTAGAAATGACTTAGCCTAAAAGAGGAGGGCTCTCCCATAGAATCCTGGGCCATCTCCAGTCATCCTGATGAATATCTGGTCATTGGATCCAGATGGCTCTGGAGAAGACCTTGCACAAAGTCAACTGCAAATCATGTCTTCATTTCACTGATATCATGGTCCTTTTTGAAAATGAAGGACAAACACAATGTTTGAATATGTGCCTTTTTCCCATGGTCAGAATAGACACTTCACTTGTATTTGTGTTTAGCAATTATAAAATAATTAAGTTTTTTGTATGATCAATTATTACAATAGTAGTTATTTAAATAAAACAGTTGTTGGTTTCTTTTTTTGGGGGGGAGGGGGAGTGTTTTATCACAAATGATGATTTAATTCCGTCTCCATAGCCACATTTTTACCTGTACCTATAACTAGTATATCTCTTTCTCTATAAATGCACACATGTCTGCATATATGTATATACACACATACCCACAGCAATGTGAATTAAAAAACTGAACTTAGAGTCTAGAAGACCAAAATTCAAATCTCTCAATGATAC
This sequence comes from Bettongia penicillata ogilbyi, assembly GCA_023548195.1. Lineage (NCBI taxonomy): Eukaryota > Metazoa > Chordata > Mammalia > Diprotodontia > Potoroidae > Bettongia > Bettongia penicillata. The sequence goes on from JAJHZJ010000090.1 coordinate 16,020,106, forward strand.
TTTTCTAGTTATATGTCCCCAAGAAAGTTACATAATCTCCATATTCCTCAGGCTACACCTTGAGAATTATATATTAAGCCACTGAGGGCTTATGTATCTATGTCCTATTACAGGAATTTCCCAGGCAAGAAATGATAAATTGTTCAGGGATTTATATACAGAAAAGTATGAGTCCAAGAATTCCTTGGGGAATTCCAATTTAACTTAGAGGAACATTTTTTTAATTATAGATAGAACTAAACTTAACAGTCAAGGAAACATTAGTTATCATGTCTTGTTTTTAAAAAATAGAAGCCACACGAATTTAGGTAAGTTTATATAGATTTGGAATATTTGAGTAACCTAATAGCAGTAATGGACTGAGAAGATAAGGAAGACAGTTCTTGACAAAAAGATGATAATAACATTTGTTATTATCATTATCATAGATTCAGGAAGAACTAAATTCAAATTCTGGGTTAGGCATTAACTAACATCAAGACCTTGAGTCTGTCTTTGTGTCTCTTTGAGCCTCAGTTTCCTTATCTATGACCTGAGTGGATGGACTCTAAGGTCCCTTTCAAATTTAAATATGTCATGCTATGATTTTATACACAGAAAAGTTACTCTATTTGAACATCACATAAATATTTAAATTTAAAAGTATTTTTGGTGCCTCTATAAAGCAAATATTGTTTCAGGGAATATAAGAATTGTATGAAAAATGATTGATTCATTTGTTTGGCTTCCCTGGGCTCTAAGTGTTTTCTTCCATTTCAGAAAATAAAATATTCAGGGGAAAGTGATCTCCCCTGTACACATCTTGCCTTAATCCCCATTATTCTTCCCCTCCTTTCTCTGATTATAGGATATGGACCACTGGAGAGTAAAATTAAAACAAAATGCAAAAAGATGGTCATAAAAAGTATTTAATACTCTCTTTTTCCTTTTAAAAAGAAAATGCATGACCACTCATAGAAAAACTGATCATTTTCATTGCTATTGCAATTTACATTTGCTGAATAGCTTGAAACCTCAATTAAATGAGTAGATTTTAAAGACATATGTGATTTTAATGAAATGAGATGTGATATTATTGCATTAGAAAGTGAGCTCTTTTAGGGCAGGGAGTTTGTTTTTTTTTTTTTTTTGCTAAATATTTCAAGTTGAAATATTTGTGAATGAGATTCTAAGTATTTTTGCTAAAAAAAATAAAAGACTTATTAAGAAAATTATATTTCTTATAATGCTTGACAGTAGCCAAGAACACAGGACCTAGTAGGTGGCAAAGTGGACAGAGTTCGAAAAACTCATTTTCCTGAGTTCAAAGCTGACTTCATATACTTAGTAGCTGTGTGACTCTAGGCAAGTCATTTAACCCTGCTTGCTTCAATTTCCTCATCTGTAAAATGAGTTGGAGAAGGGAATGACAAACTATTCCATCATCTTTGCCAAGAAAACTCCAAATGGGGCAATGTAAAGTTAGACACAATTGAAAATGACTGAAAAACAACAGTGAAAAGATCATAGGACTATCAATCAAATGAACTTGGAAAATAGTTACAAAACCATAAGATTACTTTCTGTAGGACAACGAAGAATGAGATAGTATCCCAACAAGTGAGAAAAAAAAACTGTGCTTGGATGAGATTCTATTTTTTTTTTTAAATAATATAATGGGACAGTGGAATTAGTCAACAAGGCACAGTATGATCTTTTAAAAACATGGCTGGGGAGAATCAAGATAGCAGAGAGAAGTCAGGAAGTTGTGCTCTCCCCATTTACCCTCATAAACAACATGAAACCAAGACTCTAAAAGAATTTTGGAGTGATGGGATCCACAAAAAGACTGAGTGAAATAATTTTCCATCCCATGATAGCTTAGAAGGACTTCAGGAAAGGTCTGCCTCACTTGGGTAAAAGGGGAGCTTAGCCCAACATAGACAGTGTTCAAGCAAGCCAGCAGGAGGCTCTTAACCATAGCACAGATAAGCAACCAAAGCCCCTTGGTTCTGACTCTGCAGACTAGGAGCAAAACAGGCTGACTGTGAGGCTTCTGGCCCCAGTACAACAGGCATACTGCCAGCCCCAGCACCCTAGCACAACAGGATTTACTAGTCCAGGACACATGAGTTCAGTGGGAAAAATGCCAGAATTGAGGCCCCAACACAAAAAGCCAGTGACCAGGCCCCTAACCCCCAGAACATTGTCCTCTGAATCCCAGAAGCATATTTCAACTTTAAAAAAAATATGCAAAAACAAAACGAAAAAGTCCTGATGAAAGAAAGCTACTATGGTGCCAGGAAAGATCAAAATACAAACTCAATAGAGGACAACAATGTCAAAATGCCTATATGTGAAGCCTCAAAGGGGAATATGAAAGGACTCAAGAAAGGATTTTGAAAATCAAGTGAGAGAGGTAGGAGAAAAATTGGGAAAAGAACTGAGAGTTATGAAAAAGAATTACAAAAAAAAGAGTCAAGAGATTGTAAAAGGTAGCATAAAAGTTGACTGAAGAACATAGCTCATTAAAAAGTAGAATTGGCCACTCAGAAAAAAAGAAGTGCAAAAGCTAATTGAAGAAAACATTTCCTTAAATATTAGAATTGGGCAAGTAGCAGTTAATGACTCTATGAAACATCAAGAATCAGTCAAAATCAAAAGAATGAAGAAAAGAAGAAAAAGTGAAATACCTCATTGGAAAAAACCTGACCTGGAAAACAGATCCAGGAAAGAAAATTTATGAATTATGGAACTACATGAAAACATGATAATAAAAAGAGCTTGGGTAGCATTTTTAAAGAAGTTATCAAGGACAACTCCCCTGTTATCCTAGAAGCAGGGGGTAAAAGAGCCATTGAAAGAATCCATTGATCACCTCTGAAAGAGACCCGAAAATGGAAACCTCAATAAATATTGTAGCCAAATTCCAGAACTATCAGGTCAAGGAAACTGCAAGTAGCCAGAAAAAAAACAACTCAAACATGAAGGAACCATAGTCAAGATTGCACAGGACTTAGCAGTTTCTGTAATAAAGGAGCTGAGGGCCTGAAATATGTTATTACAGAAGGCAAAGGATCTTGGATTGCAACCAAGAAACAACTACTCAGGAAAATTTAACATAATCTTCCTTGATGAAAATAGAAATGAATAGAAAATATTATCATCAAATACAAAACTTAAGAGAAGCATAGAAATGTAAATAGTGAAAAAACAAATAACAAAAATAACCATAGTATTCAGTAAAGTTGCACAGTTTCCACCCCTACATGGGTAGATGATACCTGTAACTCTTAAGAATTGTATTTCTATTAAGGCAGTTAGAAAGAGTATACTTAAAGAGAAGGTATAGATATAAATTAGCTTTGATGTGATAATTAGGGTATAGATATAAATTAGCTTTGATGTGATAATAAAAAAAAAATTTGTTAAGGGGTGAAAAATGGATTGTACTAGAAGAAACGGAAAGGGGGATGCAGAATTGGGTAATTTGTATCACATGAAAATGCGGGAAAGACCTATTATAGCAGAGGGAAAGAAGGGAGGGGGTGAACATTATCTGAACCTCGTTCTCATTGGATTTGGCTCATAGAAGGAATTACATTCACACTCCATTGGGTATAGAAATCTATCTTACTCTATAGAGAAGTAGGAAGGGGAAGGGAAAAGAAAGGGGAGTGGAGCCAATAGAAGGGAGGGCAGACTGGAAGAAGCAGTGGTAAGAAGCAAAACACTGATGAGGAGGGACAGGGCGAAAGGAGAGAGAAAAGTATAAATAGGGGTATACAGGATGGAGAGAAAGACATAGTAATCCTAACCATGAATGTGAATTGGATGAGCTCAACCATAAAATGAATGTGGATAGCAGAATGGATTAAAAATCAGAATCCTACAACATGGTGTTTATAAGAAAAATATCTGAAGCAGAGAGAAACACACAGAGTAAAGGTAAAAGGGTGGAGAAGAATATATTATGCTTCAGATGAAGTGGAAAAAAAAGGATGTGTAGCAATCCTAATCTCAGACAAAGCAAAAGCAAATATAGATCTAATTGAAAGATTCAAGGAAGGGACAATACATCTTGCTAAAAAGTGTCATAGAGAATGCAGTAATATGAATGATAAGCATCTATGCACCCAGTGGTATAGCATCCAAATTCTTAAAGAGAAGTAACTGAGTTACAGAAAGAAATAGACTAAAAGCATACTAATAGGCAACCTCAAAAGTATACTAATGAGGGATCTCATTTCTCCCTCTCAAAACTAGATAAATCTAACCATAAAAAAAAACAAGAAAAAAGTTAAGGAGGTGACTATAATTTTAGAAAAGTTAGATATGATAGACCTCTAAAGAAAAATCAATGGAGACAGAAAGGGATGTACATTTTTCTCAGTTGTACATGCCACCTACACAAAAACTTACCATGTAACGAGCATAAAAAATACATAGTCAAATGCAGAATGGCAGAAATATTAAATGCATTCCTTTTCAGATCATGATGTAATAAAAATTACATATAATAAAGGGCTATGGAAAGATTGATTAAAAATTAATAAGAAACTAAATATCTGCTCCTAAAAATGAGTAGGTCAAACAAAAAAAATCATAGAAATAATCTTTTCATAAAAGAGAATCACAATAATGATACTACGTAACAAAATTTATGAGATCCTGGCAGAGGTAGTACTTAGGGGAAAATTTAAATCTTTAAGTGCTTATATAAATGAAAGAGAGAGAGGGAGAGAGAGAGAGAGAGAGAGAGAGAGAGAGAGAGAGAGAGAGAGAGAGAGAGAGAGAGAGAGAGCTCCAAACAATAAATTAGGCATGCAACTAAAATATCTAGAAAAGAACAAATTAAACATTTCAAATTAAATACCAAAGTAGAAATTCTGATAATGAAAGATTATGAAATTATGATAATAAAAGAGATAATAAAATTGAAAGTGAGAAAATTATTGAAATAGGTAAAACTGACTCATTTATAAAAAAAACACAATAAAAAAGACAAATATTTGGTTAATGTGATTTAGAAAAAAGAAAGAAGAGAGCCAAATTACTAGTATAAAAAATTGAAAGGATAAATTCGCCTCCGATGAAGAGGAAATTAAAGCAATAATTAGGAGCTATTTTGCCCAACTGTATGCAAAAAAAACATCTGACAATCTAACTGAAATGCATGGATATTTACAAAAAAAAAATCCCCAAAATAACAGAAGAAGAAATAAAATACTTAACCCAATTTTAAAGACAGAAATTGAACAAGTCATCAATCATTCACTAAGAAAAAAATTTGCAGGGCCAGATTCCATTAAACATTTAAAGAACAATTAAATCCAATACTATATACACTATTCAGAAAAATAAGCAAAGGAGACCTACCCAATTCCTTTTGTGACACAAATATGGTCCTGCTACCAAACGAGGAAGAGCCAAAACAGAAAAAGAAAAATATAGACCAATTTCCCTACTGAATATTGATGCAAAATATTTTAAGTAAAATATTAGCAAAGAGATTAGAGCAATTTATCACAAGGACAATCAAATATGACTAGGTCGGATTTAAACCAGGAATGCAAGACTGGTTCAATATTAGGAAAGCTGTCAGGTTAGTTGACTATACCAATGCAATACAATGATTTACCATAATTTTAAGAGTCATGATAGAAAATTCTATCCACATCCAGAGAAAGAACTATGCAGTCATCATGAAGATTGAAGCGTATTATTTTCTTCTTTTGTTTTTTTTTTACTTCCTTTTTTTGCTCTGTTTTTTCCTCTACAACATGACTAACGTAGAAATATGTTTACATGATTTCACATGTATAACCTATATCAGAGTGCTTGCCATCTTGGGGGGTGGGCAATGAGGAGAGAGAGAGAGGGAAATTGAAATAAAATTTTACTTAACAAATCCCAAATGTTGAGAATTATCTTTACATAAAATTGAAAAAAGTAAAGTACTATTTAAAAAAAGGCCGAAAGTAGAGATAAGATGGCAGAGTTAAAGGAAGCAGTGCAACCAAGCACTTCTACAAAGTTCTCTAAACAGATTTAGAAACTACACTAAGCTGGATATTAATGTGAAAATCCAGGGGTGAAAAGGTCCATATTGAGTCATTTGTCTAGACTATCTCACGGCAGGGGGGTGGGGTGTCTGTGGATAGTGAGGACACATCTGCTGAGGAGCCCATGAAGCACTGCACCCTATAGAGAGAAGCTATGCACTAGGGTAAGATGAAGTCTCAGACCAAACATTATCTATATCCAGAACCTGAACTTAGTCATTGTAAAAGAGACAATTGTAAATTGGCAACTCTTTCCCCAGCTATCTAGTTAGATGTTACAAATCCAAGGTGGAGTGTCAAAGGCACATGGTACTCAGCCAAACAAGAACATTCAGAAGCCGAAAGCAGTGGTAGCAGCGGTGTGGCTCAAATCACAGATGCAAAGAAGATTCTCACTTTCAGTGTCTAACCCAGTCCATAGAAGTATTACTAACATGAAAATTCCAGACAAAAGGGGAGCCTACAATTCTGCAACTCTGAACCTACAAAACTTTCTAACTGCTAGATAGGGGATGAAATAGTCTACTCTTACAGACCCAAACACAGATCAGGAACTCACAGAGCTCAGATCAGGGAAGCATCAACCAGATTTTGCCCTGCATCAGACCACTTTGGGAACACAGAAAGCTTACAGTTGCAGTCCTGGCCTGAACTGTCTCTGAGATCACGGGAAAATACAACAATCAATACCCCAAGAAAGCAACAATAGGACAATCCCAGAACTTCCCCCCAGAAGTGCCAAACAGCCCAACCCTAAAATCATATTCATAGTCAGGAATTAGCCTAGAAGAGTGGGTAATTAAAAGAAACACAGAACCCCATGACAATTAGCTACCATGGTGCCAGGGACAATCAAGTCACAAATGCAGAAGAAAAAAAAATGATTCCAAAACATCTACAAGCAAAGACTTAAAGAAAAACACAAGTTGGGTACAAACTCAACTAGATTTCCTGGAATAGATGAAGTAACAGCTTTAAAAAGTAGGATGAGGGCTAAAAGTGTTATTATAAATGAAATTAAAGTATTTGAGGATAAATTTTAGAAAACAAATGAGAGCTATGGAAATCTATTTATCTTGAGGAATCTGATCAGTAAAACAGACAGTTCCTGAGGACTCATAATAAAACATGCTATCATCCTTCTAATAAAGAAGTAATTGAATCAGAGGACAGATTGACTTTTTTTAGACATGGTCAGTGCAAAAATTTATTTTACTTAATTATGTATGCTTGTAATGAGTTTTATCTTTCTTATTTTCTCATTTGAGGCTGCAGAAAGTGAGAGAGAGAAGGCTGATCTTCATTAAAAAATTTAATTAAAAGAAAACAAGTAATGCAAATGCTAAAAAGAAAAGCAAGATCTGCAAGTCAGTACTCTGTGGGTCATTTTTGTGGACACTGAAAATTTTGAAATAAAGAAGAATGTAGAGAGTGTGGAGCCTGAAAATAAAAACAAACAAGGAACCATGGACCAGAATCAAAGAACTCTAGAGTCGAAAGGGACCTCTGCTATCACCTGATCCTAATAACTCTTATCAAGAGCATGAATCCACACTATAAGATCCAAAACTAGGGGTTTGGATAAACTTCTGTATTTAATCTTGATTGAAACTGATTTTAGGGAGGTATCCAATTTCTCTCCTCTTCTTAAATTATAGGAGTAAAAGGATAAACAGGGAAGGTCAGTTTCTTTGCATATTAGTTTTTATCTTCACTCAGAATGAAATTTCTTTGAAGAAGGAGACTGTGCCATACCTCCTTCCATGCCTATCTAGCACAATGCTCTGTACATAGCCAATATTTAGTAAACATTTATTGAATTTAGTCAAATTGAAAACAGAAAATAGGATTAAAACTTCAGTAGAATGTTAAATATAAAATTTTATATACATGATATATAATTGAGTATCTCCTTAAAATACTGTTAAATATTTATGTTTATATACTTATATCTCTTTATTGATGCAAAATTTAGAGGCAATAGAGTGATATTTCTAGAGTCAGATAATCCCAACTTCCCACACCTCTGTTTCTACACAGAATATTAACTATCCGTCTGTCTGTATTCTTATTTGAAATTAAAATTTTAGAAGGTATTAAATTTATTTATGGTGACTAATCAGTTGATGATATGTGACCAGGAAAATCCTGGTAAAGAATAACAATATTAAAGGAAGAGGCTCTTGTTATGCCTTTATCTTGGCTCTCAGCTGGCAGAGAGATGTCTGACAAGACAGTTGGAATTTAATGATGTGATGTACTTTATCCATAATAATAGTTACCATTTACAAAGAGTTTTGAGTTTTAAAAGTCCTTTGTAAACATCTAATTTGATCTTCACAACAACCCTGGGATATGGGGTCTATTATTACTTCTATTTTACAGATAAGGAAAATGTGACACACAACTGATAAATGATTTTCTCATAGTTATTCAGTTAGCAAATATCTGAGGGAGGAATTGAACTCATATATTCCTATCTCCAAATATAATGCTCTATCAAAACTGTGTATCACACACTTATTGGTACAATTTTAAAGATAATTTCTTTATGGCATTTAGATTTGATTGAGTCATGACTGGTATGCTGTGCTATCATCAACTGATCAAAAATTGATTCATGGGGATTCATAAGATAGATGGAATAAAACTTAGCAAAGTCTATTCGTTTAGCTATCTGCAGACGTTAAACTGACTAATGGTTCTAATTTTTATGGTTAGTTTTAACTGTAATAAATGTCACTTTAACTCACTAATTTAATATATGTCCACAGTATGGAATGACCATTGGATTAATTTGGAATTGATATTCTATGATCTGCATTTCTTTATTCTTCAACTTTTATGAATCATTTACTCTTTGTTCAGCACCATAAAGTAGCAAAGCCCCCTTTATTTACATTTTTTCTCAAGATTGAATGAAAAGACATTTTTTTTATCAATTTTTACTAACTTGATTGAAGACTAGAGATAGATTTCTTTCCTTCCAGGTTTTTCTGATTTCCTTCACTTTATTATATTGCTGAGGAGATTGTAGTGGTTAGAAATTTACCACAACAATTATTATGCCCAATATATTCTGTATAAATTAACATTTTAAAATTCTGTTTTCATAAGGAAACTGATTTAAAGTCCTATTCACCACACACCAAGTGCTGAATTCTGAGACAATAGACAGGACTTTTCAGCTAAGATGGAAAAAAAATATATGCATAGAATATGTTCCTAACTAAGAAGACATATTTGTTACCTTTACAAAAGTTCTTAATATTGTATAGTAATAGAAGATACATACAATCTCTTTTAACTTGTTAAGAGAAAAAACTGAAAATTTATGTTTTTAATATATACTTCAGTGTCACAAATATGAAAAATTATTTAGAAGATATATATCCAGAAATATATGAATTCTATTCTTCTACAAGCAAAAAACCACCAGTAAAAGGCATAATACATAAATTGGGCCAAGAACACAGAATAATAAGAATAACTGCCATTCATAAAATGCTATACATATCAGAAAATATCTTTTCCTGTTTCTGAAGGAAATATAAGCATCTTTGTCAATAACATTTAGACACAGCCCTACTTATGTGCTGCTGATATCTCTAAGTACATCAGATAGATATGCTCTACACTGGAAAATAAGTGACAAATTATTGATGTAACTGATAGAGGAGAGGCAGTGTGGTATAGTGGAGTGGTAGCCGGCTTCAAAGTCAGGAAGACATGACTTCAACACCCACCTAATTGAATACTTATTATGTAACTCTGATCATGTAACTTAAATTCTTGGTGCCCCCAGGTAATTCTCAAAAATTAGAAGTTGCAAAGGTGGTGCTGATCTGTGCTGATAAAGGAAGTCCCTTAATAGTAGCTCCTTACACATGTGAAAGGATGAGTTTACAGTATTTGTTTGTTTTGTTAAGTGATAGAGTACAAGAGTAGACTAGAAATATCCAATGTAATGGTACTTACATGCATTTTCCCTCAAATTCAATGTGATAGTTAATGTTTTTCTACTTAAATGTTAAAAGCACAGTATATTTTTCCTCCCTTGAAAAAATGAAAAAAAAAATAAGATATTGAGACACAAGACATCAAAGATAAATCAGTTTTTAATAACAATATTTCTATTTATTTATTCTTTAGTTTATTGGACACAAGGTTCTTTTGTGCTCTCTACACCCTACTCCACATTCCCTTAACTTTAAAAAAACAACCAAAGTAGAAATCTTATTCCCAAATGGAAATATTTGTTCTCTTTAGTCTGATTCTTCCTGGCTTTAAGTAGAATATTACAGAGGCTTTCTGGGACTTTGGGGAACTAGTGATTCAAAGTCCCACCTTGAATATCTTCTTTTGACTTTTCTTTTTGAGTAAACATAACCTAAAGAGAACGACAGCTTTGTGACTTCCTTTATTGAATAAATTATGTGGTATTTCAGACAGCAACTTATTTGAGTGATAGAGAATAAAGCTGATGTAGCTGTTGGACATCATTTTAGCCCCTCTGCCTGATTGGCAGATCACAGGAAGGAAAAAATGTCCCATGAGCCCCTCTGTGAGGTCGTTACCAACTGATTGAGTATTCGCCTTAAATATCTGAAACCCAGGTGTGTTGTAGATTAGCACAACTTACAAGCACTATGTGGAGATTTATTATGATAATTGTTGCTTTTATTTTTTATTTCCCTGAACTCAAAGATAATTAATGTCAGTATGTGTCCTGGTATCTGACTCCCTTAATTGGTCCTATGGTGCCTTGGGTGTTTGAAAATCCACTCACTTAAAGCCTTTTTTTTCTTTTGACTTGTTTTCCTGGAGCTGTTCATTAGTGCCTAAAATATTTGATTACATTTAATTGTGATGTCTTCAATTTTGTGCACCTGCTGCAATTTATATGAGAAAAAGAGGTTTGCAGAAGCTTAAAAAAAGTGAGGGGGGAATTAACTTTTAAAAGAATTCCCCTGCACTGGGTAATTGGGGTTAAATATGGAAACCAAATAAACCTAATATGGAGTTAGATTATCCTACTTATGGTTATAATGAGTCCAAAATGAAACTCCATCACATAGTGTTCTCTCTCTCTCTCTCTCTCTCTCTCTCTCTCTCTCTCTCTCTCTCTCTCTCTCTCTCTCTCTCTCTCTCCTTCTCTCTGTCTCTCTTTCTCTGTGCATGTATGTATATATATATATCTTATTTATAACATATATATGTTGATGTATGTGTGTTTATACACACATATTTCATGTTGTTATAAAACAACTTGTGGTTCCAGTAAAATATTTGCACTTAGCTTAATTTGATCTATTGTGTCAAAGAACCTACATCATAGCAATGATGATAGCACAGCAAAATTGAGTCAAAATCCCTAATGGAAATGTTTTTGCCCCCAACAAATTTTTAAATGGAGCTTGCATTTGCTTTCCATTTGAACAAATAGAAATTTCATCACCATCTTCACCTAGAAGGCATAGGCGGCTGTTTTTAGATTCCAGAAATGGCTGTAAAGATCTTAGAAAAAATATGAAGTTACTTTGCAAAATATGACTTACAGTAAACATATAAGAAACTGAATGTCTCCAATAAAAATTACCAGTTTCAAAAATGATATTGATCTAAATATCAATTCCAACTGACCATACTATAATTCAACAGAGAAAACAACAGGAAATCTACTGTATTTCTAGTATAAGAAATAAATCATCCTTCTGTCTTTTGTGCTAAACCATCCTGTTTCTTTTCCATTTATCTCCAAGGAGCAATGTAAACTCTAAACTATCTCTCAAACATTCTTTTGGAAGAGAATGAGAGCAGTTATAGCAGTCACAGAATTCTGTTTCTGCCTAATAAATCTTTTTCTCAAAGTCATAGTGAAAAAATAGAAGTCCTTTTGCATCTTTATTAAAATTTTCTTTAAGTTAAGTTTTTTAATGAAGTATATTGGTCCGATTCTTCAATTATTCAGAAGACCTGCTAAGGGTTACATGTGACAAAAGAGCTAGTCACCCTCTCTCCCTATTTACCTCCTACCTATACTTTCAAGACCACTTCAAGTCTTAACTCCTTAATCAGACATGATACTTCTGTAATGCACTGGTCATCAATTCCCTCCCCCGAGAACTCAGAGCATGAGTTAGTACCATTGAATATTGTATTCAACATTCTGCTTTGTATTTTCTACTTATTTAATAAGAATGTCTTGTCATCTCAAATAAGAGGGATATAAGATATTTATTATCTTATAGGGGCATATTTAGAGGTGAAAGGGAAGTCTGCTTTATAATGGCAATGTTTTGTTCTCAAGTCTTTCTTGCACCCTCCACAGTACTTAAGATTGTGCTAGACACGAAATAGGTGATTAATAAATGTATGCTTTTGATTAATTTATTTTATAAAATACACTAGGGATTCACACATATTATTCAGAAAATTTCTGCTCCATTAAGTATTCCTTGGAGCAGAATTGACACACATTGTAAAATATATGAAATGGAACTCAACATTCATGTGCTATCACATTATCATCCATTTGTTTTCTATGGTGACTAGATGTGGCTAGGCAATGACCTTTTATTGTATTCCATTATCTGCAAATCTCAGTTATGCAAGGCACACTGAGGAAGAGTTCATATCCTATGGACCTGTGAAACAAATCCATACCTGTCAATATCTATCCATATGTACTACTCTCTGGAAATATGCAGGTTTTAATAAATAATCAGGAGTGACAGTGTTCATGTTATTACTTTAACTTTACTACATCTTTCCTCTGACTTTCAGACCAGATCATGGTGGCACTGACATGAGTATTAGAAGACAAGACGCTTGGTCATTGGTCTCAGGGAAATAACACACAAAGAACTCAACATATTTATTTTTCATCAGCCTTGGCTGGCTAGGCATCATTTATATCTTCATAAGATCATGAGGTAGTCAATACCTCAAGAAAATAAAACAATATTCTTAAATACAATTAAGCATGAGGAAGTACATTGTACACTGAAGGAAATAGTGAGCAAAATAAATACAAATACAATAAAATGGAGATAGTATTAATGTCTGATTTTTCTAAGTCAATATTTATCCCACAGGGACGCGAATGAACAGTTAGATGAAGTCCATTTCCATTTGAGTTTGACACTACTGATATAGGAGATCAGTTGAGGAAGCTGTCTTTTGGCTCAAGGGTCCACAGAGGGACCTTTCCAACTCTGGGGGATTCCTTCTGTTTAAAGAAACTGTACCCTAAATTAAAAATTTAAAGTGAAATGTAAGAATCTGACTCTGAACAGTTTGGTGAATGTGTACATGCATTTATGTATAGATTTCCTAATGTTACATTGTTTGACTAGGCAGGTCACATTCTACAAACAAAAGAAGCATACTGAGAAAGTTATTTTAAGAATTTATAAAGGGAAATAGATTCCCTTAGTAGTTAAAGCCAACTCTAAGGATACACATTTTGGGGACAATTAGGCAGTTTGCTGTGTTTGAAAACCACTGTGAATCAACACATTATCATTCACTAAGTGACCAATAACTTTGGGTGACTCTAAATAAAAGTGAAAAAGGATATCACAGTAGTTTCTTGTATACTGTTGTTTATCTTCCTGACTGTACATTCAACTGACACATGCCATGCCATTAATTGTACTTAAGATGGAATTTAGGGGGAAAGAGTGAATTGTCCACTTGGGAATACTTTCCTTGACTTCACGGGTTTTATGAAAGACTTTGGTCTCCAGCCTAAAAGTGATGACCTGACATCATGTCACTTTAAAGTGAACCTAGGGTTTTTGCCCTTTCCTGAAATAAAATGAATGGGTAGGGAAGCAGATCTTCTTGCCTTCTCATTAAGGAGCAAGTAACTGCAAGGACAGCATATTTTTGGAGTAAACAAATCTCCCAGAGGCTGTATATTTGATAAGTATTTTTGCAGTGTGAGTTTGAAGGTTTAACGGCGTGTAGTGTTTCACTTTAATAGTCAGACTAGCAAGCTATAACAAATGCACTTTAAAAAACTTTACACTCTCTGAGCACTGCTTTGACTTGCCTTTCCTAGATCCAGGAGGTAATGCTCCTTCTCAGCAAGTTGCACTTATATTTCAAACTGAAGAGGAAATTATTGGTGAACCACTGGATCAGTTGACAATACATGGCTCAGCTCTTGGTGGTCTTTTAAAATTCCTCTCTAAGCTACTCTAGTAGAACAAGTAAGATATGAGAGGAAGTGATGGTTTCTTAGGGAGAGAAACCATCAAAATGAGGACTCCATCTGGATAGAGGTCAACATAATGATGATATCAATCACTACAAGGAAAATATTTAACAGAATGCACAGTCATAGTACAAAGAGACCTGGCACCAAAGTTAAAAGACCTGAATTCAAAACCCCACATGTAACACTTATAACTCATGTAACCTTGAACAAAATTCCCTGGGTCTAAGTTCTGTAGCTGTAAGTTTAGGAGCTTGACTAGATGGCCTCAGAGGAAGCTTCCAACTTTAAATGTATTATTGATAATGTACAATGTTGCCCTTTATGATGACAACCTTGAACTTTGCTATTAAAAGCATTATTTCCTCCCATGTAATTAAAGGATGTGACAAGTGAGTATTTAGGGTACCCCCCAAAGTTTTATTGCAGTTTTAGGACAGTAAAGCTTAATATAACCACAATGTAATATAAAACTTGGTACAACCTATCTTTCCCCCCTTAACACTGTGTTGAACTCCCTTCAACATATACACAAATTATGATTGTAAAACTAGAGTTTTATACCAGATGAATGCAGTAGATAAGCATATATATATATATATATATATATGTGTGTGTGTGTGTGTGTGTATAATTTGTGAGATCCATACCCAGTACGCAAAAATACACATATTTGCACATATATATATATATATATACATACATACATCAAGACATAAGTATATATAAGTCCACACATTTTTCTCAATGCACCATATTTATTATTGTATACTGTTTAATTATTTCATTTGTTTCCAACTTTTCATGACCCCATTCAGGATTTCTCTTGGCAAATATATGAAATACTTTGTCATTTCTTTTTCCAGTTTATTTTACAGAAGAGGAAACGAAGGCAAACAGAATGAAACAACTTTCCCATCTCCACATAACTACTAAGCATCTGAAGTTGGATTTGAACTCATGAAGAGGCTTAGTGCTCTATCTAGTGCACCAGCTGGCTGACCACACCATATACCCATTATAAAATTGATATGTATAGATGCACATCTTTATGCTTATGTCAATATTACTTTTCCTAAGGACAAGCCTAGCTAATCATGAAGAAACTCATTAACCAATAGATTAGCTATGCATTGATGAATTATTGCTATGAGGGCTCCTGAAACTAAGAAAACCCAAAATGTCCCTGACTTCTGTCTAGCTTAGTGTTTTGTCTAGACTGATGCTAGCAGAATACCACAACAGCGAGTAGAGGACTAAATGTCATGCAGATCTTTTTTTTTTTTTTTTTGGTCTAAAAGTATTGATACAATAATTACCAAAGAGGAGATTTTTAACTGAGGCAGCTAAATGAAATCCATCTTGACGTTCTTGTATAAATGAAATCAGAACATCAGCAACAACAGCAAAAGAGGAAATTGTGAATAAATAGGTGTGGGTCACAGCTTCTCCTTAAAGAGAGAAATAAAACAGTTGGAGGAGACTGGTAATGATGGCAGAATAGTGGGGAGTAGTATAGCACAGCTTTGTTCCCCAACCACTCCAGAAAGAACTCAGGAGAATCTATGGCACAGTAGTGATCAGAAAAATCCAAATTAGGAACCAGAACACCTCCTATTTTCACCACAAGTCTTGTAGTCAGTCTACAGCAAGTGACCAGGAAAGAAATGAAGAAAATAGAAGGGTTTATAGTTTTGTCCCTCTGCCTTTGGAACAGGATCTTAAATTCAACCTATGGGTTCAAACTAGGGATGAAATTAAAGCTCTGTTCACTCAGATCCCATGAAGTTCTTGAAGAATAGAGCACTCAGTACTTGGAGAACCCAACAACAGGAGTACAGATGATATAGAATAGGACCTGCAGAAGTGACGAGAGCCTATACTTGAGATGAATCTTAATAGAGGAAGTAATATTAGCTAAAAGAATGAGTCCGTTAAAAAAAAAAAAGACATGGATGATAAAAGATCACTATGATGGCTATCAGTCAATTAATCAAAATTTGTTGTTATGCTAAGTGCTAGGGACAGAAAGAAGCAAAAGACAGTCCCTGTCCTCAAGGAGCTTACATTCTAATGTGGGAGCCATCCAAGAGTAAAACTCATAAGAAGAAAACAACTCTCTCTCTCCCTGTCTCTGTCTGTCCCTGTCTGTCTCTCTGTTTCTCCCTCTCCCTCTCTCTCCCTCCCCACTCTGTATATATATGTATACATATACATGTAAGTTATGTAGGAAATTACACTTTGGCCATGAAATCATCTAGAATTACCAGAAGCAATAAAAGAAATAAAGAGTTAAAAACAAGTTATAAATAAAAGAATATAAAAACTCTAGAGTAAAGAATTGGAAACAAAATGAGATAACTTGGAGAGAGATTTAGAAGAATTAATAGTTTATTGCAAGAGTTAGAAAGTCTTACTCAATTAACTAACTCCTTAAAAATTTAGTACAGTGCTGAAAAAGGAGATAATGACTCCTTGAGGCAAAAAAAATCTTAAAAACAAAATCAAAATAATGAAAAAAATCAACAAAAATAATAAAGTATCATATAAAAAACTGAAAACAGTTCAAAAGAAGATAATTTAAAAATCACTGGAATAACTGAAAACCATTACAAAATAAAAAGAATTTGGATACAAAATTTCAAAAAAGTCATAATGAAAAACTGCCCATAACTATTTTTTTTCCTGAAAAGCAAAGTGAAAAAAGAACTCTCTAATCACCTGCCAAAAGAATCCCCAAGAAAAGAGTTATTAGAAATGGTTTTATCATTTATCCAAGGGCAACAATAAAGGGCTTTCCAAGAATATTTAGTCATTTAATATTTGAGTGTTCACAATCAGCACTTGCAAAAAAACAACAACATGAAAATAGCTGTGGTTTATATGCCAAAATTTCTAGAGAATGATAAAGATATTTAGGATAAACAATAAAAAAAATCTTAAAATAATTTGATAAAAATCTCTCCCAATTAAATTGACATATCTAATATTTGATAACTTCAATGCCATTATGAGCAGAGGGCAGGACTGGAACAAAAGATATGCAAGACAAAGTCTTTGAATAGGAAATGAAAGAGGGGGGCCAAATGTTTGTATATTATATCAAATCTTTCTGCCTATATACTTTAGTTATTTCCCTGAAGAAGAGAAGCATGACACAAATAGAGATTTACTCCTTACTCTTCCATCTTGGCTCCTGGAAGTCCCTGGGTATTATTTTATTTTTTAAATTAATTAATTTGTTTTCAGTTTCCAACATTCACTTCAACAAGATTTTGAATTCCAAATTTTCTTTCCATCTCTCCCCTCCCCCAATCCCAAGACAGTATACATTCTGATACTCCTTCCCCAATCCTCCCTTCCTTCTTTCACACATTCTTTGTCCCCTTCACCTCTAATTTCTTGTAGGACAAGGTAAATTTCTATACCCCATAGCCTCTATGTCTTATTTTCCAATTGCATTTAAAAACAATTTTTAACATTCTTTTTTAAAACTGAGCTTCATCTTCTCTCTCTTCCTCCCTCCTCACCCACCCCAATTGAGAAGGCAAGCAATTTAATATGTTATACATGTGTAGTCATGAAAACATTTCCACAACAGTAACGTTATGAAAGACTAACCATATTTCCCTCCATCCTATCCTGTCCCTCATTTATTCTACTCTCTCTTTTGACCCTATCCTTCCTCAAAAGTGTTTTACTTCAAATTACTGCATTCTCTCATTTGCCCTCCCTTCTGTCATCCCCTCCCATCCACTCTGCTTATCCCCTTCCCCACCACTTCCTATAGGGTAAGAACATTTTTATATCCAATTGTGTGCACACGTTATTACCTCCTTAAGTCAAATCCAGTGAGAGTCCAGTTCACTCTTTCCCTCTCACCTCCCCTCTCCTCCCCTCCATTGTAAAAGTATTTTCTTGCCTCTTTTATGTGAGATAATTTGCCCCATTCTATTTCTCCCTTTCTCCTTCTCCCAATATTCTCTCTGAGAATGCCTCATACAGACTATCGATGATACTTAGAATCTCATGGATTTGAATGCTGCTTGTCTGTGATAAGAGAACATAATTCCACAAGTTGACTGATGGCATTATAAGATAATTAAAGCAACCAATGACAAAGACACTGAAAAGCTTGGAATTATAGGAATGAAAGTGCTCTTAAGAAATGAGTTGGCTTATCTTCTTCTCTGAGTTCTCTAACATATCTGAGACAGATAAAAAGGTATCCCATTTTAAAACTTTTGTTAGTAGTGAAGATATCATTGCCACACTTCTTTTCCTAGCTATATTTTAATTTACTTACAAGTCTTTATTAGATATAAACTAAATTCCTTCTCTGCTTATTGGTGATATGTCTCATATAAAAAATGAGTTATCTCCTATTTCTATAGTATCACAATGTTTATGAGATGTGGTTTATGACACTGGTATCAGTCAACTGGGTTCAAATTCCACCAACACTTATTGGCTCTATAGCACTGAGCAAGAAACTAACTTCTCTATATCTCAGATAACTCCGTATGATAAGGTGTTGCAGAACACATTTTGATTTACTTTTCTAGAAGGAGTTGCTCATGACTACTTACACCAATGAAATCAGAATTTGAGGTAAAAGAAAGAAATCATACTCTACTCAGAACTGTCTCCATGACATTCCTAGAGGGTAGATGGTACAAATATTCCTATTTCCATTTTTCAATGCATAAACAAGATAAGTCGAAAATGTTTTGCCTCATGATCACAAATAACAAATAATAGGACTAAGAATGCAAGGATTTCCAAATCCAGGGCTCTTTATATTCTACCATGAAGGAATATAAGACAACTTTCTTTGGTAAATATAGTCAGAAAGGAATAGTAAATTAAATCCACAGGAAAGAGAATGTATGAAACAATTAGACTATAGGGATTGATTATAGATGTTTTCTCATCTCTGCCTCTAAAAATCATTAACTTCTTTCCAAGTACAGCTCTAATGCTACATCACATATGAGATTACTCCTTGTCCTTCCAGTTATTATATCCATTGTCTTCTTGAATTTACTTTGTGTTAATCTATATTTACCTGTGTATATATTATTTTCCTCTAGCAGGATGTAAGTTACTTGAGGAAAAGGTAAAGTTTGTGTGTGTATTTGTGTGTATGTGTCTGCATATGTGTGTATGTTTTGCATAACCAAAATTGCCAAAAGTACCTTGAACATAAGAGGTCTTTAATGAGCAAATGGTTTGTTGAATTGAACTATATCAATGTACCTTTACCTAGACTACCTTAAAAAGTACTCAGGTTAATATTGAAGTGGAAGACCCATTTCTTACATTGCCCACATTCCATTTATAACAAAAGTTAAACTAGACTTTTTAAAAGTTCTTACATCTCAATTACTAATGAAGTATCACATACATATTACATACATATTTATGTGCCTAGTTCCCCTATAACTAATAAAAAGACTTTCCATAATATGATTCCTGGGGGGGCCGAGCCAAGATGGCAGAGTAGAAAAATGCATATACTCTAGTGCTTCCCCCACAGCCTGCAAAATACCTGTAAAAATGACTCTCAACAAGTTCTAGAGCAACAGAAACCACAGAACAACAGAGTGAAAGAGATTTCCAGCCAAAGGTAACCTGGAAGGCCAACAAGAAAGATCTATCACAAGGGAAGCTGAGCACAGCAGAGCCTAGCCTTGGCCACACAGTACAGGGAAGAAAAGGACCAGAACAGGTCACTGGGGCAGAATCCCCAGCAGGGAGGGTCTCAGATCCCTCAACCCACAAGCAATAAAGAAAGCTTCAAAGGTCAGTGTGGGAGGGCTTTCCTAGCTGGGCTAGAGGGGAGTGGGCTTCCCCAAACACTTGCCCCAGGTGGCAGTAGAGGCAGCAGCAGCAGTAGCAGTAGATGGCTTGTGGCTACAGTGGTGGTGGAAGCAGCTTGGGTCCATTGTACCAGCAGTTCAGCATAAGGCCTCTGGGGGAATTGAGCAGGTGATCTGAATCTCAGCCCTAAGCACAGTCCTGGGGGGAGGAGGAGCACTAACTAGGACCCTCCTCTTGACAAAGGATTCAGAAGTCAAATAAATGGCTGGGAAAATTCCCCAAAAAGGGGAAAAAATAAGATCATAGAAGGTTACTTTCTTGATGAACAGGTATCTCCTTCCATCCTTTCAGATGAGGAAGAACAATACATACTGTCAGAGGAAGTCAAGGTTTCTGCCTCCAGCACCTCCAAAATGAAAATGAAATGGGCTCAGGTCATAGAAGAACTGGATAAGCAAGTCTGTAGCTTGCTAAAGGAGAACCAAAAAACACTGAGGAAATAACACCTTTAAAGACAGGTTAATTCAATTAGAAATAGAGGTCCAAAAAGTCAATGAGGAGAAGGAGGCTTTAAAAAGTAGATTTAGCCAAATGGAAAAGGAGGTTCAAAAGCTCACTGAACAAAATAGTTCCTTAAAAATGAGAGCAGAGTTCAGGGAAGCTAATACTATATGATAAACCAAGAAGGTACAAAACAAAACCAAAAGATTGAAAAAAATAGATAATAATGTGAAACATCTCATTGGAAAAACAACCGACCTAGAAAATAGATCCAGGAGAGACAATTTAAAAATTATGGGACTACCTGAAAGCCATGATCAAAAAAATGAGCCTAGACATTATTTTTCCTGACATTATCAAGGAAAACTGCCTCAATATTCTAGAACCAGAGGGCAAAATAAATATTGAAAAAATCCACCAATTACCTCCTGAAAGAGACCTGAAAAGAGAAACTCCTAGGAATACTGTGGCCAAATTTCAGAGCTCTCAGGTCAAGGAGAAAATATTGCAAGCAGCTAGAAAGAAACAATTTGAGTATTGTGGAAATGAAATCAGGATAACAGAAGATCTGGCAGCTTCTACTTTAAGGGATTGAAGGGATTGGAATAGGATATTCCAGAAGTCAAAGGAACTGGGATTAAAACTAAGAATCACCTACCCAGCAAAACTGAATATAATACTTCAAGAGAAGAAATTGTTATTCAATGAGAGAACTTTGAAGTATTCATGATGAAAAGACCAGAACTGAATAAAAAATTTTTATTGACTTCCAAACACAAGAATCAAGAGAAGTATGAAAAGGTAAACAGGAAAGAGAAACAATAGAGGATTTTCTAAAGCGAAACTGTTTACATTCCTACATGGAAAGGTAATATTTGTAACTCTTGAGACTTTTCTCAGTATTTGGGTAGGTGGAGGGATTACACACACACACACACACACACAAATATGGACAGAGAGTACAGGTTGAGTTCAATCAGAAGAGATGATATCCATAAAAAAAAAATGAAATTAAGGTGGGACAGAGGACAATATTGGGAGGAGAATGGGATAAATAGGGGCAGACTACCACTCATAAAAGAAAAGAAAAATCTTTTTTATTAGAGGAGAAAAGGGAGGAAGTGAGAGGGGAAAAGTTGGCTTAAGGAGGGAATAGCATGCTCACTCAATTTGATAAGAAAATATATCTTACACTACAGAAAAGTAGGGCAATAGGGGACAAGTGGGGTGAAGGGTATGATAGAAAGGAGGGCAAATGGGAAAAGAGAGTAACTAGAAGTAAACACTTTTGGGGAGGGACAAGGTCAAATGAGAGAAAAAAAAAGGCAAGTCAGGGTAGGATGGAGGGCAATATAGTTAGCCTTACACAACATGAGTATTATGGAAGTCTTTGCAAAATGACACATATATAGCCTGGATTAAATTGCTTGACTTCTCAGTGGGGATGGGTAGGGAGGGAGGGACAGAGAGAAGTTGGAATTCAAAGTATTAGAAACAAATGTTGAGAATTGTTATTGTATATAACTGGGAAATAAGAAATACAGGTAATGGGGTATAGAAATCGCACAAGAAAAGAAAGAAAATGGTATAAGAGAATGGTGGGATGTGATAGAAGGGAGGGAACATTGAGAAAAGGGGTAATCAGAATGCATCAGAATGTTATGGTGTGGGTGGGGGGAGATGGGGAGAAAAATTGGAACTCAAAATTTTGTGGAAGTAAATGTCAAAATCTAAAAATAAATAAATAAACTATTAAAAAAAACAAAATATGATTCCTACCTTCAAGGGGTTCTTACTATTGTCACTGTTTATAGAGAAAGAACTTACATGAAAGAAACAAGAAACAAGACAAGAAACAAGACAAGAAACAATGATCTTCAGTGGACAGAAATGGGTTTGGTGAAGAGAAATATAACATTTTCAAATCACTCATGGTTTTTCAGGCTCATAAGTACAAGATTCAGTTCTGAGCTGCATTATAACACTTTCTGTTTACAATTTCAAAACTGTGAAATTAATTAATAGTTTTGTTAGTGGTTGTTTATTATAGCAAAGTGCCATATGGCTAAAAATATTTAAAATTCACTTAGAAGCGTTATTTGAACAGTGAAATAGTTATGACTTCAAGATGCTTATTCATTTTGAGGGGAGGGCAGGGAGATACTGTTCATACCTTGGGAAAGGAAAACGTAGACTTTTAGAATTATCACTGCTAAATATTTCCATATATATTTAGCTTGGAAAGCCTCAAAAACAGATCCTAAGAAAAGAGTTGGGTTCAAATTCAACATCTTTAGTTTGTTACCTAAAACCCTGATTCAGGACCATTTTGAGCTTGATGGCTTCTAAAGTTCTTTTCAGCTATAACCTGAACCTATGAACCTGAGTCCTCTGGGTATATTCCCAAGACTACAGAGTGAGCCTTGAACTTAGAAAACTCAGTAGATAATATTTTTGATGCTATCAAACTTCAGGGACAAAGTTAACAAAGTAGTTTTTGAAATTACATTAAAATAATGTAGGCTACAAACCCAAATTTAATTTCACCATATATAAATTTAGCCTAATCATCAGGAAATATTTTGATGAAATCCAAAAGTACCAATGGGAAAATCAATTCGATATTCAATTATTAATTGGTCAACAACATACTACTTGAACTATTTGTGTTTTCAAAAAGCTTACAGTGGCATTGGAGAGATGGGCCTGATAGTCATGAGACCTGAGTTTAAGTCCTAGTTGTGGTACTTACTATATCAGATGTACCACAATGGCTAGCACATAGTAAGCATTTAATAAATACTATATTGTTTGTCTTTTACTCTCTCTGTGTATCTCTGTCTGTCTGCTTCTTTGTCTTAGGTTGGTCAAATCACTCTCTCCAAGTCTTGTTTTGTTTTTTACCTTTGACACATGAACAATCAGTGAAGAATGAGGGCCCTAGTTAGCTGGTGTAACTCTATATTCTAAAGAGCATCACTTTGCCAACCCTTTATTACAGGCATATCAAACACCTAAATGCAAATACAAAGAGTGAAACAAATGACTACTCTCAAAAAAAAAAAGTTCTAGCATGTGTGTCATTTATAATTATAAATATATCATATTGTATATGTAAACATATATATTCATTTCCACATAGGTATTTGTATATAAGTAAATAAAAAAAATAGTTAATAATGTTAAGTGCCTACAATGTTCCAGACACTGTGAGAAATACAATATAGTAGAATACACAGGAGAAAGGGGGGGCACTAGCTCCTGGAAGGAATCACTAATCACTTTATGCAGAGGGTTGTATTTGGTTCGTCCTTCATTCTAGAGGAGGATTATGACATCAGGAAGATGATGACATGACTTTCAAATGAATTGGATTTGAGTGAGAGAGGGCTGTGCAAAGTTACCAGTCTCACTTGCTCTTTTAGAGCCATCTGGGTCTAATGGTCAGATATAGATCAGCACAACTGGAGATGGCTCTGGAAACAGTAAGAGACCTTGGCTTTTTTAGGCTAGGGACTTTCCAATGTCTCACTTTGAGTGAGGCAAGGCTCATTCAATGAATAGCCCTGTTTAAGAAATGAGTCAAGGGATGGCCCCTGGGAGGAGTCAATTGTAGGTATGCGGGTGGGGAGGACAGTACACTGAGAGAGAATTTTTTGTGAGGAACAGAGAGAAAAGTGTACTTTGGTTGGATTGTAGAGTTCAGGAAGAACCATGATATATAATAGGTCCAAAAATCTAGGTTGATGCCACAGTAAGAAGAGCTTTAAAAGACAAAAGGAGTTTATATTTGAACTTAGAGATGATAGGGAGCTACTAAGGCTTACCAAATTGAGCAGTGATACTGTCAGATGTATGCTTAAGGAAATTATGGATGTTGGACTGGAGCAAGTAGACCCTTGAAGCAGAAAGAACAATTAGTAAGCCATTTTAATAGTCTAGGTAAGAGCACATGAGTCTTCAAAGTAAGGTGGTAGCTATGTGAAAAGAGAAGGATATTGATGTGAGAGATGTTGAGGAGGCAGAAATGCTGACTAACTGGATATGTGGGTTGAAGAATAATGAAGAGTGAAAATGTCTATGTTAAAAACATTGTATACTATAAAAATAATGTTATCTTCATAAAACCGATCATTATAATTATAGTACTTAAGGAAGTCACCAAGAAATAGTGTTGAAGAAGAGAAAGGTGGGGAAGACAGGATATTGGAGACCACCAATAGTTAAAGGACATGATATTAACGATGTCAGCCAAAAAGACCGAGGAAAGGTTACACAGATAAGAGAATGAGGAGAGAGGAGTTTCACAAAAGTCAGGAGAAATATCTAAGTGGAAAGGGTGGTCAATAGTACTAAAAACATCAGAGAGGTCAAGCAGAATGAATATTGAGAAAAACTATCATATCTGACAAATAAAAAAATGTTTATGATGTTGGAGAGAACAATTCAGGTGAGTGATGAGGTTGAAGGCATGATTATAAAAGGCTACGAGGAGTAAAGTGAGAGGAGATGAAGTGGAGGTAATGAGCAACAGCAATTTATTCTAGTAGATTGACTAGGAAGGGAGGAAATGATATAGGATAATTTCAGAGTTCTGATGTAGGATCTAATGAAGTTTTTTTTTCTTTAAAGGATGAAGGAGATTTGGGAATATTTGAAGAAAATAAGAAAGGAACAAATAGTAAGAAATTGAAGATTAGAGAGTTAGAGGCTGACTGAGAGGGGAATCTTAGGGAGAATATGAGAGATGAAATCAAGAATACAGAATTTCTCCTTCTTTGCTGATTCCTTATTAATATAGAGGGCAACAATATCTGCTCAGTCCCTCAGGCTGACACTTTAAGAGTAATCTTGAATTCCCTATGATCTCTCTCTCTCTCTCTGTCTCTCTGTCTCTCTCTCCCTCTCTCTTTCTCTGTCTCTCACTCTTTCTCTCTCTCCTTCTTTCTCTCTCCCTGTCTCTCTGTCTCTCTCCTTCTGTCTGTCTCTCTCTGTCACACACACACACATACACACACACACACATACATTACTATATCCAAGCTGTTGCCATGACCTGACAATTTCAACTTTGCAGTATCTTCTGAGTCGTTTCTTTCCTCTAACATTGCCACTAGTCTAATGTAAACCTGTATCACCACATGCCTGTTTTACTGGAATAGACTGTTGGTGGGTCTGCCCACTCCAGTCTTTCTCCATTCTAATCCACTCTCCATTCATTCACTAAAGGGATTGCCCTAAAACATAGGTCTAATCATGCTATTCTACTCAGTAATTCCAGTGGCTTCCTATTGCCTTCAGAATCAAATAAAAAATGCTCTTTTTGATACTAAAAGTTCTCTATAACCTACCCCACTCCTACATTTCTATTTTTTTTTTACACTTTACTTTCTAGCAAGTGCCCTTTGATCCAGTGACAAAGGCTTTCTGGCTGTTCCATTTCTCATCTCTGGGTATTCTCTTTAGTTATCCCCCAGGCCTGATATGCTCTCACTCCTCTACCCTTCCTACTGATTTCCCAGGTTTCTTTAAGTACCAACTAAAATCCCACCACTTTGGGCAAGGAAGCCTTTTCCAACTCCTCTTAATGTCATTGCTATGCCTCTGTTAATTATTTCCTATTTTAATTTGCTTTGTATATACTTGTTTACATGCTGAATCCCCTAGTAGATTGTATGTTGCATGAAGGCAGGCACTATCTTTTGTTTCTTTTTGTAACCTCAATGCTTAGGACAGTGCCTGAGATATAGTAGCCACTTAAACATGTTTATTGAATTGAATTGAATAGTGTTGGCAAAGCAAAGGAACACATTATCAAAGATTAGAGAAAAAGGAAAAAACAGTGGTGTTCAGTAATGCCAAGAGATTTTGGAATGAAGAGCAGAGAAGGGTGAGTTTACTGCAAATATCCTCTGTTTATTTTTTTCAGTTAAAGGATAAATGACTGAGAAGAAAAAATTTACTTAGTACTCTCCTTACTATGCATCTAGCACTGTATTCATAAATATTGGGTGTAAAAATACAAGTGTCCAAAGGGTATTTAAAATCCCTACTTCATTAGTTACAGAGGCTATAACTTCTTGACTGAATAAATCAGAGGTATGAAATTGGTGCTAATTAGATCTAAACATCTTTATTGAATCAATACATCAGAAATATTCAAAATAATGAGTGCCTTATCACACTTATAGGTCTTTATAAAATTGTAAGTGACATTAAAGTTCAAGCCAAAGCTCTGAGATGGAATTGTTTGGGGGGAAAGAGTATCCCCCCTTTCTTAGTAATAAGAGAAGAAGCTTGAGAAAGATTTGGACTTTTCAGTTGTTTAGCAACACTTGAATAAAAGCATTCAGGGCTGAAGTTTTATATAGGATGAGTAATTATAGACAAAGGCATGAGAGATTTGAGAATAGAGGGACATGTGGAGTTAAATTGACTACCTATATGTTTCAGAATGAGACAGAGGAAAATGTAGTCCAAGCAGGTGTAAAAAGACTTGAGAAAGTAACTGGAGATCATAACAGCTCATGGGTAAGTTTATAAAGAATGAGGGAAGGTTAGAGGGTTATTCGTAGATGAATGTCAATGTTTCTTTTTAATCAAAGAATTAGAATCCTTATGGATTATGGAGGAAAATCAGGTATAATTACCTAGAGTGTCAAAAAGTTTTTGACTTTCTAAAATAGCAAAAATGCTTGAGTTTTAAGCCAACTCATCTCACCCCATAAAAATCAAGCTTGAACCAGAAATATTTGGCAGAGTGAAATGCCCCAGTCTTGAGTATGATATATTTATATTTTGTTGAAACTATCAATGAATACATTAAAAGCAAATGGATGGCCAGCAGCAACGTGGAGCAATGCTTTAACATCCATCAGAGACTATGTGGTTTAAAGAAACTATATATGCCTAACATAAACTGCACCACAATTAAGTTCTTCACATGAACCCTTCCATATTTGTACCCTTGGTCACATATGTTCCTTTCATACAGATCTCTCTACCTCTATTCCTTATGTATGCATATTTGTGTGACAGTGTGCTTCAGGTTTATGGAGGAAATCTTTTGTGGATTTATTTCATTGTCTCTTCTTTGAACCAACTGTGCCCTTTGATAGACTTGTAGAAATAAGGACATATGAAGGGCAGAGCCAAGATGGTGGAGTAAAAGCAGGGACTCAAGTAGAGCTTAAGTCAATATCAATGCATCAAGGATAAGAAGGGAAGTGATGGGATGAGATAATATTTGTATCAAACTTCTGTGATAAGGGTATGTTATCAAAGAAAAATAATAAAGCCATGACTAACAATCATTTCTTAATAGATAAATGGTGAAAGGACACAAACAAATATCAAAAGAACTGCAAAGTATTCACACCATGAAAAAATGCTCCATATTATTTATGAGGAATACGAATCAAAAGAACCGAAGCTTTCAACTCAACCTAAACGTTTGCAAAAATGATAAAAAATGGCAATTCCATGTCAGAAGGATTGTCAAAAGATTGTTGGTCGAGTAATAGAATGGTACAAACATTTTAGAAAGTAATCTGAAATTGTGGAAATAAGAAGGGACTAAAATATCTATACCCTTTAAACTAGAGAATCCATTACTGGGATTATACCCCAAGGAAGCCATCAATAAGAACAAACTTGTAATATACTAAAAAAAAACATTTATAGTAGCACATTTCTTTTGCTATAGCTAAGAACTGGAAACTAAGTAGATGCTTATTCATTGAGGAATAGCTAAACAGATTGAGGCACATTAATGGAATGGAATATAATTTTGGTGTAAGAAATGAATATAAAGAAGTACAAAAAGATCTATATGAACTTATATAGAGTGAAACAATATGCACAGTAACTACAGCAATGTAAAGAGAAAGAATAATACATAAAAATGAAAAGAAAAAGTAATAAAATTATAAAGATCAAATGGCCTTTGAATAAGTTCTCTCCTGTTTAGATGTGGGAAGTTGATAGCTGTTAAACAGTAGACATGCTTTCTTATTTTTTCAATGTATTGGTCAATTGTATTGCATTTTTCTGCTCCAAAAACATTTTTTTTTAAT
The DNA here is from genome assembly GCA_023548195.1 of Bettongia penicillata ogilbyi. Taxonomy (NCBI): domain Eukaryota; kingdom Metazoa; phylum Chordata; class Mammalia; order Diprotodontia; family Potoroidae; genus Bettongia; species Bettongia penicillata. The sequence goes on from JAJHZJ010000090.1 coordinate 16,048,773, forward strand.
ATAGGATGGCTCTCAGGGAGCAGGAGAAAGAGGGATACTTGGGATACAGTGATAATACCAAAAATACATATATATATATATATGTATCTGTATGTGTATATATGTATATACACATACATATATCGTTACATATACATTTATTAAAAATTTAAAAAAAAATTTAAAAAGCTGAATCTTAAAATCCAAGACAAGTTGTTATAATGGAGCAATAAACTTTTGGAGGGATCTTCTTCAAAAAAACAATTCTTTGTTCTAAATAATTCATATCTCAACACAGAACAATTTTTATGAAGTGTTTTTGAATAATACAAAATTGTCAGCCTAATCCACTTAAAACCTTGACAATGCAAATAAAAACTCAAGAATGAAAAAAAAATAATACATTTGAAGTTTAAAATCTATTCTAAGGAAGTCTTATGGAAAGCCATGACTTACGGAAAATTTAACAAAAATTATAGGCGTTTTCCCAATTGGTCATATTGTGTTCTGACAATAAATTCAATATTCAGGGAAACAAAGTTTCAGTTCTCTTGTCACTCTCTTTGTTTGCTTGTTTTATTTTTTGCTCTTTCCTTATTTGCTCTGAGTGCTCACTTACTGGAATAAATTGGTCTAATTATAATTATATGGTTGATGCAAAGTAAAGCAAGGAGTACTAGAAAACCATATACATGACCAAAACAATGTAAATACCACAACAATAGGAACTGACTGCTTTAATATTAAAAATGAAAACAAAAGGTTGGCTATCAAGAATCACTCTCTTCTTTGTGGAGATATGGAGACTATGTCTATTCAACACAGCACAAGATGACAAATACTTTTTAATGGTTCAACAGTTTGGCTGAGAATTTGTATTTTTTTTTCCTTGTTATAAAGTGTACCTCTCTGGAAAGTAGAGGACAAAGAATATATTGGGAAATGTCAGCAATATGATGATAAAAGTTATCAATTAAATGTCATTTTAAAAATAGAAATGTATCATTGCTTTGTGCAGACATTTTCATTTTAAAAATCACATCCTGGACATTGTTTCTATTATTCTCTTTAAAGTGGAACAATAATTGAAGAACTTTTCAGTTGTTTTAAAAAAGCAGCCTGTTCTAACTCAGCACTTTGACTTTCCATTTCAACAAGCCATTATTTATGTCTTACTAGAATTGATGAGGAAAAAAAAAAACCTGTGTCAAAATGATTTTGCATTATAGTAACATACTTTTGATAATTTCATTTGTCAATAAAGATCCTATAGAGACAAAAGGAATTCTGAAGTTTAACTTAAAGTCAAAATATCATCTTTAATACCTTTTGCTTCTCTACTTTTAAAAATAGTTATACTTCAGGTATAGACAATGTGGAATAATGATCAGAGACCTGAAGTCTGAGTCAAGAAGACCTAAATTAAAGTTTTGTCCCTTAAAGTGCTAACTGTGCTGTTGAGCAAGTCACAAAACCTCTTCATGCCCCAAGTAACTCCCTAAGAATAGAAAGTAAAAAACAGATGCTGATCTGAATTATGAGTGGGTATTTCTCCCTGTGGAAGCCCCTACATGGATGAAATCAGAGGCATGGTAAAAAAAAAAAAAAGTATCTAAATTATAGATAGGCATCAGTTACCTGTGATCTTAGAAAATTAAAACATCAGAGTCAGACAATTTTCATGGAAAATACATCATAAGTTTAGTGAAACAAATAACTCTGTGGGCTGTTATAACTTCAAAACATGTGAAGGAGGAAGGTCACACAAGTAAGGTTTTCAGGAAAAGAGATGGCCTCCAAAATCAGCATCCCAATACACCCTTTGAGAAAAGACTTGCAGAAAGATGGAAATGTTCTATGTCTAAAAATCATAAATAAAAGATTTTTGGAGTCATTGGTGTTCTTAATAATATAGGTTTGATTCATCCTTTACCAAGACCATGCTGGGAAACAGTGTACTAGATGTTTTGTGATATCTATATGACACTATTCAATAGCAGGGAATCTAAATTCTATGAAAACTCACTGAGATAGAAAATTAAATTTGAAGAAACTCAGATCTTCATCTAAAAATTGCTGCTGTCACAAAAAGCATGTGACCAGGGGAAAGGGTCTTTATAAACATTGACATGATTTCTAAGCCATAAGGAGACTGATGGGGTAAAGTTGGAGAGGGAGGGGAATTCACATATTTTGAAGAATATTCTCTCTTTGAATCATAAAATATCAAACAATGGCCAAGTCACTAAATACATCCAAATTGCCTCTTATTTGCTGTGAAAGAAGTAGTTCTTTATCAAACTACAATCATGTCAATATAATGGAAAAGGGGGAAAAACTTCACCTAAAGAGTGTTTATGAGACGGTACTAAGAATTAATCTTAAAGATAGTTTTCAACATGAACTAACCTACTCCTCTGGAATACTAAGGCTTGTTTATGGGAATAACAAAACATTGACCATTGTGTCTTATTCCTTTTCTAGGATATAACTTCCATAAAAGGGCCATGTCTTAATATAAACTGTCTGTCTCCTTTATTGTTTAACATAGAGCTCTATTCAGAATATTTACAGAAAGGTTTGATGGATGCAATAAACAATGAATAAACTGAAAAATATGGCCTATTACCTGCTGGGATATTTTTATGTCCACAAAATGAGGATGAAAGGCTTATTTGTTTATGAACTTTTCATTCAGCCATTTTTTTTTTTAGTAGAAAGAACCAAGCAATATCTCCCCTTCATAAATTAATGAAGCTATAGTTTGGGTGGTTGTATGGTGTTGATATTTCTTTACAGTATTCTGACAGAATAGGGTACATTTTGTATGATTTCAATTTGAATAAGTTTATGTATTGTTATTACCACAACAGCTAATAACTGCTAGTACTACTATCACTACCAGCATATTATTAGCCTTATTACAAGAACATTAAGTTTAATTCTGTGTCATTGTCCTTTAGACAATTAGCATGAAGAAACACTTTGCACATATAGGCTAGTTGAAACAAGTTTGGGAATAGTAATCCACATCATAAAAACATAAACATAATGATATAGCAATAAACACAAACTACACTATTTCCCATTATTCATTTTTTTCTGTCTCATTTCTACTCTTAAACACTTTGATTAAATAAGATTTGATTGAAAACTGTTTCCTACTTTTTTAAGCAAATTTAAGATTCTATTTACTTATGTGTGCTTACTTGAGGTCATGCTGAAAAATGAGCAGCACTGAATACTGGTGAGACCATAAAATATGAAGTGATAATAGTTAAGCTTATAATCTATTATTCTCTTTACATGAAATAGTGCAGCCCAGCATGTTCATTGAATTGAATATTATAAACAATGTGCCTAATGTGAAAAGAATGCTCTTTCAAGTAAGAATTCATCATCAGAATCCTTGTTATGTGTGCTGTTTTCTTTGGAATTAGACATATAACCAAGCACAATATTGTATTTAGTAGATTCTTCATCTCAAAAGTCATTTAAGATGATAGATGGTACACCAAAAAAATGAAAAATTGAGCAGTTTATGCAGTTTTCTGAGAACAATTCCCTAAACATTAATATATTCACAAATGTCTGATACACAACTGTGCATATTATGCTAAATGTACAAAAGCAAAAAATCCTTATTGCATTACTAAACATGTGCAATTGAATTATCTATTTATTTTATTGTAATATCTTTTAAATTTTAAGAAACACTAATATATGATGCTGAAAGAACCAAAGGTGTTGCATACTTATATATTTCCTCCTATATTTGACACAGATATCTTACTCTTCACTGAATACTAAGAAATTTCAATGAACCCTGTTTTTTGAACCACAGAATAGAGAATAAATTTTCTGAAATCTAAAAGGGTAAGCTACACACACACATACACACACACACATGCACACACACATACATGCACACAGATACAGACTCAGGCACGTATATATTCAACTTAATGCAACTTATATGTAATATTATATACATATTTATGATATACCTCTTTCAGATTGGAGAAAGAAATGTAACATTTTAATCCCCAATAAAAAAGAATATTAGCAAAATAGTGGAAGTTCTACTTGTAATGGTCTTGCTTCTTTGTGTAATAGATCAGATATTTGTAGTTACTTGGTGGAATTTCCAGAACCAAATCAATCATTCTAATAGTTCCTATGCCATTTGTTTGTACACTTGATACAAGATCACAGTGAAAATGTAAGAGGAGGGTTCTCTTTGTTGGGGTGCTCATGAAGGTGTTTTTCTCTGGATGATGGGAATAAGAGCACAGGCATTCCTTAGTATATAGGAAATTCCTGGTCATCTCTGCACTTTCTGACATGATTCCTTAATGTTATAAATTAGATCTAGTCTATGATGTTCTTTTGATTGCATAAGACTGACCACCAACACTTTGGCATACTGAAATAACATTCTAACGATCCTTTTTAAAAAACTTATTAGTATTTTTTTTCAATTTCCAATTTAATTGCATGTAAAAATAATTTTCAACATTCATATTTGTAAGATATTGAGCTCCAAATTTTTCTCCCTTCTTCCCTTTCCTCTCTCCCTCCCCAAAACGACAAACAATCTGATATAGGTTATACATGAACAATCCTGTTAAACATATTGCCACATTATTTATGTTGTGAAAGAAGGGGAAAACCACAATAAAGAAAAATAAGTGATAAGGGATGCTTCAATCTACATGAAGATTTCATACTTCTTTCTCTTTGGATGTGGTCACAATTTTCCATTCCCTTGAATTTTCTTGGATCATTGCATTGTGGAGAAGATTTAAGTCTATCATAGTTGATCATTGCACAAAGTTGCTATTACTGTGTGTAATGTTCTCCTGGTTCTGCTCACTTCACTCAGCATCAGTTCATGTAAGTCTTTCCAGAGTTTTCTGAAAGTTGCCTGCACATTATTTCTTATAGTACAATAATATTCCATTACATTCAAATACCACAACTTGTTCAGTCATTCCCCAGTTGATGGGCATCCCCTCCATTTTCAGTTTTTGGCCACCATAAAAAAAAAATGGCTGAAAATATTTTTCTACATGTTGGTCTTTTCTCCTTTTTATGCTCTCTTTAGGATACAGACCTAGTAGTGGTATTCTTGGATCAAAAGATATGCACAGTTTTATAGCCCTTCAGGTATAGTTCCAGATTATTCTCCAGAATGGTTGGATCAGTTCATAACTTCACCAACAATGCATTGATTTTCCAACCTTCCCACATCTCCAACAATGCTCATTTTTCTTTTTCATCATATTAGCCTATCTGATAGGTGTGAGGTGGTGCCTCAGAATTGTTTTAATTTGCATTTCTCTGATCAATAGTGATAAAAGCATTTTTTTCACCTTCCTGTTCATTTTCTTTGATCGTTTATCACTTGGGGAATGACTTGTATTCCTATAAATTTGGCCCAGTTCTCTATATATGTTAGAAATGAGGCCTTTATCAGAAACACTGCAAAAAATTGTTTTCAGCCTTCTGCTTTCTTTCTAACCTTGGTTGCATTGGTCTTGTTTGTGCAGAACCTTTCTAATTTAATGTAATCAAAATTATACATTTTGAATTTCATAATATTCTCTATCTCTTACTTGGTCATAAATTCTTCCCTTCTCCAAAGATCTGAGATGTAAACTATTCCTTGCTCTCTTAATTTGCTTATTGTATCACCCTTTATGTCTAAACAATGTACCCATTTTGACCTTGTCTTGGTTTATACACACACACACACACACACACACACACATATATATATATATACGTATAGTGTAAGATGTTGAACTACTTTATTGTGTGTACCTAACATATTCCACTGATCCATCACTCCATTTCTTAGCCAGTACCATATAGTTTGGATGATTGCTGCTTTATAATATAGTTTTAGATCTGGTATGGTTAGACTACTTTCCATTTTTTTCATTAACAATCTGGATATTTTGACCTTGTGTTCTTCTAGATGAATTCTGTTATTTTTTTCTAGCTCTGCAATGTAATTTTTGTTAGTTTTGTATGAAACTAAATAAGTAAGATAATTTAGATAGGATTCTCATTTTTATTATATTAGCTCTGCCTACCCATGGGCAATTTCTGTTTCTCCAATTGTTTAAATCTGACTTTGTGTGAAAAGTATTTTGTAATTGTTTTCATAGTTCCTGGGTTTGTCTTGGAAGGTTGACTCCAAAAATATTTCATATTGCTTATGGTTATTTTAAGTGGAAATTCTATTTCTATCTCTTGCTGCTGGGTTTAATCCTATTGATTCCTCTTGAAACTATCCTCTCCATGTTCCAATCCATCTTCCACAGCACTGCTAAACTTTCTTATGAATATATGTAGCTATGGCATTTTTCTGCTCAAAAGACCTTGGGGGACTTTTTCTTCTCTGGCAAAAATATAAACTTCTCTTTATGTGGCATTCAGAGTCCTCCAGAATATTTTGAAATTTTGTCTTTCTGGCACATTTGACATTATTTCTCCCCATATACTTTAAATCCCAAGCTAAGTGGATTACTGAGTTTCCCAAAACCACCATGTATTTTCCCACCTTCTTATATTGTTAAAATTTCACTTACTATCCTATGACTGAAACAAAATCCACTCCTTTTTTAATTAGAAAGTCGTTCTTTAAATCCAATTCAAATTACTTAAGAACTGTAATGTTAGGGTCAGTCATGATTCCAAAGACTGATAAAGAAGCAAGCTACTCATATCTTGACATATAGAATTGGTGTACTGAAGATTCAAAATAAGAAATATATTTTTCAATAAAGCCAATGTTGAAATTTGGACTGATGGACTGTCTATTTCTTATAAGATTCTTTTATTTACTTTTTGTTTTTTTTAGCATGATGTAGGAGGAAAAGAAAATAAAAACTGGTTAATAAAAAAAAATAAAAATAAACCCACATCACATTATACTCTCCAAATGAAGTCTTATCTGATCCTCCATTGCTAACCATTTTACCCTTTAGATTACACTTAACACTGTCTCTGGCTCCCTTACTTATTTTACATGATATTGTGTATTAAGGTAATTATGTTTGTATCTTTTATCTCAACTAGTATATAATTTCCATGAGGGTAAGCACTTACGAAATGTGAGCTGAATTTAATTGAATTGATTCTGGCTCAGAATATGCTGCATATCTTAAAGATTCAGTGAATATTACATATTTTTGATTGTGCCACACTACATGGGCATCATGAACACTATGGAGTTTTGCTCAAATCTATTCCTAGCAGTGTAATGGTTTTTATTCTTTTGTGGAATTCTCCTGCATTCCCTTGAGGGCTAGGTAATGGATTGTTGTCAATTATGTAATGCAAATAGAAAAGAGAGTATTTTTTGATCCTTCAGATTTTGAACTTTTCAAGGTCAGGGATTGTCTTTTCCCTTTCTTTGTTTTCCTACCACTTAGCATAGTGCCTAGCACATAATAGGTACTTAATAAATACTTTTTAATTGACTGACCTTTCCTTATATACTTTATCACACACATCTTGAAATCAGTAAAATACTGATTTCAAAAAAATTGTTAATTTTTTTATTACCAGCAGAAATGAAAAAACTGAGTTTGGGGTGAGGAATAAGTGGTTGGTATTGATGCTGTTCAGATCTGAAGGTATAATTATTTGACATTACAGTAGCCAAATTATCAAGGACGGTTTTTCATTTTTGCAGCCTTAATCTGTCTCAATACAATTGTGAACTGACCAGGTAGGGTAGGGGATAAAGACAAACTTCTTGAATCAATGTAGTCAAAGGACTTAGTTTATTTAAAATATATTGCTTAAGTAAAATTTATATACATATGTGCATACACACATAGCTAGCTAGCTACCCAGGTACAGACATATACACCTAGACAGCATCATGAAGACATGTATATGCTGTAAATCTTTACCTAAGTCTTGGACTTTTGACACAGTTAATCCTGAAAACATAACTATCCATGAATCATTATTGACCAGGCACGTCTTGGTGAGTTGCTATAAATACTAAGTATTTAGAAAGTGCAAAAAAGACAAAATATTACAAATATGGATCCTCTAGCTTATGACCCAACCACTCTGACAATGGACCTCGGAGATAGTTAGTTAGGGGCACAGTTAACTTCCATGAGATTAAATAAAAGTATTGAATATTTTCCTCAAACACCACTTGTTCTCCTTGTTAAACTGCTATGTACCTACCAAGTAGAAATGTGCCCAGTTAGCTATTTCTTCTTTCATTATCATCTCTTGGCCTAGTGAGATTTGTGTATTAGCTACCAAAACTTCCTTTCATTTGTCCTAAAATTATCACTTTCTGACTTCAGGGGGATTCTCATCAAACTCAGAAGAACATGTTACAGTGGAAAATAGCCTTCCATTTATAACTCCTGAAAGTTAAAGGCAAATATGACAGCTAGAAAACATTTTAATCTTTTAGCATTTCACTTTATTCATAAAGGATAACAAACTTGTCTAGTTTGCATCTTTTTTTAAAGGAATGCAACATTAATCATCATACCCTCAATGATCTACTTTGTTCACCAAATTGGTCAGAGATAAAGCAGTAATGTTGTACTAATCCAAGGCAAATATAACTTTGTTTGCAACTTGGCAGTAACCTATTCAGGTTGTGTTTATACAGAAAAGAGTGCAAATATTTATTTCACTAGGGCTATTTAATTAACTTTATTGACTTAAGGAAAATGAAATTGTTTGGGATTTTGTAGTGGCAAGACTACTAGATACTGAGGCACAAGTTGCAATCCTAGTTCTGCTGTGTATTTGGGCAAGAATCTTTTCTTATCCTGGTGTTCTTTTGATTTTCTTATCTAATGAAGGAGGAGGTAACACTCAATTGCTTCAAAGAAAGAATTAAATAGCGTTTTCCTCTAAGCAATTGAACTTTTAGGGGAGAAAACATGAACAAGAAATAGTACATAAAATGAATACAATTCAGTTAGGCTGAGTGGGGATAGAAGAGACATTAGCATTTGAGAAGACCAATAAAAGCCTCATTTAGAAGGTGATACAAGCTGAACTTCGAGGAAAAATTGAGATACTGAGAAGTTAAGGTGAAGGGGGGGAATCCCACAAGTCAGGGGCAATCTGTGTAGAGGGACAGAGGACAGTAGATATGAGGACATCAGACAGGGACAGTGTGACATCAGATACAAGGAACAGCTTTGTGACACCAAAACTTCCTGGAAAAGAGATTTGGATTCAGTCTGCAAAGTTCTTAAAAGATAAAGACATTATATTTGATGCTAAAGATAATAGTGCAACCCTAGAGTTTACTGAATAGGGGAGTGACATGGTCAGTTATGTTTTAGGAATTTACTTAGAAAATTTGGGGAGAGAAAGAGGGGAATAAGGAGTCAATTGGGTCCATCTGTACTGAGAAAGAAACCTTTTCACATCTCTCTCCTGTGTTGCATAAATCAATACTTACATATTTTCAATATATAAAGAACACTTTACTTTTTTGATAACTAACATTTCACCAAGAATCTTTTTCTGCTCAAAGGAGTTGTGGGGAAAAACATGATAGCAAAATACAGAGATCCTATTTCACTGTACATCTCCAAACACATCACAAGGGATACTTCATGGTGCTACTTCAAAAATCTCATAGATCCAGGAACAGATTATAGACATCATGTAACTATCTACTTAAGTCTGTGGCAGAAGATGGTTAAAAACATACCATTTAGATAAAATCAAAATGTTTTGAAACAACTTTGAGGGGATTAACTTTCTCTTCCAGTTCTTATTTAATGCTAATTTTCTGTATCCTCCTGGAAATTGCCACAATATTTGAGGGCCACATAAATATTTATCTTCAGGATGAAAAATTAATAGAGAAGTTTTTTTCTCTCTTTTTCCCTTCCTAACCCACAAAGAAATGAATCTAGGATTTCTCTTACAGTGTATGACTAGGACACATATGATAGCTACAGATAGAGTAGGATCTGGATTCAGAAAGACATGAGTTAAAAATCTGGCCTCAGACATTTTCTAGCTATGTTACCTTGGGCAAGTTACTTTATCTCTATTTCTTCAACTATGAAACAAAGATAATAGCAAGGACTTCCTAGGGTTGTTGTGAAAATCAAATGAGATATTATTAGTAAAGCAATTAACTCAGTTAAAGGTACATAGCTGGCACTTAAAAAGGTTTCTTTGTTTCATACCTTCTTTGCTTTCTTTCTATTTCCTTCCTTCCTTCTTTTCTGACTCCTTCTTACATTTCTTCCTTCCTAGATGAGTTTAGCAAGGATTTTGAGACAGTTGAATTCATTAACTCATTAATAACTTTAAAACTGTAATTATTTTCAAGAGCTAGAAAAAGTAATATCAAAATTCATCTAGAAGAACAAAAGGTCCAGAATATCAAGGGAACTAATGAAAAGAAGTGCTAGGGAAGGTGGCCTAGCTGTACCACATCTCAACATGTATTATGAAGCAGCAATCATCAAAACCACTTGGTACTGGCTAAGACATAGAGGGGTAGACCAGTGGCATATGTTAGGTACTCAAGACACAGTAATCAATGAATATAGCAATCTGCAGTTTGATAAACCTAAGGACCCCAGCTTCTGGGATAAGAATTCACCGTTTGACAAAAATTGCTGGGAAAACTGGATAAGAGTGTGGTATAGACCAATGCCTGACACCCACAAGAATAAAAGTCCAAATGGATGTATGATCTACAAATAATGACTATAAACACATTAGGGAAGCAAGGAATGGTGTATTTGTCAGATTTATGGAGAAATTTTTGACCAAACAAGAGATAGAGAACATTGTGAAGTGCAAAATGGATAATTTTGATTACATTAAGTTGAAAAGTTTTAGCACAAACAAACCCAGTACAACCAAGATTAGGAGGGAAGCAGAAAACTGGGAAATAATTTTTGCAACTATTGTCTGTGATAAAGGCCTCAATTCTAAAATATATCGAGAAGTGAGTCAAATGTACAAGAATACAAGTTATTCCTCATATGATAAATGGTCAAAGTATATGAATAGGCAGTTTCAGAGGAAGAAATTAAAGCTCTATAGTTATATGAAGAAATGCTCTAAACCACTATTGATGAGAGAAATACAAATCAAAACAACTCTGAGATACCACATCACACCTAACAGATTGGTTAACATGATAAAGCAGGAAGATAAATGTTGGAGAAAATGTAGGAGAGATGGAACACTAATTCATTGTTGGTGGAGTTGTGAGCTGATCTAGCCATTCTGGAGAGCAATTTGGAACTATGCCCAAAGGGCTACAAAAATGTGTATACCCTTTGGCACAGCAATACTCCTTCTAGGACTATATCCCAAAGAGATCATAAAAATTGGAAAGGCTCCCACAAATTCAAAATATTTATAACAACTCTCTTTGTGGTGACCAAAAACTGGAAATCAAAGAGATGCCCATCAACTGGGGCATGACTGAACAAGTTGTGGTATATGAATGTAATGGCATATTATTGGACTATTAAAAATGATGAACAGGAAGACTTCAGAGAGGCCTAGAAGGATGTACATGAACTGATGCTGAGTGAAAGGAGCAGAATCAGGAGAACTTTGTACACAACAACAACCACAGTGTGGGAGGAATTTTTCTGGTAGCCTTAGTCCTTCACAGCAATACAAGAACCTAAAATTCCCAATGGACTCTTGAGGCAAAACACCTTTCACATCCAGAGAAAGAACTATGTAATTGAATCATAGAATGAAGTAGACCATTTTCTCTTGTATTATGTTTTGTTTTGTTTTATGGTTTCTCCCATTCATTTTAATTCTTCTATGAAACATGACTAAGATGAAAATGTATTTAATAGGAATGTATGTGTAGAACCTATATAACATTGTACACCATCTTGGGAAGGGAGTGTGAGGGAGGGGAAAAATCTAAGATATTTGGAAGTGATTGTGGAAAAATTAAAAAGAGATTAACAAAATAAAATAAAACAAAAAATTAAAATTAATTTGATCACAGGGTTAACATTCTTTGAAGTCTTGATAAGGGAAAAAATAGGTGCTATTCTTTGAATCTAAACTAAGAGGATAATACAGTAGGAATACTATATTTATAAAATAGAGGAGGAACTCTGCTTTCTCCTCTCACAGATATTTCCCAAAGTCATAGCATACTGATGAGGGTAGACAAATCAAAAACGCTATCTCATAATCTGTATGTTTCTCTTTGATAAGAAAAATTTAATCACTGTAAATTTCTAGCCTAAAACAGAAACAATTCCTTGCTTGAATACTCTACTGGTGCTATATGTTTGCTCTACTAATAATAGTTAGTACTTACATAGAATTTAAAGTTTCAAATGCTCTTAATTTATAATATAGCTTTTTATACACATAGCCACTTGGTGAAACAGATGTTATTATTTCCATCTTACAGATATGGAACCTGAGGCTTTAAGAAGAGGGTTAAGTGACTTCCCCAGGGTCACCCAGCTAGTGCTTGAGATAGAATTTGATCTCAGGATTTAATTCTAAGCTCAGAATTCTATCCTTTGTATCATTATTTTACCCAAATTTTGGCCACAAATTAACTGTGACAAAAATATTCTATAGGCACTATGTCCTTGTGACTCTGAAGTTTTCTTTTTCTAAAGTTTATTGGGCAAAATTGATGCTAAAAAAATTATTAAATAGATCATTTTTCTTGGTACCTTTCATGGCTTCCCCCAATTGGTTCTATTTTAAACCAAAATAATATTTCTCTTAGAAGAGAAAGTGGAAGTAAAGTTAAATTTGCATACTTTTAGATTCTCTCCTTTGAATAGACTTGCAAAGCAAAAGGAGGTAGAGTGACTGGATGTTGCGATAAGGACAAATAATATATTTATAAGAAGTGAGGCATATGGAAAAATGGAGTGCATGGTAGAGAGTATATTCTAATGGAAGAAATCGAGAGTTTTCAGCTGTGGAGGTGGAAGCCTTGTGGGTGATGATGAGCTCAGGTACATGAACTTCTTTATACGTGGTGGAGGCAAAATGATATTGCAAATCATTGAAGCTCAAGAAGCTGCTGAACTGGGAAACAGTCCTGTTTGGTTGGTCAGATGCCAACATGTACTGAAGTTGCCAAGTAAAATGGTAAAGGTTAAGATGGTGAAGGAGACTATGAAAAAATACTGAACTATTTGACAAAGATGTGAGTGAACTAGAGATAAAGAGATAAATGCTGCCAAAATCTGACTAGGTTGACAAATTTAGAAGGAATATACCTCAAATACCATTCTTCATTTCTACCTCTTGCCACCTTAGTTTTATTCCTCTCTGATATGTGTAAAGGATATGTATAGAGACACATGGTAGTACACTGAAAAATTCGGATTTACTGTGAAATAAGGTATGCTATTTGCCTAATCATGCAGTGCACAATTCATATCCTCTTTCTATTTTTTTCTATAAACATGGAATTTAGAGTAAAAAAACAAAATC